>CM033392.1:44239226-45439226 GCA_019426215.1 Buddleja alternifolia | reverse complement strand
CAACGATCACTTTAATAATGTGATATTTTCTCTCTTTGTGTTTGGACTTGTTGTGAGACCTTGGTTCCTTTGCTTGTGCTATTGCTCCACTATTGTCACAATAAAGTGACAGCAGGAATTCTATGCTAGGAACCACTTTAAATTCTCCAAGAAACTTTCTTAGCCAAATAGCCTCTTTGGCAGCCTCTGAGGCCACCACGTATTCAGCCTCTATGGTGGAATCTGTGATTGTGCTTTGCTTGGAACTTTTCCAAGTCACCACCCCACCGTTGAGGGTAAATATGAATCCTGAGGTGGATTTTTGGTCACCTACGTCAGATTAGAAATCTGAGTTAGTATACCCGTCCACCCTTAGGTCACCACTCCCTTGTATTAGAATCATATCCTTAGTTCTCTTCAAATATTTGAGGATATTCTTCGCTGCTATCCAAAGTTTCTTGCCCAGGATTGCTTGAAATCAACTAACAACACTTACTGCGTAAGCTATGTCAGGTCTTGTACATAGCATGGCGTACATCAAGCTACCCACTGCAGATGCATAGGGTAGCTCACCTCTTTTCTATCTTTCTCACTTTGAGGACACATAGTTTTCGATAGATGTACCTCATGTCTCATAGACAGGAACCGTTTCTTAGAATCTTCCATTCTAAACCTCTTTAGGACCTTTTCTAAGTAAAGGGCTTGAGAGAGTCCTATCGTTCTATTTGTTCAATCTCTATAGATACGAATTCCTAGAATGTAAGTGGCCTCTGTCAAGTCTTTCATGGAGAATGTACTCGAAAGCCATTTTTTTATTGTGGTGAACATACCTACATCATTTCCTATGAGTAATATGTCATCCACATATAGAACAAAGAATGATATCTTGCTCCAACTAACCTTCTTGTAGACATATGGCTCATCTTCATTTTTTATGAAGTCGAATCCTTTGACTGCCTCATCAAAACATAGATTCCAGCTGCGAGATACTTGCTTAAGTTCATTAATGGACCTTTCAAGTTTGCACACTTTATGAATATCACCCTCGAATTCAAACCTTTAGGATGTTCCATATAGATATCCTCCTTGAGGAATCTATTTAGAAAAGCAGTTTTGACATCCATTTGCCATATTTCATACTCTAGGTGAGCTGCTATTGCAAGTAGAATTCTTATAGATTTGATCATGGCTACAGGCGAAAAAGGTCTCTTCATAGTCAATTCCTTCCTTTTGACTATAGCCTTTTGCCACTAGCCTGCCTTTATAGGTGTCTACCTTACCATCAAAACCAATCTTTCCCTTGTATCCATTTGCACCCAATCAGTACAATCCCATCAGGATGATCCACTAGTGTCTAAACTTGGTTCAAATGCATTGAATCTATTTTTGCTTGCATAGCTTCACGCCATCTTCCAGCATCTATATCCACCATCGCTTGATCATAGGTGGAGGGATCATCTCATGGCCTTCCTCTAAAACTGTATGGAGACCTAATTATTTTTGTAATAGATAACCATACCTCTCAGACGGTTGAGGTACTCTACCTGATCTTCGCTGCTGTGGTTGTGTCACAATTAGGTCGGTTCTTACTTCCTGTATAGATGTATCCAAAGGAATTTCACTTTGTTCTTCGAGAACAATCTTTCTACCTGCTCCACCTTCTTTGATAAACTCATCTTCGAGAAATTAGGCTTGTAAGGCTATAATGATCATCTGATCATCGTGCAAGTAGAAGAAGTATCCCATCGAATCTTCGAGATACCAAACAAAACGTCCTTTTAAGGATCTTGCCTCCAATTTTTCAACTTTAATCTTTTCGACAAAAACTGGACATCCCCAAATCTTAATATGATTTAGACTTGGTTTTCTATTTCTCCATATCTCATATGGAGTCTTAGGAACGGATTTTGACGGACATCTATTCAATATGTGTACAGCTGTAAGGAACGTATGACCCCATAGTGAAATAGGTAAATCAGTATAGTTGAGCATGGAACGAACCATGTCTAACAAAGTACAATTCTATCATTCAGCTACCCCCATTTAACTGTGGTGTTACTGGTGGTGTGAGTTGCAATATTATGCCATTTTTCCTGAGGTATTCATCAAACTCAGCACTCATATATTCTCTTCCTCGGTCTGACCGAGAAGAGTTATCATATGTTGCATAGTTTGATTTTCTACTAAAGCCTTGAATGCTTTGAACTTTTCAATGTATTCAGACTTATACTTCATTAAATACACAAAACCAAACCTAGAATGGTCATCAGTGAATGTGATGAAGTAATGGAAACACCCACGAGCCATTTCACTAAATGGTCCACAAACATCGGTATGCACTAGACCTAAGACTTGTGTCGCTCTTTCAAAAGTCACGGTGAAGGGTGATCTAGCCATCTTTCCCATGAGACAAGATTCACAAGTATGATACGGATCCGATCCTAATGGGCGTATAAGTCCATCTTACTCCATTTTGTGGATCTTGTGTTCACAGGTATGGCCTAGTCTAAGATGCCATATTAGTCTTTGGTTAGTATCTTGCCTACCACATTTCCTAGGCATAGTATTAACAACACACTCATTTTGGGCATTAAGGTAATACAAACAATTTACTAAAGTAGCAGAACCAACTTAATTATTACCATAATAAATGTCGCATTGCTTATTAATATAACAAAAAGTATAACCATTGTTAAATAAAACAGGAATTGAAACAATGTTTTTGAGCCCCTTGGGCAAAACTAAAACATTATTCAAATTTAACAAATGTCCAAAAAATAAAAGTAACAGGGTAAATCCGGTTCCAGTAGTTGCGATGCTCGGCCCGCTGCCTACTTTGATCTTCACCTCATTACTTCCCAACTTCCTTCCTCATTGCAGATCCTGACCCAAATAATAAATGTGAGTACTAGCCACTGAATCAAGAATCCATTAAGTAAATTTCGCGGTCATAGAACAGTTAGTTTCAAAAACGTAAAGTTCCATGCCTTGTGCGCCTAGCCCCCTCCATATATGGATAGTTCCTCCTCCATGCCTAGCTCACCGCAGTGAAGACACTTGTCTTTATGCTTTGGCTTCTTGCTCGTCTTTTGCTGCATATCCTTTTGAGATCTTTTGGATGCTCCCAGTTTGTACTTTCCTTCCTTGTTCCTTAGGTCATCCAATGTCGTTGAAATAAGAACAGCATCTGCCTTCATTTGTTTTTTAGCAATCTCGAGTTTGTTCATCAGTCTAACTAATGAGCACTCGATATCATGCATATCCAAATTTATGAGAAAATAATAGAAAGAGTCAGGGAGTGGCTGCAAGATGAGATCAACTTGAAAATGAAAGTCCATATAGAAGTCTAACGATTTCAGCCTTTCTATCATGATCATCATCTTCAGTACATATTCTCCAACATCCTCATTCTCATTCATTTTAGTTCTGAAGAGTTCTCTTGATATGAAATATCTTGCGGTCCTACCACGCTCTCCAAATAGCTAATCCAGATGAAGGATAATGTCTCTTGCATTATCCATCTTTTCATGAGTTCTCTATAATTCAATGTACATCGAGCTTAAGATGTACACTCTTGCTCTATGGCTATCACAACACCACTCACATCGAGATGTTTTGAATTCGTCGCTATCATCTCTATTGGGAATGGGAGGGCGACCAACCTCCAACACATAATCAATGGACTCACTGCTAAGGACCATCCTTAATTTCGTGAGCCATTTTATGTAGTTGGGCCTCAGTAAGAATGTTATTCTCCAATAAGTTTGATAGTGGTTTAGGAGTCACATTGAGAGAGAGAGAGAGAGATAATGAAATAACTGCAGAAAATAGACCAGATAAATTAGATGTATGTAATTAAACATTTTCAAGTTAAATCAAGGACTTAAATTTAAGCTTGGCTCCCACTATATTTTTCGAGATCTACACTCCCATTGTAGAATTTGGAACTGATTGTTGTTCATTACTTCATAGTGGTGATTGATTTCTTTAATTGATTCAGTGGATGGCAACCCTTTAACGATATTTAATCCACTAATCTATTAAAGTGATGTCTAATATCAATATAACAAAATAGATGTTTCAATATTTTTTTCCCATATTCCATAAAACCGTAACCCTTTGACGATATTTAACTATGTGGACTATCTAAAATTATTCCCACTAACTCCTTTTAATCTAACATTTGAATTTCATCTTGCAACCCTTTAACTATATTTGGGGTGAAATATGTTTTGACTAAGGCATCTAATGCACTTTATAAAATTTTAATTATATACACATATATGACCCCCACTTACTAGCACGATGCCGTATATTAGATATAATTTCAATTCTAATAAGTTTAGTGGAGGGAGAGGAGACCTAGTGCCCTTTACTAACTTAATATTATTTAATTTGGGATAATTGATATTTTAAATTACATTGGTCTCTTTGCACATTATCATTTTATATAGCGCATAAACATATATGATATATACAACTAATATAGCATGCTTAGCAATTCTAAAAAGCTAACAATACACACAGCGATGAATTTTTCTAGAGGATCTAAGCCAATGGATCATCGAATAAAATAAAATGCAAAACGGAAAGCCTACTCTAATCTTCATGGGCTCCTTTAGTATCCACCGTCTTTAAAAGGCCTATTCTATTACAAGATAATTAAGCATCCTATACATAAAATCTAATAAATAAAATTGGGCTCAAAATGGCCCTTACAAGCCCATGAAAATAAAATACATAAACCAAAAAGTCTAAATCCATGGAAGGTGTCACCATCACATATAGTGGGAAAGACAACACCCTTGACAATCAAGTCAAGGGAAGTAGGCGTCCATTTGGACACACACCCTAGGCGTGCACTATCCTCCGGGCTAGTGCACCCACTTGGTTCCTATTTTATTTTAATTATTTAATATATATTTATCCAATAAATAATTAATTAAATAACTAAATAAATATATTAATTTAATAATTAATTCCTCCAAGAAATTAAGTACCATATTAATATTATTAATTAATTAATTCAATCATCTATTGATAAATTAATTATTTAATATTTAACGATATCAATTACCGATGAAGCCCTTCTAGTCAAAACTCAATTTTTCCCCTTTGCAATTCCTTTTAGCGCAATTCTTTAGGTTCGTCTCAAAAGACAGTTGGGAGGAGACCAAAAACACCTAACCAGTCACGTGGCTCACATCGTAACCCAATTGAGAACGAATGATTAGGATCATTCCAAAACCTTTCCCATCCTGAATGTTATACGAGTATAAACCTTTTATTCTTATATCTCAGTCAAGTGAGAGTCACGGTTTAGTCAAACTCACAATACTTGACCATATGCATAGATCATAATGAGTCGAGGTCAATGAGTGTACTTTTATGTCTAACATGAGTAACTCTATTGCTTTGGCCAAAGACTTTTGACCTCACTCATTCATGTCGGCATAGGATATATGTTCATTCACTTATGAGAATAAATTCCTTTGTGCCAATCAGTTAAGACTGCTATTTATCTATCAAGTTGCAATTCGAGGTCGACCCCACCAACGGGTGAATTGGGTCTTACTACTCTAGTTACAAACTTGATGTCACAAGCACATCTTCAACGTGATTACTCAGGTCTAAGGTTCACTCGTATCTATCATAACTAATAAGTTCTGTCATTGACTGTTATAGAGTGAATCTCATGTGACAGACCCGATGCGAATTGTGTTCGAACTCATCAGTCCTACTAATATGTCTATGACATAAGCTCCCACTAACCCATAGTGTTTGTCTGACACCTTCACGTCAAAGCTCATGTCATATAAGTCTTATCCATTATTGATGTCCAGTCAATAATCTTTTTGACCTGCGAACTTATTTAGTCATATAAAGTATCAAACACTTCTAATGGGTTTGAGTGTAGAGACAAATCAAAGTGCTAAAGGAAGAAGAAATTGAGCTGCAACGGCACCCAGGCGGCAAGCGCAGCCCAAAGCGCGCCTAGGCGCGACACGCAGGAGAAGGGTCGTGGCTATTGCTGGTGGAGCCCAGACGCCTGCCAACCGATGCCTAGGCGCAGTCACAGTGGTGCCCAGGCGCGCCTGATCGGTGCCTGGGCGCGGGTCAGTCGGCTGGAGCGGTTGTAGATGCGGTTTTTCCAATTTTTGCATGTTTTGAGTTACCTATTGTGATTATGTCTTTGTATCTTTGCCTCCAAGTTTAGGATACATAAGTAGATGATATTCTCTTCATCGTAATTGTATCTCTCTCACAAGAATAAAAAAATCTCTCTAGCATAGGTCCGTGGATGTAGGCAATTTGACGAACCATGTAAAATCGCTGTCTCTTTTTTCTTGCTTTCTCTTTACTTTTAAGTTCGTTTATGCGCATTTATTCCCAACAATTGGTATCAAGAGCATGGGTTATAGCGATCTGTGTGAATCAATGGCGTCTGAAGAAGAAAAAGTGAAGATTGACAAATTGGATGGAAAAGACTTTGGATTCTGAAAAACATAGATGGAGGATTATATGTACTAGAAAAAGCTCCATCAACCGTTGTCGGGGAAGAAGCCTGAAAAGATGTTAGACGAGGATTGGATGTTATTGGATAGGCAAACACTAGGTGTTATTCGATTAACGTTATCAAGAAACGTGTTGTTTAACATCCTAGATCAAACTACAATGGCGGGTTGGATGAAGGTGTTATCCAATATGTACAAGAAGCTATCCGCATCGAATAAAGTCTACCTGATGAGACGTTTATTCAATTTGAGGCTGACAGAGGGAGGATCGGTGACCAACCATATCAACGAGTTCAACGTGATCATCACTCAGTTGAGCTCGGTTGATATTAATTTCGAGGACGAGAAAAGGGCTTTATGGAGTGCGATGGTAACTGTTGTAAGTAGTTCGTCTGGCCAAAGGAAGTTGAAACTTCAGGAGGTTAGGGATCTGATTTTGAGCGAGGATATTCGCCGAAAGAAATCAGGAGAACTCACGTCTGCTGCATTGAGTGTGGAAAACAGAGAAAGAGGTGGTTAATGGGGTGGTCAAAAAGGTAGAGGTCAATCCAAGTCAAAGGGGCGAGGGAAGTCAAAACCGCGCAAGGAGGCTGATTGCTGGGGCTGCGGGAAGAAAGGTCATTACAAGAGGGATTGTCCTGAAAAGGCGGGTCAGAATCAAAATCGGGATCATCAACAAGCAAACGCAGCAGTAGACGACGTCGAAGATGCTTTGCTTTGTTGTGTTGACAATCCAGTCGACCAATGGGTTCTGGACTCAGGTGCGTCATTCCATGCTACTTCATGTAAGAATTATCTAACAAATTATGTTTTTGGAAAATTTGAAAAGGTTTTTCTTGCAGATGACGAGTCCTTGGAAATAGTTGGTAAGGGTGAGGTCACAGTGACGACAGCACAGGGAATGCAGTTGAAACTGCATAATGTGAGACATGTTCCGGGGCTGAGAAAGAATTTGACCTCAATGGGTCAAATTGACAGTGATGGGTACACCACGGTGTTTGGTGGTGGTGTATGGAAAATCACCAAAGGGAATTTGGTGGTGGCTAGTGGTAAGAAGTCGGGGACTCTGTATACCACAGAAATAAAGAAGGACTCATTTGCTGCAGTCAAGGCTATAGAGGATATTCACTTATGTCATAGGCGACTTGGGCATATGAGTGAGAAGGGAATGAGTATCATGGCATCCAAGGGGAAGCTACCAATCTCGAAGATGGTTGAATTAGGTCTTTGAGAAGACTGTGTGCTTGAAAAGCAGAAAAAAGTGAGTTTTTCCAAGACGGGTAGAGAACCGAAGGCAGAGAAGTTGGAGCTTGTGCATACTGATGTATGGGGACCGGCTCCCATACAATCGCTTGGAGAGTCAAGATATTATGTTACCTTCACAGATGATTCCACTCGAAAGATATGAGTCTATTTTTTGAAAAATAAGTCAGATGTGTTTAAGACCTTTAGGAAGTGGAAGGCAGAAGTCCAGAATAAAACGGGGAAGAGATTGAAGTGTCTAAGGTCGGATAATGGTGGGGAGTATGATAGCCAAGAGTTCAAAGACTATTGTGCAGAGAATGGGGTCAAGATGATCAAGACCATTCCAGGGACTCCGCAGCAGAATGGGATTGCAGAGCGGATGAATAGAACCTTGAACGAACGAGCTAGGAGCATGAGGCTTTACTACGGATTGCCAAAGACATTTTGGGCTGATGCAGTGAGCACGGCGGCTTACCTCATCAATCGGGGACCTTTAGTACCGTTGGAATTCAAAATACCGGAGGAGGTTTGGTCTGGAAAGGAGGTCAATTTATCGCATTTAAAAATATTTGGTTGTTTATCTTATGTCTTGCGAAGTTCTGATGATAGGGATAAGTTGGATCATAAGGCACAGAAGTGCATCTTTATTGGCTATGGAGGAGAGAGTTTTGGGTATCGATTCTGGGATTACCAAAACAACAAAATCATAAGGCATAAGGATGTCACATTCAATGAAAAGCTGCTCTACAAGGATAGACTTGGAGCAGAGACTGAGAAAAATGAAGGACCAAAGGCGATATTGGAAGAGATCACTCTAGACGAGGTTGCTGGGAATGATACTGAGAATAGGATCGAGGATCATCCAGAGACTCCACCACCAACCTTGAGAAGATCGAGTAGAACTCCTAAACCAAACATAAGGTATTCCCCTTCTTTACACTATTTACTTTTGACGGATTAGGGTGAGCCCGAGTCGTACAAAGAGGCGATGAGTGTGGGAGATTCTCTCAAGTGGGAGCTAGCCATGAAGGATGAAATGAGCTCGCTTGAGAGAAATGGAACTTGGAGGTTGACTGAGTTACCGAAGGGGAAATGGGCTTTGCAAAACAAGTGGGTATTCCGGTTTAAGGATGAACTGGATGGTAGTAAAAGGTAGAAGGCGAGGTTGGTGGTCAAAGGGTTCCAGCAGAAGGAAGGGATTGACTATACTGAAATATTTTCGCGGGTTGTTAAGTTGACTACTATAAGGATGGTTCTAAGTGTTGTTGTTGCAGAGGATTTGCATCTTGAGCAATTAGATGTAAAAACGGCATTCCTCCATGGGGATTTGGAGGAAGATATCTAC
Source organism: Buddleja alternifolia (assembly GCA_019426215.1). NCBI lineage: Eukaryota > Viridiplantae > Streptophyta > Magnoliopsida > Lamiales > Scrophulariaceae > Buddleja > Buddleja alternifolia. The sequence continues at coordinate 45,430,142 of CM033392.1, read as the reverse complement.
ATGGCTCAACTGGAAGGTTTTCTGGAGAATGGACGAGAAGACCTTGTATGCACGCTAGAGAAAAGCTTGTATGGACTCAAACAAGCTCTGAGGCAATGGTATAAGAAGTTTGACACTTTCATGGCTAGTAGTGGATATACTAGGTGTCAAATGGATCATTGTTGTTATTTCAAGAAGTTTAGGGATTGTTACATCATATTGCTATTGTATGTGGATGATATGTTAGTGGTTGGATCTAACATGAGAGAAATTGATAAGTTAAAGAAGCAACTATCCACGGAATTTGAGATGAAGGACTTGGGAGATACAAATACAATCCTCGGGATGAGAATCATTCGAGATAGGTCGAGTGGGAGTCTCAAGTTGACTCAAGAGAAGTACATTGAAAAGGTACTTGCTAGATTTGCAATCTCAAATGCAAAGTCTAGAAGTACACCTTCAAGGAGTCATTTCAAGTTGAACAAGGAACAATCACCTAAGACTGAGGAGAAGCGAGATCAAATGGCAAAGGTTCCCTATGCCTCTGCCATTGGAAGTTTGATGTACACAATGGTCTGTACAAGGCCAGATATAGCTCATGCAGTGGGAGTTGTGAGTCGTTATATGGCTAATCCGGGTTTAAAGCATTGGGAAGTGGTAAAACTGCTACTGAGGTATTTGAGGGGTACATCGAGGATGTGCTTGTGTTTTTCGAGCAGTAGTGTTACTTTGGAGGGCTTCGTGGATGCAGATTTAGGTGGTGATCAAGATGGTCGAAAGAGTACATCGGGGTACATTTACACTGTAGGTGGCACGGCAATAAGTCGGACTTCTAGGCCATAAAAGTGTGTAGCACTCTCCACAACAGAGGCTGAGTACATTGCCATTTCAGAAGCTGGAAAATAGATGGCTTGGTTGAAGAAATTTCTGAGGGAGATCGATAAGGAGCAACAAGATTGTGCACTTTATAATGATAGTTAAAGTGCCATTTGTTTGGCAAAGAATCCGGTGTTTCACTCGAGAACGAAGCATATTCAATTGAAGTATCATCATATCCGAGAGATGATAGATGATGGGACTTTGGAGTTGAAGAAGGTGCTTGGTGCGAAGAATCAGACAGATATGTTAACTAAGGGAGTTACCACCGAGAAACTGAGGTTTTGCATGGCCTCAATTGGCCTCGAACTTATGTGATGAGGAGGCCGACTTATGCTAGAGAGAGAGTGCTTTCATTTGGAGAATGAAGAGTCATGGAGTTTGATGAAGAGGTTGAGATTCTACTTTGAGTTTGGTCTCCAAGTGGGAGATTGATGGGTTTGAGTGTGGAGACAAATCAAAGTGCCAAAGGAAGAAGAATTTGAGCTGGAACAGCGCCCAAGCGCAGCCCAAAGCGCGCCTAGGCGCGGCACGCAAGAGAAGGGCCGTGGCTACTGCTGGCGACGCCCAGGCGCCAGCCAACCGGCGCCTAGGCGCTGTCACAGTGGCGCCCAGGCGCGCCTGATTAGCGTCGGGGCGCGGGTCAGTCGGCTGGAGCGGTTGTAGACGTGGTTTTTCCTATTTTTGGCATGTTTTGAGTTACCTATCGTGATTAGGTCTTTGTATCTTTGCCTCCAAGTTTAGGATACATAAATAGATGATATTCTCTTCATTGTAATTGTATCTCTTACAAGAATAATAAAATCTCTCTAGCAGAGGTCCGTGGATGTAAGCAATTTACCGAAGCACGTAAAATCGCTGTCTTTTTTTTCTTGCTTTCTCTTTACTTTTAAGTTCATTTATGCGCATTGATTCCTAACACACTTCTAGTATCATTCTCCCAAACCCATAAGGAGTAGAAGGCTCGCCTTAATGTCAGGGACTTATAGTTGTTTTTTAACTTACAAATGCCTATAAGAAAAACAAGATAAGATGCCTTTTATAAATAAAGAATGTTTAATTACAATAATAATGCCCTATAATATCTATCCTCTATGGCATTTGAGGGCATAACACTAACACCATCTGCTTCATTTTTCTTTTTTGTTTTTCAATTTTTCAAATTCAGAAATTTTAGTTTTCAACTTTGAAAATTCATAAATTTTGTTTTGGGACAATAAAATGTATTATTTTTTACATTTTCAAATACTTTTTAATATATTTACAATAAATATATTTAAATATGTCTAATATTTATTAATATATTGCTATACTTTTAAAATCATTTTAGAATTATTCTAATACTTTCATAATAACTTCAAATATTTTATTAAATATAGTTTATACTTTTTACTTATTTTCTAACATTTACAAAATATTTTCTATATTTTTAAGATATTTTTTACATTTTATAATAATTTCAAATATTTGTAAGTATTATTTTCTATTTTTCACTTATTTGCTAATATTTACTAAATATTTTCTATATTGTTAAGATATTTTCTAATATTTTGATATTAGTTTCTAATATTTAGGATATATTTTTTATTATTTTCACATATTTTCTAATATTTACTAAATATTTTTTATATTTTTAAGATATTTTTTGATATATAATAATTTCTAATACTTACTAAATATTTTTTATACTTTTCATATATTTTCTAACATCTACTGAATATTTTCTATATTTTTAAGATATTGTTTGATATTTTTATATAATAATTTTTAATATTTGCTAACTATTTTTCTATTTTTCAAATATTTACTAACATTTACTAAATATTTTCTATATTTTAAGATATTTTTTAATATTTTTATAATAATTTCTAATATTATAAATATTTTTTTATATTTTTCAGAAGTTTTTAACACTTATCAAATACTTTTTATATATTTTTAAGATATTTCCAATAATTTATTATATTCAAAAGAAATTTCTATTTTTCATATATATTTTTAATATTTATATAATAATATCTAATATTTTAAATATTTATTTAATATTTTTCTACTTTTTTTCTTTTCCTTTTAAAATTTTAATTTTTGATTAAAAAAATCAATAACATTAATCATAAGGGCATTCTAGTCATATCAAAAAAAATTTAACGAAACCTAGTGTAGTCCTAACGGCAGTTGACAGATGTCAACATTTGCTAACTACAGGAGGGTGAGTAATAAATAAAAAGTTGGGGGTTAATTTATAATTAGGTCTATCGTGAGGGGGCCTGGATGTATTTCTCCCTTATATAATTGTCTTTACAAACGTATGATAAAGTCTCTTGGATAATACAATCGTGAGGGGGTCTAGATGTAATTCTCCCTTATATAGTTGTCTTTACAAATGTATGATAAAGTCTCTTGGATAATACAAAGCTATGGGACATGGGCACGCATTAGGTATGGTGATTTGAGAGTATGTCTGGACGGCTGTGATCCTAAAGTTATTTCCAAGTTATAAAATCATTGAGGTTAAAATATCAATATTTCGTCAAGACTTGCTTGTACGTAGCATTATATGTACCTGTTGTACCTCATTCGACGGTATTGGTCAGGGACCTATGAGCGTATGAGGGTCCACATTGGGGATGACTAGACAGAACAGCCCAACTGGGAATTCATATTGGTGTCAATGTCAAGCATTGTTAGGAATTTCATGTTAGAAGTTTTGATGATGACAATTAAGTTTTTGTTAGACCCCAAAAAGTTGTAAGTTTATTTTTTGTAGAAAACTTGTATAGGCTTTGAAGCGTTAGACTTATAATAGATTTATTAGGCTTTGTTATCTTACTTTAGAGTGTTAGGCAAAATAGTCTTAGGCTGAGCGTCTGATGATTTCTGAGTGAGTTTATCAGTGGTAAAGTTCGAAGACTCAAGCGCCTGATCTCAGAAGATAGATACAGTCTCCAAGCGTCCACTTTGGCCAGCTATATCAAGCGTTACCTTATGGGACAGAAGTGATTTCACCGGAATTTACTTCTAAGTCCAGAAGGAGTTTAATGCAAATATTCTCAAAGCATTAAATACCAACGGGTATTAATTTCAAATGCATTAAATGTTGATAAGAGCATTTAATATGATAAGCAATGTCAGACGTACGGAGAAACCACCCTATTTGACTGTCAACTATCTCAGACTGCAGCACCAACTTTCGTGCAGCAGATTTTCAGGAAAAAGGACAAAAGCTGTTCACTCGCGAAAGTGAGAGACACGCGCCAGTGCATGTGTCAAACGGACACTTTCTCCAAGAATACCTATAAATAGGACTTCAACAACAAACAAAAAAGACGCAACAATTTTATCAAAGCCAAATTGCTGTTGCATTAAAATCTCATTCCTTAAATTCTCAGAAAAGCCCGAAACTTCAAGAAACATCCAAATTGCTTTTCTTATATTCCTGAGACAGTCAACAAATATCTCAAACATTCTTTTTGCAGAAACCAGATTCCTACTGAGATATTACCAAGTTGTTTGAACTTCATCAAAATCAAACAAACCTTTTAGAAAATCCCATCCAAGCCTCGCGATCTGTGTGAAGTCGAAGTTGGATACTTGCATCATTTCTGGGTGAAAGAAGCAAGAGGGTTGAAGTGATTTGAAGCAGAAATCTGTGTGATCAAGGAGCTCAAGTCATCGACATCCATCTCTCCCTAATTTGTAGAAGATTCTGTGTGATTCTTTGAGAATCATCTTAGTGGATTGCCTCCAAGTGCAAAGGAGAAGAAGGACGTAGTTGGGATTACACCACCCAACGAACCTTACAAATATTGTGTTATTTACTTTTCAGTCATTTCATTCATCTATCATATCACTGCATAAGTAAAACACAATCAAAAGCTAAGCACCTAAGAAACATCTTGTGACGCTAAAACTTTCAAAGAGAAGACTCCAAAATCATTCCGCTGTGCTAACCCTGATTAAAAGAACTGAACGCTTAACCTACAAGGTCAAAGTATTCAATTCCTGAAGTCTAAGTTAACTTTATAAAACAGTCTTCATTAGACGCTTCACAAAGTCTCAAATATCTTGTGTGAACGCTAAGGTGAAGCGTCACACTCTTCAAGCGCCTATCATTTCAAGCGTCCAAATACGTTTAATACGAAATCAATTTTAAGTCGAAAAAGACTTAAAGGGTCTATTCAACCCCCCCCCTTCTAGACCCTTTCGTATGCCACTTGGGACCAACAAGTGGTATCAGAGCGGTTAATTTTGAAATTTTAAAATTTCCAAGCATAACTGCTTGTTTAGATCTTTTTCTTTCAAAATCTAGTTGTTTTTTTTAAAAAAAGGCTTAGATATGGCATTTGCTAAAGTTCCCAAATTGACAGAATCAAATTTTGACACATGGAAAGTCAAAGCATTTACGTATTTATGTTCATGCGATGATGACATGTGCGATATTATTTCAGATGGGCCAATCAAAATATACAAAGTTATCACAAGAGCGCCTGGAGCCACAGAAGAAACCCCTGATGGTTACGTTGAAAAACCAAAACAAGAATGGTCTCCAGATGAGCGTCGAAGAGCTAACTTGGACAATGTTGGTCGCAACGCTCTGTATACGGCTATTGGTGATAATGATAACTTATTCAATAAAATCAAATCTTGCAAAACGACTAAAGAAATATGGGATAAGCTGGCTACAATCTGTGGTGGTTCAGCTCAAATCAAAGAAAACAAACTTTCCATTGCTAAGGAAAAGTTTAACGGATTTAAGATGCTACCCAATGAAACACTAGAGCAATTGGATATAAGATTCACAGCTCTTGTTACAGAACTTACGTCATTGGGAATGGACTTACAGAATCGAGAAATGGTGGTTAAGATCTTTAGAAGTCTACCAAGTAAATTCTTGATGAAGACAACAGCTATGAGAGAATCAAACATGCTGGATCTCTTAACTCCAGAAGACGCCTTTTCAGAGATAAAAGCTTTTGAGTTCGAGTTGAACTCTGCTAGTGACATTGTGAGTAATCCAGTGATTGAATCTGGAGCGCTCATTGCATCAATCAAAGGCAAATCGGGTAACAAAGGAAAGAATTCGGACATTAATGAGGAAGAAGAGTTGGCTTTGCTGAATAGATTCAGGAAGTTCTTGAGATATGAAAAGAAAGGAAAAGGTCCTAATAATCAAGGACAAAGTTCATATCAAGCGCCTTCTCCCATACAACAACAGTTTCAAGCGCCTCAATATTCTGTTCCTTTACCTCAAGCGCCTACTCAATATCAAGCGTCTACTCAAAATCTTCCAGCTCCAGTGGTTTCTAAACCACACACTGCAAGGCTAACAAGTGAACAAAAAATGAAAACCAATCTTTGTTATAATTGCAGGAAACCGGGGCACTACCAGGTAAATTGTCCCTATCCAAATGTATCCAAGCCCTCAAGGCAGGATTACTTGGATAGAAACCAATTCAGGAGCAACCTTCGACAACAAGGTTTGCTTGCGGAATCAGAACCAGCATCAGCACCTGAAGATTTAGAATCATCAGACGAAAGTAGTGATGATGATGAGCCGATAGATGACTCAGCGCTCATATGTCTCATGGCCAGAGATGATGAAGCGTCCCCTGAGGTAATCAATGAATTATCAATTCCTCTTTCTTATGATGAATTACTTGACAAAGTCAAAGAATATTACAATGAATGTCAAGAAGCTGCCAAAATATATCAAAATGATCTCGCTATTATTTCATCACTCACAAACGATAAAGTAACGCTCAGAGCAGAGTTGCAAATTCAGCAACAGTGCATTGAGAAAAACCAATCGCTTGAGAGTGAAGTTATTCAATTGAGAGGTGATATTGATATAATAGTCAAGAGAGAAGCTGATCTGATGGCTAGACTTGCCAAGTCAGAACAGCTCATCTCATCGTTGTCCAAAGCATCCAGAAAGCTCGACAATGTGACTGAAATAACAAGGTTGTTTGGAGAAAAGACCGGTTTAGGATGCAATGAATTCGGTAAACAACCAAACAAACCTAATGTTACGGCAAACAACAAAGGAAAGGGTGTTTTCTTTGTTAAGAAAGGTTCACAAGGTCAAACTCAAAATGAACCAAGGGACAATGGTAAGAGGCCAAATGAGAAAGTCAAAACTAACTCAGACAAGGGTAAGGCTAAAGCAAATGATCCACAAAGACAGACTCATCCAAACGCTCAAAAAGCTAAGGATAAATCTAGTCACTGTGAATCAAGCGCTAAGCGTCTAGCACCAAACGTGCAACTCAAGCCAGAGCCAAGGAAATACCAGCGTCGATATCCAAAACAGTCAAGATCATATTATCGATACTATGATAATTATGATTATGACTATTATTATAATCGTGGATATTATTATACATCCAAAAATTACACACAGCACAAGGTGAAACCAAAAAAGCCAATATTCCTACTATGAAGACAAGGCAAATTTGGATTCCTAAAGTTCTAATTAACACTAACAAGGATACTAATGTTGAAGGACCCAAGCAACAATGGGTACCTAAACAGAAATAGAACTTCCCTTTTGATTGCAGGTACCTAGAGCTAAAGTCAATACATCTGTTTGGTATTTTGATAGTGGATCGTCAAGGCACATGACAGGTTCCAAAGATCTTCTGATCAACTATCAAGCCGCCAATGGTCCTCAGGTTGTATTTGGTGATAACTCCAAAGGTAAAACCAAAGGTATAGGTACTGTGCATAGGGGGAACATCATGATAAGTGATGTTTATTTTGTTGAGGGTCTAAAGCACAATTTATTAAGCATAAGTCAATTTTGCGATAAAGGCTTTGAAGTCATATTCTCAAGTGACTATTGCTATATAAACGACGCTAAGACTAAATCTACTAAACTAAAAGGAAAAAGGAATAACAATGTATATTTGGTAGATTGGGGTTCAACACTTGATAACAACCCAACATGCTTTGTTGCTAAAAATGAATCTAAAGTGGGTTGGCTATGGCATAGAAAAATGAATCACCTCAACTTTAAGACAATCTCTCAGCTTATAAGTCAAAATCTTGTAGAGGGATTGCCAAATGGACCATTTCATAAGGATCGCCTCTGTGACGCTTGTCAAATGGGTAAACAAGTTAAATCATCTTTCAAGAGAAAACCTCATCTATCTACTTCTAGAATACTTGAACTACTTCACATGGATTTGTTTGGACCTGTTCAAACAATCAGTGTAAGCGGTAAAAAGTATACTTTAGTGGTAGTAGACGATTTCTCTAGATTTACTTGGGTGGAATTTCTTTCATCCAAAGATGAAACATGTGACAAGTTAACAGCGCTTATTCGGCAACTTCAAACATTGAAAAATCTTAAGGTTGCAAGAATAAGAAGCGATCACGGTACTGAGTTTACTAACAAGGTTGTTGAGAAGTTTTGTGCAGAAAATGGAATACATCATGAGTATTCAGCTCCCAGAACTCCCCAACAAAATGGTGTTGCTGAGCGCCGGAACCGAACGCTTAAGGAAGCCGCTAGGACTATGTTAGCTGAATCTAAGCTTGCTCCTAGATTTTGGGCCGAAGCGATCAACACTGCTTGTTACACTCAAAATCGATGCATGATCAACAAACAGCATGGAAAAACTCCATATGAACTGTGGAAGGGACGTAAGCCAAATATTTCATACTTTCACGTCTTTGGTTCTAAATGTTTTATTCATAATAATGGATCCCAAAGCCTAAAGACTTTTGATCCTAAAGCGGATGAAGGAATCTTTCTAGGCTACGCCAAAAATGGAAAGAATTTTCGCATTCTCAATAAGATCAAATCGAAGGTTGAGGAATCTATTCATGTTGTGTTTGATGATGCTAACCAAGAGCCGAGTAAGGTAAGTATAAATGATGTAGGAGTTGAAGATCTATGTCATCAAGCGTCCAAAATTACTATTGATGAAGATACTGACGATGATGATGAGATCTCAGTGCCTCCTCCTAAGAATACTCGTGAAATCAATCTAAATTATCATGTAAGAAACACGAATGATCATGAAAAGAATGATCATCAAGTGCAAAGAAGGAATCATGAACTTGAAGCGCCAACGCAGGAGAATGGTCAAGCGAATGATTCTCAAGCGTCTGTTCATTCTCAAAACCCCTTCCAAACAGATAGACTATGGTTACGTGACCATCCACCTGAGCAAATCATTGGAGATATTGAAGCACCAGTTAGAACTAGAGCCGCTACATTTAATGAGGCTATGTTCGCAAGCTTTCTATCTCAAATGGAACCTAAGAAAGTGGATGAAGCGTTAAGTGATCCAAGTTGGATTGAAGCTATGCAAGAAGAGCTCAATCAGTTTGAGCGAAATAAAGTTTGGATGTTAGTACCAAGACCAACTCATCAAGGAGTTATTGGAACTAGATGGGTATATAGAAACAAGATGGATGAGGACGGCATTGTTGTAAGAAACAAGGCCAGACTCGTAGCTCAAGGATACTGCCAAGAGGAGGGCATTGACTTTGATGAGACTTACGCTCCTGTTGCTCGTCTTGAAGCAATCCGCATGTTTCTAGCGTACGCAGCGTTTAACAAGTTTACAGTATTTCAAATGGACGTAAAGAGTGCCTTCCTGAATGGTAAACTCCAAGAAGAAGTGTATGTGGAGCAACCTCCAGGATTCATCAACAATCATGGTAAGGGTATGGTTTACAAGCTCGAAAAGGCACTTTATGGGCTTAAGCAAGCACCTCGAGCATGGTATGACACTCTCTCTATCTTTCTTATTGGTAAAGGTTTTTCAAAAGGCAGCGTTGACACAACGTTATTTAAAATTACCAATGATGAAGATATTCTCTTAGTTCAAATTTACGTTGATGACATTATATTTGGTTCTACTAATAAGCGTCTGTGTGAGAAATTTTCGAAAATGATGCAAGAACAATTTGAAATGAGCATGATGGGTGAATTAACCTTCTTCTTAGGACTACAAGTTAAACAACTCCCTAATGGCATATTTATCAACCAAGCTAAATATACACGAGATATGATTAAGAAATTTGGTATGGAAAATGCATCATATTCAAAAATCCAATGAGCCAAACGCTTAAGTTAGATAAAGATGAAAGTGGAAAGAAAGTTGATATCACTAATTATAGAGGTATCATAGGATCACTTCTTTATCTCACTGCCAGTAGACCTGATATTATGTTTTCGGTATGTATGTGTGCACGATTCCAAGCTGATCCTAAAGAGTCACACTTGACTGCTGCCAAGAAAATCCTTAAATACCTAAAAGGCACACAACATGTGGGCTTATGGTATCCCAGGGATTCTCCTTTTGAACTAATCGGTTACTCAGATGCAGATTTTGCAGGTTGCAAAATAGATCGTAAAAGCACTAGTGGTACTTGTCAATTCTTAGGTGATAGGTTAGTTTCATGGCATAGCAAGAAACAACAATCCATAGCTACCTCCACAGCCGAAGCTGAGTATGTAGCTGCAGGAAGTTGTTGTGCACAAGTTCTATGGATGAGGCAACAACTTAGAGATTACGGAACAATCTTAGGACCAACCCCCATTCATTGTGATAACCAAAGCGCTTTAGCCATGACTCAAAACCCTGTTCTTCATTCAAGAACCAAACACATTGACATTAGATACCATTTCCTTCGTGACCACGTTCAAAAGAAAGATATCTCCATGCACTTCATTGGAACTGACAAACAACTGGCAGATATCTTCACCAAAGCACTCAATGAACAACGTTTTCTCACTTTGAGAAGTGAACTAGGTATGATTGATTTAAACGCTTGATCATGAAGCATCATATTTTATTAGGCATATAATTTAGGGGGAATCCACTTAAGTTATATCTCACAATATTCTTAAACAAATTTTTTTTACTTGATCATAACTGTAAGCGTCAATGATAAAATTTTCAGATGCATAATCATCAACGCTCAGTTCTATGTTTGCATAAAATATTGAATGCTCAAAATATTGAAGTCTTTTGACTTCAAGCGTCCATCTTATCAGCTAAGCGCTGAATAGTTTATCAAAAATTTATAAAATATTTTTGTTACAAGCCATGCATAAAATTTTTCAAACTTCTTTCAAGGTCGTGGGTAGACTCAAAGGTCTATTTTGTAATCTACTCACACGCCTCTATCACATCAAACTGGCGGGTACTCAAATTTTTTAAAAATGACGGTTCAGAGATAGCACGCGTTTGTGTACGTGTCAGTGTACAAACATGCGCGTGTGTTACACTCTGAAAATACCAAACGTTAATTTTTCTTTAACTCGGATGTCAAATCTTTATATATGAGAATTACCAAATGTAACTTCTCTCTTTTACACAAAACTCGCGTCCGCAGTTAATAAATTCATGGCTAAGATTCAACAGTTATTACACGTGTTTAAATCCTACTAAGACTACACAACACAAGTTTCAAAAACTCTTTACTGTGTCATTTAAAACACAAACTCTGCAGAAAAAGTAACTTACTTTCTATTCACGCATATCTGCAAATCTCTCTTTATCTCTCTCAATACAACAGAAAATCTCAGTTCATCTTCTTCGTTTTAAACAAAAAAATGGCACCAAAGAAATCATCATCTACTTCTGCTGAAACTACCATCAAGGTAACTGAAGGTCTTGTTGTCGACTGGAAATTCCTATATGAACAAACTCAGATCAACCTGACGGATGTAATGGACATGGTCGTCCAAGCTGGGCTCAAACCCTTCTTAACCCAATACTCTTATATGTTTCCTACTGAAGTTGAAACTTTCTGGAAGACTGCTACCCTTTCAGAGGACAAGAAGTCCATCTCTTGTAAAATTCCCTTCTCCAAGAAGGAGTCTCCAAAGGAATTCATCCTATCTGCTTCCACCATTGCCAAGAACTTCAATTTGCCTAATGAGGGTGAGGCACTGGATTCTGTTACGTTAAAACAAATTAAGGAAGCATGGGCAATCATGAGTGCGTACGACGACGTTCCTTACACTCAATACTTCGAGAAGAAAGATCTGGTGTCCAAATATCGGTTATTGGCTGATTTCTGCAGCAAGATCATAGAATGCCGCGTAGGAACCTTTGATAAAGTAAATCCTGTCCAATTTCAGATGATGGTTGCTATACTCTTCAACATCAAAATCAACTGGAGTGAGTACATCTTCGGACGGTTTCGGGACAGTCTAAGCGCTTCAAATAAGCCTTATGGACTCATCCTGAGTGACATCTTGTTTAAATCGAATTGTGTGTACTCGTCTGGACTTCCTTTGAATAAGTCCAAGTTGTTGGGAAAAAGGATTCTGACCAATATGTTCAATCCTCCAAAAGTTAGTGGTGCGGCTAGACCCCTATCTGAGCGACTGGAAGAACGCCAACTGCTTGCTCAAAAGGCTGAGAGACCAGTGCCAGAGGAAGCTGTGAAGCGTCCAGCAGTAACGAAGAAGAGAGCCCCCAGAAAACCCAAAGTTAAAATTGCCGTCCCCTCTCAAAAGATTGATGAGGAAACTGATGAAGATGCCGAGGACAAGTTGCCTCTCAAAAGACGAAAGCTTGAAGGGATCATTAAGCAAATAGACTTTGAAGAACCAGCTGCTGATCCTCCCGCTCCTCCGGCTAAACTAGTTGAAGGAGTCAACATTAAGAAAATCTTTAAGCGTTCCAGGACTAGCAAGCGTCAAGCTACTCCTGAAGAGCCTGAGACAGTTGAGCCAAGCGCTCAAGTCGCTGTTGAGCCAAGCGCTCAAGTCGCTGTTGAGCCAAGCGCTCAAGTCGCTGTTGAGCCAAGCGCTCAAGTTGCCGTTGAGCCAAGCGCTCAAGTTGTAGTTGAGCCAAGCGCTCAAGATGCTGCTGTTGAGCCAAGCGCTCCAGAAACTACTGTTGAGCTTAGTTCTCAGGGTAAGTTTATTTCTTCCCACAGCATTTCTATTCCTACATCTGTAGAAGATCCTGCTCTTATAGAGGATGGCTCTTGTTTTTCAGCTATAGTTTCAGCTGCTGCTGAAGTGTCCACAGATGTTCTGTTGGATGTGGACCTGACTGGAGTTGTAGCTATCGCTCAAGATGTTGCCGCTAAAGTAGCTGCAATTGAACCTGAGGAACCTGCTACTTTAACAGAGGCACGTTCAGAAGATCAGAACGCTGCTGAAGACGTTAGAGCTCCTCGTCACTTCTTTCAACTCGATCCGCTGAAGACAATTGATCATTCAATTAACTATATGCCCCCAGCGCTCGACGAAGATTTCATTCCTGCAGGATATAATATAGAAAGATATATTGCTGCAGAAGCTGACGCTGCAAGACTGATTGACTTTGACAGCGCAATCAAAGCAACCGTTCTAGACAGACCAAGAGACAGACCTCCTAGATGTGCCGTGGATGTGGCTTACTATCTTGACAATGGCCACAGCAGACCAACTGGGTTCGCGCTAAGGGATTACAGTGTTCGTGTGTATGATCCTCTCCGTCCTAGCTTTCTCAATCCCTCAGAGTCAGTCTTGAACAGAGAAGGTTACACACATTTCCCTCAGACGGCTCACAGCCCTGAAAATCTTGCATCGGCCCGACCTCTCTGTCTATGGAAAAATAAAGAGATTCATGCTGGTGAGCGCCTTGAATCGTTGACCGATCTGCTCCAGACTGAAGCTGATGCTTACTTTGACAGCGTCTGGAATGCCAACTATCAGCCTGATAAGCACCGCTTTGAAGCCATAAGAGATATTCATCTTGAAGGTATTCGTGCTATGGTGAATGCTGGCACAGACTTCTGTATAAATGAAGTAAATTGGGTTGAAGCGTACATGGGACATAAATACACCTTCCCAGAGTTAGTCCAAGCTCCCCATCTTTTCGGCATAGGCATGCATGACAAGAAGCGTCAATTCGCCAAGTATTGCCTCCTGAAGCGTCAACAAAGACTCGGACCTGTTCTCAAGCTCCCAATTATTAGACATCAAATAGAACAATGTCTACGTCAAGAACTTCAGAGATTATCCATCACCCCTCTTCGGTTTAATGCTCAAGCGTCTTCCAGTGGTACAGTTGGTGAACGGTGCTTAAATCTTGCTCCAAGCCACTGTGAAGAAAACTTCAATCTGATGGTAAAGATTCTATCTCCCGTATCTCTCTTTGATAAAATCTTCACTGCCAATCTCAGATCTTGGAATGGCTCAGTGATCAATTCATTCAAAGGATATCCGCTGCTCCCTTCCATTCGCAGTGAGGTACTCAATCACTATGAGTATGTTCTTTCTCTGCTTGAAAGGAATCAAGAGCTCGCTCAAGCCATTTATCCGTATCTTGAAGAGTACTATGCGGACTGTGTGCCTACACATCGACGTCCTGCATCTCTTCCCTCAGATTGCTTGATTGGATTTTCCAGAACTCACTGCACAGATTCACTATTCTCCATCGCTCAAGCGCCGTCCAAAATTTTCCCAGATCATGTGCTGGATATCATTGGTCCAATGTACATCAGGGCCATTGATAGTCCTCTTCGCACATTTATCTCCGGTACTTGTATGTCCAGGACCAGACTCATTGAACTCTTGGATTCTACATCCACCTCTTATGCCGACTCAGCAAGCTGGAACTTTCAATTCACTGACTTTCGCCAGCCTGAGTCAACGCTTGAGGAAGCGCCTGCTGAGACATCTGAAGCGTCCAAATCTGCAGATACCAGTATTCCTGACGCTCCTGAACATGCTACCATTGATAGTGCTGAAGATACTTCCCTGGATATTCGAGGTACTGTTTTTGATCCAGCCTATCAAGTTCCTTTTGACTCTCTCAAACACTCATCACGATTCAAGCGACCAGCTCCTCAAGTGGTTCAATCAGATGAGAGTCAAGCCTTCGGTCCCCTGCTTAAATCTGTTTTGGAGACAATTAGCGCTCAAGCTACTCAGAGTGAAGAATCTCTCCATTGGATTAAGGAAGACCTGGCAAAGATTGAAACTCACGTAATGAGCGCTCAGATTGCTCATATGCGTAGTTCAGCTCAAGCGGCAGTTGGTGAGTGCAAACAAGACTTTCAAGAAATGCAGGATGCTGCCCACGCCACCCAACTTGCCATGAAAGAAGAACTTGAAAAGCGCCTTGCAACCCTTGAGATATCTGTGAATGACGCCACCAGCGCTAAGCTTCTTGTTATGCAGGAACGCTTCGACAAGCGTCTGGATGACATCACAGATTCCTTATCCCAGATTGCTCATCAGGTAAGTGTACTCACAAACCACTTCTTAAAATCTGATGATGGCAATAAGGGGGAAGAAAAGAAGAAAGGAGAAAAGCGGAAAGCGTCCAGTTCAAAAGTTGAAGATCCTCCGTCTGCTAAGCGTCAAATGCCTCCTTCTCAGTCTGCGCTTAATCTCCCGTCTTGGATAACTGCTCTGACACAAAGTTCATCCGGAGCGCCCAGTAGTACACTAAGGGAACCTCCTAGAGCGTTATATCCAAACCTACCAATTCCTACAAGAGCACTGCTTGAACAGTTTGACATTCCTCTTCAGAGAACATCCATTTCAGAACCTACAGATCCACAGATCTTAGCTGAAGAAAGGAAAATGACTGATTTTAGCCAAGCTTTTCGAATCTGCCTAAGGTACATTGGTATCGACCCAACTGACTGGGATAATCACTTTAAAGTATTCAAAAAGAGACAACAAGAAGAAAACAAGCTTATCATCAACAAAGATCATGAAGCAATGATGATCTTGGAAGACAATCTGACTGAAGCTATCCGAGCTGAAATGTCCAAGCGATACAGAGTTAGACCAAGTCATTAAAGCTTTCTGATTTTACATTATCTATATTCTTGTCTCTTATATCTTTAAATATTCAGCTGTAAAAATGCTTGTAATTCTCGATAAATATGAAATGCATTTTTTTTTTTTTTTTTGCTGAAACATCTCGTTGAAGCGTAACTAACTTTAACTAACGTCTACTGATCAAAGCTAACTTTTACGTTTGGCTATCTAACTCTTGAACTATAAAAGAGTAAGTATTGCCATCATCAAAAAGGGGGAAATTGTTAGGAATTTCATGTTAGAAGTTTTGATGATGACAATTAAGTTTTTGTTAGACCCCAAAAAGTTGTAAGTTTATTTTTTGTAGAAAACTTGTATAGGCTTTGAAGCGTTAGACTTATAATAGATTTATTAGGCTTTGTTATCTTACTTTAGAGTGTTAGGCAAAATAGTCTTAGGCTGAGCGTCTGATGATTTCTGAGTGAGTTTATCAGTGGTAAAGTTCGAAGACTCAAGCGCCTGATCTCAGAAGATAGATACAGTCTCCAAGCGTCCACTTTGGCCAGCTATATCAAGCGTTACCTTATGGGACAGAAGTGATTTCACCGGAATTTACTTCTAAGTCCAGAAGGAGTTTAATGCAAATATTCTCAAAGCATTAAATACCAACGGGTATTAATTTCAAATGCATTAAATGTTGATAAGAGCATTTAATATGATAAGCAATGTCAGACGTACGGAGAAGCCACCCTATTTGACTGTCAACTATCTCAGACTGCAGCACCAACTTTCGTGCAGCAGATTTTCAGGAAAAAGGACAAAAGCTGTTCACTCGCGAAAGTGAGAGACACGCGCCAGTGCATGTGTCAAACGGACACTTTCTCCAAGAATACCTATAAATAGGACTTCAACAACAAACAAAAAAGACGCAACAATTTTATCAAAGCCAAATTGCTGTTGCATTAAAATCTCATTCCTTAAATTCTCAGAAAAGCCCGAAACTTCAAGAAACATCCAAATTGCTTTTCTTATATTCCTGAGACAGTCAACAAATATCTCAAACATTCTTTTTGCAGAAACCAGATTCCTACTGAGATATTACCAAGTTGTTTGAACTTCATCAAAATCAAACAAACCTTTTAGAAAATCCCATCCAAGCCTCGCGATCTGTGTGAAGTCGAAGTTGGATACTTGCATCATTTCTGGGTGAAAGAAGCAAGAGGGTTGAAGTGATTTGAAGCAGAAATCTGTGTGATCAAGGAGCTCAAGTCATCGACATCCATCTCTCCCTAATTTGTAGAAGATTCTGTGTGATTCTTTGAGAATCATCTTAGTGGATTGCCTCCAAGTGCAAAGGAGAAGAAGGACGTAGTTGGGATTACACCACCCAACGAACCTTACAAATATTGTGTTATTTACTTTTCAGTCATTTCATTCATCTATCATATCACTGCATAAGTAAAACACAATCAAAAGCTAAGCACCTAAGAAACATCTTGTGACGCTAAAACTTTCAAAGAGAAGACTCCAAAATCATTCCGCTGTGCTAACCCTGATTAAAAGAACTGAACGCTTAACCTACAAGGTCAAAGTATTCAATTCCTGAAGTCTAAGTTAACTTTATAAAACAGTCTTCATTAGACGCTTCACAAAGTCTCAAATATCTTGTGTGAACGCTAAGGTGAAGCGTCACACTCTTCAAGCGCCTATCATTTCAAGCGTCCAAATACGTTTAATACGAAATCAATTTTAAGTCGAAAAAGACTTAAAGGGTCTATTCAACCCCCCCCCTTCTAGACCCTTTCGTATGCCACTTGGGACCAACAAGCATTAAATCCCTAAGTCACATAGGCATGTGATGATCGTCATGACTTGAGGAACCATGGTTGTGCAGGTGCACAACGTCACTACACATGATTTATCTCATGATTTAATTTCAAGAAAATCACAAAATGACTTATTTTAGGTCTAGTCTAGTGGTGTGACTTAGGAGTTCGTTTTAAGATGGGCTATGTAATTGATCCCGTATTAGTACTGTATAGGAAATAAATGACTAAGGAATCTCTGGCCAGAGTTGGTAATGAGAAGGTATATATATTGATCCTTGTTCGGATAACACAAGTCATTATTTCTTAAGAAATTGTCATATTACTAAATTAGTAGGGTTTCGACTGATAATTAAACCGTAGATTTAATCAGAGGTCTAATGGAAGGATGAGACACATGTTACAATCGTCATCTGGAACTATCTACATGCAATTATTCAAAGTCTAGGGGTAAGGTCATCTTTTCCAGATATCAAACTCAATTTATGGGAGTATGAATTAACTGGTGGTTAATTCATAACCTAATTAATTATTTGGTCCAATGGTTAATTTTGGCAATTTCTATATTTCTGAGGCATTTGGAGGTGGTTCCGCTGCTAGATATTAGGTTAACCTAAAAGGCCACATATTTACTTGGACAAGTTTCCTTATGTGATTTAATTGGTCATTTGAAAAAGACTAATTAAGAAGAATTAATTAATTGAGTTAATTATTTCTTGGTGGAATTTTTAATTAATCGCACTTAGGTCATAAGTAATTAAAACTATTTAATTAATAGATGGATCAATGGGCTTTAGCCGAAGGGATTTATTAATAAAAACCCAATTAATAAATCTAAAGTACAAGTCGGGTTGAAATAAAATTTTACATGACAATTTGATTTGGAGTTTGATAAAATAAGAAAAATTGTAAAGAAACTCTCATGGAATAAGAATAGGATTGGAAAAGTTATATTCTATTTAGAATAGATTTAAACCCTTAAGTTCCAATAAGATTAGTGTAGGAGCTTTAAGCATTGAAGTGCATGGAAATTATGCCCAAATTTGCTGGAATTCTTTTTCCCCATCTCCCAATGTTTATCCTCTTCCTTTAGTTCTTGTGTTCATCTGTACACATGTAGGTATCGTCCATATATTCCAAACCCTTCATATAAGTGTTCATTGTTGGATCACAACGCTAGCACTGTAGCAACATACAAGAAAAGCATCCAAGGTGTGGATATACGATTAGAGGCACAATATGTGGAGTGCTAAGGAGACTAACTCCGATCATGAAGAAGAGTGAATCGGGCGAGCCAATTAGGAGGAGATCCTGAAGCATGAAGCATAGCGCCATCAAAATGTTGAGTGTTGGACCAGGATCAAATTAATATATTTGATCCTTGGTAAATTCTTTAACTTGATTTACACCTTCTAATTCATGCATAAAGTTGTGACCCATTTTTGGGGGCTTCAGAAATTTTAAATTCCTATTTTCACGGCCAGATGTCCCCATAGTCCAACCAATCCTAACTCCTAAAAGGTCTAAAATATGACCAGTTTTACTTTTTCAAGTTCATTTTCACTCCCACCAAATCAAATTAACTAATTCACTCACCTCCTCCACCAGCAAATAATTTCCTCCTACTATTTCTCTTGATGGGTTTGGTGGAGTCGGATCAAAATAGGATCAAGGAGAGGAGCCAAAATAGAGCCAAGAAGGGTCGGGGTTGACCGGGATCGCGAAAAGGAAGAAGGAGCAAGTTTCGGGGTTTCGGGCGAGCCGAACGGCGCCTAGGCGCAGCCCGCCGCACCCCTTGGCGCAGCACGAAGGAGCCAGTGCAGATGACACTGCATCTGGCGTCCAGGCGCCAGTATAGCGGCGCCCAGGTGCAGCTGGGCGCGGGTCCGTCGGCTGGAGCAGTTTTTGACGCGGTTTTTCCTTATTTTGGTATGTCTTGAGTCCTACTTTGATTGGAATTGTGTCCTATTGTGTTAGGAATTATTCCCCAGTTGTTTAGGATTGTTTTTCCTAATTTGTTAGGGTTTTAGACTTCTCCACCATTATAAATATGAGAACTCACTCTTGTAAACATTGATGTACTTTGAAAGAAATAAAGATGTAGTCTAGATTGGCTCGTGGATGTAGGCAAGTTATGCCGAACCACGTTAAATCCTTGTGTCGTTATCTTCATGTTTAGGCTTAGGTGTTTATTGTTTCTTGTTTATTCTCTCGTGCTCTGATGCTACCATCCCTAACAACTGGTATCAGAGCCAAAGGTTGTAGATTTAGGAAACGTCTTAGATCTAGATCTATGGGGAAGTGTTTTTGGCTAAACACGGATTTCGTCGTGGGACGATGGTAGGAGATGGAAGAATAATCAAGCTCGGAGATTTCATTGCAGAGTGGACGAGTTGAGGTCATGGTGAAGCCGGAGAAGATGACAGAGGAGGATGAGATCGAGTAGATCGTCAACCAAAGAAGAGTAATCTTGTTGAATGTTAACGAGAAAACGTTAAAAAATCGTGGTGCCAGCAGATAGGCAGATTCGCAGCAGCAGAGGTAGTTTTGTGTTACTAGGTGGGTAGAACATGAAGCCAGTGGGGGCAGTTGCGGAGCCAGAGGCAGATTCATAGAGTCAGAGGTCGGAGAGAAAATTCATGTTTCTGAGAGGGAGCGAATGAGTTGCTAGATCGAGGGGGCAGAGCTATGGTGCCAAGAAAGCAAATCCACAGAGCCAGAGGTCAGAATGATAGAATCGGTAACCGAGAGGGTAGAGCCGTGTAGTCGAGAGACCAGAGGGCAGGGTTGTGGAGGCATGACCATGTAGAGAGAACCATGAAGACAGGAAATGGTGCCAGGAGGGGTTGACCGTGGAGTCAGAAGTCATGGTGGTAGGATGCGAAAATCGGGTAGGTAGATTAGTAGAGCATCGGGTTTATTGGCAGAAGGATGTGACATAGCTAGTGGAGTGGGAGCTCGAGCAGATATGTCAGTGGCCCAAGTTAGCCATTGAAAAACCGAGTTGCCGGATGGATCAGACATAGCTCATGCAAGGGCAGAGAGCAGATATATGAGGGATCCGAGATTGCCGTTGGAAAAATCCTTGGTGGAAAGATGTCAGTGGACGGGTAGATAGAGGCGGTTTGAGTGTGACATGTTCGGGTTTTAGAGTAACCTATATCCGAGGGTCAGTCGAACCGAGATGGATATGCCACGATATTCAGGAGTTGGCTGATCACCAAAAGAATAGGGTAGTGGCGAGGGTTCAAAAGGATGATCGTTGTTCGCAGAGAGAGTTCGTCAAATGGGTGACACTAGAGGACAAATGAATTGAAGAGACATGGAAAGGTCTCGGGGTATGATCTCCATTGGGTTTGGGGATGGGTCGAATAGACTAAGGTTCACTTAGGAAAAGTGAAGCGGTGGTTCAAGTTTGAGTTCGGGTTATTTTGATCAGTCTCCAAGTGGGAGATTGATGGTTTTTGTGGAGTCGGATCAAAATAGGGTCAAGGAGAGGAGCCAAAACAGAGCCAAGAAAGGTCGGGGTTGACCGGGATCGCGAAAAGGAAGAAGGAGCAAGTTTTGGGGTTTCGGGCGAGCAGAACTGCGCCTAGGCGCCAGTGTAGATGACACTGCATCTGGCGCCCAGGCGCGCCTGGGTCGGCGCCTAGGTGCGGGTCCGCCGGCTGGAGCAGTTTTTGACGTGATTTTTCCTTATTTTGGCATGTCTTGAGTCCTATTTTGATTGAAATTGTTTCCTATTGTGTTAGGAATTATTTCCTAGTTGTTTAGGATTGTTTTTCCTAATTTGTTAGGGTTTTAGACTTCTCCACCATTATAAATATGAGAACTCACCCTTGTAAACATTGATGTACTTTGAAAAAAATAAAGATGTAGTCTAGGTTGGCTCGTGGAAGTAGGCAAATTATGCCGAACCACGTTAAATCCTTGTGTCGTTATCTTCATGTTTAGGCTTAGGTGTTTTATTTCTTGTTTATTCTTCGTGCTCTGATACTATCATCCCTAACATCTCCATCGACCAAGAAACCCAAAATTCATTTTCAAGCTCGGCTCCAGGACCACCAACACCGCACTAACAATATCAGGCTTCCGTGACAGTATACGAGCCACTGTCGGACCATAAAACTATTATTTGAATATTCTATCTATTTCTCAATTGGGTTTGTTACCGACCATCTGTCACCGCAACCGTGAATGGCATAACCATGAATTGGGTAAGTCATCGACCACCACCAGTAGCTTCAATACTCTTTTAAATGGTGAAAAAATAGTTATAGTCACACAAAGAGGTGAATATGAGATACTAGAAACATGTGTGTATAATGGTGAGCTTGATGTGATTTCAATTGTCAATGAAATGACTCTAATAGATATTTTTGTCAAATCTGACTTGAGCATTATTGACTAGATGTCTCCATCCTTGCGAGGATATATAAATTATGCACTTTTTTCATTAAATTTTATTTTTTCATTTAGATTTTAGATGTTCTTTTTTTGCTTTACAAATTGATGAAGTATGATATTTTATAAGATAGTATTTTGAATTAGACATTCCTAAATCTGAACAAGAGAGTTTGGTCGTGCACGTAGTAATAGCAAATGGCTAATTCCGGATATATCATATCCTCAAAGATGACTATAATCTAAGTACCAAGATTGCTATAATATTCATTTTTTAAGTTAAATGTAGTTGTCTATCAATGGTCGTGTTGTTAATTAACTATAGTGAACAATTAACTAAGGCAATTAAACAAACAAAATGAGAAAATGATGGAGAGAAGCGATTAAGACACACGATTCAACTAATTATGATATTCAATTGCAATTCAAGCTTCTATTGGATTAAGTCGATTTAGCCAATGCAAAATTCCCTAATATACGAACTATACAGTATCTTGGCATAGAAACCCTACCCTTGTTAACAATTACGTATATATCTCTATATGAAAACACTATTAACAATGCTATATTAAAGTGATTTAAGAATTCCCCACATTAATTGATAGCCACCTAAATAAAACGAATTTATTTCTAATCATTTTAACTATAGAGTATTTAACGTTTTCGATCTTCCCTAAGTTATCTCTTCTCGGTCTCAAACCTATGCATTATATCAAACACTTAGTGATCGAGCTAATATAAGCATTAAGTACAAACATTGAGATCGAACTAATATAAGAACTAAGTACAAGCATTAAACACATCTGATCGTAAGACGTCACATCCAAGCTAAATGCAAAATTAAGAAGCAATCAAAGCGTAAATGCAAAATTAATCCAATACATGGAAGAATCCAAGATAGGATTCTTACCTATGAGTCATGGAATCACTCTTTCCAAGTCTATGTCCCCTAAGATTGAGAAGGAAAGAGAGAAGATGTTTCACATACCTTATGCATCCGCCATTGGAAGAATTATGTATGTGATGATATGTACAAGGCCTGATGTAGTTTATGCACTTAGCATGTATAGCCGCTATCAGGAAAATTCCAGTGAAGAACACTGAACTGTCGTTAAAACAATCCTTAAGTATGTTAAGAGAACTAAGGAGTTGTTTTTGGTATACAGTGGAGGAGAATTGGATTTAGAGTGCTACACAGACTCTAGTTTCCAAACTGATGTTGACGACTCAAAATCGGTTTTTGGTTTCATTTTTCTGCTCAATGGTGGAGCAGTGAGTTGGAAGAGTTCCAAGTAACCAGCTACTGCAGATTTAACCATCGAAGCAGAATACATTGCTACCTCAGAGACGGCAAAGGAAACTGTTTGGATGAGGAACTCCATCCAAGAATTGGGTGTTGTTCCATCTATTGTTAACTCGGTACCGGTATACTATGATAACAATGGGGTTATTGTGCAAGCAAAGGAGCCAAGGTCTCATCAGAAATCCAAGAACATACAAAGGCGTTACCATTTGATCAGGGAGATCATTGGGAAAGGTGACGTTCGAGTGGAGCGTGTAGACTCAGCAGATAATGTAACAGACCCACTCACCAAACCCCTTAGTCAAAAGGTTTAATGGACATCTACGGAAGATGGGCCTCAAATACGTGCGCAATTGGCTCTAGGGCAAATGGGAGATTGATAGAGTAGATGCCCAGGGCGCCAATTTTGGGTGCCATTTTCTCTGTAATAAACTCTATGAGACAATCTTTTCTTTATGAATAAAGTCAATTTTATCATGGCATTCTTTGTTCTTAAATTGTTATTATAGAAACAAGTCCCTTGAATCACACATGACTATGGGACATCATCAGAAATCGGGAATGACGATGATTGAATATGTCTCTAAGGTCGTGATTCTTAAAATGTTCCAAGTCCAAGATGGGTCTGTCAAGATAAGGGATATTGATAAAGACTTGCTTGTGTACATAGTTCTTAGAGAACGTGCCTTGTTCCATAGGTATAGATATACATGAGGGTTCTCATTTGGATAATGAGAGAACTGAACAACCCCGCCAGGAAATTCATAAAACGGTTATCGCATATGAAATTTGCTATAATCATGTAGGCATAAGAGTAATCCTTTTAGACCTGAGGTTCCATTGTCACTTTGAACATAGTCGAGTATGCTTTGACTTATCTCAGGATTCCATCGCGAGTCGTCATATGGGATATCTTGGGTATAGTATGATTAATGTGTTGAGGTACATGTGAGACAAAGATGGGATCCATCACTGATTTAGCAAATCAGACATTTTCTATGTATTGTGTTGGTCACAAGTGGCATACGAAAAGGGTCTAGAAGGGGGGGGAGGGATTCTCTTTGCTTGGAATATTTGAGCTTTTTTGAAAGTTTAAGGATTGAGACTTCAATGCAACAGAGTATTGGCTTGTAAGCTTGTTGTTGTATGTACCGTGTTTTTGTGGCTTGTTGTTGAAGTCCTATTTATAGACTTTTCTTGGATAAAGTGTCCATTTGACACATGTTCAGGCGCGTGTCTTTCATTTTCGCGAGTGAACAACTTTTGTCCTTTTTTCCTAAAAACCTGCTGCAGGAAGTTGGTGCGTCAGTCTTTGTAAAGTTGACAGTCCAATGGGAAGGCTTCTTCGTACGTCCTGAAGTGCTTATCACATTTAATGCTCTTATCAGCATTTAATGCATTTGAAATAAATGCCCGTTGGCAATTAATGATCTGAGAATATTTGCATTAAACTCCTTCTGGATTTAGAAATAAATTCAGGTGACATCTAGGCTTTGATAGACGCTCATTCACTACTGAATGATTTCTAACACTTAATCAATGCTTGGACACTTGGAATCTTCATCTTCATTTAGACTTCAGACGCTTGAATCTTTAGACCTGTCTACTGATACACTCACTCAGAATAATATCAGACGCTTAGTTTTGAAGTTACTTAGCCTAACAGTCTAAACTAAAAATAAATAAAGTCTTGTACAAATTTAACGCTCAAAGCCTATACATATATTCTAGGAAAGAATCAAACTTACATATTTTGGGGTCTAACATAAAAATCCTAAATGTCATCATCAAAACATCTAACAAGAAATTCCTAACATATTGTTTAACGAATCGATTCAAGGAATTTTTAGACAAAGTATGGCAATCCAAAGAGGCAAAGAATTTCCTCGTTTGGATTGCATGGATCGATATCATGCAATAAAAGAGACATAGTGATTGGGTCGTAAGAGTTTAAACTATGCCATTACTCGAGATACCAATCCGGGAAATTTGATGGATGGGTCTTACTTATGCGAAGATCGTGGTTATGATAGGTTGAGTATCTTGTCATCGTTTGTGTCTAAGTCTTTGGGGCCCGTTGCTAGACAGTAATATCAATTTGTAGGTACCATGATATTGTGGTGAATAATACATGATCTGATTAAATCAAGGAAGATTTAATCTAGTACTTTCTAAATATAGAAAGATACAATGGCACTTTTAGAAAGTGTACTTACTACTAGAATATGAACGAGTCTAAGGGGTCACACACTGACTTCTGAGGTTCCTGCTTAAAAGATACGATTAATCAACTTTGGAAGTTGAGGTGAAATTAGAAAAGTCTAGAACTTACCTAAAGAGGAATATTAATTAATTGGTTAAGATCAATTAATTAGACTATTTAATTAATCAAGTGAGATTAATTAATTAATGGACTAAGTAAAGGGTTTTATTTAATTAGTAGAGGAATTCAGAAATTAAATAGAATTAAAGAAATAATTGGATAATAATAATTAAGGTTGGACTTTAATTATTATGGAATATTTAATTAAATGGTTGGACTATTTAATTAAATAAGGAGTCAAAAATTAAATCAAGTTGGATAAAAATTTTGGATTCCAGGGCTTAGAGGAGGCGAGTGGCGGACGGATTTGGAGAAGGATTTAATTCCTCTCCAAGTCTTGATCAAGTTGGAATCAAGGAAATATTTTAAGAGAGAAAATAGGGAACAAGTTAGCTTGCAAGCTAAGTTCCTTGTTTTTAGGAAACTCCTTAATGGAATTTAATTAGGAATAGATGAAAATCAAATCTTGGAAATTTTATTTCATCTTGACTTCTAATTAATTAAACATAGGAGTCTCTCTATAAATATGTGTGTTAAGAAAAAAAAACACACACTTTATAGTTAGTGAAATTTTCGTCTACCAAGAAGAAGAAAAAGAGAGAAATTTTATCTTCTTATTTTCTCCATAAACTCGCCCCTCACCTATTATTTCTAGACAAGGTTTTGCTCATGTGTTGAGATGATTGGATCGCTTGAAGATACAAAGAAC
The DNA here is from genome assembly GCA_019426215.1 of Buddleja alternifolia. Taxonomy (NCBI): domain Eukaryota; kingdom Viridiplantae; phylum Streptophyta; class Magnoliopsida; order Lamiales; family Scrophulariaceae; genus Buddleja; species Buddleja alternifolia. The sequence continues at coordinate 45,403,985 of CM033392.1, read as the reverse complement.
AAATCAGAGGAGGCCGACGGCTTCACTGTAGAAATCGATCAAGGGAGTATTTGTTCAGGTTGAAAAGATTAGAAACTTGTACGAGGGAAAAAACGCGAAAGGTATTTCGCGTAGTATAGTTTTTCTTGTTTTAATTAGCTCGATTAAACCGGCCATTAATCCTCTTTCGGGGTAGGATTATAAATTTTTAATATTCCACTGTGCTAACCTACCCCGGGGATTATAAAAAAATCTTCATCTATCATCGGATGTAAACCTTTAAAAATTTCGAAAAAAATGCTAAAATTCCCCTCAAATAAGTTTTTATATCTAATAAACACATTATAATAATTTTCAATCCAAATAACTCGTTCCGTCAACTTTCCATTCAAAAAGTCCCAACATTTAGGGTTGGTAAATTTATAGACTTGAACTGAAGAATTTTTGTCTGGATATATGAATTTTTCTTTTATTGACCACGAGTTGAAAGTGTTTGCAATTCTACTATAAAATGGACATATAATTTGGTGTAAGGCTGGGCCCCAGGCCTGTTGGATACAAATCATGCCTCCAAACTCACTGAATGTAATCCATAGCTGCGCATTAGAATCAAGGCTCAACAATGAATACTCATTTTGGGTTGTGGTTTAAATGTCAAACTCAGGGTTACGCTCAGTGAGTTCTGAGGCACGCTTCACGTCCAACGGGCTCGAGGGCCCAGGGCGTGACAAATGGTATCAGGGCTGCACTATAGCCGAAATTTTGAAAGCTAAGTGCTACAGGGGGCAAAGTGCTACATGTTGCGGGAGCCACCTTTTGAGGCTGTGGCACAAAGTTCTACGCATGTGGGAGCCACCTCTTGAACCCGTGGGAGCCATCGCTAAAGTCCCAAAGCCTAGTGATGGATTGAACTGAATCACATCACAACAAGGACATCACATTGTAAAAGGGGGTTGATTGTGAAGCCTCACAGTTGACGTCCCACATGGGAAAAATTTGAAAAAAATGAATAGTTTACAAACAATTGCCCAGGAATTCAAGTGTAACAATGGATATTTATTTCAGGCCGTGGTTCAAATGCCCAAATATATGTTACGCTCAGAGGGTTTGGAGTCACGCTTTGCGTCTAACGAACCTGATGGCCCAAGGTGTGATAAAATTGTATCGAAGCCGACCCTGGGGATGCTATCGATGCGGGAGGCCCAACTAGATGTGTACTGGGGACAATCTCGGAACTGTGGAAGGAATGCAGCGAGGTCGTCCCTTGTCCAATTCAGGGTGATTGTGGTATCCTACATTGGTTGTGAGAAGAAATGTGAAAGGGTTAATAAGTTGGTATAATGGGCTTCTCTAGCAACTTGGGTTAATCATTTTCGCAAAGCGAGGCCGGATGCGAAGTAGTTACTAATGGAGCCCATTATGTTGAGTCTCGCTTGCGGGGGCTCATTGTTGGGTTGGGTAATCCCCGCGGTAGGTTAGCACAGCGAAATTTAAAATTTTTAATAATCCTACCCCAAAACAAGAATAATGGTCGGTTTAATCAAACTAATAATAACGAGAAAAATTAACTACGCGAAATACCTTTCGCATTTTTTCCCTCGTACAAGTTTCTGATCTTTTCAACCCGAACAAATGCTCCCTTGATCGAATATCCAAGAAAACTGTCAGTCTCCTCGAAAATTCCAAGCGTCGATTTGTTCCTTTGTATCTTCAAGCAATCCAATTATCTCGCCTCTAAGGTGTATCCACACCTCCGTATAGTTCCCAATAATTATATTTGGTGCTAGCCTATATAATTAGTCAAGATCTAATCTAATATTAATGTATGAAGGTAGGAATATATGTGAAAAGTTAATCTCAACACATGAGCAAAACCTTGTCAAGAAATAATGGAGAGGGGCGAGTTTATGGCAAAACAAGAAAACAAATATTTCTCTCTTTTTCTTCTACGGGTGGACGAAAATTTACTTAAAAATTAAAGTGTGTGTGTTTCTCTTAACATACATATTTATAGAGAGACTCCTTTGTTTAGTTTATTTGAAAGTCAAGATGAAATCAAATCTCCAAGATTTGACTTTCATCTATTCCTAGTCAAACTCAATTAAGGAGTTTCCAAAAAACAAGGAACTTGGCTTTCAAGCTAACTTGTTCCCTTTCTCTCTCATAAGTATTACCTTAATTCCAACTTGATCAAGACTTGGAGAGGAATTAAATCCCCTCCTTTATTTTCGTCCATTTGGCCGCCCCCTCATAGCCTTGGAGTCCAAAATTTTTATCGAACTTGATTTAATTTTTGACTCCTTATTCAATTAAATACTCCAACCATTTAATTAAATATTGCATAATAATTAAAGTCCAACTCTAATTATTATTTCCATTTATTTCTTTAATTTTATCTAATTTTCGACTTCCTCTGCTAATTAAAAAAACCTTTGGACTTTACTTTGTCCATTAATTAATTAATCCTACTTGATTGATTAAATAGTCTAATTAATTGATCTCCAACCAATTAATTAATATTCATCTTTAGGCAAGTCATACACTTTCCTAGTTTCACTTCAACTTCCAAAGTTGATTAATCATATCCTTTAAGCAGGAACATCAGGAGTAAGTGTGTGACCCCTTAGGCTCGTTCATGTTCTAGTAGTAAGTACACTTTCCAAAAGTGCTATTGTACCTTTTTATATTTAAAAAGTTCTAGATTAAATCCTCCTTGATTTAATCAGACCATGTATCATTTCTCATAATATCATGGTACTTACAAATCGAGGTTACTGTCTAGCAACGGGCCTCAAAGACCTAGACACAAACGATGTAAAGATACTTAAGATCCTTAACGTATCATAACCACGATCCTTGCATCAGTAAGATCCTTCCATCATATTTCCCGGATTAGAATCTCGAGTAATGGCTTAGTCGAAACTCTTACGACCCAATCATTATGTATCCCTTATTGCATGATATCGATTCATGTAATCCAAACGAGGAAACACTCTGCCTCTTTGGATTGCCGTACTTTGGCCAAAGATTCCATGAATCAATTCGTTTAAGCAATTATATAAGAAACGTCTGATTTGCTAAATCAGTGATGAATCCCATCTTGGTCTCTCATGTACTTTGACACATAATCACATTATACCCAAGATATCCCATATGACAACTCGCGATGGAATCATGAGATAAATCAAAGTATAATCGACTATGATTAAAGTGACAACGGAACCTCAGGTCCAAAGGATTACCCTTATGCCTATATGATTATAGGAAATTCCATATTCGATAACCATTTTATGAATTTCCTGGTGGGGTTGTTCAGTTCACTCATTATCCAAATAAGAACCCTCATGCACATCTATGCCTTGGAACGAGGCATGTTCTCTAAGAACTATGTACACAAGCAAATCCTTTGAGTCTTTGTCAACATCCCTATTTTTTTACAGACTCGTCTCAGACTTGGAACCTTTTAAGAATCACGACCTTGGAGACATATTTCATCATCGTCATTCCCGATTTTCGATGATGTCCCATAGTCATGTGTGATTCAAGGGACTTCGTTCTAAGCATATAATAATTTAAGAACAAAGAATGCCATAATATAATTGACTTCATTCATTAGAAAAGATTGTCTCTATAGAGTTTATTACACAGTAAATGGTCCCCAAAATTGGCGCGTCGGGCACCTACTCTATCAATCTCCCACTTGCCCTAGAACCAATTGCCCACGTATTTGAGGCCATTCCTTTCTAGATGTCCATCAATCATTTTTTTACTAAGGGGTTTGGTGAGTGGGTCTGCTACATTATCTGCCGAGTTTACACGCTCCACTCGAATGTCACCTCTCCCAATGATCTCTCTGATCAAATGGTATCGCCTTTGTAAGTTCTTGGATTTCTGATGAGACCTTGGCTCTTTTGCTTGCGCAATTGTCCCATTGTTATTATAGTACACTGGTGCCAAATTAACAATAGATGGAACAACACCCAATTCTTGGATGAAGTTCCTCATCCAAACAGCTTCCTTTGCTGCCTCTGAGGTAGCAATGTGTTCTACTTCGGTGGTTGAATCAACAGTAATCGGTTGCTTGGAACTCTTCCAAATCAATACTCCACCATTAAGCAGAAAAACAAAACCAGAAATCGATTTTGAGTCGTCAATATCAGTTTGGAAACTAGAGTCTGTGTAACACTCTAAATCCAATTCTCCTCCACCGTAAACTAGAAACAACTCCTTAGTTCTCCTAAGATACTTAAGGATTACTTTTACGGCTTTTCGTGTTCCTCACCAGGATTTGCCTGATAGCGATTGCACACGCTAAGTACATAAGCTTCATCGGGCCTTGTACATATCATCGCATACATAATGCGTCCAATGGCGGATACATAAGGTATGTGAGACATCTTATCTCTTTCCATTTCAGTCTTAGGGGACATAGACATGGAAAGAGTGATTCCATGTCTCATAGGCAAGAATTCTCTCTTGGATTCTTCCATGCTAAATCTCTTTAGCACTCGATCTATGTACAGGGATTGGGAGAGTCCCAGCATCCTACTTGTTCTCTCTCGATATATCTTCATACCGAGCACGTAGGAAGCTTCTCCCATATCCTTCATGGAGAATTGATTTGACAACCATACTTTTGTTGACTGCATCATCCCTATGTCGTTTCCGATCTATAAAATATCATCAACGTAAAGTACTAAAAAAGTAACCGCCCTCCCACTGGTCTTCTTGTACACACATGCTTCATCAACATTTTGAATATATCCATACTCTCGGATGACATTATCAAATCGTTTATTCCAGCTTCAGAAAGCTTGTTTCAGTCCATAAATGGACCTCTGGAGTTTACACACTTTGTGTTCACTCTCCTTGGATGTAAAACCCTCTAGCTGCTGCATATAGATTTCCTCCTCAATTTCTCCAATGAGGAATGCAGTTTTAACATCCATCTACCAAATTTCGTAATCAAATTGTGAAGATATGGTTAGAAGTATCCTTATGGATTTCTGCATTATCACTAGCGAGAAGGTTTCCTCATAGTCAATGCCTTGTCTTTGAGTGAACCCTTTCGCCACTAGGCGTGCTTTATAGGTCGCCACTCTCCATCAGCTCCAAGCTTTCGCTTGTAAACCCACTTTCAACCTATGGGTTTTATCCCATCTGGCGGGTCTACCAAGGTCCAAACCTTGTTGGAGTGCATAGAGTCCATTTTGGATTTCATAGAGTCTAGCCATTTTCCCAAATCGATGTCTAACCTCGCTTCCCTATAACACTTTGGATCTATATCCAAAAGGGAATCCTCTGACTTGCCTTCTTGCAAATGACATACCCATCTCTCGGGTGCCCTTGGAATCTTTTCGGATCTCCTCAGAGGTTGTACACTTTTGGCATGTTCTCTATGAATTGTTTCTTGTGTGGTATCGGGCGAGCTTGTTTTTGTTTCTTGAGGTCTCTCAATGCTTTGAGTCTCCTCGAGTTCTACAACCTTGTTATTTCCATCTAATCGAAAATCCTTCTCCAAGAAGGTTGCATTCCTCGAAACAATCACGGTTTGTTCCAAGGGATTGTTGAAGTAGTATCCAAAAGAGTCTTTTGGATATCCCACAAACTAACACAACATGGATCTCAAATCTAATTTGTCTCCCACATGTTGCTTGACATAAGCATTACACCCCCACACCCTTAGGTGTTTGTATGAAGGTGCTTTACCATACCACATTTCATATGGAACCTTAAGCACGCTTTTAGACTTTGCTCTATTTAACAAATAGGTTGCAGTAGTCAAAGCATAGCCCCACATTGAAGAAGGAAGTCCAGTGCGACTCATCATGGATCGAACTATGTCTAACAAAGTTGGATTCCTCCTCTTAGCTACCCCATTTAATTGAGGCGTGCCGGGTGGTGTCCACTACGAGAGAAACCTATTCTCTTTTAGATAATCGAAAAACTCATTGGATAATTATTCACCTCCTCGATCCGATCGAAGAGTCTTGATACTCCTACCAATTTGTTTATCTACTTCATATCTAAACTCCTTGAATTTCTCAAAGGATTCAGACTTGTACCTCATCAGGTACACATAACCATACCGTGAGAAATCATTGGTAAATGTTATGAAGTAACTAAAACCACCTCTAGCATTTATGCTAAGTGGCCCACATACATCAGTATAGACCAAGTCCAATACTCCACTTGCACGTGCCATTGACCCAGTGAATGGTGTCTTGGTCATCTTTCCCTTAAGTGATGATTCGCAAGTTGGCATCTCGTCTGGATCTCCAAGACCAAGTTGATTTGCTAATATGCGTATCCTTTCGTTAGAGATGTGACCTAGCCTCGTGTGCCAAGTTGATGTACTTATGGATGTATCTAATTTTCTTTTGTTACTTTGTTGAATATTGAGAGTAGGATAAATTGGGAAAATTGTATAAAGACCATCTTGTAATTTTGACTCTATAATAAGATTAGATTCATGAAACAAAGAACAAATTTTATTTTGAATCTCAAAACAAAAACCGGAATAGATATGATATTTCTTATTATCTCAGGTACAAAATAGATGGAATTTAAAATCAAAATCCTACTCCCTAAAGCTAAGTGGACGGTCCCTATGGCCTTGGCAGCAACCATTGCTCCATTTCCCGTCCTTAGGGTCATCTCTCCTTTACTTAGCGCCTTGCTTCTTACCGTCCTCTGCAAATCATTGCAAATATGAATACCACACCCAATGTCTAATATCCAAGAAGTAGTGTTAACAGTAATGTTAACTTCAACAAAGAACATACCTTGAGCCTTTGGTGGCCCCTTGCAATCCCTCTTCCAGTGCTCAGGCTTCCCACAGTTGAAGCAATCATCCGATTTAGCCTTCCTACCCTTCTTTGTCTTCTTCACACCACTAGTGCATTTAAGCTCTTTGGTCTTGTTCTTCTTCTTTCCTTTCTTGGATTTCGATGAAGAACTCACAAGTAGCATAGGCATTTCTTTCTTGATGGTGCTTTCAGCAGTTATCAACATGTTCGACAACTCATTGAGTGAGGCATTCAAGTTGTTCATGTTGAAATTGATGACAAATTGGTCATAAGACCTAGGAAGAGATTGCAACACTAGATCGACACATAGGTCACCCTTGAGTTCTACATCCAAGTCACTTAACTTATTGATCAAACAGATCATCTTAACGATGTGGTTCCCGACGGCCGACCCCTCAGTCATCTTTTCCCGAAATAACTCTTTGGAGATTGCATATCTCTCTTTCCTAGTCTTAGTTTCGTACAGCTCTTCTAGGTGAGTGACAATATCCTTTGCAAGTGTCATCTTCTCATGTTGCTCTTGTAATTCATTAGACATTTAAGTCATAACAAGACATCGCACTTGGATATTGTCATCAGACCACATCTTAGCGTACTCCCTATATTCATCAGTGCTCTCAGAAGTTATTCCCCTGTTGTTCAGCCGTCAGGATGTACTCCCTCTTGTCTGATTGAAGGACAATTTTTAAGTTTCTCAGCCAATCGGAATAATTAGTCCCGGTTAACTTGTTGATTTCAAGAATACCATATAGTGGATTCTTAGCCATTTTTACTTAGTAATCTACAAAGATTTCGATAGCATATATTCTAAAATAAAATCCTTATACAATTTGGTCTTTAATTGCACAAGTCTCCCACTATTTTTCTAAATTCCACCACCCTCTGGATAGAATTCGAGGAAAATTAATTTCTCTTAGTGGGCTTGAGATCTATTTAAATTAATCAAATCACCCCAATTATATGAGTGTGATTGATCCATTTAGATAGTAGCCTCTCCCGACCTTCCCCCTCGTTGGATGGTTCTCAAGAAAGTTTTACCTCGTCTTTCACATATGGCCCAATTATATGGGTGTCCAATATGCAACCTCAACGTCAGGCCAGGCCCATCAAATATTTCATGGTCAATCCTCTCAGTTCATTACCCCAATTATATGAGTGTACAATGAGTGATTAGATCCCACAGAGCATCTCTATGCTTAGTGACAATCACAGCCTATCTCGACTAAGTTAATCCCCAATTATATGAGTGATTACTTAGCCTCAATGGAATTTCACATGTTGCCACTTATGATGGAAGGCATGGAAGAGAAATCCAATTTCAATTCCATATATGCCTAATATTTCTAAGGAGGGAATTGCATATAATAGGTCTCATCAGATTAAATTTATCTTGTTTAGTTTTCTATCCTATGCATTCATTCCAAACACATCACATATATATAGACAGAAAAATAAATCATCCACAAAGCTGTAAATTTGGATGAACCACCTCGAATCCTAACCTAATCAATCCACTAAGCCAAAGTGGGCTGGACTTTTAGGAAATAAAAATAACCTAACTGTTACAATGAATCGCCACTGCAGACAAGTCTTCGAATTGGTGATATATGTTATTTTTACAAAAGTTTTACCCCTTTTATCAACTTAATTTTGATTGTTTCTTTAATAATTTGATCACATATGATGCTTTGAACCCGGTTTGCTTTGACTTTTCAGATTGGGTTAACAGCTGGAGGAAAGAGCAAGAACCGAAGGCAAAATGAAACAATTTTTGGAATTTTTCAAGGCAACGCCGCGGCGTTCACAAGCAGTAGCGAACGCCGCGGCGTTCGAGGCGGCAGTGTTGGCCTATAAATACCTCTTTTAGCCATTTTTTACCCTAACTCACCTTGGATATCAGCAACCACACGAAAATAGAGAGAGGGAGAGCTTAGAAGAGAAGATTAAAGGTCAAAACTTGAAGAATTCAACAAGGAATCCACATCTCTACAAGAATTAGGGAGTTTTTACATATTTGTTTCTTGAATTTGTTCAAATCTCCTATGACTTGTATGATTTATATTTGCACTTTTGACATGAATATGAGCTAAACTTGTTTGATTGAGGCCATGGATAGGCCGTTTATGTTATTTTGATTGTTGATTTGTTGGTGTTTATTGGATTAATTTTGGTTTTAGCTATGTATTCAATATTTAATCTCAATGCTACATTTGCTTGATCACCAAGTGTTTGATAAAATGCCTAGGTTAGAGATCGAGAGATAATAACCTAGGGAAAATATAAACATTGAATACCCTATAGTTAAACCGACTAGAGATAGACTCGGTTTCTTTAGGTGGCTTTCCATTCACGTGGGGAATTCCTAGACCTTAAATGCATCCTCGTTAATCGGGTTTTCATATAGAGATATATAAGAAATCGTTACCAAGGGTAGGGTTGCTATGCCAAGAGATTGGGTAGTACGTACGTTAGGGAATTTCGCCTTAGCTAAATCAATCTAATAATCCAATAGAACCTAAATCACAATCTAAATGCATAATCGGTTGAACCATGTGCCTTGATCGCTTCTCTCTATTGTTTCCTCCCTTTATTTGGTGTGACGTTGCCTTAGTTTATTTTCTAGTATTTATTAATTAGTTAATCAACCTTTCTATTGACCGATTTAACTTAGAATTGAGTAATATAGTAGTCTTGGTACTTAGATTATAGTTGTCCCTGCGGATACGATAACCCCGGACTTAGAAATCCACTTTACTACTTACGCGACCTAGTTCTCTTGCTAGGATTTTGTCGTGTCAATTGGCCTTCGTCTTCAATTACATAGACTATAATCTAATTACATTCTACTAATCTAATGATAGAAAAATAAAAGCCAAACCGGCTATTTTTACAACCCATAGAAGTTACATACAACGAAAACCAAAGACTAGACTAGGCTCGTGTTTCATCCTATCACATAAAATCATGTCAAGCCATATAATATGCGATATCCAAAATTTACCTACCTCTTGTTCAAAATAAATTGCAATTTATTTGGGATAATTTGGATTTTTCACAAAATTATTTTCCAAATGATAATTTTCAAAATTATAATTTTCCAAAAATAAATTTAATTTTCAAAAATCTAATTTTTCAGAATTAATAAATATTAAAAAATTAATCACGCCGAAAAACTGGATCGAGCTTGGGCGGCCCGACCCGCAGGCTGCACAGCGCGTGCTGAACATATCGGCCCGATTTGTCCAGCCAATTCGGGCTGGACAGTAATTTTTCGTGCTCAAAAAAATCCCACCTCGGGCCCGGTTGTTATTCCACTTTCAAATCTTTCGATTCGTCTGTTTGGCTACTTCCTACCGCCGGTGTTTTTCAAATCCAAAAAATTACTTCCAACCTAAATTACCCAATTACAGAGTTTTTTGCGAAACCAAATTTGTCATAAAAATTCTAAATTTTTATACAATTAAATCCCAAACTAAATTCAATTTATAATAACTCAAGGTATCTTGATTTAAACATGCTTCCAATTTATTCAAATGAAAATAAATAAAGCATAATAAATCACATAAATTAGTTCGATTAAACTAACCAGGCTCTGATACCACTGTTGGGTTGGGTAATTCTTGGAGTAGGTTAGCACAGCGGAATTTAAAAATTTTAATAATCCAACCCCAAAACAGAATTAATGGCCGGTTTAATCAAACTAATAATAACGAGAAAAATTAACTACGCGAAATACCTTTCGCATTTTTTCCCTCGTACAAGTTTCTGATCTTTTCAACCCGAACAAATGCTCCCTTGATCGAATATCCAAGAAAACTGTCAGCCTCCTCGAAAATTCCAAGCGTCGATTTGTTCCTTTGTATCTTCAAGCAATCCAATTATCTCGCCTCTAAGGTGTATCCACACCCTCGTATAGTTCCCAATAATTATATTTGGTGCTAGCCTATATAATTAGTCAAGATCTAATCTAATATTAATGTATGAAGGTAGGAATATATGTGAAAAGTTAATCTCAACACATGAGCAAAATCTTGTCAAGAAATAATGGAGAGGGGCGAGTTTATGGCAAAACAAGAAGACAAAATTTTCTCTCTTTTTCTTCTAGGGATGGACGAAAATTTACTTAAAAATTAAAGTGTGTGTGTTTCTTTTAACACACATATTTATAGAGAGACTCCTTCATTTAGTTTACTTGGAAGTCAAGATGAAATCAAATCTCCAAGATTTGACTTTCATCTATTCATAGTCAAACTCAATTAAGGAGTTTCTTAAAAATAAGGATCTTAGCTTTCAAGCTAACTTGTTCCCTTTCTCTCCCCTAAATATTACCTTAATTCCAACTTGATCGAGACTTGGAGACGAATTAAATCCCCTCCTTTATTTTCGTCCACTTGACCGCCCCCTCATAGCCTTGGAGTCCAAAAATTTTATCCAATTTGATTTAATTTTTGACTCCTTATTTAATTAAATAGTCCAACCATTTAATTAAATATTCCATAATAATTAAATTCCAACTCTAATTATTATTTCCATTTATTTCTTTAATTTTATTTATTTTTCGACTTTCTCTACTAATTAAAAAAACCTTTGGACTTTACTTAGTCCATTAATTAATTAATCCTACTTGATTAATTACATAGTCTAATTAATTGATCTTCAACCAATTAATTAATATTCCTCTTTAGGCAAGCACTAGACTTTCCTAATTTTACCTCAACTTCCAAAGTTGATTAATCATATCCTTTAAGCAGGAATATCAAGAGTAAGTGTGTGACCCCTTAGGCTCGTTCATGTTCTAGTAGTAAATACACTTTCCAAAAATGTCATTGTACCTTTCTATATTCAGAAAGTACTAGATTCAATCCTCCTTGATTTAATCAGACCATGTATCATTTCCCACAATATCATGGTACTTACAAATCGAGGTTACTGTCTAGCAACGGGCCCCGAGGACCTAAATACAAACGATGTTAAGATACTCAAGATCCTTAACCTATCATAACCACGATCCTTGCATAAGTACGATCCTTACATCATATTTCCCGAATTGGAATCTCGAGTAATGGCTTAGTTGAAACTCTTACAACCCAATCACTATGTGTCCCTTATTGCATGATATCTATTCATGCAATCCAAACAAGGAAACACTTCACCTCTTTGGATTGCCATACTTTGGCCAAAGATTCCTTGAATCGATTCGTTTAAGCAATTACGTAAGAAACGTCTGATTTGCTAAATCAGTGATGGATCTCTTCTTGGTCTCTCATGTATTTTGACACATAATCACATTACACCCAAGATATCCCATATGACGACTCGCGATGGAATTATGAGATAAATCAAAGTATAATTGACTATGCTCAAAGTGACAACGGAACCTCAGGCAAAAGATTACTCTTATGCCTACGTGATTATAGAAAATTCCATATTCGATAACCATTTTATGAATTTCCTGGCCGGATTGTTCAGTTCACTCATTATCCAAATGAGAACCCTTGTGCACATCTATGCCTATGGAACGAGACATGTTCTCTAAGAACTATGTACACAAGCAAGTCCTTTGAGTTTTTGTCAATATCCCTATTTCTTGACAGACTCATCTCGGACTTGGAACCTTTTCATGAATCACGACCTTGGAGACATATTCCATCATCGTCATTCCCGATGTCCGATGATGTCCCATAGTCATGTGTGATTCAAAGGACTTCGTTCTAAGCATATAATAATTTAAGAACAAAGAATGACATAATATAATTGACTTCATTCATTAGAAAAGATTGTCTTTATAGAGTTTATTACACAGTAAATAGCTCCCAAAATTGGCGCACCGGGCACCTACTCTATCACTCATCCTGTGGCCTGGGGGGGGCGACAATTTGTCTTTTATTTATCTTGACATTTTAATTTTTTTATTTACTGAATAATGGCAATCAATTTCTTTTAATCAAGAAATGGCATTTCTACGCCATCTCTTGCTTTTTTATTTTTTGTTTTACATTGCAATAATTGATGACACTTCTTTTTTGTAAAAATATTGACAAAGTAATATATTTTTTAACTAGATAATATAGTTATCAATTCTTTTTTAAATATATTAACAAAATTATATATTTGTTAACTAGATTTATTTATGCAGAGAAACGGTAGTGCATGTGTCATTTCTTGTTATCATTTTCCAATTTTTTATTTTTTAGTGTCGTATTTATCCGGAGAATTATGGTCTGGACATATGAATTTATCTTTTATTGACCACGAGTTCACAAGAGGATATGCACCTCAATGCCTCGCTCATTCAGTTACCAACAATGACCACAATGTTTGGTGATCGTGGTGGAGAGACAAGTTCGACAACTGCATCAAAGCGATATTGATTTGAACAATAGTCTGAAGATACAAAATCGGTCGATATGCAACATCGTTTCTATAGTCCTCATGCTCCTGAGGCACGACAAAAGTGAATGGACATAGGGAAAGGCGACCACGTGGTTATGATAGTGGGGACAATTTAAGGATTTCCAACTTCTCATATTTGATCGAAATTAGTTTGTTATTTTGTAAAATAACTTTGTATATTACATATTTATTTTGATATTCCATTAGATAGGTGCAAGAAATTAGATAGAGCTTAGTATTAATATGATAGTAAATCACATATATAATTGGATTTTTTAAAAAAATTTAGTGCTAAAAACTCATAAAAATGAAAAATGAAAAACAAGGAATGACACATACACCATTGTTTCTTTGCATAAATAAATTTAGTTAACAAATATTAAGATGTTTCATCTATTATTGCAAAGTAAACAAAACATAGAAAAGCAAGATATTCAGTAAAGATGACATTCCCGTTTCATATAGAATTGCAAACACTTTCATACTTATGGTTGGTTGGTTTTTTTTTTTTTTTTTTTTTTTTGTGGGGTGCGAGAGGGGGAGGATTTTGTTTGTACTATTTTGTTGAAAATGCCCTCTCCTTCCCCCAAAAACAAAAAAAGACTTTCCGTACATTTTAATTTGTTTCGATGAATAAAACATGCAAATGTCTTGGGTCGTTGCTTTTATGACTTGCAACATCTTGAATTATTGGGGACCCAAAGTACAACAAGAAGTCCGGTACACGTGTCCTATAAATAATGGATAAATTCTATGAGATATTTTTTCTATATAGCAGAGACAATAATTGTGAGTATGTGACAATATGACCAAATAAAGGGGGGAATTTTTGTTGGACATTGTGTATGTATGGAAAGTGTGCAATCACTATTTTTTTATAAGAAATTTGAAAATCATACATATTCGGGATACAAAATATTATTAAATAATATTAATTTGCGTCGTGAGTAGATAAGTTTAACATTTTGAATTTTTTGATTCGAACTTGTAATGAATAAAAAATTAAGTATTAAAGTGGGGGGTTTGAATGTAGTTATTCCATATTGTATTAAAATCATAAGTTTGAATGGGTTTATATACAATTACCTTAAGGTAAAGGGTTGGCCCAAAGCCTTCTCACCTTTGTGGGTTTTAGGAAGGGAGAGGACCTAGCCATGGTCCAATTCACCACATGCGCACGCGCCGCCATAGCCGTCTGCAATGCCGGGGCTCGGGCTAGAGTTCGTGGGCCTAGGCCTGGCCTGGGCTTGTGGGTTGTGTGATTTGGGCTCAAATGTTTTCTTAATTAAATTTGGGCTCAAAAATTTCTCTTACATGAAAATCCAACTACTGAAATTGCTGAAAAGCATAAAAACCGTTTTTTGAAGAAAAAAAGCCACTTTCTTGTTCAACTTTGAACCAGCTTCTAGAAGGTTCGTTTGACTTCAGCAGTCAAACAGTCATCTATTTGTAACAGGCAGATTTGAATTTGCTATTACGTATATATTTTAAAAGCTGGTTTTAACTCGGTTTTAATACTTTGTCTGAATTTCAAGTCTATAAGTAGGCTCCTCCACAGTCTGATTTTCAAACCGAAATTACAGCATATCATCTTCATATAATCTTCTCTCTAAAAGTTCAAGCTATTCTTGAGTTCATTTAGTTTCTGAATAGAAGTGGTTTGTAATTCAGAAAATAATCGTTATATCTTGGGATGCTATTGCATAAACCGTATCACCTGTAGCGGGCCAACTTTGAGTTAAGAAAAGAAAGTGTTCTCTTGCCTCGATTATTCATTCTTGCATTTTCAGTTTGTTCGTGTTCGTATTTGGCAGAAATTTTTACAACAATTTGGGCGGATCTTCATCCTTTTTAAAAAAAAATAAAAAAATCAAGGATCTTCATCCTCAAGTAATCATTGTTTCCGAAATAATGTTTTCTCTTAATATATAGAGGTCTAATTTTTTTTCTTCCAACTTATCAAATAATAAACAAAGGAAAAAATTATGACTAAGACTTAAGGGATGAATAAACCTCTATGAGGAAGCCCTGTTAACTTATGAAAATGGAATTATATAAATAATAATAATAATAATAATAATAATATAATATGTAAAATAAAAGAGGATGTCCATGGACTCCAAGCGTCTATACGGTAAAATCAATTTTCCATATATTAGAATTGTTATGTTGGAGTTAAGTCGTATCGCTTTCCATTTGTTATGGTTTGGATGCTCGAAAAACAGCGAGCCCTCATTGTGCGGACAAAATAACCCAATAGGCATACGGATATTTGCCGAATTCATAGGATCCTTTTCTTCATTAATCAATCGGTCGAGTTCGCGTATCTCCAACCCATGAACATATCCCATTATGCTCATATTTTTATTACATTACGATTTCGACATGAATTACATCATATGAATTACTACAATCGCCTCGAAATTCGGAGTCTAAAAAATCACTGTAAGGACTTAAATGAGTAGACATGGAAATACTAAGCTGAGTTGATCCACACAAGTTATTGTTTAAATTTAATTGAATTACTATCTAACTTTAAAATTTGTGTTTGAACACAGTTTGGTTAGTGATCAAGTCGAACCCGAGCAAGCTTTAATCAAGTTGAAGCACGAGTTAAGCCGGAGAAACTTGATTTTTTTGTAGATATATTATCATACCAACCTAGTCGAATTTCAAATTTATGGAACCAAAAAATAATTTGCTCAACTTTGATTTGTCATGTTAATAAATCGACCTCAAATTCACTTTAACTATCAATTTTGATCAAGTATCGAGTAATTTAATATTAGATATTACCCGACTAATAATACTAAATCAAATGAAAACTATAACTAATTTTCTAATACGATGGTCGAGACTGCAACTATCCAACAAGCTTTTACAAACAAAATATTCCATGAAAGGTTATGATCTTTCACGTGGGAATCAACATGTGTTTTCACTCTATATCCAACATTTTTAATTACCGAAAAATAAAAGATCGTAAATTGTGAAAGGGAAGTGTAATTTTCGATAAGACATGTTTGGCATCAAGATCTGTGCTGCACATCACCGCACAATGTCATTTTTGGGTAATATGCATAAATTATCTAAAATATTTGTTGGGATCGAAAATTTGTTAGTCTAGTGATATCAACTTTCACTTTCATGTGAGATGTCCTGTGTTCAATTTCAAACTGTCACAAGTTGTGAATATTCTCCATTTATATAGAGTCTTATAGGATTTGTGTGATCCATAATTAAAAAATTTTCGATTCGAATTTATCGGATTATGATATCCCTTTCTTTAGAATCAAAGGTATATATATATATCAATTTTCACTTTCATGTAAGATGTCCTGTGTTCAATGTCAAACTGTCACAAGTTGTAACTATTCTCTATTGATATAGAATTTTATAGAATTTGTGTGATCCTTGATTAAAAAGTTTTCGATTCGAATTTATCGAATTATGATATCCCTTTCTTTAGAATCAAAAGTATATATATATATATATATATATATATATATATTTGTTGGAATTAAGAAATTACTTGGCTATATATTTTGTCAGGATAAATTATTAGATATCTTTTCTTGATGTGACAAATTATTCAATTTCTTCTTTTAGGAAAATTAATTAAAAAAGAGTGATTAATATGGAATTGAAGTCGATGGAAAAGTTTTAAGAGGATAAACATAAGGGGTAATGGTAATTTCTCATCTAAACTATTTGAATTTTTATACTTTTATAAATAAAATAAAAAATTGCACTTTTTTATCTGAACTAAACGGGTTTTGCATTATTTTATCTAAACTTGTTTATATTTACACTTTTTTATATGAACTACACGAATTTTTACAAAATTTTATACTTTTAGCATTTTTCGGTGGAATATGCGCCGGAATTTCATTACATACATCGCATATGACCCTTTTAAGGGTAAAAATGACATTTAATGGAACTTATGGCTCAATATTTTTATTCTTTTAAGTTGAAATTATAGTTTGAATAGTAGAATTCAAAATAGCGAAACCACAACAAATTGTTATTTCAATTGATAAAATTTCATATTTATCCTTAAAAAGATCACATGTGATATATATGATGGAATCCCGGCGGAATACTCCTGCTATTTGGCCGAAAAATGTTAAAATATAAAGTTTTGTAAAAATAAATATAGTTCGGATAAAAAAATACAAAAGAAAAAAAATTGTTTATAAAAGTGCAAAAACTCGAATAATTTGGATGGGAAAATGACATTACCCCTAAACATAAAGTTGCATGCATCTTTGTAGCATTGTTATGTCAATCAATATTTAAGAATCAATGCTTACTGTTTACACCATAAAATAATTTGGGCTTTTGAATTAAAGAGCCCAAATAGCCCAAATTGGGGAAACTCGAAAAAGAAGGAAATGGGTCTACAAATAAACCAGACAAGACCCATTAAATTCTGAAAATAGCGAAGACAGGGGTTGAATTGACAAAAAGCCCAAGAATCGAATCTAAAACATAAAATGAATCCAAAAGCTTATAATCTGCATTCAAGGAAGACGCGCCAAGTTGAAGATATTTGAAAGAGCAGTTGAAGAAGCGGTTGAAGACGGTTCCCGAAGATAAGGAACGGGGGTTGAGAACGGTTCTGAAGACCCATATATACAGCCGCGCCAGGCATAAAGAAAAAACATCGCAAGATCACCACACTTCTGCATTTTCGTTTTCTTAGGAGTAGTTCATAGCGTAATGTAGGAGTAGCTCTTAGCATAATTTAGGAGTAGCCATAGTGTAATTTACTATTCGACTCGATGAGATTTGCCTTCCAGGCTTGTATTTGCATTAGCGCATTCGATTGCTTGTAATGTTTCAGAATTGAAAACTTTCATGGAGATATGAATTATCTTTTATTCAGATTTAAGTATCCGATAGGTAATTTGTATCTTGACTTGAGTCTTTCGATTCAGTGTTTTTCATATTCGAAATGAACAACTAACACTTCAATTAATGCGACTCGAGCGCAGGGGTTAAAAAAAAAAAAATACATTCGATCGAGAGATTCTCACGTAGGTATAAGACTATCTTGTGTCAGATTTAAGTATCAGAGAGATAGTTTTTATCTGGACTTGAATCTTTCCTTCACTGTATTATTGTGTCATTCGAAGACGATAAATATTTTAGTCAATTGCGGTCATAACAACTAATTTAAACAACACGTCGAAGTGTTAAAGTCTGAACCACCGTCTAGCGTATCGAACTCGAACGCGGGGGTTGAGAGATAATTCTAAGTGAAGAATTATCGCGGGGCTTGGAACGCGCAGTTGATTCCTCCCTAATCTAGATTGTTTTTTTTTTCACGAAACACTTACAAAATATGCAAAAGCTTTTAGGGAGAAAATGCATTGTCTCCAAGCCATGTGGCACGGAGCATTTTGATATCTATTCTCAGAAAATTCGCATTTTGCCTTTCAACGTTTGATTTTTCGACCTTTCATTTTTGATGCATGTTCCTCAAAGATTCATGGAATATTTTGTATATTCCGCAACAAAAATTAAAGGTTAAGTGCAAAGTGCAAAACATGTCATGCGTTTGAGAAAATTTGTATTTTACCCAAGTATTCAGCCATGGCTCGCCTCTAAGTAGCTCACTAAAAATATATCCATCTGTTATCGGATGTAAACCTTTAAAAATTTAGGAAAAATTGCTAAAATCCCCCCAAAATAAGTTTTTATATCCAATAAACACACTATAAAAATTTTCAATCCAAAAAACACATTCCATCAACTTTCCATTCAAAAAGTCTCAACATTTAGGGTTGATAAATTTATAGACTTGAACTAAAGAATTTTTGTCTGGATATATGGATTTTTCTTTTATTGACCACTGAGTTGAAAGTGTTTGCAATTCTACTATAAAATGGACATATGAATTTGTGTCACGCCCCGGGCCCTAGGCCTGTTGGATACAAATTGTGCCTCTGAACCCACTGAATGTAACCCATAGTTGCGCATTAGAATCAAGGCCCAACAATGAATATTCATTTTGGGTCGTGGTTTATATGTCAAACTCAGGGTTACGCTCAATGAGTTCAGAGGCACACTTCATGTCCAAAGGGCTCGCGGGCCCAGGGCATGACAAATGATATCAGGGCTGCTCTCTAGCCAAAATTTTGGGAGCTAAGAGCTACACAAAGCAAAGTGCTACATGATGCGGGGGCCACCTCTTGAGGCTGCGGCACAAAATGCTACACACATGCGAGCCACCTCTTGAGCCCGTGGGAGCCATAGCTAGAGTCCTAAAGCCTAGTGAAGGATTGAACTGAATCACGTCGCGACAAGGACGTCACCTTGTAAAAGGGGGTTGATTGTAAAGCCTCACAGTTGTCGTCCCACATGGGAAAAATTTGAAAGAAAGGAACTGTTTATAAACAATTGCCTAGGAATTCAAGCGTATCAATGGATATTCATTTTGGGTCGTGGTTCAATTGTATCAAAGCCGACCCCGGGAGTGCTATTGATGCGGGAGGCCCAACTAGATGTGCACTGGGGGCAATCTCGGGACTGTGGAAGGAATTCAACTAGGTCATCGCTTGTCCAATTGAGGGTGATTGTGGTATCCTACATTAGTTGTGAGAAGAAATGTGAAAGGGTTAATAAGTTGGTATAATGGGCTTCTCTAGCAATTTGGGTTAATCATTTTCGCAAAGCGAGGCCGGATGTGAAATAGTTGCTAGTGGAGCCCATTATGTTGAGTCTCGCTTGTGGGGGCTCATCTTGTGGCCCGGGGGGTGACAATTTGTCTCTTATTTATCTCGACATTTTAATTTTTTTATTTACTGAATATTGGCATTCGATTTCTTTTAGTCAAGAAATGGCATTTCTATGCCATCTCTTGCTTTTTTATTTTTTGTTTTACATTGCAATAATTGATGACACTTTCTTTTTTGTAAAAATATTGACAAAGTAATATATATTTAGCTAGATAATATAGTTATCAATTCTTTTTTAAATATATTAACAAAATTATATATTTGTTAACTAGATTTATTTATGCAGAGAAACGGTAGTGTATGTGTCATTTCTTGTTTACCATTTTCCAATTTTTTTATTTTTTAGTGTCGTCTTTATCCAGAGAATTATTGTTTGGACATATGAATTTATGTTTTATTGACCACGAGTTCACAAGAGGCTATGCACCTCAATTCCTCGCTCGTTCAGTTTCCAACAATGACCACAATGTATGGTGATCGTGGTGGAGAGACAAGTTCGACAACAGCATCAAAGCGAAATTGATTTGAACAATAGTCTGATGATACAAAATCGGTTTATATGCAACGTCGTTTCTATAGTCCTCATGCTCCTGAGGTGGGACAAAATGTGAAAGGACATAGGGAAAGGCGGCCCATGGTTATGATAGTGGGGGTCAATTTAAGGATTTCCAACTTCTCATATTTGTTCGAAATTAGTTCGCTATTTTGTACAATAACTTTGTATATTACATATTTATTTTGATATTCCATTAGATAGGTGCAAGAAATTAGATATAGCTTAGTATTAATATGATAGTAAATCACATATATAATTGGATTTAAAAAAAATTAGTGCTAAAAACTCATAAAAATGAAAAACAAGAAATGACACATACACCATTGTTTCTTTGCATAAATAATTTTATTTAACAAATATATTATTTTGTCAATATATTAAAAATAAGAAGTTTCATCTATTATTGCAAAGTAAACAAAACATAGAAAAGCAAGATATTCCGTAAAGATGACATTCCGATTTCATAATAGAATTGCAAACACTTTCACACTTATGATTTGTTTTTTTTGTGTTTTTTTGTTGGGGGGTTATGTTTGTACTATTTTGTTAAAAAGTCCCCCTCCCTCCCCCAAAAACAAAAATAAAACTTTCTGTACATTTTAATTTGTTTCCATGAATAAAACATGCAAATGTCTAAGGTCGTTGCTTTTATGACTTGCAACGTCTTGACATTATTGGGGACCCAAAGTACAACAAGAGTCCGGTACACGTGTCCTATAAATAATGATAAATTCTATGAGATTTTTTTTTTTCATATAGCAGAGACAATAATTGTGATTCCCGTGACACTATGGCCAAATAAAGGGGGGAATTTTTGTTGGATATTGTGTATGCGTGGAGAGTGTGTAGCCACCATTTTTTCATAAGAAATTTGAATATTGTACGTAATTGAAATACGAATTATTATTGAATAATATCAATTTATATTGTGAGTAAATAAGTTAAATATTTCGAGTTTCTCGATTCGAACTTATAACAAATGATAAATTAAGTATTAAAGTGGGATGTTTGAATGTAAATATTCCACGTTGTATTAAAACCATAAGTTTGAATGAGTTTATATACAATTACCTTCACTTAAAGGGTTGTCCTTTGGGTTGTGGGTTTTGTGAGGGGAGAGAACATAGCCATGGTCCGATTTACCACACGTGCGCACCGCTGCCGCCGTCCTCCGTGCCCGGGTTCATGGGCCTAGGGTTGTGTGGTTTGGGCTCAAATGTTTTTTCAATTAAAGTTGGGCTCAAAAATTTCTTTTACATGAAAATTCAACTACTGAAGAGCATAAAAATGTTTTTTGAAGAAAAAGATGGCACTTTTTCGTTCATCTTTGAACCAGCTTTTAGAAGGACCGTTTGACTTCAGCAGTCAAACAGTCACCTATCTGTAACAAGAAGATTTAAATCTACTGCTATTGATATATTTTAAAGGTTGGTTTTAACTCGGTTTTAATGTTTTGTCTGAATTTCAAGCCTATAAATATGTTCCTCCACAGCCTGATTTTTCACACCGAAATTAAAGCATTTCATCTTCATATAATCTTCTTTCTAAAAGTTCAAGCTATTCTTGAGTTCGTTTAGTCTCTGAATAGAAGTGGTAAGCAATTCAGAAAATAATTGTTGTATCTTGGGAAGCTGTTGCATAAACACGTACCACCTGAAGCGGGACAATTTCACGTTAATTAAAGACAGTGTTCTCTCGCCTTGATTATCCATTCTCGCATTTTCAGTTTGTTCGTGTTCATATTCGTGTTTGGTAGAAATTTTTACAACAATTTTGGCGGATCTTCATCGTTTTTTTTATTTATTTATTTAAATCAAGGATCTTCATCCTCAAGTAATCATTGTTTCCGAAATGATGTTTTCACTTAATATAGTGATGTCTAATTTTTTCCTTCCAACTTATCAAATAATAAACATAGGAAATAATTATGATTAAGACTTAAGGGATAAATAAATCTCTATGAGGAGGCCCTGTTAACTTAAGAAATTGGAATTATATAAATAATAATATAATATTTTAAAAAAAAAAAGAGGATGTCCATGGACTCCAAGCGTTTATACTGTAAAATCAATTTTCCTTGTATCACAATTGTTATGTTGGAGTTAAGTCCTATCGCTTTCCATTTGTTATGGTTTGGATGCTCGAAAAACAGTGAGCCCTCATTGTGAGGGCAAAATAACCCAATAGACCAATAGGCATACAGATATTTGCCGAATTCATAGGTTCCTTTTCTCCATTAATCAGTCAGTCGAGTTGGCATATCTCCACCCCATGAACATATCACGTTATGCTTATATTTTTATTACATTACAAATTCGACATGAATTACATCATATGAATTACTACAATCGCCTCGAAACTCTTAGTCTAAGGAATCACTATAACGACTTAAATGAGTAGACATGGAAATACTAATCATAGTTTGTCATTTCAGATGGATGTTTTATGGATCTGCAATAATGTTGGAAACGAATCGAGTTGATCCACACAAGTTATTCTTCAAATTTAATTGAATTACTATCGAGCTTTAAAATTTGTATTTGAACACAGTTTGGTTGGTGATCAAGTCGAACCCGAACGAGCTTTAATCAAGTTGAAGTACGAGTTGAGCTAGAGTAACTTGATTTTTTTGTAGATATATTATCATTTTTTTACCAATCCAGTCGAATTTCAAATTTATGGAACCAAAAAATAATTTGTTCAACCTTGATTTGTCATGTTAATAATTCGATCTCAAATTCACTTTAACTATCAATTTTGATCAAATATTGAGTAATTTAATTTATTTTTCAACTTTAGTTAGATATTATCTGACTAATAATACTAAAACAAGAGAAAATAGCAGATACCCCCCCAAACTATGAAGTGACGTGCACTTTGCCCCCCAAACTATTAAAAGTTGCACTCAACACCCTAAACTATCATATATGTGCACTTTGCCCCCTTGGTCAGCTTCGGGCAGTACACAGGGGGCAAAGTGCTACAAACAGCATAGGTGAGGGAAGCAAAGCGCACATCACTTCATAGGTTGGGGAGAGGTATCTGCTATTTTCTCTTCTTTTTTTTTAAATTCAAATATTCTTAATATTAACTTAACCCCCCTCGGTCAGGTTCGGGAAAATTTTTACCCATTCATCGTGCAATTTAAATCATGCATATTTGGATTTTTTTTGAAATATTATTTTTAGGTTTGAAATAAATAATTATCAAATATGAAATAAGAAACATAAAAATAAAACATGAAAATAAATAAGAAAATAATGAAAAGAAGTATAAATTCAAATATTCATAATTTTCTAAAAACAAAAAAGACAATTAAAAAATCCGGAAATATGAAAATAAATCAAAAAAAATGAAAAAAGTATAAAATAAAAAAATAGCAAAAATTTTTAAAAATAAAAAAATCTGGTGATGTGTACTATGCCCCTCACCTATGCGGTCTGTAGCATTTTGCCCCCTGTGTGCTGCCCGAAGCTGACCAAGGGGGCAAAGTGCATATATATGATAATTTAGGGTGTTGACTGCAACTATTAATAGTTTGAAGAACAAAGTGCACATCACCTAATAATTTGGGGGTATCTGCTATTTTCTCCTAAAACAAATTAAAACTATGACTAATTTTCTAATACGATGGTCGAGATTGCAACTATCCAACAAGCTTTTACAACCAAAATATTCCATGAAAGGTTATGATCTTTCATGCGGCAATCAACATGTGTTTTCACTCTATATCCAACATTTTTAATTACCAAAAAATAAAAGATCGTAAATTGTGAAAGGGAAGTGTAATTTTCGATAAGACATGTTTGGCATCAAGATCTGTGCTGCACATCACCGCACAGTGTCATTTTTGGGGAATATGCATAAGATTATCTAAAATATTTGGCGTGATCCGAGACATGTTAGCTTAGTATTATCAATTTTTATTTTCATGTGAGATGTTTTGTGTTTAATTTCAAACTGTCACATATTGAAACTATTTTCTACTTATGTGGAGTCTTATAGAATTTGTGTGATTCATAATTAAAAAGTTATCGATTTGAGTTTGTCAAATCAGGATATTATTTTATTTAGAATAAAAAGTATATATAGTACGTATTTGTTGGAATTAAGAAATTACTTGCCTATATATTTTGTCACGAATTATTAGATATCTTTTCTTGATGTGACAAATTATTCCATTTCTTCTTTTAGGAAAATTAATTAAAAAAGAGTGATTTATATGGAATTGAAGTCGATGAAAAAAGTTTTAAGAGGATAAACATAAAGTTGCATGCATCTTTGTAGCATTCTTTATGTCAATCAATATTTGAGAATCATTGCCTACATAATATGCAAAAGTTTTTAGGGTAAAAATGAATTTTCTCCAAGCCTCGTGGTACGGAGTATTTTGCTATCTATACTAAAAAAAAAAATCGTATTTTTGCCTTTCGACCTTTGATTTTTGATGAATGTTCCTCAAAGAATCATGGATATATTCCGCAAAAAAAATCAAAGGTTAAGGACAAAGTGCAAAACATGTCATGCGTTTGAGAAAATTTGTATTTTACCCAAGTATTCAACCATGGTTCGCCTCTGAGTAACTCAATAAAAAAAATCTTCATCTATCATCGGATGTAAACCCTTAAAAATTTAGGAAAAAATACTAAAATCCCCCGAAAATAAATTTTTATATCCAATAAACACAACATATTCAATCCAAAAAACTCATTCCATCAACTTTCCATTCAAAAAGTCCAACATTTAGGATTGATAAATTTATAGACTTAGTTTCTCTTAGCCTTCTACATTAAGAATTAATTAATGGTACTTTTGTTTGGAAATTTATTCATTTGAAACTTTTATATTCATAATATATATTTATTATTATTTTCAATTTTTTAAAATTTTCAGTTCTCTTCCAAATTTAAAAAAAAAGTATTTTTAGATATAAAAAAATGATATTACCGTCAAACATAAATTATATAAAAGTATTTCAAATATTAAATATTTAAAATAAAATTGTATAATGCAATTTATAAATTTGAAAAGTCCAAAACAACAATTTTCGATAAGAAAAAGTCAAACGATCAATTTGTAACTTAAAGAATAAAAAGTAATTTAGTCCAAAAAATTGTTAATCTTAACTTTTGAATTATTTTTTTAATGAAAAGTTTGTAGAATGGGTTTTTGAGTCTGAAAAATATTTTTATGTGTCTTTTGTATATAAAAATTTATTTTTGGGGATTTTTAGTAATTTTCCCAAAAATTTAAGTACGAGATCATGCATTCAACATCCGGGAGATATGAGGTACTTTTTGACTTATTTTATTTGTGAGAATTTGTTGTTTCATTTTTTAATTTTAATTTTTGGTGAAAGAATCGTTTTCTAATTATCCAATGTAAATCGGAATAATCTGATTGTTTTATTAAATTTGTTTTATGATATTTTAATTATCTTCTAATAATAATAATATAAATAATCTGATGGTAAAACCAAATGTATTACCTGACAATGGCGAGGCCGTCAATTTTCATTTAGGAAAAAGCATAAATAAATACATAATTAAATTAAGCATCAAATTTTATTAGTAATAAAATCAGTATGAGATGAGACTAAAATAAATTGTTGCAAGACTTGAACCAGAGATATCGAGGGACTCAAACTTGCCACTTAAGTTGGATCATAGTAGCCGTCAATTGACTCAATTCACTTATTATTCATATATCTGCTGTAAGACCTCAAGAAAAGGTTAGGCTACGAATGGTTGTGCTTTCGGAAATGAATTCTGAATTGTTTTAAAAAATGTGTATTATAAAAATTCGTGTAAAAATATTGACTTTATTTATTTGTTTGGATGTATTTTTAGAATTTGATTTAAAATAATATAAATGTGATATAAAGTTGATTTTTATTAGGATTTGATATATAAAATGATTGAGTTGGTTATAAATGTGATGATGATGGGGAAAAAGATGTTATAATAATTTTTTTTTGAATAGTGTTATAAATTTTGTATAAACTAATATGTATATGTGTGTGTGTACACATATACACACATATAATATAATATATATTTTATACAATAAAATAAAAAAATGAAAAAGGAGAAAAAAGGAAGGAGGGGAGGGGAGGGGAGGGGGGGGGGGGGGGGGGGGGCTCATTTTTAGTTTTAGTTTAGTTTCATTTAAGTTTTAATTTTTTCCCTTTTTTTTCACTTTTTCATTCCTTTAGTTTCTTTTTAGGTTTTGATCTTTGTCTTTTTTTTCATTTCGTCTTTTCTTTTCAATTTTATATTTTAAAAATTCAAGAAAATTGAGCCTTTCTCGTTTATATTTATAATAATTAGTGTGATTATACGGTTCGCATTGAACTCCAGCACATTAGGATAATCTACCAATAAATCATACATTCACATATATCTTATTAACAAAAAAACAAACACAAAAGGAACACATAAACGAATTCAAAAAATTGAATATAAATTTGAGTGTCAATTGAACCGCTGTAGATCCAAAAAATTTCTTCAAACGTAAAAAAATAACTTTCAAAAAATAATTAAATATTATTTAACAATAATAATTGGAATAGTGGGTGTTGTGGGGGGGGGGGGGGGGAGGAATAGTGGATAGTGGGAATTATATATTATTAATAATAATAATTGAAATATTTAGAAAATTGAATATGAATTTTTATTATATAAATTATGAAAAAGTAAGAAAAAGAATGAGTTGGATGGTGGGATAGTGTAATTAATGATAAAAGATTGAAATGATGAAATGATTGGTTGTTATATAAGGGAATGTGTAGTAGTGTTTAAAATTTGACAATTTTCTGTAAAATTTGGCTTGGACTGTGTATTTTCATTTTTTGGTAATCCATAAAATGAAAATATTTTTTAAACTCCTAACCATACATAGCCTTAATTTCTTAAGACATACTGTATTTTTTTTGTTCTCAAAAGCACGATATTATTTAAACTAGTATGCAATACAAATGATTTTTGCTAAAAATTCTAGAAAATTACTAAAAATGCTCCAAAATGAATTTCTACATTAACAAACTCATAGAAAGATTTTTCAATCTAAAAAGTCTATTCCACCAACTTTCCATTCTTAAAATCCAACATTTGATATGAATAATTCTTGGGACTAATTTACGTACCCTGGGTTTCTTTAGTTAAAATTAGTCAATTGTTTTTTGTTATTGAAATCTTTTTGTTTTGGATCTTTTAAATTGATAATTATACGACACAAAATTTTACTTTTTTAATGTTATAATTTTAACTACTTTTAGAATATCCAAAAAATAGAAGTTCAAAATGATAATCATAAATAATAGCAATTATCAATTGAAAACTTTTAGAAATTTGGAATTTTTCTATAATAAATTTGTATACGAGAAATTGCTTAATTCCTAATCTAAAATATTAGGGGCATTGAGTTCATACATTTTACTAGTCTTGCGTGTTGAATTTTACTCAATAAAAATTTGGTGGAATGACCTTTTAACAAATTGAAATATAGTTTTATGAGTTTTTTACGCATAAAAATTAATTTTAAAAGTTTTCTATAATTATTCTAAAACTAAAGTGAGTTGACATTACCACTCCATAAAATGATATTGACATTCCATCTTAATATTTTTTTAATGCAATAGACAAAATTGACAATTGATTGATACGAAAATTTAGTTGTATTGTTTTATTTTAAACAAGACCGCTTTACCTCCTCTTACAATTCCTAATTTCATTCAACAACCGTCTAAAATACTCTTTTACGTATTTATGTTGTTTTATTTATAGATTTAATGTTAGATTAACAGCAATTGAGAGTAAAATCCCCAATCAATAATTCAATTTTGTGATCAGTCCCTAGTCATATTTTAAAGTTTTGCACTCCCTATTTCTAAATAAAAGTTAGTGAATAACTCCCTACTTCCAATGAAAAGACTAAAATGTCCCCAATTTACACTAAAATTACAAGTGACCCACCACACTCTCTTTCTTCATATTTTCTCGCTTCCTTCCTTTCTCTTTCCTCCTTCTTCTTCAACCTCTCGTTCTCTCTCTTCCCTTTCTGCCATTGTTGTCCGATCACCCCGTTGCAATTTTCGGTTGGCAAAAAGAGCTTAAAGAAAATAAACCAATTAAAATCCATTTGAAATCAAGCTATGTTCCCCTTCCTTATTACGAAAAACTCTCTCCCCGCTAACCCAAACGCAGTACGCCAACTCGAATTCTGGGTTGGCGACACCTTCAGACACTCAGGCAGTCAAATCTCTCAATAAATCTTCTAGTCACTGTCGGTTTATTGTATGTCCACAAATACATATTTGATTTCTATATTTATAGAAAAATTATCATTATTAGTGTATTAGTGATGGAATTTCTGAATGTAGAATCTGTGTGGGCATGTGATTGTGCCGTAGAAATTGCATAATGGGGTATTTAACAAACTTTAGTGCCTTATTAATAAACCCATTTAAATCACAAGTCATTCCTAAAAAGTTGCGTAATGGGGTATTTAATTCTCAGGAATTGAAGACTTTGGTGTTGAAATATTTGAAAGTGGTTTTGATGGATAAAAGGGTTTGAAGGTCATTGAAGTTTGTGAGGGAAAGGAGGCATAGGGTGGTGAAGAGGTGGAAATTTTGCCGGAAAATGCTCGTCACCATTTTTTACAATTACATCTCCGGCAACAAGGCTGAGATCATTTTAATAGACATTTTAATTCAACTTGTTAAGACATATTTGTACAACTTTTATGACATTTCTTAACAATTATCATTATCACCATTTTTTTAACAATTATTACAACGTTTTTTAACAACTAATACGACATATTTGTACAAATATTACGACGTTTTATAACAACTAATGTCACATATATAACAACTAATACGACGTATCTGTACAATTATTACGACGGTTATTAACAACTAATACGACGTATCTGTACAATTATTAAGACGTATTTGTACAATTATTACGACGTTTATTAACAACTAATATGACGTATCTATACAATTATTACGATGATTATTAATGACTAATACGATGTATCATTACAACTAATACAACGTATCATAACAACTAATACAATGTATCTATACAATTATTACCATGTGTCGTAACAACTTATACGACATATCATTACAACTAATACGACGTATCTGTATAATTATTAAGACGTTTATTAACAATTATACGAATTGGAGATAAATTGTAGCTTATATTTGAAGCAAAATCTGTTTTATACTAGACTTTTTTTGATAATGTGTCAGATATTTCTAGAAAGCCCTATGTGTGTACTATGAAATTAAAAAAAAATTATGATTCCAACCATTGTATAATACATTTGGTACTTCTCTGAAGTCGCGCAAAATTGTCAAAAATTTAAGTTTTATACTAGAACATTTTTGATAATGTGAGATACTTTTATGAAAAGACTTATGTGTCTACTATGAAATTAAATGTTCCGAGCTGCCCGAAGGAGTGAAGTGCACATTTTTGATAAGTGAGGGGATAAATCGCACATTTCAATAAATTGGGGGGCAAAGTGCAAATCACCCCATAATTGAGGGGGTGTCTGCTATTCTCCCTTAAAAAAATAATAAAATGAGTGGCATTTTTATTTTTTCAAGTGGGTAGAGAGTAAATTTAAATTTATATTATGAACTAAGGAGTTCATCATGGGTAGGGATTGATTTTTAATTTTAATGAGGAATTGGAGATTTTGACCAATTTTCCCTTAGATTAATCATATCGATAATTGATGGTCACGGTGAGAATGTTCTAAAGTTGAACAAATACTTTAACAACGAAAGTGCGCAAAGCGCCCTACGATAAAATATGAATAATTAAATGTAAAATCAAATTAAACCAAAATATGATACATTGATTAAGATATTTATGAAATTATATTTTAGAAAAAGACAAAGCATCCCAAGTAAACGGAAGAACAAACATTTTTAATTTCACCATAATTAATAAATTTATTTATGATAAGTAAAATATAACAATATTCTTTCATCAAATGATACCGTTTAGTGCATTGACAGTGGGGCGAGAGATTAATCTCACGACGGTCGACTGTAAGATACCTTGAGAAATCAAAAAGAAAAATGATAAGCAATATTGTCCATTGCTTAAAAATAAAATTAAAATAGAATACATCTATTTTTTTATGAAGTGCTAATATTAATTCTTGAAAATGATAAAAAGAGGGGAGTATACAACATTTTAATTTGTTTAACGAACTCTTATCAAAAAAAAAAAAATTTGTTTAACGAAGAAGATAATATATCATCAAAATGGAATCATAAAGATAGGTCCCATCTGTTGTCCCTTCACGTCTATCAAATTGAATTGACATACTACTTACTCTCTTATTTTTGTGTACGTATATATATATATATATAAGATTTGTAGGTATTAGGCTTCCCCCTTTTTTTTTATATATATATATATAGGGATAATTACATCCAGCATCCTAAGGTATTGTGAAATTACAAAAAACATCCCCTAGTTCAATAAATTACATCCAACATCCTGTAGTTTCACTTTTTGATGTAAGGTTGGATGAAATGTGTTAAAAGACCGAATTGCCCTTACGGAATATTTTAAAAAATAAAGAAAAAACTCAAAAAAATTGAATTACCATATTACCCCTTCACATTTTTAAATTTACTTCTAATACTTATTTTAAAATAAAAATTTAAACTTAAAAATAAAAAGTAATTATATATATATATATATGTGTGTATAAACATATATATACATATGTGTGTCTGTGTGTGTGCGACTGCGTGTGTGTGTTGCTGTGTGTGTGCGAGTGTGTGTGTGTGTAATTGTGTGCGAGTGTGTGTGTGTGTAATTGTGTGTGTTGCTGTGTGTGTGCGAGTGTGTGTGTGTGTGTAATTTTGTGTGTGTTGCTGTGTGTGTGCGAGTGTGTGTGTCATTGTGTGTGTGTATTGTAGTGTGTGTGTGCGTGAGGGTAGGGTGGGGTGGGGTGGGGGGGGGAGGTGGGGAAGACGACCACTGTTCCCCACCCACCCCACCCCTTTCCTTTTTTTTTCTTATTTATTTATTTTATAAAATAATATACTATTTAAATAATTTAGTTTAAAAACTAAATTTATTAAAATGCAATAATTAAATATATTTGTAAATTTTATAAATTTAATTAAAATATATAATTTAAATTTTCTTGATAATACTTTTTTTTATAAATAATTATTTTTATATTTTTTATACACAACATTACATTTAACACCCTATACTTATTAAAATATAACAATTTACACCAAAAGGGTATGCTTGTCCGAACAATATAGGGTTTTTATGTTTAAAAAAGGACAGGGGCATTTTCGGAAGTTTACCAAAAATTTTAACGGCGCCGTACAGTAACCCTAACGGAAGGTGCTACTTGTTGGACGGAGTAAAACCTTAGAATGTTAGATGTAATTTATTGAACTAGAGGATGTTTTTTGTAATTTCGCAATATTTTAGGATGCTGGATGTAATTATCCCTATATATATATAAAGATTGTCTCCTTTCCCCAAGCTATCAAGCTTGAAAATCTTAATGGATAATCTAATCCGATAAATTTGAGCAATAGTTTTTAATTATGGTCCATATATATTTTATAAGACTCCAAATAAAAAGAGAAAAATCACAATTTGAGAAAATATAAAATTCAATTCAAGACCACCCACGTGAAAGTAGAAGTTACAGTAACAAAAAATAAAATAAAATACGGTAAAATATATTTTCGACCTTAACCGATGTGGGTCGGATTGGTACCTAATCAATTAATTTTTACATTCGAGTACCCAATTTTTGTAAATTATGACATTTAAATCCATCAAAGGAATAATTTAGAATATTTCCTCAGAGAAGTCTATCACGTGCGTTAGACATGATTAAAATTGTGTACCAAAATACACATAAAACTTAATAGATTGAGTACCAAGCTCCGATCGACATAGGTTGAGGTCAAAAATACATTTTACCTAATAAAATATTATTTTTTTTGAAGAAGAAGTGGTGATTTTATTTCATTCAACAATCAGTTTACAACGTCAAGAACCATACAACTGAGACTGTCCCTAACGATATAGTAAAAAATAATTAAAGCACCAAATATCAAGTTTTTCAAGATAACAAATTTTAAAAACTAATAAACGACACAAAATCACACTCTTATTCAAAAGTGACGAAACTCTCATTCGAAAGAGAGAAAACAAAATACTAAACAAACTATCTAAAAAGCTACATAAAATCTTATGAATCACCCATCTTCATTTCGTCAGATCCGTCTCTGTCTCGTTAGATCCATCACCGTTTCGTTAGATTTGAAGTTGAGTTATACAATTTAAAGAGGGTGCTCCAACCCAATCCGCCGATGATGGTGGTGGCAAAAGTGATGAAGGAGGCGGCTGCTTTACCAAATCATCATCGACGGAGAAGAAGAGAAGAAGAAAGGTGGCTAGAATTTTTCTTTTTTTTGGAGAGAAAAAAGAGATAACGTAATAAAATAATTAACTAATAAAATATTAGACTCTACTACTTGGCTAGTAGGTCCATGACTTTGTGATTCTTCTTTCTTTTCTTACATGAGAAATGAAGTTGTGCTCTTTAGAGCCCAATTAATGAGATGAATTAATCCGTTCATTTTCGAATCAAGACATTATTATTTGACTCTCATATGAAAATATCAATGGATGAAAATCATTTAGTTATTAAGTGAGCTGTTCAATTTGATTTTTCCAAAAAAAAAAAGATAAAAATGTCAAAACAAAACCTATTTCTCAGAAAAATAAATTCAAATTTCTTTAGGAAATAACACTATTCGGCCTCGATTGGATAAAATGATGCATACCATTTCTCGTTTTTATTAGAGAAAATAAGAGAATTTATTTTTAAGGAAGTAGATATTTGATGGGAAAATTCATATATACAATCGGTGTGGAATTCAATTGTATACACCAAAACATAATAAAAAAAAATATGTATTCAATATAAAAATAAGTTAAAACATTTTTTATTTTTTTGTTGTATCTTAGTGCATGCAATTGGGTCTCACACTAGGTGTATATAAGAATTTCCCGATTTGATGGAGGGAGTGTGTTTTAACAGTTTTTTTTATAGAAAAAAGTGTAATGATTAGATGTGATGAGATATATCTTTTTTTTAAGAATTTTTTTTTTAGGAAAATAAGTATGAATGAGTTTTTATTTTCTAAAAAAATTATAGACATATTTAAGCTAAATTTTCCGATTAAGGCATCCAAAAATATTTAAAGTGGATCTTATTTTGTACATTGTTTCATTTCGAATTAAGATATGTGATTATGTAGATATTTTTAATTGTTGGATGAGTTGTCTAATCATGAATAATAAAAAATTTGAATTTTCTGAAAAAAAATATGAGAGAAATGCAATTAATTCAATTTTTCAATGAAATTTGAGATTTTTTTAAGGAAACTTGAGTGTAACATTTTTTTTGAAATATTCTTGGGAGATATTAAACAAATGCATTTCTTATGAAAAAATTTAGAGATTTGAGATTTTTTTTTGTAAATTTGAATGTTGCATTTCTTTGAAATAGTTCTTGAAAATGTCAAACAAAAACAAAATCGCGAAATGAAAAATAACCTGCCATCCAATCTGTTCACGTTATCAAAGATTTTGTCTTAGACTTTTAGTAGATCAACCATACACAATATTAAGGGAAAAATGCTGCAAAAAATTTCAAATTAGAAAATAGATGTGAGAAGACATGAGTTAAATGTGAAGTAATGGGGGTCCAAGTCATAGTACAGATCCCCATGCGCTAAAGTTGATTCCCACAAGCAAACCATTTAATATCATTTCACCTCAGTTAAACGTTGACGTATCATCATTACGTTCCCTTTCTTCCTTCAATGAAATTACGTCTCTGCATTCATTCGTCTGCTTTTCTTCCCCCACAGAATTCATCATCACCACTTACTTAGCACATCCCACAATTTAAACCACACGATAAATATCACAAATAGTCTATGAAGTTTCGACTTTGATCCTTAAAATTTAAGTTTTATTTCACTTTTATACATTGGGCAATTTTTTAGTGAATTTTGGCTGGATTGAAGAGCATGTATACCTCAAGTGCCACCTTTCAGTGACAAACCTAAAGTACAGATATTGTTATTAGACATGTCAGATGTAAATGTTGTCAGTTCTGTCCAAAATCAGTTAAAATGCCCAAAAATGGTGAAAATAGAACATAAATTAAATTTTAGGGATGATAGCGTAATATTTGATACTTTAAGGACCAATGCAATATAAATGTGAAATTTTTGGGGCTGTTAGTGATATTTACCCTAAATCATCACAATGTTAATACATATTTCAAACTACAAAATTATAAATTCGTTTTGATATTTTACTATTTTTCTTCTTTAATTAGGAATGTATTACTATTTTCTTTAATTAATGGTACTACCTCAATCTCATTTTTACATATGTACTTGGATAAAAAAACAAGTTTTTGAATTGAGTTGAAAAGGTGAAAGTTTTATATGATTTAATATACTATTTTTACATGATTTAGTGGTTGAAATTTAATGGGACCATCACTTCTAAAGTGAGGATTTTCTTCTAAATTATGTTGAAATTAGTTATAAATTAGGACGAAAAAGAGAATTTTCTTATTTGGAAGATTTGCTTTGCATTAGACATGGTTATGTGTATTCACCTCTCCTGAGGTATTGTCTCTTGGCAAACACCCTACTTCATGTATTATATTTGACATCCGCCACTATCCCTATATATATAAAAAGTTATATGTACTACCCATTTACCCTTATTTTATATTTTATTTTATTTTATAATTCCCTTTCCTTTGAAAATACATAAGTAAAAACTAATCTTATGAAAGTTTTTTATTAAAAAAGTTTCTAATGAATATTTATATTTAATTTATAATAGGTACAACAAACAATATATATAATTTATTTTGAATCAAATTAAACATGTATTTTGATTTTCAATTTTCTTTCTATGGTTCTCGAATTATATTTTAAATTTCTCAAACAAGTTTTAAATAAATTAGTAGTTTTTTTATATTATGTAAACAATAAAAAGTTTATATATTTACGGATTTGTATTATTCCTATGAAATTAGAGAAAAAACTCACCCCGTCGATGAGAGTAGAATTTAAGACAAAACCTCGATTTACTCATCCAAACATATTTATATTGTTGTATATTCCTTTATAGAACTTTCTCAAAATGTTTTCAAAAATGTTTTTCTCTAAATCAAAATAAAAGTGAAACTAAACACTCGCAAACTTTGATTTCATATATTTATATACTTCTTTAGAAACTTTATCTATTAAACTATCAAATAGTTGTAATGCTAGCTA
The DNA here is from genome assembly GCA_019426215.1 of Buddleja alternifolia. NCBI lineage: Eukaryota > Viridiplantae > Streptophyta > Magnoliopsida > Lamiales > Scrophulariaceae > Buddleja > Buddleja alternifolia. The sequence goes on along the minus strand of CM033392.1, from coordinate 45,368,111 downwards.
TCTATTTTGATTTAATAGTGGACATGGATATTCTGGTTGATGTGTCCGAAGGAAAAATATTCTTTCTAGGCTTTTTTTTATTGGAAAATCGGTGAAAAATTCCCAAACTCTATTCAAAGTTCAAAATTAGTCCCTACGCCTAATTTACAACTTTGCACTCCCCAGTTCTTAATTAAAATTTGATTAAACTCCCTAACCCCTGTGAAAAGACAAAATTGCCCTTAATTTGAACAATAAATTACAAGATCCTCTCTAACCCCTATGAAAAGACAAAATAACCCTTAACTTGAACAAAAAATTACATGATCTTCAGAAGTGTATCAGTATCTTCCCGCCTTCAACCTGTGTGTTCTCTTCTTCTCAACACGGTGCCTCCTTTTTCACAGTCTTCTCAAAATCCAGCTGAAAATTTCTCCCAAAATCGATTTCCGCCTGGCCGCCGTCGCCTGGGTATTCGATTTCCGCCAAAGTTTGTTCCCTAAATTTCTAATTTTTCACTTGGAAGCCTCATACCACCTTCGGCGCTCACACCACCACCACCTGGGTATTCGATTTCCACCTCTAATTTTGGATTTGTGAGTGTAGGTGAATCGCATTTAGTTAATTTCAATTTTGTCTATTTATGAATTTCAGCTTTGTTTATTTATTTACTCTAATCAGTTATGTTAGTTGATTCTTGCAGGGTCTAAATGGCGGAAAAACATCATAGGAAGGAGTATGTTGTCTTGTCACGGTGCCACCCGAATACATTCCGTAAAGTAATGGAAGAATTAGTTCGATTGATGTTGGAAAAGCACTGAGAAGCAATAAAGAAGACTCCGTTATTCTCATACATGAAAATTCCAAATATGTCCCATAGCTTAGCTCGAGTTGGGGCACTATTGCGGACATTCCGTTGGGAGAGTAAGGCATTTGTTTTTGGTAACGGCATTGAAGTTTCATTCCTCGCGTCCGAATTCTCCACTGTGATGGGGCTCCACGAGTTAGGTCAGTATATATGAGTGTGATTGATCCATTTAGATAATAGCCTCCCCCGACCTTCCACCTCGTTGGATGGTTCTCAAGATTGTTTTACCTCGTCTTTCACATATGACTCAATTATATGGGTGTCCAATATGCTACCTCAGCATTATGCTAAACCCATTAAATATTCCATGGTCAATCCTCTCAGTTCATTTTCCCAATTATATAAGTGTAAGATGAGTGATTAGATCCCACATAGCATCTCTATGCTCAGTGACGATCATAGCCTATCTCAACTAAGTTAATCCCCAATTATATAAGTGATTCACCTAGCCTCAACGACGTTTCACATGTTCCCACTTATGATGAAAAGCATGGAAGAGAAATCCAATTTCAATTCCATATAGTCCTAATATTTTCTCGGGAGGGCATTGCATAAATATTGGTCTCATTAGATTAAATTTATCTTGTTTAATTTTCTATCCTATGCATGCATTTCAAACACATCACATATATATAGACCGAAAATAAACCATCCACAAATCGGTAAATTAGGATGAACCACCTCGAGCCCTAACCTAATCAGCCCACTGAGCCAAAGTAGGCTGGACTTCAAGGAAATAAAAATAACCTAACTATTTACAATGGATCGCCATTGCATACAAGTCTTCAATTGACCTTCGTCTTCTTTCTTCATCTTCAATTATATAGACTATAATCTAATTACATTCTACTAATCTAAAGACAGAAAAACTAAAAGCCAAACGACTACTTTTACAACCCATCGAAATTACATACAACAAAAACCAAAGAGTAGACTAGGCTCGTGGTTCATCCAATCACATAAAATCGTGTCAAGCCACATAATATGCGATATCCAGATTTTACCTATCTTTTTTTCAAAATAAAATGCAATTTATTTGGGATAATTTGGATTTTTCACAAAAATTATTTTCTAAGGAAAAATAATAATTTCCAAAATTATAAATTTTCAAAAATAATTTTAATTTCCAAGAATCTAAGTTTTAGAAATATTAAAATAATAAAATCTTAATCAAGTCGAAAAACAGGGTCGGGCTGCCCGGGCCCCACTCGCTAACAGCGCGTGTCCCGAAACTACTCGTTCCTAGCACGCACTGTTTCGGCCCATTTCGTCCCATCGATTTGGGCAAAACAGTGGGCTTTTTCAAATTTTACTAACCCACCTCGGGCCGGGTTGTTACGCCACTATCAAACCTTTTGGTTCGTCGTTCTGCTACTTCCCACCACTGGTATTTTCAAATCCTAAAAACTCACCATCACCCTAAATCACCCAATATTATAGTTTTTTGCGAAACCAAATTTGTCATAAAAATTCCAAATTTTTTATACAATTAAATCCCAAACTAAATTCAATTTATAATAACTCAAGTCATCTTGATTTAGACATGCTTCCAATTTATTCATACAAAAATAACTAAAGCATAATAAATCACATAAATTAGTTCGATTAAACTAACCAGGCTCTGATACAACTGTTGGGTTGGGTAATCCTCGGGGTAGGTTAGCACAACGGAATTTAAGAATTTAATAAACTATCTCAAAACAGGATTACATGGCCGGTTTTATCAAGCTAATAAAATTAGAAAAACTATACTAAGCGAAATACCTTTCGCGCTTTTTCTCTCGTACAAGTTTCTGATCTTATCAATCTGAAAAAATATTCCCTTGACTCGATCTTTCAAAAAACAGTCGGCTTCCCTTGAAAAATCCGAGCTCCGATTTGTTCCTTGTATCTTCAAGCGATCCAATCGTCTCGCCTCTAAAATGTATCTACACCTCCGTATAATTCCCAATAAATATATATATGGTGCTAGCCTATATATTTATTTTAGATCTAAGCTAAGCTTATATATGAAGGTAGGAATGTATGTGAAAGGTTATTCTCAATACATGAGCAAAACCTTATCAAGAAAATTAGGGTGAAGGGCGAGTTTTCTTGAGAAAATAAGAAGACAAGGTTTCTCTCTTTTTCTTCTTGAGGTGGACAATTTTTTTACATAAAATAATGTGTGTGTGTGTTTCTTAACACATATATATAGAGAGATTCCTAGGTTTAGTTTACTTGGATGTCAAGATGAAATCAAATTTCCAAGATTTGACTTTTATCTAATCCTAAACAAATTCTATTAATGAGTTTCCTAAAAACAAAGAATTTAGCTTGCAAGCTAACTTGTTCCTTTTTCTCTCTCCTAAATATTTTCTTGATTCCAACTTGATCAAGATTTGGAGAGGAATTAAATCCGTCCGCCGCCTCGCCCCCACTTACACTTGGAGTTCAAAATTTTTATCCAACTAGATTTAATTTTTTACTCTTTATTAATTAAACAGTCCAATCATTTGATTAAATATTCCACAATAATTAAAGTGCAGCCTTAATTATTATTACCCAATTATTTCTTTAATTTTATTTAATTTTTGACTTCCTCTATTAATTAAATAAAACCCTTGGACTCTTCTTGGTCCATTAATTAATTAATCTTACTTGATTAATTAAATAGTCTAATTAATTGATTTTCCACCAATTAATTAATATTTCTCTTTAGGTATGTCCTAGACTTTCCTAATTTCACCTCAACTTCCAAAGTTGATTAATGATAGGTTATAAATTCACGTGTTTTAGGGCCTCATATTCATATTATTTACATTGGTTTATGCATGATTTATGCCACATATGCTTGTAATTTGTGTGTATATTGAGTAAAGGTAGAAAATCATTGCAATTGAGGAATACTGGACAGAAATGCAGAAATTCAGAATATTTAGAGTTCAAAATCGAAGAAGTGTCCTTCTACAAAGCTGTAGAGATTTGTCTTAGCTTCACGTGGCAACTTGAATCACCCAAATCGGAGATTTGTAGAAGATGTTATGAAGGAAACAAGATCGCTGTGCAGACAGAAAACGTTGCTGAAATTTACGTCCGAGAAACATAACAGCACGCCCAAACGTGGGAAACCTGGCGTTCGGACGTGAGTCTGATGGGAAATCAGAAGATTTTTACGCATTTTTCAACTCTAAATTCAAGTTGGAGTCTTTCCCTTCCACCCTTCTATATAGATCAGTTCTTTAGCGTTTTTAACATAAAACACACATAGAATAGAGCCCTATTAGGGTTTAAATTTAGTTTTTACATATTCATGAAGATCTATACAAACCCTTCAAGGTGAAGAAATTAAGAAGCATGGAAGAGATGAAGATCGAAGTTCAACCATCAAATTTAATAGGGAGTTTCCTTAAATTAGATTTATATTTGTCTATGAATATGAATCTTTCTTTGTTCTTCTATCTTTTATATTCGTTGATAAATTAGATTTTTGAACTAAGGTCATGTTGAGGCTAAATTATGATATTTGAGTTATAAATTGCGTTTTTCATATTAATTCCATTGTTGCTTTGTGTTTTAACCTTGTACTTGATGTTCATGTGTTTGGCCAACATATGTAAGATTTTATGCTTAAATTATCTGTTCGGGGGAAAGTAATTTAAGGTGCAAAAAGAATTAATAACATCTTCTAACTCAGTTGATGCTAGGGATAGCTACATACTCTGGATGCTGTTAGCCGGGTTTATTTGGAGGGATAAATCTTAATAAATTTGGGAAAAATTCTAGTGTTTAATGCATGTAGTAGAGATTGCTACATCCAATCTTAGTTGCTCTCTTCCATTGCTATCTTAATTTCGACATCTTGTTTTTTGTATCTTGCTTTCATAATATTTTAGTTAATTCTTATTTTAGTTTATTTTATTTCTTTTAAAATCTTTAAATCTTTAGTTTTAGTTTTAGTTTTAGTTTAAGTTCTTGCTTGCATTAATTTCTCATAATACTAAAATACAAGTCTCTGTGGGTTCCACATCCCGGACTTAATTGTCCACTTTATTACTACACACGACAATGGTCGATGGTGTAAAAACAAGCAGAGTTCTACCGTGTCAATTATTCATATCTTTTAATCAGGAACCTCAGGAGTAATTGTGTGACCCCTTAGGCTCGTTCATATTCTAGTAGTAAGTACACTTTCCAAAAGTGTCATTGTATCTTTCTATTTTTAGAAAGTATTAGATTAAATCTTCCTTGATTTAATCCGACCATGAATTATCACCAATAATAATTTAGTACCTACAAATCGAGGTTACTGTCTAGCAACGGGCCTCGAAGACCTAGACACAAACGATGTCAAGATACTCAACTTATCATAACCATGATCCTCGCATATGTAAGATCCCTCCATCAAATTTCCTGGATTGGTATCTCGAGTAATGGTTTAGTCGAAACTCTTACGACCCAATCACTATGTCTCCTTCATTGTATGATATTGATTCATGCAATCCAAACAAGAAAACACTCCGCCTCTTTGAATTGCCATATTTTGGCCAAACAAGTTTGAAACTCTTCAATCTCAGCTGCAGTTACGGAAGCTCCCCCAATCCTGTCAGTCACATATAGGACATTATTGAAGTCCCCTAACACCAACCAAGTACCATCAGTGTTTTGCGTGACCTCCTTTAAATCTGCCCCTAGTACTTGTCTCTCTTGTGCATGATTAAAGCATGACCTTATGTAATTTTAAATTTCTTCCAAGTGGTGATATGACAAACACTACAATGAATAATTTGTTCAGTTAGCTTTTCAACTGTTACAAGTTACAAGTTACAACAAAATAATCTTGTCTCCATAGGACCCAAATTTTTCCTCTTGGATTTGCATCTATATTAGTAATACTACCCCAGCCCTACCCTGGCACATTCTGTTGTAAACTCTATCATAAAACTATATTTTTATTTTATGCTCTAGGAACCCCATCAAACTTATACCATGTTTATTACAGAGAGACCTTATCTCTCTCTGTCTACCAGTGCTATTAAACCCTCTAACATTCTATGCCCCTATGTTGTTCATAGCTCCAACATATTTCCTCAAATCAAAAGTGTAGACGAAGCCTTCTCTATCATTGGTGCCATTATTGAAGATTGCAAGTGTTTGAAAGCTAGATTTTCCTCTTGTATTATTTCTCGAGTTAGGCATTTGGGCAACCTTGTAACTCATCACTTGGCAAGAAATCCTTTATCCCTGATCCCGCTAGAATTGTATTGAAAAGGAATTATCAATTGAGTAAAACTATTTTTTCAAAAAAAGAGTAATAATGATTGCTGATATGCTATGTCCTTTTTATGAGAAATGCTAATGCGACATGCTATTTTTGATATACATGTGTTTGAATAGGTTGGTGTGGAAAATATTTGGGTGCACCCGGTGTGATCCCATTTGGATGCACCTATACACATAAAAATATAATAAAATATTATATAACTTATTATTATATTGAATATATTATTTTTTTATATGTGTGGGTGCACCCAAATGAGTCCACACTGAATGCACCCAAGTGTTTTCCGATTGTTGTTGTATGAGAATATCTAAAAATGTTATTTCAATATCACTTTTCCTAGAAATATCTCAACAAACACATCGATTTAGGTGACGAAATATAGGCAAACTCCATCTTCGATCTTTTGTACTTTTAGTTATTTTAAATCAGAATACATGATTAGTGTGATGTTTGAAGCGTGATATTGCCTGATGAAACTCATTAAGCAGTTGAGGTGTTTGGAAAGAAAGAGAGGAATGAATTATGTAATTATGATCAATTAAAATCATTTTTTTCCTCCTTTTTGGCAAGAATGGTTTTTGAGCCAAGGAGAAGCCAAAAGTAGGCCAGAGCAGAAAAATGGGCCGTAATGTTGGTTTCACCACGATGACCAACCATTGGTTGTCATAGGGCGTTGCATAGGGGAAAAGTGGAATTGTTGTTTCCACACATCTTCACTTGTTTTGGTGGTCGACTTGTATGTTGTCTATAGTAAGACTGTGTTCCATATTCACTTATTCATGTTACAGTATCCTTGCATATCAAGTCTTTCACTTTATAAATTAGAATTTGTACTTTGTTTGATTGTAATATGCGATCAACTCCAATTACTTAAGATGAGAATTTTATGTTGGCTCATGAACGTATGCAATTTAACTGAACACTTTTTATGTTTTTTGAGGGTTTCTTTAATTCTTATTTATTTTCTTTAGTAGTCAATTCATTCTTCGTTATTCGCATACCTAACATGAGCTTTAGGCATTTGTAGATCTCATATGGTTGTTCAAACTTCAAATTGTAGATCGACCCATTTCGCTACTAGAAACACATTTGAAGAATGAATATGAATATATCTTCGTAATCGAGATGCAAGCTTTGACATTATATATATATATATATATATATTTGCTTATCAAAAAAAAAAAAAGACATTATATATATAAAAGAATTGAAAATTGGAATAGCTCTTGAGCTGGACTCAATATCAGAATTCCTGGGACCTGTCTCACCTGCCTCATGCCCTTTTCTATAACCTATAATTAGCATTATCAATTTGTCATTTTAAATAATTTAATAATATAGTCAATATGTTTCAAAATAATACAACTCAATTAAATGGCACACTTTTCTAGGTTCTAAAGCAGAGGTACTGATTTTTCACTGATTAACTCAGATTCTTTATTTCTTTTTATTTAAAAGAAAAGAAAAAGAGAAATGTAGAGAAGAGATGCCAAAGTATTATTTATAATGCTTTTGAGAGTCCAGCTGGATGTGCCCCATCAAATTAAAGCAGTAAAAACAAGGACGAAATAAAGTGATGCTCCCATCATTCATTCTCTAGGGCTAGGCCAACCCACACTCCCACTTAACTATTCAAATTCCCTTCTTTTTTCACTTCAAAATGTTAACATTATTATTTTGTTAACCAAACAAGAAAAAAAATTCAACATATATTTTTATATTTAAACCAATTTGTTTCTCCATTTAAGAGCCATATAACAAAAGAAGTGATACATCTTTATTCGTTGAGAATGAATCATCTTGTTGATAGTTGGTGATAAAAAACATCATAAATATATCGATTTGAAGTTAAAATACATTCTTTTTCTCAAAAAATGACAAATGCAATGATTAGTGTTCTTTTGGCGAATGCTCGAGCTTGATTTATATATCGAGATCTTTTCTGACAAATTTATATAACAAGAAATATTATATCTATTCTTCTAATTTCGTTTTCTTTGTTATTATGGAGATTAAAATTATTAAAGTATTATTTTATAAACTTGAAAATTGTTCACTCTTTACATAGTGAAATATGAATGGGACATTAAAGGTTGACCAATATAGACTAATTTGGGAATATCTATTAAAATAAAAATTACCCCCTTTTACAGAAAGAACATAAAACTAGTAACAAAGTTATCTTTGGTAAATACTTTTCCACAAATATAACCCAGAACATCTATATCATTGTCGCATTTCCATGCATTATATATAAAATTTATTTACTAACGGAAAACACAAACATAGTATCAAATTTTCAATTTCCCAAATGCAAAAACCAAATATAAAAGGACAAAATTTCCACAATTAAGTTATTATTATTATTATTAAATTTGATAAATAAACTAAATTAATTTTTTCTATTTTTGAAATATTATTGGTGATTTACACGCGAAAGGGAATGGCACATAACATAAGGGTAAAAAGAGGAGGTGGCCCCCGCCTTTTTCAACAACTACTGGCAGAGACAACTGTACATTGCAGTGCCCAGCTGTGGTAATCCACGTGTATGTACATGATTGGCTTTTGTCTTCACCTATCTTTTCCCCCAACAGCGACCAGTCCTAAGGTATGCCCCCCTCCGAGCCAGCTAAGCTGATCCAACGGCTCCTACATTCATTTCCTTCTTTACTAACCATTTTTTTGTGTCCATTTTGAAATTTAAAAATGGGATCAAATTACATTCATTTGTTTCTATATACGATCCTAACAATATTTTTGAATTATTTTTTAAGTTATTCATCCGTCGACTTCACAGGATAATTTTATGGTGGATCGAGAGTGTTACTTCCAATCTATTTTTTATCACATAATCACTTGAGGTGTGGTGGTTTACACTGGGTATGTGGGTGTAAAAACTACTTCACTCATTTTGAATGTGTGGTGTAAAATGAATCGGGAGCAACACTCCCGATCCACCTTAGTATTTTCCAACTTGGCAGCATTTGACAGTACTCTAGTTAATTCTCATATCAAGATATAGATGTTTTGGTTTTTATTAGGGTGAATTACATGCAACCCTCACAGGGGTAAAATTGTCAGAATTTTTAATTACACACGTGTTGTAATTGTTAGAATATCTTAACATGAGTGGATTTTGTGCAATTTCGAAAAGGTAAGGAGAATTTTGGTAATTTTACACTAAGTGAGGGGGGTGTACATGTAATTTTCTTTTTTTATTTTTGTAAATTGTAATCTTGAAACACTTTGCTAGCTTTTAAGACTATAATCAGTATCGTTTTTAGAAATTACTACAATTTGCTTGCATTCACAATTAGCAATAATACAAAGCATTTCGTTTGATATGTGAATTAGAACATATTTCGTGCTACGAGGATGTGATGATCAAATTGAATTAAGTAACTAATTTTAATCGAACATATGAATAGTCAAATCGAATAAAAAGGCCTAATGAATGTGACAAAACAGTCGAGAGTTTCTGTTAAAATAAATAAATAAAATGAATCCAGGGTTTAGCCAATTAGGAAAAAGAGTAAGCTAAGCCAATAATGGGCAACGGCTCCAAGTCCAACAAATTGATATCTTGACGGGGAAGGGTGTCCTACGTGGAATAATGAGATGGGGTGGACAGGTGACGTGGCATAGTGGCTTTGCAGTGAAGCCAAGCCTATATCACATGCTGCTCTCTATATAAACCCCCCTACCATTTCAATTGGTCCACTCACAACAAGCTCCTCTCTCTCATTTGCTCACAAACACTTGAGATTATTAGTTAAACAAAATAATATATATAATATTATTTTCCTTTTTTCAAAAATAAAATCTTGTACAATGTCGAAAGGGTGTTTAATTTTGGGGTTATTTGTAGCATTTGCAATGGTGGGTTTAGTGAGTTCAGCAAGATTTAATGAGCTTTTCCAGCCCAGTTGGGCTTTTGATCATTTTACCTATGAAGGAGAGCTTCTCAAGATGAAGCTTGACAACTCCTCTGGTAACTATATATATACCTCATATATATATATATATATACACACACCCTTTTATATGTATTTCCTATTTTATTTGTAGTTTTTTCATTTAGTTTTCTTTTTCAAATGCCCTGTTTCATAATTGATTCTATCTATATATGTCCCATTTAATTGTTGGCTTGATCTTGATAATCATAAGTTTTACATTTTACTGAAAATCTCATCTTTTGTTGGGATGCATATTAATTGTATATTATCTCATTGGCTGATAATTAAATTGTTGGAAATATAGGTGCTGGATTTTCATCGAAAAGCAAATATATGTTTGGGAAAGTTACTGTTCAGATTAAGCTTGTTGAGGGTGATTCTGCTGGCACTGTCACTGCCTTCTATGTAAGTAATTTATTTATTTTTACCTTCAAAATAATTTCCTCTAATTAAATTTCAATTTATTTTTACTGATAAATATTTCACTATAGATCAATCACAATCACACTATTCTGCACACACTAAATGCATTTATCTTATAAATCTTGACAATATATGATTTCTGTATGTACTGAAATTCTGAATTAGTAACCAGTAACAGCTGGCCGTTCCTTCAAAGTCTTGTCAGATTTATTCATTTTTTCTTTAAAATTAAAATACAAAAATTAAATCCGATCATTACATTTTGCAGATGTCATCAGAAGGGCCATATCACAATGAGTTCGATTTTGAATTCCTGGGGAACACCACAGGTGAACCCTACATAGTTCAAACAAATGTGTACGTAAATGGAGTTGGCAACAGAGAACAAAGGCTGAACCTATGGTTTGATCCCACTACTGATTTCCATTCTTATTCCATTCTCTGGAACCACCGCCAAGTTGTGTATGCCTCTATCTCCTCTCTCTCACACACAACACACATGTGTATGTGTGTATGTATATGTATATATATATATATATTTATGTATCTATATGTATATGTCAATGTGTGTTTTGCATTCAGTGGTAACATGGATACTGTGCTATGGGTCCAATTAGCTAAATTAGAATCATTTGTTCTGAAAAGTGAAAAGCTACCTTAAAGCACCAAGATTTTTTATCTATCCCCATGCACTAATTATTTGTATGTCTAACTTTGTATAAGGGTGTTTTGATTTGATCGAGCTCAACTTAAATTAAATGAAAATAAAATTATACTTACTTTATAATTAACTATACCGAAAGCCATTGATAACATTGCAACTATTATTGTAATTGTCCGGTCAACAATTTTTTAATCTTGTATGGGTTACAATTGCAATTTTTCTTTTTCGGTATGTGATTGCTAGGGTATAAGTTTTGCCTTTGGCGAACGTTTACGTGGGTCCATTAATTGAATATTCCTAAAAGTGTAGGCAATAGTATATTACTTTGTTGTATTTCTAGCAATTCCGGTTTGGCCTAGCCTTAATTTGGCATTTGAAATCTCTAGTTAATTACTCCCAAATTTTTGAATTTAATAATGAATATCACAATTCTATCATTTTTGCTAGATTGACAAAATCCCAAATCTTGAGATGAATTAGTAAATGAAATAACTCCAAATTATATAGCTATGTATTTTTCTTGGTACATTATTTAAATAATATTTTATGATAATTGCAGATTTTTGGTGGATGAGACACCAGTGAGAGTACATTCCAATTTGGAGCACAAAGGCATACCATACCCAAAGGACCAAGCAATGGGTGTGTACAGCTCAATATGGAATGCTGATGACTGGGCCACACAAGGTGGGAGGGTTAAAACAGATTGGTCCCATGCACCCTTCATAGCATCGTACAAGGGATTTGAAATCAACGGCTGTGAATGCCCGGACGCGGTGGCGGCAGTCGATAACATGAAGCGGTGCAGCAGTGGCGGTGATAAGCGGTATTGGTGGGACGAGCCGACGGTGTCGGAGCTGAGCTTCCACCAGAGCCACCAGCTTTTGTGGGTCAAGGCTAATCATATGATATATGACTATTGCTCCGACACGGCTAGGTTTCCGGCCACCCCAGTCGAATGCCTGCACCACCACCACTAGGTGGTGGCTCAGCCTGGAGGTGGTGGTGGGGGTCACTATGTAAAAAAGAGTTTGCTATGGAATCAAGTCATTTGACATGGGCTTTTCATGTTTTATGCTTAATTTTTGGTCTTGTACCTTGCCATAATGTAATATATTTACATTAATTAGTTTGAATTATTTTCTCCTTCACTTAATTTATGCGACGAGTACTTTCTAATTATTTATCTTTTTTGGCTAAAATTCTGAACATTTTTTAATTAATTGTGTGGGCCCATCAAAATATCCTATCTCCGATTATGAAATAGTACCACCAATATTAATTAGTTGAAAAATTGTGCAATATATTTATTTTTATACAAAATGTCTATTTATAACAACACCTCATAAAAACAAGAGATAATTGCACACCCCCTCAGTTATAGAGTGATGTGCACTTTGTCCTTCAACTTATTGAAATGTATGATTTACCCCTCACTTATAAAAAATGTGCACTTCACTCCATCGGGCAGCTGGGGTAGGGGTAAAGTGCTACAAAACACATAAGTTAAGAGACAAAGTGCTACAAAACACACAAATCAGGGGGCAAAGTGCTACAAAAATATATAAGTTAGGGGGGCAAAAGTCCAATTTTTATGATAAGTGAAGTGCACGAGAGAGTGAAGTGCACATTTTTGATAAGGGGGTAAATCGCATATTTCAATAAATTGAGGGGCAAAGTGCACATCACCCCATAATTGAGGGTGTCTGCTATTATCCTTAAAAACAATTTATTGTACTTGTAAAATTACTGCATTTGGTCACTCTTGTTTAAAATAAAAATTACACTGATATAGTAAATATTGATGAAATGAGTACAATAGACAATGAAAAAGTAAAGTTTTATAATAAACTATAAACATTTTAAATTTTTGTTAATTCTGATCTTACAATCCACATCAAATAATTCCAATACATTCTCTATCATTTAGGTAGAGAGATGAAGACTTTGTATGGCCTACGAGTTTGTGTAAATGCTATGCTATATTGAACATGTGATAGCTGTGAAGAAATTTAAAAGTCTAATAATTGATATTTTGAGGCATAGGGGCCACCACAACATCCTATGCGCTCACGGGCTGACTCATGGGGTCCATTTAAGAAAGAGGGACATAAATTAGATTGGGCCCATGATGACTCAGCCCAAGTCAAGAGCTAGTTTAAGGTAGGACATCTATGTGTCTCAAAATTGAAGAATATGTTTGGGATGTATTTTCATTTATTTTTAACCGTAATTTTCTAAAAAAAATGATTTTTTTATTATTGTTATTTTTGTGTGAAAATATAGTCATATTTGGTTGTGAATTAGAAAATAGTTGTAATTGATAATTTGATGATGTATAAAATGATTGAGTTAAATAAAAGTAATGATTATGTGAATAGTACTGATAAAATATAGATAATATTATATTGACTACAATATTTATAAATAAAAATGATAAAAAAATTGACCCTAAAAACAACAATAAAAATACTTAAAATGGGTTTGAAATGACACAAAGCATGTAAAGGTTAAGACTATATATTTTATTACACTATAACACTACAATTATTGTCGAAAATACAGATTTTGAGAATGAGTGTGATTTGGTAAAGTGAAAAGTAGTTATTGTAGAACTAAAAAATGAAACGAATATATTTTTGGTTGAGAATGATGTCAATTGTATATTTTCAATTTCAATCGAGAATGAAAATAAAAACACGGCTCCGAAAACACAAACAAACAGAGCCTAGGATTTTTTAATTTAATTGAGTACCCTCTGATAATTTCTTAATCGGGTTTGACCACATGAAATCAAACCCATGTAAATTATATGTCTTGTAATTTTGTTCATTTTCTTTTAAATGTATTCAAGTATCGACTTCAATTCGCCTAAAATTTATTTGGGTGAGAATTTTTTTAGCATGGACCGAGTGAAGGTTACAGGCTTTTCGATCCAATCGTCAATCTTAATTGGATCGACGAGATAAAGAACTATAGTGAGTTGCAAATGTCGCTATAAAGAACCACCAAACTCACTTAAATTTGAAGATAATTAATGGATTGAAAATGTTGCAATGTTTGCATTATAGTATTAACCGATGGACATTGTTTTGGGTCCTACTCCCAGTCTCCCAATCTTCAAAGTAAAGTGCGTAGAGACCTCATCTATCTACCCAAGAAATGTCGGTGTTGACATGCTTGTGAACAGCAGAGTATGGAGAACCGTGCCCCTGGAGAGTAATGCACAACCTCCCCATAAAACAAAAACAAAAACAAAAGAATAAAAAAGGTGCAAGAAAAACATTAGAAAGAGAACGAGTCTTAACAAGTTTTGTAATGGCAGAAACTACCATTTTTCTGTAATGTACGGACAATCTGGTTTTTCTTTTTTCTTTTATATAGTATTGGTTTCTTTTATATAGTATTGGATACGGATATGGATACGGTAATGACACTATTTTTGTGTTCAATGCATAAATGGAGTGCCCATAAATTAAACAAATAAGGAAAACTTTCGACACGACCTGAACATGGGATCAACACGACTAATTGCAAGTCTGATACGTTTTAGACCTGACAAAGTTCTTTTTTGTATTTTACAAAGTCAACTACTTAAAAAATAATTAATAGTCTTAAAAAATCTCAAAAAAACGTAAAAGAAAAAAAAACAAATTAATAACATAATTAGACATATCTTATCTAAATCCATTTTTTTCTTCTTCTTGAACATTTATTTTTCAGGCGATATTATTAATTTTTTGGAAACATAATAACCCATTAATCACATTAACAGACATTCCGTATCATTATATATATGTGTATCTTGCTCCTTAACACGCCATACCTTTTTTTATAAATTTAGTCAAGGTTCTAATTTTCTTTTCCACTGAAACATTTGAAAGTTTGGTTTTATTTTGGGGTTTTTTTTTGGTGAAAATTTTGATGAAAAAGTTTATTGGAAGTTGTGTATTTTGATGAAAATGTGTTTGGTTTAGTGTTTGATTTTATTTTCAGAAGAGACAAAAGTTACTGTAGCAGTCAAATCATGTAAGTTTTTGTCTGAAAAGTTGTGTTTATAATTAGTTAATGATTGAAAAATATAATATAATATAAGTTTTAAATGATTATATTGTAGTTGATATAATTAGTAGGTACCCTAAAGTAGAGACAAATAGGGAGACAATAGCTGACAATTTTTTTGACCAAAAAAATCATTTTTGGTCAAAAAAACACAAAACAAACAAGTTTTGGCCAAAATGGGTTTGAAAACAAAACCAAACACAGCCAAATGTTTTTCAGCTTATGGAAAAGAAACCATGAAATAATTTCGAAATTACATTATTTTTTAAGAAACTCTCAATATCTCCATAGTTTCCACGGAAACTCTCAATATCTCCATAGCTTCTATGGAAACCATAAAAATATTGAAAATTTCATAACTCCTTTTTAAAAGAGTTGTTGCATTATTGCCCAAGATAACCGAGCTCTCAAATCTCTGAATTTTAGGTAAAATGAAATTAGAAAAAGGGGAAGGAAAGAGTAATAATCTAACAATCTATCAAATTAAGTCCTAAAAAGAATCAAACAAGCCCCTTAGATAATCAACCATAGGAAAAATTGCATTTTTGGTATACTAATGTGGTCTGCACATTTTTTTGGTACACTAATATGGGGGGTAGCAATTTGGGTACATTATTGGTAAAAAAATTGGCAATGTTAGTACATATCGACGGAAATTGCTGACGTGGCCGCCGGAAAATGTCAAAATTGGGGATTTTCTAAAATGGAGGGAAAATTGATGACGTGGCTACCGAGTGGACAAAGTTAAAAAATTTTGCTACTTAGAAGATTTGAACAATTGACCTTTGAGCTAAAACTTAGATCTTCTACCACTCCACCACATGCCATAACTTGTTATAATTAGCTTTAGTTTAGTTACTTATACCATTACTTTGGTATATTCCTTAGTAATATGTAATTATTAGTATTTTATATAAAAATATCTATACTAATATTTATATAATTACTATAATCATATATACACTAAAAGATATAATTAATGATCCGTGTACAAAAAGAGAAAAATTATATTTTGAGTATATAATTGTTTTATCTCAAATTTATCATAAGATATACAATTATTTCAATTATCACATATATGGATAATATATATTTTTAATTAGAAGGCTAAGGACAATTAAGAAATTTATACATGAAACTACAATTGATAAAAGTCCATATATTTATTAAATACAGATATATAAAAATATTTAAATTGTTGTATATGTTTGTTTTATTTATGGAGAAATTATATCAAAAAATATACGTCCATCTTATTTAAAAAATTATGCTAGATATAAAAAATATCTTGAAAAATAATATCTTACTAGAAAAATAGCATTGAGAAACATATTTAGAAGATTAATTTATATAAAAATTTATTAACTAAAATATATTAATATATATTATTATTATTACTATTAATAACAATGAATAAATATTTAAAATATTAATTTTGTAAACTCTCTACTACTTAAATATGTTTGCTTTTTTAAATATTTATATGTATTTGTATTTTCAGTATATTTTATTTTTTCTGAGATTTTGTAATATATTTTATTATAATATCATTAAAGTTAGAGTCTAATGTTAAAAATAAAATTACTTTGGAGAATAATATTGATAAGTCATAGTTTGAAGTAATGTTATAAGTACATAAATTGAAGCTAAAAAAATCAAGTTGTGGTGTAGTGGTGGAACTATTAATTCTTAGCTCAAATGTCAAAGGTTCAAATCTCCCAAGTAGCAAAAATTCTAAACTTTGTCCAATTGGCCACCATGTCATCAATTCATTATCCACTTGACAGCCACGTCATCAATTTTTCCTCCATTTTGAAAAATCCCCAATTTTGACATTTTTAGTTAGCCACGTCAGCAATTTCCGGCGATATGTACTAAAATTGCCAGTTTTTTGACCAATAATGTACCCAAATTGCTACCCTCCCCCATATTAGTGTACCAAAAAAACGTGCATGCCACATTCAAAATCTTAAATATTGGTTTCGGGGTAGATATCGGTGTAGTAAACTTACAAAAATTTTGATGGAAATTTCGGGGATATTCAAAATTTCGGTTTCGATTTTAAAGAAATCATGGAAATTTATAAAAATATTTGGAAATTTGCAATAAAATTTTGGGTAACTTTAACTATCATTCTTATGCATCTTTTACATCAATAATATTCTATATATAATATATGGATAATGAGTTTGTTAAATAATATCACTAAAAACTGTTGCGAAAAATATGAAATAAATATAATTTGATAGAGATAGTAACATAATCTCATAGGAAATTCATTAAAATAAAATGTACCAAAATTTAAGTAAAAGTTATTACTCAATACCATATTATGTGTATAAATATAATTTTCTAATTATATGATATTTTTAAAAAATATATATAAAAAAAATTGGCCGAAATTTCGGGAAATATCGGGTTTCGGCCGAAATTTCGATGGATATTTGACAAAAATATTTTAAATTTCGCGTTCAACCGAAATTTCTGATTTCGGTCGAAATTTCGGTAGATATTCTGCAAAATTGGATCGAAGGTTCTATTTCGCTTCGGAATCCCCCGAAATCCGAAATTTCGACCGAAATTTCGGTGTTTCGGTCGAAATTTTAGACCATGGCCATATTAGTGTACCAAAAATGCAATTTTCCATCAACCATATCATACGAAAACTTTGTTTATATGGAAATACGCACACAATAAACTAGAGAGAATTAAAGATATTGGAAATGACAATTTTTCTTATGACCTTGGAGATAATAGTGATTATGATAATATAGGTTACTTGAACAAATGAAAGAATGCGTGAATAAAGATGATGGACCCTCTTCACAAGAATATCATTCTCGAACTAGTTATTCAAATATTTATTTCACGAAGAAATAATTTTTTTATCATGTGATTCATGGTGACTCGATCAAAATGTGAATACCACACTTATGCTTTTTAGTAATTTGCAGATGTGTTTGAAACCATATTATCATTGATATTAATATTTTTTTGGTAATAACACTATTAAAATTTATCATTTCACAATTTAAGTCACTAGAATTTTGTTGATTATATGCTAGATAAATACTAAACTTGAATCCAACATTACCACTTTGTATGTTAGTGAAATTTGATCAATTAAATATTGACTTTCTGCTAATGAAAAAAAGGGAGCAACTCTCATTTTCTTCTTTTCACTATTCCTCTCTTGTTTCTAGCATTTTGTAAGTTTTCTCAGACGTTTTCGAAACGTTTCTAATATTTAACAACCCGAAACTTAGCTTCGAAACGAAATTTTAATCCTTGAATCTAGTATCTAGGTTACATACACATGCATGTGTGCATTAATATATTTATGTATATAATTTAAATGAAATTGTCGTGTTCAAACCGTGTCATGTCCTAAATTTTTTTAGAGTTATCGTATCCAATATAATGCCCTAAAAAGTCAATATAATGGAACATTATATCCAAGCTATGATGCACGGATACGGATACGAGGATACGAGTATGATACGACACGCATACGAAATATGGCAAACTTAAAAATTATAGGCAGATTATAGGATACGATACGTTAGGGATATGAATATATATATATATATATATACACACATACATTTATAATATTTAATAATAAATTTGAGTTAGTATGTTCATTAACATAAATAAAAGTGCAGCACTAATATAGGTTCATTGTTAATAAGTTGAAAAAATTTCGAAACTAACCCTAATATTTCATGATTTGTGGCGGTATACGAATGTCATTTCATTGATACTAACTTTTACCTTCTTAACCAAAATTTTTGGTGATAAAGTGTAAATGATAGATTTCACATGGAGCAAGAGAAGACAAAATATAATAAGAAGTGAAATCGAAACGGTTTTTAGCTTCTTTAAATTTTTTTATTGTTTGTCTAACCTTTTAATGTACTGTCAAAGTCATTATTATATTCTTATTTTAACCTATAAAGTATTATATAATATTAAAAAAAAAATGCTATATCTGATATTCAAGGCGTGTCAGATAATTTAAATTTTGTATAGGATATGACATTCGCAAGTATCGGATATGGTATTCGGAGTTTTCTTTTTAATTTGATTTTTGGACACGTAAAAAGGGTATCTGATACATATACGGGTGATATTCGTAGAGTATCGCATTCGACACAAGTACGATACTGCACGGATCCAATTTTAAGAGTATTCGTATATCATAATATCCAATTCATTGTTATAAGATGTTGGTACTCATTTATACAGTGCAAACTGCATAAACATCAATATATGCATGTAATTATAATTATACATGGATTTTTTAAGTGACAAAACTCCTAAATGATGCCAATCACTAATCTAAATTTAAGGTTGATTCATCAACCTTAAATTTAGAGTGATACGAGTTATAGAACTTACAATGCACTCTCTCCCTGGTGTCAAGTCAATATCAAATTAATGCTACACTTGATTACTTGATGCCAATCACTAATCATTATTTGCACTATGGACTATTAAAATCATTAACGGAACAGTCAATTTCTTATTGGACTACAACTATATATGCATACTTGCATAGAGGCATTCGGGCTAATTTCCAAACATATAATGAATGGAATGAAATGAGTACGGGACCCATTCCATCATTGGACCACTCGATCACCAAACTTCACAATTTATTTCAAAAGCTTTATATTAATGTTGTAACATTACAGTATTCGTAGGTAGATGTGCAATTATGCAATCCAAAAGCACTATTCCATCTCTTTCATTTTTTTTTAGTGAAAAAATATGAAATTTAAAATTTACAATTAAATAATAATTATTACACCAGCTAATAACCACTATGAAAGTTGAGAAAGACTGTGCATGTATTGTTGGTGGGAGTAGAATTGACCCAAAATTTCTCATATCTTTGTGTCTCAACTTTGTCAATAGAGTTAGACTTTGGAGATATTCTCTCCTCTCTATTAAGTAATTATTACGAAAATAGAGAAAGATTCACGCGATGTTGATGAGAGTAAAATTAACTCATGACTTCTAATATGTGACTCAACTTCCTTAGTAGAGTTCGGTTTCGTCAGCATTCTATCCTCTCCATTAAGCCTAACATTTAAGTAATGGGAGTTGATATTACACTCCACATTTTGATAAAGACACTCCATATTTATTTCATTTTAATATACTGATAAGAATACCCCTAAGTGGGTAAAACATAATTTCTATGATGAATTTAAAATTTTAAAAAAATCTTTCTAGGAATAGCACGAAGCAAAATTTAGCACATCTCAAGTATATTTTCCTTCATTTCTTCTAATTCCTAATTAACAATCAATGATTCTTTTTTTACTTTTTAGTAAGAAAATAATCTATAATCAAGTTAAATAATTTACAAAATGAATTTGCCATTTTAAATAGTTTTTATATCTTTTAAAGTATATTCTCATTTTCCTTTTTATTTTTTGCTACTAATATAACATTCTTTCTTTGTTTACAATTCACAGAACTGAAATTAAATTTAGTATTGGATCATAACATAGTTTATTCCATACATCTAAAGTAACTAAATTAATAATTACTAGAAATCAATTTATCAAAATTATACGTGTCTTTTTAGTTTGATGCATTACTTTTAGTAACATGCACGTTCTCATCAAACTCAATTTTTTGTAAATTTTTTAGTTCTAAGAAATTTTCAGATGAAATGTATAAGCTAAAGAGAATAATCTAAGCATATATTAAAACTCTATTTTTTCGATAAAAAATTTTGTGCTCTTTTAGTAACCAATATTGCATTGCTATGGTAAATTATACTATAATTATACCTCATGTTCTCATTTAATGTATATATTAGCTGGAGAGAACTATGTTGAAGAGATTATTTGTGAAATTCACCATAATTTAAGGTGATGTGGATTGCTTAATTTGGTCAAGTTTATATAATAGATAAATTATTGATCATTATCATTAAGAATAAAAAAGATAAAAAGTGATTTAGAAAGAGGAAAAAATAAAAAAATGGGCAAATACATATTTAAAATTTAATGAAGTTTTAATCAATAATCACATGTTGAGGGCATTGTTATCCATCTATGCAAATTAAAAAGTTATTAGACTGTCATTATAAATTGTGGACTGTCAATTTCAATCCCTTAAATAATAATTAAGAGTACCGCATATCCAGTTAGATGAATTCTCATATCTGCTTTGTTGAAATAAATTAATGAAATGATGAGTCTAGAATATCATCATTATTTCCATTCACTATCCTGCATAACTAAAAATATATTCAGATATTTAAACCTACATAAACAAAGAATGTACACCATAAACTTTTTCCATAGCAAGTAGGAAAAGGCCCCTACATGGTCATTGTTTGGAATTCTTTGGAATCAACGTTTATAAAACATTTACAATCATCGATCACATAAAAAAATCGACTCTTGCCCCAGTGATAATGATTATATCGTGACTTATAATCGAATAACTCCTCAAAATATCAACTTTTGGGAATCAGCTTATGGAGGGAAAGCAAATTTGAGTTAGGGCATGAGACATATAAATTACATGTAATTTTATTTAAGTGGGGTGTGTGACATTTGAATTACATATGGGGATATAGACATTTCATATTACTATATTATATATATATTTTATGCTACTCATTTGAATTTAACCTTTGCAATGGTTCGATTTAACTGAGTAGCATGATTGGATTTAGGATAGTAGATTTGCATAGATGATAAACGCAAACTAGAGAGACAGTACTCAATATAAACAGCTGGAACCAGTGCATAGCCTAAATCAAGTCAATATCATTATTGAATCAGTACACTTAATTAATAAGTGATGGAGACCCTGATTATTGTTGGTTTATGAATTATTGTGTCTGCTTTATACTTCACCACCTTGGAGTTACCATAGAGTCTCATATCATCCCCATTCATTTCAGGATAAAACTCATTTTGCTTTTGAAACTAATAGATATATATATATATATATATATATATATATATATTGCTTACAATAATTGTTAAGAGCATAGTTCCTTTTATAAGTAATGGAATGAAAAATTACAGCTTTAAAGCCTTAGGCAGCTGAAAATAACTCTTCTTCACAAAGAAAATTAACAAAGTTGATCTAACCCAAATTTAGGGACTCAAGTTTCTCAGTCCGGAATGACTCGAATCTTTTTACGAGTATGATAATGAAGAATTATGACTGCATTCAATAATAATTAAGCTACCTACGTACCTAATTAGGATCAAACCAACGTAGTTCTATATGAAATGTAGTATTCAGGGTCATACTCGGTGAACGATTTTAGCCTCCAAATTTGTAAGTGTATAGGAACGTACTCCTCAGTCTATAGACTCGTTATGGATATACGAGGCTAATTCTTGAGAGAATATTCTAAAGATTCCCACACCCAATAAATGTTATGAAGGGGTATTTATAGTGCACACCATGTACCAATGGTAGTTGGGCATTCATAAGATGCTAACAGGTGGATACTGTTACCTAGCGCGGACCTAGTCTAGTGAGTTCGGTTTGTGGGCCTTTATTGGGCCTAGGTTCTTTACTCGAATCAAGATTGGGCCTTGTAACACATTTTACTATATCATTAAGTCCCCACTTCATTAGTTTGAAGAATTAGGCGTGTAACGACTTGAATTCATGCTGATGAAGTAGTGATTAGGTCTCTATCCCGTTTACGCGGTTGAGTTGTACTCGTATCTTCATTCGATATCAGTAGGGTGTTTCAATTCAATCGTTTCTTCTCTTTCATTTATTGTTTTTATCATGAATGATGGTTTTATTACTGATTTATATATATATATATATTAATGGATATCATGAACAATAGGCATGTTATTTGTGCATTTAATGCTCTTCAGGTTATGTCTTCTCATCTCGAGAGACGTGTTGCTTCAATTAAAGCCCAGCCGTCACGTCCTTCGTCCTTCGTCCTCAAAAGTTGCAACCATTAATGACATCCGTTACTGGCCATTCCAAGCGTCCATTCAAGTCAACCGTCGGATGTAATTAATCCGAACCGTTCACATCTCTTCCTCTTATCTCCTTATAAATAGTCCAAACATTTTTTACTTTTCACTTTCACTTTTACTTTCTTAGAGAGAGAATTTTATATAGAAAGAGAATTGCTTAGAGAGAAGTAGAGTTCTTCAACAATGACCGAGTTGGGTTCAAATTCTTCGTCACCACTCTCGTACGTACTCTTCTCTTAATCTTTTCTTACTATCGCTCGTACTAGATCTTCTGCCTCTGTTAATAATAACGAGATCTCAAGTTCTTCTAGTGAGGGGTCTGGTTCAGATGCTATTGATCGTTTAGTTGAGGGGTTCGTTCCACCTAGTGATGTTCCCGAGTCGTCACATAGGAACAAGGGTAGGGAACTCGTAGATCTAGAGGGTCCAGCTAATGTGAACACACATATTACGTGACTTAACCAAGTTTCAACTGTAAGGCCAACTAGGGAAAACGAGTTGAGAGTCAGATATTTTTTTCCACCAAATTATGAAATTCGGTTCCCAGGTCCTTCAGATCTTATGCATAAACCACCAGTAGGTTTCCGTACATTTCATCTTGCCCACTTGATTTCCGACATTAGATTTCCCCTCCACGCAAGTATTAATGATAGTTTGTTAAATTATGGACTTTGGCCCACCCAACTCTTACCTAATTCTTATAAACATATAATACTTTTTATAATTTTAATGACTGCTCATGGGAAAGAAGCAAGTATAGCCAATTTCCACAGAATGTTTTTTCTTAATCATTGTAAAAAGGCGCCCCAGCGTGGTTTCTTTTACTTTTCACCCCGTCAAGATGCTATCCTTCAAGCTAATACCCGTGATTCGTTAGGACGGTGGAAGGAGAAATATATTTATATCTCTCCCCCAAAAAATGAAAATTGGCTCGTTCCTAGGCAATGGTGCGTACGTGAACGAGAGTTAGAAGTAGGGAATCCGACTTGGGAACGAGGGTGCTTAGAAGGGTTAGTTTCTGTTCCTTTTGTTCCTGAAAAATTAATGACAGAGGCCATACTCGTTTCTTGTGGTCTGAGCTCCGCACCTATTCCTGGAGTTCCCAACTTAGGTAAGCCTCGTTTCTTTTACTGTTTTAATTTATCATGTTTATTGAATGTAAAATCCATCTTCTTTTGCAGAAATGGCTACTCGTGCAGCTCGTCTCGCCGCCCTCCGTGATGAAGAAAAAACACCCACTGCTGAGGGTTTTCCAGGTCAGCGAAGGACCAACACCTTACCCATACAGCCAATCCAGGAAACCTCCTGTGGTTTAGGACGCGATCGACCCTCGTCAAGAATTGCCACTCCCAGTTTTTGTCAAATCTTTGAGACTCGTCCAGAAGCACGAGTCGAGGTCCTTCTTGATGATAGTATAGATATGGGTGTTGCTGGTCAGGATCCTGATCCTGTGGTATTTTCTGAACGCCCACCTTTGGCAGAATCCAGCAGGGTTAAGCGCCGAAGGGAAACGTCTTCCTCGGAAGATTAGACTCTCCATGGTACTCGGCCATCTTCCGTAGAACTTGTTCAAAAGTTGGAAGCCCTCAATCTGAGAGATTACAAGGAGTACAACATATTGGATCAATGCCTAGAGGATCTGGAACACGATCCCGTAGTTCCTGATTGGAGGATTTATCCTCACAGTTCAATATTAGCTGGTTCCCAAGGGACGAATGTGGCCTTGGAGATGTATCGCAACATGCATCTCCCTCGTGACAAGGCTATACTGATCGAGCAGTCTTACACTGCCGTTGAAAGAATGGGTGCTTCTCATCTGATGAAGGTAATACTCGTTTTCTTGCTCTCCCTATTGTTATTATCCTTTCTTATATCGAATAATAATACCCGTATACAACTCTTGCAGACTTCGGCATGCTTGCACAACTTGGCTTTAAGCTGTGCCAAGTTAAAAGATGACTTAAGGGTGGAGAAAGCAAGATTCGCCAAGTACATAGCTGACACTGCTGCCGAAAAGAGCTCGTACACCACAATGAAGAACGAGTTGATGGAGTCAAGTCGTCTTTTAACTGCCGAGAGGGTCAAGCATCAAGAAACTGTGAGGGCCTTGGAAATCAAAATCGCTCGTCTGGAAGCCAAAATTTCGGAAGGTAAAGCTAGTTTTGATGAGCTGTTAAAAGAAAAAGCAGACGCATATGAGTTGGGTCGTATCGAGGGGAAACACGAGTATCTTGCATCCCAAGAATACGCGGATGAACTCGCTGAGAGTCATTTTGTTGGGGCTTATGATTTCATGAAGTCGACTATATTTGATCGTCTGCTCCTGTCCAGGGCCCTTAAGGATGAGAAGGACGACTTCTTCAAATGCATCGACTATGGAAATCTTCTTAATACATTCAAGCCTGATTTCGATATTCATTGCCTCGAAGATTGCTATAAACGCAAGATCCTCCGAGATTCTTTTTCGGCGGAAGATGAGGAGTTTGTACCCATTGAGTTTTCAGAATTTGCTCAACTGGCTCCTTGGTACAAACCTCCGATCAATCCAGCTCTATCTTCTAACCAAGGTGGCGAAGATCCTCAAGGTAGAAGTCGTTTTTAATGCCAAGTGTGGCTTTTGTCTATGTCTTTCTAATGTCTATTTTTATTTCTAAACAATGATTTGTTTCGAGTTTTAATTCGTACAACAAGAGTAGAATTTAGTGATATATTTCAAAGCAAGAGTTGGCTCGTTCTTTTTAGAAATGCAATTCAATGTTCTCATACTTAATGTTTTTATTTCTTCATACGATTTTTTCAAGTAATTCATCCAACTTCAAAAATAAGGGGCAATAAACTCATTTTACGAGTACAACCATGGATTCCAAATTCAAATTATCACTGAGCTCGCTAAACAACAACAGACTCATTAAAAAATAAGCAGCAATAAACTCGTTGTACGAGCGAGTAAGCGGCTAAAAACTCATTCTACGAGTATAAACCATGAATTCCAAATTCAAATATCATTGAGCTCGTTAACCAACAACAGACGAGTTTAAACAACAATAACAGAGCTCGTTAAATTCAAATTCAAATAAGCAGCAATAGACTCGTTGTACGGGTGAGTAACAATGTCTTTCTCACATATAAAATCTTCTCAAGTTATCAATGTGCCACAGACGAGGTAACTCTTTTCCTTGAAGATCTTGCAATCTATACGACATCCCCTTCATAATCTTTGTAATCTTATACGGCCCATCCTAATTGGTTTCCAAATTTTTTACATGCCTTGAGACTTCCACCCTTTTTAGCACTAAATCTCCCACTTGAAAGGACCTCATACTTACCCTCTTATTATATGCTCTTGCCATGGTACTTTTCTGTCTTAATATGCTTGCATACGCTCGTTCTCTCACTTCATCAATAACATCCAATTCAAATTCCCGATTACACTGATTCGCCTCCGGATTGTAGTCCAATACTCGATGAGTCATCATCCCAATCTCCGCTGTAATAACAGCCTCGAATCTGTAGACAAGAAAAATGGTGTTTCCCCAGTAGACGATCTAGGAGTCGTACGGTACGCCCACAAGACTCCTGGAAGTTCGTCTGCCCATGCAGATCTCATGCCATCGAGTCTAGTCTTTAAGTGCTGCAGTAGTATCCTATTAGCAACCTCAGTCAAGCCATTTGCTTGCGGATGTCCAACGGACGTAAAATTTTGTTGAATCTTCATTTCTTTACACCGAGATATAATAGATTTTCCGTTGAATTGAGTTCCATTATCGGAAATCAAAATTCTAGGAATACCAAATCTCCAGATGATGTTTTTCCAAATAAAATCGATGATAGCTGCTTCTGTAATACGAGCCATTGCTTCAGCTTCAATCCATTTCGTGAAGTGTTCCACAGCCACTATAATGAATTTCTTTTGATTCTTAACTGGCGGGAACAGACCTACAAATGAAAATGAATACTCATTAACTGACCAACTCGGTTCGTCTTATTACACGACATCCTGAAACGAGTTTAAGATTAATATTAACCGAGTATGTCAATGCCCATTGATCAAATGGGTATGCAATTTTTATCACTTCCATGGGTCTTCTTGGCTGATGTATTTCATTAGAGTGCAATTGACATTGCTTGCATCGTCTTACAAATTCTTGTGCATCCCTCACGAGCGTTGGCCAAAAGTATCCTTGTCGTGTGATCTTTTGAGCTAATGATCGTCCGGCTGAGTGATTTCCACAACTCCCTTCATGTATTTCACTTAAAACATATTCTGCTTCAGTCGGGGTAAGGCAACGAAGCAAAGGTCCAGCATTTGACCTTTTGTACAACTCGTCGTTCATGATAGTGAAACGAGCAGTTCTACCACATAGTCTACGAGCATCGAGTTTATCCTCTGGTAGGATTCCCTATAATAAGTATTCTACAATTGGTCTTTTCTAACTCGTCTCTTCCTCGAGGGTCGTGATCAAGGTTTGAGATTCCAATTCCGAATGTTCAGAAACAAGTAATGACACAGACCGACTCGTCGATCCAACAATCTGATTTGCAAACTTGGATAGTGCATCCGCTCTTTGATTTTCATCTCTCGGTATTTGACATAATTCAATCTTCTCAAACTCCATCATCAGTTGTTTTGTTTTCTGCAGGTACTTCACCATAGTTTTCTCTTTTGCTTCATAGGTTCCCGAAACTTGCCATGCTACTAATTGTGAATCAGTGAATATTTTCACGTTTGTGATATCTAGGGTCCTTGCCATTTTCAAACCCGCAATCAATGCTTCATACTCGACCTCGTTATTCGTTACATCAAAGTATAGTCTTATTGCAAACTCTAAGTCGTTTCCTTCAGGAGAACGAAACCATACTCCAACTCCTCCTCGTCTCGTCATTGACGATCTATCTACATGTAAAGACCAAGGGATCGTATCTGTAGATGAAATCAAGGCCACCACATTAGGGTTTACTGTTATCTCCACCAGAAAATCTGCCATCACTTGGGCTTTGGTCGACGTACGACTCTTGTATTCAATACTAAAATCTCCTAACTCGATGGCCCATTTAATAAGTCTCCCCGACATATCAAGTTTTGCAAGTACTTGCTTTAAAGGTTGATTTGTTAATACAATTATATGATGAGACTGAAAGTACGGTCTGAGTTTCCTGGCCGCCGTCATTAGCGCAAGCGTCCATTTTTCAATTTCTAAATAATTCAACTCAGCCCCTTGCATCAACTTACTAACATAATACAAAGGACGATGATCTCCTTCTATTTCCCGTACGAGTACATCACTCAAGGCTACTAGCGAAATTGCCAAGTATAAGATCAGTAGTTCTCCCAACATTGGTTTTCTTAACAAGGGTGGAGACGACAAGTAAGTTTTTAAATCATAAAAAGCATCCTCACACTCGTTCGTCCATTCGAAGTGTTTTACATTCCTTAAAATTTTGAAGAAATGTAGGCCCTTATCTGCCGAACGAGAAATGAAACGATTCAAACTTGCCATGTTCAAAATTGCTTCAATTTTTTCCGGATTAGCCTCGATTCCTCGTTGGGTAACCATGTATCCTAGAAACTTTCCACCTCGTACCCCGAAGGTACATTTACTTGGGTTTAACTTCATGCTATACTCTTTCATAATTGCGAACGACTTCTTGAGATGTGCTAAATGGTAATTCTCGTTCACACTTTTTACAAGCATATCATCTACATAAACTTCCATCATTTTTCCTATTTCATCTTCAAACATCATATTAACGAGTCGTTGGTAAGTTGCCCCCGAGTTTCTCAAATCGAATGGCATGACATTATAACAATAGACTTCTCTCGCTGTAACGAATGCAGTCTTCTCTCGATCCTCTTCTGCCATCATTATTTGATTAAAACCTTGGTAAGCATCCATCATGCTCAAAAGAGCACAATCTGCAGTAGAGTCTACAAGTAAGTCTATACGAGGCAGACGGTAAGGATCACGAGGACAAACTTTATTCAAATCAGAGAAATCAGTACACATTCGCCATTTTCCTCCCGATTTGGGTACAAGGACTACATTAGCGAGCCAATCTGTAAATTGGATCTCGTTTACAAATCCTACATCTAGGGGTTTTTTGACTTCTTCTTCAATTATCAAGTCTCTGTCCGGACCAAAATTCCTTCTCTTCTGCCTCACAAGTCGTGCCTCCGGGTCAACATTGAGTCGATGAACGATAACAGTAGGGTCGATACCTTTGGAATCAACAGTTTTCCATGAGAACATATTGGAGTTGTTCCTCAAAAAATTCACCAGCTTCGTTTCTACCTCAGGATCCATCTCTCCTCCAATCTGTGTCGTTTTGTCTGGGTTTCCTGGTATAAGTTCAATTGACTTGTGGAACAAAGGTTCGACTCGTGCATCAACTCGCTTCTATCTCTTGTCCCAACTTTCAATCAGAGTCTTTGCTTCTTCATCCAACACTTCAATTCTGCTAGCTCCGCACTTTCTCTTCTTCGATGAATTCACTTTTAATGAAGTCGTGTAGCACTGCCGAGCCTCCAGTTGGTTCCCACGCACTTCACCAATACCATTGTTTGTTTTGAACTTAATCTTCAAGTGTGGAGTCGAAACAATAGCCCCAAATGTATTTAACATGGGTCGTCCCACAATCATATTGTACGCAAAGGGTACATCCACAACCAAAAAAGTGACTCGATTCGTCTTTGACTTTGGCCCCGCTCCTAACGACACATCTAGCTCAATTGATCTCTTAGGCATAATCGAAGATCTTGTGAAACCAACCAAAGGAGTACTTACACTTCGCAGCCGAGTTCCATCCAGCTCCATTTTTTTCAATACATCCCAAAAGATAATATCTGCAGAACTCCCCGTATCTACCAAAACCTTATGCACCACAAAATTAGCCACATCCATTGAAATCACCATAGGGTCGTTATGAGGACCGTGCATTCCGTCGTAATCACTGTCATCAAAGGTAATCACTTCGTTCCTCGAACTCGATCCCCCAGTAAGTGAAAGAACCCTACCAGGTTTGCCACAGTAGTAGCTCGAATGACTCTCCCTTGTATATCTCTTCCTTGCATTAGAGGAATCCCCATCAGTGGGTCCCCCTGCTATCATATGTATTTCACGACGACTACCTTGTTTGGGTGCCTCTCCCACTTCGACTCTTCTCTCGTTTGTAAGAGGACCGCCATTTCGTTGATGAACATCATTACGCTCGTAATTACGAAAACCGTCATTATGGTGATAGTCATTGTTTCGCTTGTGATTACGAGAACCGTCATTACGGTGATAATTATTCCTCTCGTAATTACGAGGACCGTCATTACGGTGATGGTGATCTTGCTTGTTATAACGAGGGTTGCCTCGTGGGCGTTCATTGTTTGGGCGATAATTATCGCTTCTTTGATCTTCATTTTTGGGCTGCTCGTAATTACGAGTCTGACGATCCTTCTCAATTGACCTCTCATGGGATCGTTCTCGTGAACGACTGCACGGTCGGTAGAATTCTGTTGTATGAGTGTCCTCTGGGGCTCTTACTTTTGCCAAAGTTCGATCAATAAAATAGTTCAACACCCCAGATTTGATAAGTCGTTCGATTTCATCCTTCAACTGAAAACACTCTTCAGTGTCGTGGCCTTGGTCTTTATGGAATTCACAGTATCTATTCATGTTCTTTTTCACACCACTTTTCATTGGGTTGGGTCACTGAATTCGACTCGTACGTAAAGCAGCAACCAGAATTCTCGTACGAGTCGAGTTCAACGGGGTATAATGTTCAAATTTTGGTCTACGGGGTCGATCATGATCTCTCCTCGACCCCGTTCCCTCATAACATTCAGTTTCATGTTTTTCTTTACGACCTCGTGGGTCACTCATAACTTGCAAATTATCCGAGTCTTTTAACTCGTTCATTTCTTCCTCATTAATATATTTTCCCGCCAATTCCATCAATTCCTCATGGGATCGTGGAGGGTGGCAAGAAAGTGCATCATTAAACTTTCCCTTCTTTAAGCCTCTCATTAAGAAGCTTAGCATTAATTCGTTATTAAGTTCCGGAAGGTCCATGGCTTCTTGATTGAAGCGGTGTATAAATTCACGCAAAGAGTCTGCTGAGCCTTGTTTTAGGCCCATGATCACAGATATAGACTTCTTCATCTTTTTGTTACTAGCAAAATGACTTTCAATGAATGGATCGTCGTGGTGCACCCGACGACTCCATTGCCCGAGTTTTTCCTCTACCCTCTACATACTCTTGACAAATACTCACCACATCATCATCGTCTAACGACTCCTCTCCTTCTTGCTCTCCATCTGTATTCTCCTCTTGACGAAATAAACTTCTTTTTGCGGAAAATTCTGTACGTGGTTCTCCCACATTATGTGTTGTCAGAGTACGAGTAAGATGTCTTTGCATCTCCTCCTTAGCATATTCCTTCATCCTCCTATCCAATTCTTCCTTCGTCATTGTTAGAACAGCACTCGTTCCTCCGTCAGCAAGCGGATCTGTGTTCAATTCTTCCTCTTCCCGAATCAAACGACTCTTCATGTTGCTAGCCTCAATTCCTAACGCTAACAAGTCTCAGCGACCTCAAAGTAGTTTCCCACAGATGGCGCCAACTGATCTAACCCAAATTCGGAGACTCAAGTTTCTCAGTCCGGAATGACTCGAATCTTTCTACGAGTATGATAATGAAGAATTATGACTGCACTTAATAATAATTAAGCTACCTACGTACCTAATTAGGATCAAGCCAACGTAGTTCTATATGAAATGTAGTATTCAGGGTCGTACTCGGTGAACGATTCTAGCCTCCAAATTTGTAAGTGTATAGGAACGTACTCCTCAGTCTATAGACTCGTTATGGATATACGAGGCTAATTCTTGAGAGAATATTCTAGAGATTCCAACCCCAATAAATGTTATGAAGGGGTATTTATAGTGCACACCCTATACCAATGGTAGTTGGGCATTCATAGGATGCTAACAGGTGGCACCAGTGGACGGTGGATGACTAGTTCTAGTGAGGTCGGGTCATGGAATGACCCGACCCGATACTGTTACCTAGCGCGGACCTAGTCTAGTGAGTTTGATTTTTGGGCCTCTATTGGGCCTAGGTTCTTTACTCGAATCAAGATTGGGCCTTGTAACACATTTTACTATATCAAAAGTATTATAGTTAACGTGAAAAGTAAAACTAAAATATAGAGAACAAGTATTTAAGCCAACTTTTATGCGAGTATACATCTAGGTCATATCGCCAGTGACCATATAAATTACAATCCTCCAATTTATTAAATATATGAATAGAGAAAAAAGATCGAAGGGACTAAAACACTAAATGAGACTCGTAAAACATTTGAACAACTCATAGTGTCCAAATGAGGGAAAGTTGCAATTTTGGTCCCACAACTTAGCCCATGTGTACTTTTGGTCTCAGTATTTTTGACTTTAGCATTATACGTTCCATAACTCCAAAAAATATGCGTTTTTGGTCCCAAAATACGATTATGTCATGTATTTTACGGAATTAGCATGTGGGGTTCATGTGAGAACACCATAAATATGCGTTTTTGGTCCTATAACTCCAAAAACGTGAGCCGCACATGCCAATTCCGCCATATACATGACATAATCGTATCTTGGGACCAAAAATGCACATTTTTTTGGAATTATGGGATGTATAATGCTAAAGTCAAAAATATTGGGACCAAAAGCACACATGGGCTAAGTTATGAGTTTTTTTGCAGTGTGTGTGTGTGTGTATATATATATATGTGTGTGTGTGTGTGTATATATATATGTGTGTGTGTGTGTGTGTGATATTCCACGTAAATATTATGCTCGAATAAAAAGTTACATTTTGAAATATATATTTCATATTGATGTGTGCCAAAAATGTCTAGGGGCATTACAGTAATTAAAGATATCCCCGGCTTGGGCCGGGGTGCCACCCCTGGGTTAAAGTCCACGGTTAATATACTAATCAAGCCTAAAAGGGCTGACGACCCAATAAGAATACTTGAGTTATTTTATTAGTCTAAGGGCTAATAAAATGATTATTATTAAGCCTGATGGGTTGCTGATAAAGCTAAGCCCACAGCCCATGACCCACTACCATCTCCATATAAATACCTCAGAGGAGCTGGGAAATGCTCATTATCTACTCCCCCAGTAAAAATTCACTGGCTAATGAGACTAACCCCTCAAAAGAACTCTGAACAGACTTGATCCCTATTCATCAGGTACATAGACAACTCACTAAAGTCGTGTGCAGTCTATACATTCATCAACCCCCAACCTAGTTTGTCATGTATTGGATCGGTTCCACAAATCCACGTGGTTAATCACTTGTTAATCATTGACTGACTATTTTTACCATCATTATATTAGCGCCGTCTGTGGGAACAACGCTCCAGTCACTGAGCATGCAAACTAGGTCACAAGCGCGTACTTCCGGTGACAGGATGACTAGCCACCATCAGCCCGCTGCTACCGATGAACTTCCTAACCTAACACCTGAAGATCGGCCCGACACTCAAGTGGGTGAAGAGAATCCCCCCAACGGTCTGACTAACGACGGGGGTCCTGGAATAACGCCCCCGATGAACGAGCAAAATGTGTCTCCTGCGACACCAACAATGATTCCACCTCCTGCTTTCAAGGTGTTTGAGATCACTCAAGAGGCATTGCTTGCCCTGGTTGAAGATGCCTTTATGCGAGCAGTAGAGAGGGCAGTTCGGCAATACGCCTAGACACATCCATCGCGTGCAGTCCAACAGCCGCCAGGGGGCAAGGTTCCCAGGTGAGGAACGCCCAAGAGATGTCCCCACCTCAAGGAAAGGGGCCCCAAGATCCGCCACCTCAGTAGGTTCTTGGAGGTCGGGAGCATCAAGACAAAAGTCGCCCCCACCGAGTAGCGCCTAACCAATCCCCCCACTGAGGTCAGGAGTCCTTGACCCTCGGTGGGAATGGATCAAGGTGACTCGACTCCCCGATGAATGGGGCAGCACGAGATAGAGAAGAGAATAGTGTGGTCTCACCCCCCGAGAGGGCACCAAGGGAAAGAGATAGAAGGCCAACGCCTCCTAGGTCTCCACGCCTAGGTCAAGTCTCATTGACCCCCCAAAGAGACCTTGCCAAGGCAAGAGGGCTGAAGAAGGCGCGCACCTCGCCATGATGGAAATCTGGAGGACCGTGCATGATATGAAGATATGCGGCTAGTACCACTAGCTGTAGCACCCCCTAAGAGAAGTCCTTTATGCCTGGAAATTTTAGCAGAGTCACTACCGCAAGGGCTTAAGATACTACACCTGAACGAGCATGAGGGAGCTAGAGACCCTCACGAGCACGTTGACAAGTTCAATGCTACGGCTGACATGTATGATGTCAGTGACGCGGCCTACTGTAATATTTTTTGGAACGCTCTATCAGGTCGGGCCCTTAGCTGGTTTAACCAATTGCCTGCCGGTAGCATTATCGGCTTCGAGCAGTTGACAAGATGTTTCCTCAACCACTCCTCCATGAACAAGAAGTATCCAAAGACAACCTCATCTCTATTCATGGTGGTGGAAAAAGATGGTGAAGTACTTGGTGATCAAAGCCCCCTCCGCCTACAATGTCATTTTGGGGAGGCCGAGCTTAAAACTATTCCAAACCGTCATATCCACCTTTCATATGAAGATCAAGTTTCCCACCCCCAAGGGAATGGGGAAGACTGTTGGTAATGTGAAGGTAACGAGATAATATTATGCTAACGCCTTGAAGAAACCTAAAAGGAAGCACGAAGACATGGATCATAGCGACAAAGGGAAACAAGCAGTGATAAACTTGATCTCACTAGAGAAAGATCACTTGGGGGGCAAGACTCAACCATTTAGTACTTGGGCAACCTATTCACGATCAACCACCCTCAAGAAGGGCGAGAATCATTTAAAGTCACCCCAAGGAAGAACAACACACCCCAAGTATCTGGCGCCCGTCACTAAGGGAGGAAGCTCCTGCGAATGTCAAGTTAATACTAGCAAAGACCGAAGGCAAAGAACCAACGACGGTGAAGGGAGCACCAGGATTGGGGGCTAAGCACAAAATAACAACCACTTGGGGATACCCCCAAGTTGACTAACTCATTGTGCCAAAGGAGGCATCAGCAGGTAACAAAAAACTTTAAACATTATCGTACTTTTGATATTCCTCGTTGAGCAGGGGTGCTCACCAGCACAACCTACCTTTACTTAAATATAGAGGTGCCCATGTGCACCCCCTTACCGTTTTGCACAATGTTGAATATTTTAAATTTTTGCTATATGCTTATTAAGTTCCTTAAGGCACCTTTCCCTTTACAGTGTTCTGGAAGTTAAAATTATCTAGTAGCATACTAACACATCATCTATGAACGTGTATGTCACCAACCAATGGGTGATTCAACAACACCTAAAACAATATGCCCCTCGGAGCCATTGTTTCCAACCGAGGTTACTTCATAAAACTTAAAGCCCCTTTCTCGAGGCTAACATAGGTGGAGCAACAAACGTTCCCCGAACCCTTGAGAGCTCGGTTGAGACTAGCCCACCTTGTGATCCCTCCAGCATTACCGAGAGGGTATGCGGTTCTAAAAACAACCCCCCCTCCGACATGGAATCTGGATTGAGATCATACCAATATAACGGAGGTGAAAACTCACCTCATACAATCAAAGGTGAAAACTCACCTCATACAATCTAAGGTAAAAACTCACCTCATACAATCTAAGGTGAAAATTCACCTTATACAATCAAGGTGAAAACTCACCTCATACAATCAAAGGTGAAAACTCACCTCATACAATCTAAGATGAAAACTCATTTATACAAATATGACAGAGGTGAAAGTTCACCTTACACAAATATAATTAAGGTAGTAACTCACTTAATATCAATAAAACTAAGGAGAGGTTTCACCTCCTACCAACGTTACAAAGGTCATAGTTCACTTCATGAGTAAATAACACCAAAGGTGAAAAAACCACCAGCGATGAAAAAACCTCCAATGGTGAAAAAAACCACCAGCGGTGAAAAAAACCACCAGTGGTAAAAAAAAACCACTAGCGGTAAAAAACACCACCAACGGTGAAAAAACCACTAGCGGTGAAAAAAAACCCACTAGCGGTGCGTTGGAATAGCAAAGTACCAAAGCTAAAACTCATGAAGTTGCAAGGTACCAAGGCAATAGTAGAATAAGTAATCTATACTTTAAAAAGTACGCCCACGACGTGCTAAGATAGCTAAGAGGCAGAAAGAGATAGCCAATATTAATGAAAATCCCAAAAGGCAACATGCCAAGGAGATAGTAAAATATCCGACGGGCCTCAAGTGAAATATATCAACATGGCCCATTGGAGCCAAAAACGCCTCCAATAGAGGCATTAACAAATTATCCTTGACCCCGTTAGAGGTCAATATGGGTGGAACAACAAAAACGTGGATACTAGAGTCACAAACCACGCCATTTGCTCAAAAGTCATAAGTATAGGGCGAAATCAGGCTCTAAGTTAGCCCCTCATTAGCAAAAAAGATGTCTTACTACTCCAAGCATTTCTCAATGAAAAATGCTAAGGAGTGTGGGGCAGGCAACCTTATGAGGCGCTAAGTGTCCACCCACCAAATCAAATCATGGGGGTAGGAAAAATAAGACTTACTCGAAGCCTATGAAGGGCTAATGAGTAGCTCACAAATGTGCTAAGTCAAAAACAAGAATGCTGCCAACATTCGATTAGCTTAGCCATACAAGCAAAAAGCGGCCGTAAGATAAAGTACATGGATACGTACATAAGGCCTATAAAAAATCCATAAGTCGCCCCCGTTAAAGGTCAATAAGCCCCCGGTCAACGACCCAGAATAAAGCGCCTCATGATCACGGGGAGGCACACGCCTCACGGTGCCATCCACGAGGCACTATACCTCACGACCGACCGTGAGGCAATCCCTCAAGAGGTCTCCACACAACGACCACCCCTTGGTCGTAGGGCCTAATGCCTCCCCCATATTTTTTTTATCTTAACCCCCATGTAGAGGAATACAGATCTTGCTATAAAATAACCCCCAAGTTGGTGGGTCTAAACAAGCTAGCAAAACGTTGGTGTTTTCAAAACACTAGTGGGTAACTAGCTATCCAAACGCTAGTTTTTTTTGAGTAAAATCCTACTAAATATACAAAGCACCCCACTAGCGCTTATGAAGCCCCGAGGTACAAAGCACCCCACTAGCGCTTATAAAGCCAAGAGGTAGAAGACACCCCGTTGGCGCTCATGAATCCACGGGGTACAAAAAACACCCCACTAGTGCACCTTAAGCCATGGGGCACAACAAATCAATTAAGTAATTGACCTAGTGCTCATGAAGCCACGGGGTATACCCCGCTAGAGCTCGCGAAGCCACTAAGAAAGAAGTAAAACTTACTTCAGGTCTAAAAAGGCCCAACATATGATTCACGGATAAATATGCCATACGAGGCTAGATCATGGCATCAGGTCTCACCAGTCTATACGAGGTGACTTGTGCAACATCTAGGCGAGAAATTACTCAGAGGCCAAAAAACCTCAGCAAAAGCCCCCAAGGCTACACGCCACAACGACACACAGCCGTGAGGTTTAAGAGGGCCCCCCCGGGGATAGCAACCGGGCCACCCCTCGTCACATACGGGGCGATGAATTCACTTGCTACCAAAATCTCTTTTGAAGGTGAGGACTCTCCTACCCAATGGGTGAGCACAAACATTTTCGGCGTATGGTCCAACCTACTTCATAAGTGTTACATCAGAAAACATCCAACAAGTGCAAAAGGCCATAGGCAATAAATCTAATACTACAATGAGGACCTTGCTCACTCACCATAGAGGTCAAGGACTTTGCCCCCTCACCTCGAGGCAAAAGACCTGGCCCACTCACCATAGAGGTCAAGGACTTGTCCCCTCACCTCGAGGCAAAAGACCCGGCTCACTCACCATAGAGACCAAAGGCTTTGCCCCCTCACCTTGAGGCAAAAGACCTTGCCCATTCACCATGGAGGCTAAGGACCTTGCTCCCTCACCTCGAGACAAAGGACCTTGCCCAATCACCGTAGAGGACAAAGACTTTGCCCCCTCACCTCGAGGCAAAAGACCTGATCCATTTACCATAGAGGCTAAGGACCTTGCCCCCTTACCTCAAGACAAAGAAACTTGCCTAATCACCATAGAGGCCAAGGACTTTGCCCCCTTAACTAGAGGGAAAAGACCTTGCCCATTCACCATAGAAGCTAAGGACCTTGCCCTCTCACCTCGAGGCAAAAGACCTTGCCCAATCACTATAGAGGCCAAGGACTTTGCCCCCCCACCTCGAGGCAAAAGACCTTGCCCATTCACCATAGAGGCCAAGGACTTTGCCTCGTCACCTCGAGGTAAAAGACCTTGCCCATTCACCATAGAGGCTATGGACCTTGCCCCCTCACCTCGAGGCAATGGACCTTGCCCATTCACCATAGAGGCCAAGGACCTTGCCCCTCACTTCGAGGCAAAGGACCTTGCCCATGCACCAAGAGGATAAGGACTTGGCCCCCTCACCTCGAGACAAAGAACCTTACCCACTCGCCACAGAGCCAAGAACTTTGTCCCTCTTGAGATAAAGGACCTTGTACTCTCACCTAGTAGCAAAAGCTCTTACCCGCTCGCAACAAGTCTGTTAGGAAATTTCATATTAGATGTTTTGATGATGACAAGATAGAATTCAATGTTAGACCCCAAATAAAATGTAAGTTTATGTTTTCATAGATTATTGTTTAAGCGTTTGAAAGTTTGTAATTGTTATTTTGTTTAGACTTGTAATTTTTATCTTTGTAGATTTTAGACTAAGTATTAGATACTGAATTGCTAATAGAATTCTAGGTGAGTCTATTATGATCGAGGATATTATTATACACCCAAAAAGCACACACAACACGAAGTGAAACCTAAGAAGGCCAGTATTCCTACAATGAAGACTAGGCAAATATGGGTTCCTAAAGTTCTAATTCAAACCAACGTTACTAACATTGAAGGACCCAAGGAAACATGGGTACCTAAGAAGAATTAGAATTGTCCTTTAAATGCAGGTACCTTGAGCCAACACCGATACTTCAGTTTGGTACATTGATAGTGGATCGTCAAGACACATGACAGGTTCCAAAGATCTTCTAGTCAATTATCAAGCTACCAATGGTCCTCAAGTTATATTCGGTGATAACTCCAAAGGTAAAACCAAAGGTATAGGTATCATGCATAGGGGAAACATCATGATTAGTGATGTATATTATGTTGAGGGTCTTTAGCATAATTTGTTAAGCATTAGTCAATTTTGTGAAAAAGGCTTTGAAGTAAAATTTTCAAGCGACTTTTGCTATGTCAACGACACTAAGACTAAGTCTACTAAACTAAGAGGAAAAAGAACAAACAATGTGTATTTAGTAGATTGGGATTCTACACTTGATAACAACCCCACATGCTTTGTTGCTAAGAGTCAAAATGAATTGGGTTGGTTATGGCATAGAAAAACGAATCACCACAACTTTAAGGCAATCTCTAAAAACGAATCACTAAATCTAGTAGAGGGATTACCTAAGGGTTCCTTTCAAAAGAATCGCTTATGTGATGCATGTCAAATGGGTAAACAAGTTAAATCATCTTCTAAGAAGAAACCATGTCTATCTACTTCTAGAGTTCTTGAACTATTGCATCTAGATTTGTTTGGTCCTATTCAAATCATGAGTGTTAGTGGTAAAAGTACTCGCTAGTAATAGTTGATGATTTCTCTCGCTATACATGGGTAGAATTTCTAGCGATCAAAGATGAAACTAGTGTCAGGCTCATAGCGCTAATCCGTCAATTGCAAACTTCAAAAGATCTAAAGGTGACGAGAATTAGAAGCGATAGAGGAACTGAATTTACTAACCAATTTGTTGAGAAGTTTTGTATAGATCTTGGAATACGTCATGAGTATTCTGCTCCTAGAACACCTCAACAGAATGAAGTTGTTGAGCGACGGAACAGAACGCTTAAAGAAGCTGCTAGGACGATGCTTGCAGAGTCTAAGCTGCCTCAAAGGTTTTAGGCCGAAGCCATCAATACCGCTTGCTACACTCAGAACCGGTGTATGATCAACAAACAACATGAGAAGACTCCATATGAGTTGTGAAAGGGACGTAAGCCTAATGTTTCATATTTTCATGTATTTGGTTCAAAATGTTTCATTCATGACAATGAATCCCACAGCCTAAAGACTTTTGATCCTAAAGCGGATGAGGGAATCTTTCTAGGCTATGCCAAGAATGGAAAGAGTTTTCGCACCCTAAATAAGATCAAATCAAAGGTTGAAGAATCCATTCATGTTGTGTTTGATGATGCTAACCAAGAACCGAGTAAGGTTAATCCTGATGATGTAAGAATTGAAGATCTTACCCAACAAGCGTCACAAATTAATCTTGGTAATAATAGTGATGATGAGGATGATGAGATCTTTGTGCCCATTCCTAAAGTTACTCGTGAGGTTACATATAATGATAAAGTTAGAATCGCTGATGATCATGAAGAGAATGATCATCAAGAACAAATTGGAACTGTGAATGATGAAGCGACTGCGCAAGAGACAAATATGGATCAAGCGATTGATAACCAAGAGTCTCTCAACCCGTTCCAACTAGACCGCAAATGTCTTAGAGATCATCCACCAGAGCTAGTAATTGGAGATATTGAAGCACCTGTTAGAACTAGGTCCGCTACAATTAATGAGGCCATGTTCGCAAGCTTCCTATCTCAAATGGAACCAATGAAAGTGGATGAAGCGCTCAGTGATTCAAGTTGGGTAGAAGCAATGCAAGAGGAGCTTAACCAATTTGAGAGAAATAAGGTTTGGACGCTAGTACCAAGGCCAACACACCAAGGAGTTATTGGGACTAGATGGGTTTTTAGGAACAAAATGGACGAAGATGGCGTTGTTATAAGAAACAAAGCTAGATTAGTCGCTCAGGGTTACTGTCAAGAGGAGGGTATTGATTTTGATGAGACGTATGCCCAAGTAGCTCGTCTTGAAGCAATTAGGATGTTCCTAGCGTTTGCCGCATTCAATAAATTCACAGTGTACCAAATGGATGTGAAGAGTGCATTCTTGAATGGTAAACTCCAAGAAGAAATCTATGTGAGCAGCCTCCAGGATTCATCAACAACCATGACAAAAGTATGGTCTACAAATTGGATAAGACACTCTATGGCCTTAAACAAGCACCAAGAGCATTGTATGACACTCTCTCTATCTTCCTTATAGGTAAAAGCTTTTCAAAAGGCAGCCTTGACACAACGTTATTTAAAATTACCCATAATCAAGATATTCTCTTAATCCAAATTTATGTTGATGATATTATATTTGGTTCTACAAATAAGCGATTGTGTGAGAAATTTTCGAAAATGATGCAAGATCAATTTGAAATGAGCATGATGGGTGAATTAACTTTCTTCCTAGGATTACAAGTTAAACAACTCTCTAATGGAATATTTATAAACTAAGCTAAATATACAAGAGATATGATTAAGAAATTTGGTATGGAAAATGCATCATCTTCAAAAATTCCAATGAGCCAAACGCTTAAGTTAGATAAAGATGAAAGTGGGAAGAAAATTGATATCACTAACTATAGAGGTATCATTGGATCACTTCTTTATCTTACCGCTAGTAGATCGGATATTATATTTTCGGTATGCATGTGTGCATGCTTTCAAGCAGATCCTAGAGAATCAAACTTAAATGCTACCAAGGGAATCCTTAAATACCTAAAAGGCACACAAAATGTGGGCTTATGGTATCCACGGGACTCTCCTTTTGAACTAATTGGTTATTCAGACGCAGATTTTGCAGGACGCAAAATATATAGAAAAAGTACTAGTGGTACATGTCAATTTCTAGGTGATAGACTAGTTTCGTGGCATAGTAAGAAATAACAATCCATAGCGACTTCTACTGCTGAGGCAGAGTATGTAGCCGCTGGGAGCTGTTGTGCACAAATCCTTTGGATGAGGCAACAACTTAGAGATTATGGAACAATCTTAGGTCCTACCCCAATCCATTGTGATAACCAAAGCGCTTTAGCTACGACCCAAAATCCTGTCCTTCATTCTACAACCAAACACATTGACATTAGATACCATTTCTTGCGTGATCATGTTCAAAAGAAAGATATCTCCATGCACTTCATTGGAACTGACAAACAATTGGCAGATATCTTCACCAAAGCGCTCAACGAACAACGCTTTCTCACTTTGAGAAGTGAATTTGGTATGATTGATTTAAATGCTTAAATCATAAAAGCATCATATCTTAATAGGCATACGCTTTAGGGGGAATCCACTTTAATTATACATCTAAAGCGTCTTTCAAAATTGAAACAAGTTATCAATTTTAAGGGGAACTTTAAAATTGTACTTGTAACAATTCATAAGCGACTGTGATAAGAAAAAAAAATGACTTTGAAAATATGCATTGACCACTAGCGCTTATCTTCTTTTATGCATGACAAAATCAATCTCTAATAAGTAAAACTGTCTTTTATAAATCCAAGCGATTGATCTTATCCTTAACAGATTAAATTTGTTTTACATAAAAAGACTTCAGCGTTGAAAAGATTCCCACTTTAACGCTAAGTAATTCTCTTTCAAAAGATCATGCATGGTTTTCATCGCTAAAAGTAACGTGTGGATAAGCCCAAAAGATTAGATTTGATAACTACCCACATGTGCCTATCAAATCAAACTGACGGTTAATGATTCCTATGTAAACCTAAGCGGTTCAGTGACTGCATAAGTCTGAGTACGTGTCAGTGTACTATCAGGCGCGTGTATTCACGCAGAAAATTTCAAAAATTTTCAAACGTCTTTCAATGAAATGGGTAATTGCAGATCCCAAAAAATTCTCTATTTTGTAACAGTTAACCTATTTTTTCGGCACTATTTGACATCCGTACTGTCGAATAAACGGTTCAGATTTAAATTTTTTCAAATTTCAAAATTAATGTTTCAACACGTGGCAAAATTTAAGCCATTCAGTAGTTACTTTCTTTGCCTCTATATAAACTCTTCAAGGTTTTTACAGTCTGACTTTATCACTTCCAAAAAACTCTCTCTGCTATAAAATCTTCATCTCTTTCAAGGCAAAAACTTCTCTCATTCCTTCAAAAGCTTCAAACTTTCAGCAATGGCACCCAAAGCTTCAAAATCTTCCAAATCATCCAAGTCTACTATCGGAAAAACTTCCCGTGCTGAAAAACCGGTCACAGTTAACACCAGATTTCTTGTTAATTGGGACTACCTTTTTGATAACCAGAATTTTCCTCTTCAGACTATTCTTCCACTTGTCCAGGAATCTGGTTTGCGCGACATGATTACTGCCGTTTTCAACCTTCATGAAGCAGAAACCCTTTTCTTCTTCAAAAATGTAAAAATCTCTGACGATGGAAACTCCATTTCCTGCGTCTTTCCTTTTGCCCGTGAGACCTTCACTCTCACTTCTTCTCTGCTTTCATCATTGCTTAATCTGCCCAATGATGGTGCCGAAGTCGAGAACGTCACTCTTGGTGATGCTACCAAGGTCTGGGCGCTGATCAGGAAAGATGAAGTCGAAGCTGCTTATGAACCAAACTTCAAGAAAAATGACATGAAGGGCGAATGTGTCATTCTCACGGACATTTGCGCCAAGATGATCGAATGCAGAAAAGGGACATTCGATAAAGTTACAAATATTCAGTACAAGATGATGGTGGCCATTCTGACTAAGCCTTATGGGAT
The DNA here is from genome assembly GCA_019426215.1 of Buddleja alternifolia. Lineage (NCBI taxonomy): Eukaryota > Viridiplantae > Streptophyta > Magnoliopsida > Lamiales > Scrophulariaceae > Buddleja > Buddleja alternifolia. The sequence goes on along the minus strand of CM033392.1, from coordinate 45,324,094 downwards.
TGTGTTAAGTAGAATTCTCAGCTCTTGCGGTTTTACAAAATCCGCTGGAAAGAAGGTCCCAACGTTAAAATTCTATGGTAAGAAGATGATTAGCGGGATGCTCAAACCTAGAAAACATGGTGGTGCAGCGGTTCCCAAAGAAGAGCATGAGCAACTTCAAGCCGAAGGAATTGTTCGCAGTGATGATGAAGAGCAAGCGTCTTCCTCTTCATCGTCGTCCTCGTATGAAGAAGAAGTGGTGGTTAAGCGACCATAAAGAAAGATCGCTCTCAAAGTCGCTGAACCAGCCAAGTCAGCCAAAAAGCAGAAACCGGAGCCCGCAAATAAGAAGCAGAAGCCGGAGCCCAAAAAGAAACAAAAATCTCCTTCTCCTTCTCCAAAATCACCCTCTCCTCCTTCAGCGTTTATCTTCTCAGTTCCTGAAGAAGAGGAAACAGTAGTCGAAGAAGTACCGCTTGCCCGAAGGTGTACTTCTCTCTCTACTCCAGCCGCGTCTACAAGCGTTTCAGCAAATCCAGTGCTTGGAGAGTCATCGAGCGTTCCTCCCTCTGACGTTGTTCCCGAAATCAGCTCAGATCCTCAAGCCGCTACTCAATCTGAGAGGCTTTCTAGTGCTCAGGAACCATAAGAAAAAGTTTCGGAGCCTGAGGAACCTGTCCCTAATATAGAAACAGATCAACCGACTAAGTCAGTCGATGATATTCCTTAGAGTAAGCGTTTTAGTCTTTTATTTGTAATTTCTACTTAGTAGAAATTTTGCTTACTTTTCTCAACCGCTTACATGTATAAGCTCAAGATGCACCTCACGATGCACCAACTGCTGATGCTCCTCCACTCTCCGAGATTCCGGTTGAAGTAGATGTGGATATGGCAACTGTTGTGGATATTGCAAAAGAAGCATCTCAAGCCCTTCCGGATGCTGAAACATCTTCAGCTATTGAAGCGACTTTACATGCTGAAAGGTCGATAGAAGTGGCCCCCATCCCAACAGAAGCGATTGCCCTTGTTCCTACTCCAACAGGACCTCCTCCTCGTGTCATCAATTTCTTTCCTTACGGATATACTACTGATCTTGAATTTTATTATGCCGCTAGAGAACGAGACACCCAGACGCTTGCAGAGCTAGAAATCTCTTTTCAAACAACTCTCCATCGGTCTGATCTTTCCAACACCCAAAAGTTTGAATTCTTTGAGCATTTTGCCGATTTAGGACTCTACAACTTGGAGCGACTCCAATCTCGCGTTGAGTATATTCGTCGACCAATGTTCAATAGAGCAGATTTTGACCAATCACGATTTAATTTCACCGGTCGCTCAGACGAGTCTTTCTATCCTCTTCGAGCCAGCAAGATTGTCTTTAAGAATCCCCACATGGGCGATTGGAACAAAAATCCTGATGAGGAAGATCTAAACAAAATAGGATATTCGGCTCTTCCTAAAGTAGTCAACTCTCCTCAGAATGCTCTCTCTCCTACTCCACTCAAGTTATGGAAAGGCAAAGGACCGCTTGTGGCTGAGCGTCCCAATCCAGTGAAATCGTGGATAGAAGATGAAGCCCGAGAATATCTTGCCAGATTATGGGCAGAGGATTATGACGAAGAGATCGAGCGCTTTAAGAAATTCCTAGCCGCTAGAAAAGATCAAAAGAAAGCTGATAAGCTTGGAAAAAGATGGATGATGGGTACAGCCAGATGGGCTGAAGAGTTCGTTCTTCATTTCTACTCCCTTGATGAACTCATAAGATATCCATTTTTGTTTGAATTTGGAATTGAATACAGACGCCGAGGATTCGCGACCTTTCTGCTTCAACAGCGTCAACACTTTGCAGGCAATGTCAGCGACTTACCACGCTACAGACAACCAATAGAAACCTACATTTGCCAGCAGCTAGCCTTATTCAGCCAAGGCGAACGCTACATCTTGCATCCTCGTCAAGCATTTGTTCAATGTGTCTTTTCTGACCTCAACGAAGAAGCCTCATCCAGCAAACAACCGCTTCTTCCCGGTCAAAGTCAAATTCGTGTTGATGTTTCAAATGAGCATGCTAAGTTTGCTATCTTCCTCAGAGACATGAGAGCAGTGATCGAAAATGCCCAAGCGCTGGACATCTCTTTTAATCATTACTCAGGGTTAAGCAATTTCAGAGGATACAATCTACACCCTGTGCTCTTCAGTCAACAGAACATTCAAGTGGCCAAGATGATTTCGCTAATTAGGACAGTGGATCAAACAGCAGCTTAAGCGCTGATGCCTCTTATTCTGGACTTTTTCAAATGTTATACTTCAGGAATAGAATTTTCGGAAGGTGTGCAACTTGCACTTTGTACAGAAGAGCGCGAAGACGCTATATTCCTTATTCCACAATCAAGCCTGATTAGTCCAAGGCATGTGATGGAAGCACTTGGCCCACTCTGGGTCATTGCTATTGAAGATCTTTCTTCCCCAATCCAAATAATTGAAGAAGAACCTGCTCCTACTGAGGAAGTCTCTCCAATTTTTGAGGCTTCTTTGCTAGATTCTTCTAACGCCCCTGTAGTCGAGCCCCCAGCGATCAAAGATCCTTCAATGGATCAAGCGATTGAAGAAGTGCACGCTGAGATTGCTCAAGAGCCTGAAGAGCCATTTATCAAAGATAAATCCAAAGTCAAGGCTGCAGTTTCTCGCTCTTATGGACTCATTCCGTCTCCTGAGCATCCTTCTTTCAATTTGGATTCTGAGAGTGATTCAGAAGCTAGAGATTTCAGACAGGCAGTACGGAACTCGCTCACCAACATTGAAGGTTCCTGCTCCAAGATTTTTGAGGCTGCTGATAGACATATCCGAATAGTGTCTGATACGCGAAGTCGTGATATTGCAAATGCTGAAAATAAAAGCACTATTACAATCATGAACAACATATCTCCACTTGCCGCTGAACTCTCATCCGAATTCAACCGTCACTTAGCTCAGAGCACTTCGGCTGATGCTGAAAGACATACTTCGACCGATGCAGCTGCTCAGAGCGTCGCTCAACAAGTTGCTCTCTTAGTTGATGAAGTTCGACTCTTGCGAAGAGAAGTCGCTGAGTTAAAAACCTCTCTTGATGATGCCAAGAAGGGGGAAAATACAGAAAAGCATCAAGCATCCAAAGCAATATCAAAGACAGATAATAAAAATTGGCGATCAATGTTTGAAGAACTAGTGAGCATCAAGAAGATGTTAACTAAAAAGAGAAAGCCAAGGTATTATCTAGGAAGATATCAACTTCCGGAATTGGACGTTGATTTCTTGGAAAGTCTGGGATTTCAACCTTATGTCGGACCGCTAAGACGACCTATCAATTGGAAACCATCAAAAGATCCAAGAAAAGATATCTATCACGATTTAATTCGTGAACTTGGAATTTCTCCAAGAGAATGGACGGAAAGGTTGTTAGAACTTAGTGGAAGCGCTAGACTTCATAGGCATGATTATGATGAAGTTCAACATACGACAATGATCGATATTGATCGTCTCTTGATGGACTTAGCGCTAGAAGTTCTCCAAGGCGAAGAAAGAGCAAAGCGACAGAAAAAGTGAATGAATTTTTTTATATATATATATTTCTGTTGTCGCTTTCATTTATATTATTTTCAGTATAAATCATGTGTGCTTATTCTTTCAATATATGAATGATTTATCGCTGAAACAACTTGTTGAAGCTAATCTAACTTTAGTTAACTTTACTAACTTTTTAAACGCTAACTTATATTCATTTGGGCTTTTCTTTTAAGTAACTCTTAAATTATAAAAGAGTTAAAAGTCTTGACATCATCAAAAAGGGGGAAATTGTTAGGAAATTTCATGTTAGATGTTTTGATGATGACAATATAAGATTCAATGTTAGACCCCAAATAAAATGTATATGTTTTCATAGATTATTGTTTAAGCGTTTGAAAGTTTGTAATTGTTATTTTGTTTAGGCTTGTAATTTTTATCTTTGTAGATTTTAGACTAAGTATTAGATACTGAATCGCTAATAGAATTCTAGGTGAGTCTATTAGAGAAGAAGTTGAAGACCAGCGTCTGAAGAGGTTTCTTTGATAATCATCCTAGTAAATTCCTCCAAGCGGAAAAGGAGAAGAAGGACGTAGCTGTGATTACATCACCCAGTGAACCTTACAATTTCTTGTGTCATTTATATTTTATTGTCTTTTTTTCATATTGCATCATTCATTCTGAAAAAGACAAGTAAAATTGCAAAGCGATTAATTAACCAATCGAATGCTAAAAATCATTCCGCTGTGCTAATCCTGATTAAGCGATCTAAGCGTTACCCTACTTTGGTAAATTGCTAAAATCACTAATTCTAAGTTATCTTTATTGAAGCGTCTGACCCAAGCGCTTAGCTTTATAAGCATTCAAATCTTTAAAAGTGATACGAATTTTTGAAGTCGAAAAAGACTTCAGGGTCTATTCAACCCCCCCTTCTAAACCCTTTCGTATGCCACTTGGGACCACCAAAGTCAATGACCCTTGCCCCTTCACCTTGGGTTAAAGGCCAATCTAATAAATTCTAAGTCCTCTCCGGAGTACAAATACCCGGATTGAGATTTAGAAAATTATAGGTCCCTTTCGGGGTGCTAAAACCCCAGATAGAGGTCCGAAAATTCTAAGTTTCTGTCGAAACAACAAGCTTCCCTTGGGTAAAGTGCAAGCCTCCCCTTAGGCTTAGCATACACTTCTCTTTTTATGAGGCGCATCTCACAAATAGAGGTGTGCTTGAAGCACATCTCACCAGCAAAAATTCTTACAAAGTGCCTCATCAACTAACTTAATAACCCCTCTGAGGTTGTCAGTCAAGTGGGGTAGAGGTCCATAACTTAAGAGCTCACCCCTAAGACATGAAATGCATACCTAAATTGAAGTACCTCGCACACGCTGGCGTTGCAAGGCATCCAACTTCCCGGCGCTTGACCTCGAGGCATCCGACCTTGCGGTTCTCGACCCCGAGGCGTCAAACCTCAAGGTAGCTATGGGTGTTGCCTTAAGACAACACCTACATTGCCTCGAGATAATTCTTAAGATATCCCTGCATAGGGGTGACTCGCTATAATGTTTTATTATAAGAGGGGCTATTTGTTATGTGTTCAAAATAAATGGACTATACTATAATTATATTAAATAAGAGGGATAATTAGTGTTATTAACGCTAAGATTTATAATAAGTAAAAGGCTAAATGACATCTATCATCCCTCCAAATTTGGCACAATAATGCTATATACCATGGATTTTTCACCTCTCATAGTTTTAGTAAAAAATCACTTGCAATTAATTGATTTAATTAATTTAATATATTTATACTTTTTAGATCAATGGAAGGTGAAAAATTTGTGGTATATAACATTTTTTTTCTCAAAAAATTCCTGTGCCCTCATGAGTTTGAGAAAATCTTGAAACTCAAACCGCAAAGTGTAAATGACTAAAAGACAGTTGATTAAAAGTTATAAAAAATAAAAAATTGAGTTATCTTGTCTATTAGTTAAAACTTGCATAATGCACATTTGTGCGTATAATTGAAAAATACTTATGTTTCCTATATACATTCTGAACTTACGAATAATACTCGTAACTTTTGAATTATTTGCTTAGTACACATACTTTACGTATCACATATTATATTAGACGAATAATGCTCTAATTTTGGCCAAAAAATACTTCTTTTTTTTTTTTTGCCATTTTAGAATTTTTTCTATTTTTAAGTTAAATATAGCTGAATGTGCTTTTCACCATTACTGAAATTTTAAATTGCAACCTTTTTTTTCAAAAATTACGTCCTATCTATAAAATCCACATTTGATTTCATAATTAATACCATTATCACCATCGTTCAATCTTATGGGTTGATGGACGGAGTTGAGTTGATAAATTATTTTAAATCATTCACCGCAAAACAATATACATTTTACCAATTTAAATGTAACTGTTCCAGTCTTGTCCCCGGCCCAACATCTACTTATGGGTCGTCAAGGGCATGGAATGAGCCCATTTTTTCTAGTATGGTGTCCAGTCCTCCCGCCCCAATTTAATCTCAAAAGTGTCTAACCCGAGTCAATTCTAAGATTTTCGACCTATAGGCTATAACTTTATGTGACATCGCGTATAATATTATTTCTAATATTTTGGTCAGTCGTATCCGACCTTATTTAAACCACCTCATTTCCCCTTTTCATAATGCCTTTCTCTTATGTGATTTATGACGGACAATATTATGCAAACACATGAATTACTATAGGCAATGAAATCTAAGTGTGCCACATATATATGACTTAAATTTCGCATCGTTTGAAATTTTATTGAATTTGCTCTTCATAAGTTCCGTTTTCCTTCGTCTGCCTTGTCATTACTTGTGTTCCTATGGCGTCATCTTCACTTGTTATCAACGGTAGTTTGAGCCCACTGTTTACACTATAAAATAATTTGGGCTTTAAAATTATTAAGTCCAAAATGACACAAATATTACAATATTGAGTAAAGGAAAAATGGGTTCGCGAATAAATAAGACAGGCCCATTGAATTCGAAAAGCTGCAAAAATATGGGCTAAATGAATAAAAGTCCAAGAAATAAATCTGAAGAATAAAGTAAAGTCCAAAAAACTAATAATATACCTGAGAGAAAGAAGTGCTAAATTGAAATATTTGAAAGAGCAGTTCAGGACGGTTGAAGGCAGTTCCCGAAGAAAAGGAACGTGGGTTCCTCAAGGGTCAAGATATATACGGCCAAGATGGACAGAGAAAAAGGACATCACAAGATCATCAGACTTCTACATTTTTGTTCTCTTAGGAGTAGTTTCTAGCGTAATGTAGGAGTAGATCGTAGCGTAACTTAGGAGTAGCTGTAGTGTAGACTCGATGACATTTGCCTTCAAGGCTTGTATCGTCATTTGCTTGCCTATAATGTTTCGGAATTGAAGACTTTCATGGAGGTGTAAATTATCGTTTATTCAGATTTAAGTATCGAATAGATAGTTTATGTACTGGACTTGAGTTTTCAATCGTCCCTTTTGAATTCGAACATATTAAAGTATGAAAGAAGAAAGATTCTCACGTAGGTATAAGATTATCTTTTTGTCAGATTTAAGTATTTGAGAGATTATTTTTATTTGGACTTGAATCTTTCCTTCACTGTATTATTGTTTCATTCGAAGACAATAACTTGAACCACCGTTTAGCGAATCGAACGCAGGGGGTGAGAAATAATACATTCGATCGAAAGATTCTCACGTAGATATAAGATTATCTTTTTGTCAGATTTAAGTATCTGAGAGATAATTTCTATTTGGACTTGAATCTTACCTTCACTGTATTATTGAATCGAACGTAGGGGGTGAGAAATAATACATTTGATCGAGAGATTCTCACGTAGGTATAAGATTATCTTTTGTCAGATTTAAGTATCTGAGAGATAATTTTTATCTGGACTTGAATCTTTCCTTCACTGTATTATTGTTTCATTCGCAGACGATAAATATTGTCATCAATTGCGGTCCGAATAACCATTTTAAACAACACGTCGAAGTGTTAAATTCTGAACCACCATCTAGCGTATCGAACTCGAACGCGGGGGTTGAAAGATAATTCCAAGTGGGAAATTATCGTGGGGCTCGGAACGCGCAGTTGGATCCACCGTAATCTAGTTTGTTTTTTTTAACGAAACAAGTTTTGGCGACCACAGTGGGAGTCGGTTCGATAACTGACTTTCTGAAAATCTCTTAGAAACAAAATTCTTGTATAATATTTTGAATCGCTCAGAGACGATTTGGGTGACGATTCTGACACTCAGCCAATTTCGAAATATAAGGTTAGAGCAGATAAAATGTACGAACAATTCATTCAGATCATGAAACGAACTTTAGCAGGTGCTCGAGAGAGTCAGAGAAGAGAATTCGATGATCAGTACCTGGCATTAGCGCAAGAGTCTGCCTATATATTTACTACAATTTTGCAAGATATAGCAGTGAGTGCTCGAGATGGGTTTGCTCGAGAAGTTACTCGAATGATTAAACATGTGATGTTTTTTCGAATATGATAAATACACAGGATATCCTGAGGAATCTTGAGTTCGAGATGGTCCATTTGAAGTTGGCAAAGCTTCGAGCCCGATACCCCTTGAAGAACAGCATTTTGCGAATCAACAAAATACTGGGGGGCAAGATATCTCATCAGCAATTTTACGCTTATTTTTAACTGAGTCAAAACGGTGAACAATCTCGAAATCGAAATAAGCCCCTTTTTTCGAAACTTCAATTCAGAGTATTCGAGTTGAAGAAATCATTGAACCCATGGATGAAACTCCAGAACTCAGGTCCTTCGAATGAAGCTGCAACTCTCGAGGTATCTTTGACATAGTCGGAATCTCTTGAGGTCGAAACGGTGGACACCCTCGAAATCGAATTTGGGCCCCTTTTCGAACATTCAATTCAGGGTACTCAAGTTGGAGAAATCACTGAACTCGTTGATGAAACTCCAGAACTCAGGTCCTTCGAATGAAGCTACAACTCTCGAGTTATCTTTAACTCAGTCAAAATCTCTTGAGGTCGAAACGGTGAACACCCTCGAAACTGGGCCCCTTTTCAACTCGAAATATCACGGTGCTCGAAATCACTGAATTCGAAATATCAAGGTATTCAAAATTTCTAAACTCGAAATATCAAGGTGCTCGGAATTATTGAACTCGAAATATCATGGTGCTTGAAATTGCTGAATTCGAAATATCAAAGTATTCAAAATGGCTAAACTCGAAAAATCATGTACTCAAAATTAAACATATTCGAGATAGTGGGGGTCTTGTCATTCTCGAAATTAAACATAGTGGGGGTTTTGCCATTCTCAAGCTAATTAAGCATGTCTTTTGAAACCACAGATAAGACACTTCAGTTATTTCAAGAAACTAATTAAGCATGTCTCTTGAAAGCTTTGCTTGAGATATATATACATATATATATATATATATATATATATATGGCTTTTGTCTTTTGTACTCACTTCGTAATTGCTGGACTGAGAACAAGCATATTCCTGAAGTGAAAGCTTTACTTGAGAGATATATATCTATATCATATTCCTGAAGTTAAAGCTTTGCTTGAGATATATATATCTATATCATATTCCTGAAGTTAAAGCTTTGCTTGAGATATATATATACACACACACATGGCTTTTGTACTCGATAATCACAATCAAAAGTGGTTTGTCTCTCACCAAATATCAAATAAGTTGATTTGTTTTTAATTTCTAAAAGATCAGGATTGGATCATGAGTGGGGTGCTTAATTAATTAGTATGACTAACTATTTTTTAAGTTATCATGTGACTCCATGTGGAAACACTTTTGTTTTAGTTAATTATTCGAGTAACTGTGCTCGAACACAAATCTTCGAATTGGAAGATGCTCAAGGCCACACAGTTTCGAGGGTGTTCGAGGGGCCCAGTTTGTACAATGAACAGTTTTGATTAAATTCGAACAACGAAAAGGCGGTATGATTAGAATAACTGAATTCGAAATGATGGAAAATCTTTAATAGTATTGGTTTCTTGGGAATAAAATAATTAATCATTGATGGCAATTAAAAGCCATCGAAACACCAAGAGTTTCCAAGAGGAGTCAAATCATTTAAACACACCAGAACTCGAACTCGAAACATCCAGGTATAACAAAGGTAATTAAAAGAAGACGACACAAATGTTTATTAGCAAGGGACACGTCCACTGACGTTAATGGTGGCCATCGAAAGGTCAAAGGTCACAAATATAGAAACGTATCACTTAATACACATGAACTCAAAACGTTCATGTATATTAGGGGGGCATTTGTTTACACCATAAAATAATTTGGGCTTTAAAATTATTAAGTCCAAAATGACACAAATATTAAAATATTAAGTAAAGGAAAAATGGGTTCGCGAATAAATAAGACAGACCCATTGAATTCAAAAAGCTGCAAAAATATGGGCTGAATGAATAAAAGTCTAAGAAATAAATCTGAAGAATAAAGTAAAGTCCAAAAAACTAATAATCTACCAGAGAGAAAGAAGCGCTAAATTGAAAGATTTGAAAGAGCAGTTGAGGACGGTTAAAGGCAGTTCCCGAAGAAAAGGAACGTGGGTTCCTCAAGGGTGAAGATATATACGGCCAAGAGGGACAAAGAAAAAGGACATCACAAGATCATCAGACTTTTGCATTTTCGTTCTCTTAGGAGTAGTTTCTAGCGTAATGTAGGAGTAGATCGTAGCGTAACTTAGGAGTAGCTGTAGTGTAGACTCGATGACATTTGCCTTCAAGGCTTGTATCAGCATTCGCTTGCCTGTAGTGTTTCGGAATTGAAGGCTTTCATGGAGGTATAAATTGTCGTTTATTCAGATTTAAGTATCGAATAGATAGTTTATGTACTGGACTTGAGTTTTCAATCGTCACTTTTGAACTAAAAAACATTAAGTTATAAAGGCTCGAACCACCGTTTAGCAAATCGAACGCAGGAGGTGAGAAATAATACATTCGATTGAGAGATTCTCACGTAGGTATAAGATTATCTTTTGTCAGATTTAAGTATCTGAGAGATAATTTTTATCTGGACTTGAATCTTTCCTTTACTGTATTATTGTTTCATTCGAAGACAATAACTCGAACCACCGTTTAGCGAATCGAACGCAGGGGGTGAGAAATAATACATTCGATCGAGAGATTCTCACGTAGGTATAAGATTATCTTGTATCAGATTTAAGTATGAGAGAGATAGTTTTACCTGTACATGAATTTTTCTTTTATGTATTATCGTGTCATTCGAAGACAATACATATTTTAGTTAATTGCGGTCCGAATAATTATTTTAAATAACACGCCGAATTAAATTCTGAACTGCCGTCTAGCGTATTGAACTCGAGCGCGGGGGTTGAAAGATAATTCTAAGTGGAGAATTATCGCGGGGCTTGGAACACACAGCTGGATCCACCCTAATCTAGTTTATTTTTTTTAACGAAACACCCACATAAGGGCCTTCGGCAAGAGGACCCCTTAATCACTTTTTCCCCCCCATATTATGTCTTGAGCTACTTACAACACGTTCTTATTGATTCTAATAGGGACTGATTGGATGGTGTTCGAGTGACTCTATATGGGCCTATTGTTTTCTCTACCTTTTTGTTGTTCTTATTGATTTTAGATTGAACTACCACGCCTAGTTGAATATTGATATACCTAAAATATTAGAAGATTTAATAGTCGTCAGCTCGTATTCCTTGAAATATATAGGGTCGTATATTTGATATACTACCTCGAATACGAGGAAACAAGATGGGTTTCACACCCGGTCCCTATAACCTTGGTATTTGCATTACACTCCAAGATCCGCGTGTTTTTGTAATTCGGGTAGGGTCGGTTCATGGCCCGACCCGATGGGCATCGAATCTGTGCCACCCATCAGACACACGTGTAGGGAATCCGTAGGCAAGACGTCTTGTCAATCATTCGCCCTACAGTACCGAATGGAAACTCTATAAATACAGTCATTTATGAAGAATTGGGAACCGAGAGTTTGAGCAATAAATACTACGAATCATTCTTCGTGTAGCTCGAATAATTGGAGACTCGAGAGTACGAACCTAGAATACAAATACGAGAGATCGTCATAATACGAATCATATCTATTCTAACTACATGTTTGAACTACGTCTAGACTTGATCTTGAAAGGGTACGTAGGCAGCTCAACATCTGAGTGCAGTCTATATTATTGAGAACGTGACTTTCGTGCATATTATCGATCCTCTTGACTGAATAGTAGGGAGTAGGATCCGTGCTAGATCAGTTTGGCGCCGTCTGTGGGAAACTACTTGAGAGTCGCTGGAATTGGCATCAGTGATGGAGGGTGGAGGTCAGAAGGATAAGCAAGTTCGCATTGAGGATTCTGTGACTTCTGCGCCTGACAGAAGCGGTGGTGACCGAGGTGATGAGAAGATGTTAGTAACAAAAGGAGAGTTGGAGAAGATGGTTCAGCAGAAGGTGGATGAAGTTCTGAGTCGTTTGATGGCATCGGTGCCGGTAACTCCGAGCATACCTAAGACTCCGGGGGCTCCCCTGACGCCTAGGAAGCTGTTCCCTGAAGATGAAGGTTTGAATCTGGAGCGTAGGAAGAGGGTCGAGCAAGGAGCACAGTCCGATGAGGAGGTCAACAGTGGGGCTAGTGCGCGCGGGGAGGTTCGACGGGGAAAGCAGCCCTTGCTGAAGGAGAGGGAGTAGCCAGCCTTGTCAAGGGCAGAAATTGATGATATTTTTGAAAAGCTTGGTAGGGCGAGTCGTAGACCGGAGGTGCCTCGTTTAAAAAATAGGCCGATGTCTGCACTGATGGCTAGAAACTCGCCGTTTTGTGAAAGTATAATGTTTGAAGAACCCCCGAGTTCATTCAAAGCTTCTCTTTTGCCTACGTATGATGGGACGGGTGCTCCGGGGCCACATTTAACTACTTTTGAACTGCTGATGTCGTTGTATCATCAGTCGAATGCCATAAATGCACGGGTTTTTGTGATGACTTTGGTCGGACGGGCTCAAAACTGGTTCACTAGTCAGCTGCCCGGTTCGATAATGTCCTACGAACATCTCATCAAGAGGTTTGAAAATCATTTTGCTGCCAACAAGAAGGCTAGGAAGTCTGTGTCGTCCATGATGGGGTTCAAGCAGGGTCCGGGCGAGAGTCTGAGGGATTTTGTTCATAGGTTTAATCAGGAAGTTTTAGAAATACCTGAATTAACTCATGATCTTGTGGTAACATTTCTTTTGTTGGCTTTGAAAAAAGGTACTTTGGCCTTTGCCCTTGCTCGTCGTGCACCTAAAGATCAAGAAGAGCTGATGCAACTGGAAGAGCAATGCATCAACGAGGAGGAAATGAACCTATCAAAAGATCCGAGGCTTGCAAACCCGTAAACGATCGAAGAGATCTAAAAGACAATAACTATCGGTAGGAAGGGTCGAGGTCTGAAAAGAACCACGAACGACCCCCTCGATACTCAAAATACGAGCAGTACACCCCCTTAAAAGCATCAAGAGGAAGAGTGCTACTGGCAGTGCAGCATATGAATGCAATTCGATGGCCTAAGCCAATGAAATCGAAATCCAGAGCAAATTCAGATAAGTATTGTCAGTTTCACAAAGATAATGGCCACGATACTGAAGAATGTTATCAATTGAAAGATGAACTTGAACGTCTGATTAAAGATGGTGTTCTTAACGACTTTATTGATCGTACTTTTGCGAAAGTAAGAGCTCCGGAAACCAATCACACAAAAGAGATGCAACGATCGCGTAGTCGATCGCCCGATCATTTCTGTTATAAAAGGGATGGAGACCGGTATGAACATCAGGTCCGGGACAGTCGCCCATATGACAGTCCCCGGACTGATGAACATCATCGAAGTGACAACTATAGACGCAATGATGAAAAGAGGGACAATGATAACAGTCGTTAGGGTGATCGACGTAAAGAACATACTAATATAGTCAGGGCGGAGATCCACACTATCGCGGGAGGACCAGCTGGAGGTGATTCGTCCAGTGCGAGAAAAAGGCATAAGAGGGAAATGCGTGGCAATCACTATCGTCAGGAGCCTACGAAGGTCTTTTCTATACATAATCATGACCAGCCAATAAATTTTGACGATAGGGATTACAAGGGCATGATTGTTCCCCATAATGATCCAATGGTGATAACAATGGATGTCACAAATTTTGCTGTACATAAGGTGTTGGTTGATACTGGCAGTTCAGCAGATATAATCTTTTGGGATGTTTTACAAAAGATGGACTTGGGGAGGGTGAACTTACGAGCGGTGAGTACTCCCTTAATGGGATTCACTGGGTCACAAATCATGCCGAAAGGTTCGATAGAGCTCAAGGTTTCGCTGGGGTCGGCTCCGAAGAGAAAGACATTGTGTGTGACCTTTTAGGTTGTGGATACCCCATTTTCTTATAATATGATTGTGGGGAGCCATTGTATCGACTCCTCATTTGAAATTGAAGTTCAAAACCAGAGATGGGATAGGCGAAGTAAGGGGCAATCAGCTGGAAGCCCGAGACAGTTACACTACCTCGTTAGTGCCTAATTCGAGCAAGAAAAGGAAAAGGGAAGTGACGAGGGTAAATGTCGTGGATGAGGAGGCAGCCATACTAATGGAGCAGCTGGATAAGAGTTAAAGGAAAATCGATACGAGGGTGCAGCCTGTGGAGCACAAAACTATTCAACTTTTTGAAAACGATGCAGAGAAAACTACCAAAATTGGGGGGCAACTGAGTCCCACAATGGAGTCGAAATTGATAAAATTTCTCAAGGCAAACACAGATATTTTTGCTTGGAAGGCTGCGGATTTTCAAGGCATTGACCCAGAGGTGATAGTGCATCGTTTGAATGTTGACCCCGAGGCAAGACCGGTTCGTCAGAAACGAAGAAATTTCGTGCCTGATAGAGATGCCATCATTGAAGAAGAGGTGAAGAAGCTGCTTGAAGTAGGTTATGTAAATGAAATTCAATTTACTGAATGGCTAGCAAATGTAGTCCTTATACCTAAAGCTGAAAACAAATGGCGCATGTGTACCGATTTCACTGATCTAAACAAAGTTTGCCCTCGGGACCCTTATCCCTTGCCTCGTATTGATTTATTAGTAGATTCTACTACAGGTTGTGCTTTGTTGAGCATAATGGATGCCTATCAGGGTATCAATCAAATAATGATGGCGGAGGAAGATAGGGAGAAGACTTCTTTCGTCACGGCCAGAGGTGTATACTGTTACAAAGTAATGCCTTTTGGCCTTCGTAACTCAGGAGCCACGTATCAACGATTGGTCAATACGATGTTTGAGAATGAGATAGGGAAGACCATGGAGGTGTACATTGATGATATGCTCGTCAAATCTGTGGACGAATCGGACCACTTAAATCACTTGATGAATTCTTTTGAAATAATGAAACGATACGGGATGAAACTAAACCCTAATAAATGTACATTTGGAGTTCGAGGGGGAAACTTTTTGGGCTATATGGTAACTGAATGAGGTATTGAGGCCAACCCTGAAAAAATCGAGGCCATCTTGAATATGAAATCCCCCTCAAGTGTAAAGTATGTACAAAAACTGACAGGAAGAATGGCAAGCCTAAACAGATTTATATCTCGATCGGCTGACAAAGGACTACAATTTTTCAAAATCTTACGAAAGGTAAAAAACTTCACGTGGTCCGAAGAATGTGAAAAAGCTTTCCAGGAGCTTAAAGAATACTTAGTATCACCCTCATTACTGACAAAACCTGTTTTCGGGGAACCCTTGTTCTTATACTTGGCTGTTTCCTTGGCAGCCATCAGTGCGGTATTGGTCCGAGAGGACGAAAACGAACACAAACCGGTATATTACGTTAGTAAATAAATCCAAGGGGCTGAGTTAAATTATTTAGAGATTGAAAAATGGGCACTCGCTCTAGTGACTTCCGCTCGTAAATTGCGACCCTATTTTCAGTCCCATCAAATTGTTGTCTTGACGAACAAGCCACTGAAGCAAGTGTTGGCAAAACCCGATGTTTCGGGCAGACTTGTTAAGTGGGCCATTAAATTGGGAGAATTCAACATTGAATATAGAAGCCGTACAGCAGTGAAAGCGCAGGTCATGGCCGATTTTGTTGTTGAGATGACAACGGAATCAGTCCTCAGAGTGGCTGTAGCGGAGCCATGGCTTTTGCATGTGGATGGTTCGTCAATGACGAGGCGAGGAGGAATTGGAATCTGGTTGCAAACCCCGGATAAGATGGATATGGAATTTGCTATAAAATTAAACTTTGATGTAACCAATAACGAAGCAGAATATGAGGCCCTCGTTGCAGGTTTGAAAATGGCAAAAAGCTTAGAGGTAAAAATGCTGATGGTTTACACAGATTCGCAGTTAGTGGCTAGGCAAGTTGCCGGAACGTATGAAGCCAGGGAGCGAACGATGATGGGATATTTGAAGAGGGTGAAGGAATTGATGCTTGGATTCGAAAAAGTTGAATTGCATCAAATCCCTAGAGATGAAAATGAGAGAGCCGATGCCTTATCGAAATTTGCAAATCAAATTGTGGGGTTGAAAAGCAGGAAGGTAACTCTGTTGGTGGTTGAGCACTCAGAATTAGACTCGTTAGCATCGGTCTTGCCAGGTTCAACTGAGAGCTCTTGGAAGGATGCGATTACCGACTATCTAGTCAATGATGAGCTGCCTCGTGATAAGATTGCGGCCAGAAAGGTCATTCAAAGAGCAACTAGGTTTGTAATGATGGATGGAGAGCTTTACAAGAAGTCGGTGGGGGGGGGGGCGATGCTTCGATGTGTAACGCCATCAGAGTCGAAATATGTTCTACGAGAAATACACGAGGGGAGTTGTGGAAATCATTCTGCAGGTAGATCATTAGCTCAAAAAATAACGAGGCAAGGCTATTTTTGGCCCACCTTGGTAAAAGATGCATATGGATTTGCCAAAAAATGCCGGCAGTGTCAACTACATTCTAATGAGATACATCAACCAGGGACCCCTATGGAAGCAATAAAAATTGCATATCCATTCGACGAATGGGGCATTGACATCCTAGGTTGGTAAAACCTCATCGACACACGTGTTATAAAATGACATAAAGTGTATGATTAACTAATTAAATTGTATGCAGGACCTTTCCCTCCAGCTCAAAATCAATAGAAATTTGTTATAGTGGCAATTGAGCATTTCACGAAGTGGATAGAAGCAGAAGTTGTTGCTCGCATCACAGAGAAAGTCGTCATTGACTTCATCTGGAAAAATATAATATGCAGGTTAATTAACCTAAATACAATCGAATGAATCCGAATGACAATGTAATTCTCATTTGGAATAATATAATATGCAGGTTTGGTATACCCCGAATACTGATATCTGATAATGGGACGCAATTTAATGGTAAAGCTATCCCTGATTGGTGCTCCGAGTTGAAGATACAGCAAAATTTCACCTCGGTCGGTCATCCCCAAGCTAACAGACTGACAGAAGTGGTGAATCGAATACTTTTGCAACATCTTAAAACCAGACTCGATGGAGAGCGAAAGGGATGGGTAGAAGAGCTAAATGGTGTGTTATGGGCATATCGAACAACACCTCGTTCGTCAATAGGAGAAACTCCATTTTGCTTAGTTTATGGCTCTGAAGCGGTCATTACAGCGGAAATTGGAATGATGACTCATCGAGTGAGCGCCTATGACCCCGAAGAGAATCGGTCTACAAGGGAGTTTGAGTTGGATGTCATCGATGGAGTACGAGACAAGGCATATGCCAACATATTGAGGCAAAAAAGCACAATGGCAAGAGCATATAACAAAAGGGTGAAGGCTCGATCTTTTCAAGTCGGAGACCTTGTTCTAAAAGGGTGGAAGTGTCGAGACATGTGAAGAAGTTGGAAGCAAACTGGGAAGGGCCATTTAAGGTCGTTAAAATCATGAAGGCAATGACGTATCGATTACAAGATCTCATGGGTAAAGATCTACCACGCCCTTGGAATATAAATAACTTGAGAAAATTCTATGCATAAATTGTGTATAGTGCAGTTATATAAGAATCTAGTGGTATAACTTTGCCTTGGTATTTATTTGGATAAGCGTTTATAATCATTTTGTTATTCTGAATATGCATATATAGTAAATCAAAAGGGGATGAAATCCCAGTTCGACATTTGACATATACGATGATAAACATGAAACGATGCAGGCAAACGATCCCGACGCTGAGTCAAATTAAAATGATGTCAAAAGAGAGTGCAAAAGTATCTCAAAATACAAAAAGTCAGTCTACCCAAAAATACCAATATTATAAATACAATTAAGCTAAGTCAGCTGCAAAACTACATTGAATTAGTCCTCGATTATTTGAGGCTCGTCAACTGTGGCCGCGGCTTCACCCTCTCCCTGCTCGCCACCCCAATGGATCGTTGCCTCTAATTCTCCCTCGAACTGGATACTTGCTCCAGACTCGCCGATAACTAAGGCGTCGAACTACGGGAAATAAGTATAAGAAATACCTTCTGGGGGGCTGCCGAAGGTCGCTTGAGGGGAGCTCTCAGATAAGAGTTGGCGAACTCTTCCTCCTGGCAAGTGGGGGGGAGATCTCCCGTTTCCTTCAAATAGTCGAGAGCCATGTAGAAGCCGTCCTGTATGTCGTTCACTGTTGAGCGCAGCATGTCGCGAGCCCCACCCAAACGAGCATCGTCAAGCTGGCGCTGGAAGGAGGAGGACTCCTGGAATTCCCTGCGACCGGCGGTTTTGCCCAAGGCAAATTGGCGTCGTCCTTCAGCTTCGGTGCCCTCTTGCAATGCACTTAGTTGCTGACGGAGCTCAGCGTTGGATCGCTCTAGATCAGCCATTTTGCGCTTATTCGCATTGTATGATCGGCAGAGCATATCGAGCTCTTTCTGTGAATGACGAGAGTAAGTTTCGTCTTACGCAAATTACAATAAAAATAAATGCGTAAGCATTAAGTCGAACTTACTTGTAGAGAAGAGGCTTTTTCCTTGTCCTCTTGAGCAGCCAACAACTCAGCTTGGACTTGTCCCTTATAATCCATGAGCTCTTGTTGAGATCTCCTCAGGACCTCCTTGAAGCTCGAGTTGGTAAGGGACAACTGGTGTATCAAGAGCTTCGTCTGAAACGACATAATGTTAAACGAAGTTATAAAACACGGGTTAATACAAAAATACTGAGTCGTAACGAATGTACCTTTTCGAGGTACTGAGCGGCTTGCTTCTCGACGATGGGGTGAGGCTCATCGAGGATCAGAGCCTTATCCTTGGGCAGCAGCATGCAATGGAATAGTTCGATTGCAGTGTTGCCGCTACGATCCTCGAGTATGCTGCTGTCCGGGTATATATGCCAGTCCTGGATAAGTGGTTGTTGGTCAGGCCGAGGAACGGCGCGTTCAGTCACCTCGCAATCGAGGTAGTCTTTGAGAAGCAGTGATTCGGCTTCATTGAGTAGCTCATAATCACGAGCACTAGGCTCGTCTGAGGGTCAAGGTTGGGGGGCGGGAAGTGCAGCCTCGGCGGAAGCGGGTTGAGAAGTACCCTTCCGGTGAGGTCATTTTTCGGGGCGACCATAAGAAGCGCCTGTCAGATCCCCAACTGCCTCGGAGCGGCGACGACGGACGAGAGAGCCCTCCTCGGCCTCAAGGTCGTTTGCATCGCTGGTGCTTCGAGGAGGACGAGGTGTGGTTGAGGTGGTGCGTGGTGGCTGGGCACGACTGGACCCCTGGACTTGGGGTTCACCAATCCGTAGGGCGGGTTGCCCCTGAGTTTGCCCACGACCGCGACCCCAGCCGGTACCTCGACCAGCTGCAGCGGCTGCTCGTTGAGCCGCCTCGGCTGCAATAACAGCTCTCTTGTCTAGACGAGCCTGTCTTTCTTCCATTGCTGCGAAAGAAAACAAAGATAAGCATGAGATGCATTAGATAGAACACAAAATATTACGAAGTATAGTAGCGGATACAATACGAGTATAAACTTTACCAAGATTTTCGACACCAGGCACGTTGGCGCTACTAAGCCCACACGTGACAAGCACTGATTCACTCATCACGACGTCGGGATTGAACAGCCGTTTGAGGATGCGTTTCAATGTTTGTCGAAGTATTGTGGGTCGACCGACATTGCTCAAATCAATGAGGTCCATACCCCATGGACGAGGTACATTCCAATTTTCGTTTAAGGGTGGAGCGACGAAGAAAAACTTTTTCTTCCAATATCCAAATGAAAATTGAGTTCGAGATTGTAAACGACAATGACGCTGGGGTGCGAGGAAGAAAAAGCCTTCTCCTTAGATTGAGTACTTCGATGCACTGATAGAAAACCGTTAAAGTTTTTTATGTTCGGATGAACCCCGTACATCCTCATTACAACTATAAAGAAAATTATATGCCTATACGAATTTGGAAGCAATTGAGTGGGGCTTAAACGAAGATGTAGAAGAATGTTTACTATGGCGGGATGAAGGGAAAACCTAAGGCCAGACGCAAGATGGGCCACGTGTATAGTGCGAAACCCTATGGGTGGACGATGCATCCTATCACCCTCGTTGGGGACCATAGTGCGATACTCAGAGGAGATATGATACCTAGCCCTAATGTCCGCAATATTCGATGCGGTCAAGATCGAGGAATAACCTAGCCAAGGGATTTGTCTACGAGCCCTATCCATATTCGAAAATAACTGAGAATTAACATCCTCGTCTCCCTCGAGATTTGGATATGGAAGGGGAACGTCAGGAGACTCGGGCTCAAGGTCTATGGGGGGGTCGTTCACATTGGGTTCGGGGGAAGTCTCGGGGCTACTTGAACTACTATCTGACTCACTATGAATAGATGAGGTGGCCTCGTTTTCCTCATCAGAAACTCGGGGTGAGGCACCCACACCGGAGGTACTCATAAGTGATGATTTTTAAAAAAAAACAAAAAAAAAAAGGAAAAACAAAGAAAATATGCAAAGTATGGGAGTAACAAAAGAGAGGAAGAAAGCTTATACCTAGTAGCTTGCAAAAATTTGAATTTGAAATGGAAGAGAGTCTCCGAATAGCGAGGACGCCGGAAGAAACTATGCTGCTACTTCTGTAAATCAAAGCTGGAGAGTAGAAATTCAAATGGAAGGGTAAGTCTATATATATACTAGGGGGTAATTTGAAGTCAACGGTCCGGATCGACTAATCAAAAGTTGCATCCAACGGTGGAGAGACATGACGTTTCTTATCTCTCTCGGAATTTGAAAGGACAGAGCGACAGCACAGACACGTTTCTCGAGAAACGGCGTGTCAGAGTTAATTAGAATTAACGGCTGCAAGGTAATGATTGCAGTGGATGAATTATAATTAAAAATATAAGTATGGTAATAAATGTCCAGAAAAGGTAACAATTGCATAAAATTGTACTTCGTCGGTCAAGGGTCAAGAACTTTCAAGTATTTTCCCCTTCACTCACGAAGTGGGGGACTTAATGATATACCTAAAATATTAGAAGATTTAATAGTCGTCAGCTCGTATTCCTTGAAATATATAGGGTCGTATATTTGATATACTACCTCGAATACGAGGAAACAAGATGGGTTTCACACCCGGTCCCTATAACCTTGGTATTTGCATTACACTCCAAGATCCACGTGTTTTTGTAATTCGGGTAGGGTCGGTTCATGGCTCGACCCGATGGGCATCGAATCTGTGCCACCCATCAGACACACGTTGTTAGGAATTTCATATCAGATGTTTTGATGATGACAAATAGGACTTTCTGTTAGACTCCGAAAAGTGTAAAAGCTTTCATAGAATGTTATGTATAAGTACCTGAAAGCTTATTTATCTTAGGCTTATAGTATTTATCTTTGTAGAATTCCTTAGACTAAGTATGTGACACTAAAACACTTAGGAAAATTCTGGGTGAGTCTACCAAGTGATGAAGGTGAAGATCAAGCGTCTAAAGCTACAATGGATAAAGATATCTTGAAGCGTCCGTCAAACGCTTTAGGGATTACCCCAGTGCTCAAACTACGAATGGATAACTCAGGCCGAATACTCAACATCAAGTGAAATGACGGAATTCTCAGTGAGACCATCAAGACAAGATTGAAGAGTAAGCGTTTGAAATAAAGAAAAGAAAGTCAGGATCAGTCCAAGCGTCTGTCCAATACACGAGAATAACTATTCTCTTCAGCAAGCGTCCAAAAAGGTTAAACCAACACAACCTACAAGGAACGTAACCTGAAAAAGAATTCAGACCCAAAACCATCCAAAGACTTAAAAAATGCATGAATCAAATGGACGAATTATTTCCAACGGAAATAAGACAAGATGCATTAAAAGTCGGATAAGTGCTATTAAAATATAAGCACTATAACTTATGGGCAAGCCATATCTTTGACCTAGACTGTCAGATTTATGAAACCAAGACCATGCCTAACCAATTAAATATACACAAAGTTAGAAATGTCTGAACTCAAGGAATGTTTGGGGAAACGAGACTCCAACCGAGTCAAACGGACAAAAATCACCAATACCTTATAAATAGCTCTTTCAAAATACAAGAAAGCGGGCGTGACACACAAAAATACCTACCTTGTTGAAAGAAAAGCTTACTAAAAATCATAGCCAAATATCCATATAAGCTTTTCACAAATATTCCAGAGACAGTCACCCATATCTCAAATCTCTTGTTAAGAAGAACCTATACTACCATTGAGATATCCCCAAGTTGTTTGAACTTTCCAAAAACAAACAAACCCGTGACCAAAACCATCAACACCTTTCATCTGAGTGAGAAAGCTGGTTGACTTGCAAGCAATATTTTTATGTAAAAGAAGCTTGTTGAAGTTGATCTCTATTGGAGCTGAAATCTGTGTGACCAAGGAGTTCCGAGATCAAGAGTAACTTGCACCATTTCTGAGTGAAAGAAGCAAGGGGATAGAAGATCTTTAGTGGAGCTGAAATCTGTGTGACCAAGGAGTTCCAAGATCATATCCAATCTCCCTCTATCTTGTAGAAGTCTCTGTGTGACTCTTCGATAATCATCATAGTGGAAAACCTCCCTGATAAAAGGAGAAGAAGGACATAGCTGGGATTACATCACCCAGTGAACCTTACAAATATCTTGTGTCATTTACCTCTTTAAGCATTCATTGTGTTACTGCTTTACTATTCCTACTGCATACATTCTGATAAAGTCTTAAAACAACTAAGCGACTACTTTCGAATAATTAACTGAACGCTAAGCTATAAAATACTTCCGCTGTGCTAACTCTGATTTAGTGATTAAACTCTGCCCTACTCTGGTAAGCGTTGAAATCACCGAGTCTAAGTTAACGTTTCTCACGCGCCACATCTAGCGCTTAAACTTGTCAAGCGTTCAAATACTTCAAAGTAATACGAATTTTTAAGAAGTCAAAAAAAAAAAAAAGACTTCAGGGTCTATTCAACCCCCCCCCCCTTCTAGACCCTTTCGTATACCACTTGGGACCAACACACGTGTAGGGAATTCGTAGGCAAGACGTCTTGTCAATCATTCGCCCTACAGTACCGAATGGAAACTCTATAAATACAGTCACTTATGAAGAATTGGGGACCGAGAGTTTGAGCAATAAATACTACGAATCATTCTTCGTGTAGCTCGAATAATTGGAGACTCGAGAGTACGAACCTAGAATACAAATACGAGAGATCGTCATAATACGAATCAGATCTATTCTAACTACATGTTTGAACTACGTCTAGACTTGATCTTGAAAGGGTACGTAGGCAGCTCAACATCTGAGTGCAGTCTATATTATTGAGAACGTGACTTTCGTGCATATTATCGATCCTCTTGACTGAAATAGTAGGGAGTAGGACCCGTGCTAGATCAAATATGAAAGCTAACTTTTCTGAATCTTGAAATATTGCTTTCACGCAGAGAGTAGGGGGAGATACTTCAACAAATAACGACAATTGAAGAAAAATAATCAAATACGATGATAGATATAAGAAAGCTATAAAGAAATATTTCATTTCTTTCAAAACCATTGCCAATTGGTTCTTTAAGCTTTCAAAGATGAATTTAAAAGGATCTAGTTCACCAGCCAATTCTCTGTCCATCCTTGTCTCCATTTTCATATTATCCTATAACTTTAACACCCTAACTTAACTTTAACTCCCTAACAACAATGAGGTATATAAGAACCAATAAAGTATCTAAATTAAAACCCTAATAACAATCTCGCTAACGTGAATTTGCTTCTTAGTTTCTCATATTAGCTTAATGATCGAGGATGAGACATTCTTGAATAGCACATTACCAACACATTGGATCTTGGGTGATCTTTACATAGAAATTGTTGGTCCCAAGTGGCATAAAATGTTAATGCTAGGTTTTTGTACTCGAATGCCATTAGAGAATAGAATAGAATAGGACATTCTGATCATGTAATTGTTATTCTCTTTATTAATAAAAGGCGCTTTAATTGTTTACTTTATTAACGGCATTCATATATAGTAATCATCTATAAGTTCATGTACATAAGAGTAAACTCTCTATGGCACTAGAGGAGTTCAATACTTGTGTACTTAATTAGTTCGCAAGCCAAAGATTCCCAATTGGGCATTGGAAATCACCAAAACTTGTATAATATGAGTTTTGACAAGGAAAATGTCTGTCAATCACTACGGAGTAGTGGTAGCTCATATTATAGGTGCAGTAATGGAAGATAGTACACTCGGACATGACTCGTGTCAATTTTATCACATTGGTTTTACTCATTGACAGTAAGTGACAAAATTGATTAAATTGTAATAGGTGTCCGAACTTTTGATCTGAGGAACCAAGTTGGAGATATACTTATGACGTAGGGTTTGTCATTAGAGTAGTTAGACCCAATTCATCCTATGGTGGGGTCGACCTCGAACTGCAATCTAACGGGCAAGTAGTGGTCTTAGTTGATATCCAAGATGAGATTTGTTCCATCGTAAGTGAACGAGATATTTTCCTATGCATTTATAAGTAAGTAAGATCTAAAGTCTTTGGCCAAAGCATATGAGCTATTGATTAAGGCTCAAATGATAAAGCTCAGTGATTTAGACTTATTATAAATAAAGCATAAAGTCAAGTTTATGAGTTTGACATAAACCATGACTCTTACTTGACTGGGATATGAAAACAAAGAGTTTATGAATACATTGAATTTACAATAGGAAAGGTTTAAAGGATGATCTGATCATTTCATCTTATTTGGGATACGTTGTGAGCCATATAACTGGCTAGGTATTACCCACATCCCTTGGATTCCTGCTATTGCCAAATATAGATAGACCTAAAGAGTCGCGCTTAAAAAGAAAACTTAAACGAAAATTATGGAGTATTTCTTGTAGTAATATTTTAAGTATTGGATACTTAAATTATTTATTAGATAAATGGAATTAATTATTTAAAGAAATAAGTTATTTCATTTATGAAATTAATTAATTGATTATTTCTTGAAGAAATAAAAGTAATTAAATATCCAATTAATTATTTGATTAGTTTAACTAATTGGATTAAATTAATTAATTAAATATAAGATTGGATTGGACTAAAATTAGTGCACCATGAGGCGCACCATTAGTGACTGGGTCGGCCACTATGGACACCCAACATGGGCTCCTTTTAGTCGAGAATTTTGACTTAAGTGATATAAATATGTCACTTAGTAAAAACCCTAATAACATAAGTCATAATACACTTGAACTACAAGAAAAGAAAAAGACTCCCTCCCCTCTCTCTCATAGCTGTCGGCCACCAAACCACGAAATGAGGTCTTTTTCTCGTTTAATTTTCCGACGAGACGATTTAGAGGCAGCGCAATTGTACTGCTTAGATCAAAAATCAAATTGCTGGATCTCTACACCAAAAGTTGGAGGAGCTCAATTTCTTGGAGAAAAATTTAGAACTCTCCAACCACTTCGCTACTACGAGTAAAGTAGCTAAATTCCTATCTTACATACGCCTGTAAACCTCCGGTCGATCCTGGTTTTGGAAAAAAATTGAAAATTTTCTTTATACCGTTTCCGCTACGTCTTAGAAGTTTTTCCCAACAAATAGATCTTTTTCACTTTTTAAATTTTTTTTATGCCTTGGATAAATTCAATGCGCGCACATAATGATTTTCAAATAGCCGACTATAACAATTGAGTAGGTTAGCTCCTCAACATAACATAATCAGATATGAAGGTGTCTAGTTGACAGAACATAAGTTAATTTAGAGTAACCAAAATAGAAAAATTTCTTCTTTTAAAAACGGCTAGTCAGTTTGTTCTTTAAATGCATTAGAAAAAGATGCAACAGATAAATGATTGCAAGAATGATAAGCTAAATACGGCAATAAAGTAATGAACATAGGTTTGAATAGTGGTTCCAAAGGTAATTCTTGGATGTGCACTTACTCCACTAAATGTCCACAGACTTGTATACAAAGCTTTTATATAGTCTTCTTTCCAACTAATCAAGCTACACAAATTTCGAAAAGAGTTTAGTACTCCCCTACACAAGAGTCAACTACTGAGTATTAGCCTACGCAAATCTTAATACTTCTATCAAAGTGCTAACCTACACAAAGCTCTCTAAATGTTTGATACGGTCGTAAATATTATTTTCTATAATTGGGCCTAATTGAATTGGGCCTCGTGGACCTATGGCAAAATTGGGCCAAGCTAATGGAAAATATGAACAACGAAAGACGAAAAAGGGAGCCCACACGAATGCTTATGACTTATACAAATGCGAGGTAAATTATTGAGCTCAAGGGTGAGCTCATGGGATACTTGAAGGGAGTGCTAGAGGAAGAGGTCAAGGATAGCAGGACGAGAGACCTCATGATCAAGCTGATGAGGGGATGGAAATAAATCAAATATTTGGTCAACATATATCCCTAAAATCAACGGATTGATCCCAATACCCCTCAACCACCGAAAGAGACCATTTGACTAAGAAAAAGAGGGAGGGGGATGGACATCTACACTATAAGGGGTAGAAACTTTAGTCTTGTATTTTGTATCATTCACTTCTATTAAAAATTGTAGTCTTCTATCAAGAATTAATAAAATATTCTATCAAGAATTAATAAAATAACGTTATGTTAGTCTTCTTCTCCACATTCTTAATCTCTCCAAATAATCAAAAATAGTTTTAGTTTAGGATTTGAAGAAAAAATCTGGGTTTTCGTTTATTAAATTTTTTTGTGTGAAAATCGAACCACATCAATGTTGTTTTACATAATTTTCTTCTCTCACAAATCACTGAAACTAATCAACACAAGAATAAGTCTAAAATCGCTGAGTGAGCTGACTTTTCTTGGACTTTGAGATTCTAAAGATGGATTCTGCTAATTTGAAATTTTCTCTAAGTTATATATATATTGATCTTCAAAACTTATCTTTTGCAGCTTCGCCCGTTTGAATTTTTGGCAATATTTGAATTCTGCAAATATTACAGGTAGTATATGTAGTGCCTACAAACCCGCTACAATTTCTCTATTGTCATGTCCTTTCTTTAACCTGATGAATCAGTTTTTCGTGGCTTATGTGAAGCCGTCAGTATTAATCTGAGCTAGTTGTACTTGACCACTAAAAATTTGCCACTTCCTCATTCATCTTCTGAATTATCTCAGCCCAACCTCAAACAATTTTTTATATTGGACCTAGCTTGATCGTCATCAACTACGTAGTCGACTGCTCTAGTCATCCTTAAGTAGATAACTAAGACTAAAAGTTTTGACTTGCCACATCTTCTACTAGTTGTCTGCACACTTTGAGTTTCTTTACTTAGAAATTAGGGCTTAATTGGATGGTATATCCATCTCGAAAAAAAAAATTTCATGAAAAAAGTGAGAAATTTTTTTTTTAGGGATAAGAAATGTTGTGTTAGAAATGTGGTTGGATGAATTTTTTTTAGAGAAAAATATATAATGATTATGGTTGATGTGATATGTTTTTTATTGTGAAAGTTTGTTTATATTAATGTTTAAATATAATTTTTCATAAACATATTTTAGTCAAATTCATCGATTTAGTCATCAAAAACTAGGCAAAATGGATCTTATTTTGCTTGTTACGTTATTTTACATTAGAATATGTAATTAATTTGATTTTCGGTGTTGAACAATAGCCGGACCAAACCTTTTTAATTGGTGAATAAACTGTCAAATTATGAATAGTAAAAATGTATTTTTTTCTTTTTTTTCAAGAATTTCTCATAGAAACTTTGAGATTTTTATTCAAAAAAATTCTCATGATATGCCAACCAAACATATGTTTGGGAGAAAAAATGTTTGAAAAATATTTTTTTGGAGATGGAGTGTCGATCCAATTAAAGCCTTAGTTCTTACAACTTGACTACTATAAAATATAAAATTATAAGAGTGGGGTCTAATAAGGTGCCTATTATCATCATCAAAACCATATAAAAATGGGGTAAATTACATCCAACCCCCCTGTGATATTCGTTATTATCACTCCACCCCCCTGTGAAAAAAAAATATATCATGTTACCCCCCTGTGAAAATATAAATGATGCACAGAGACACCCAGCGCTTGGATGTGTTCTCATGCGCTCAATTGTGTTATTTGTTATCGGTTTTTAGGGGGTAAAAAATCTATTTTACCCTTTCTTCAAAAATATAAATGTTAGGAATTTCATGTTAGATGTTTTGATGATGACAATTAGGACCTTTGTTAGACCCCAAAATATGTAAGTTTGTTTTTCAGCTTTGAAGCGTTAGATTTGTAATAGGCTTTGCTTTATTCTTATTTTAGATTGTTAGGTTAAGCTGTCTTAGACTAAGCGTCTGATATGTTCTGGGTGAGTTTATCAGAAGTATAGTTTGAAGACTCAAGCGCCTGAATTCTGAATGAAGATAAAGTCTCCAAGCGTCCAATTGACCAGCTATATCAAGCGTTACCTTATAGGACAAAAGTGATTTCACCTGAATTTATTTCTAAATCCAGAAGGAGCTTTAATGCAAATATTCTCAAAGCATTAAATACCAACGGGCATTTAATTCAAATGCATTAAATGCTGATAAGAGCATTAAATGTGATAAGCACTTTCAGACGTACGGAGAAGCCACCCTATTGGACTGTCAACTATTCAAAGACTGCAGCACCAACTTTTGTGCAGCAGATTTTCAGGAAAAAGGACAAAAGTTGTTCACTCGCGAAAGTGAGAGACAAGAGCCCTTGCATGTGTCAAACAGACACTTTTTCCCCTAATGCCTATAAATAGGACTTCAACAACAAGCCAAATACAGAGAACAATTATCAAGTCGAATTGCTGTTGCATTGAAGTCTCATTCCTTACAATCTCAAAAAAGCCAAAACTTTCAAGAAAATATTCTCTTTGCTTTTCTTCGAATCCTGAGACAGTCAACCCAATATCTCAAATATTCTTTTCGGAGAAACCCACATTACTACTGAGATATTCCTAGTTGTTTGAACTTTATCAAAATCAAACAAACCTTTTAGAAAAACCCCTATCCAAGCCTCGCGATCTGTGTGAAGTCGAAGTTGGATACTTGCCATATTTCTGGGTGAAAGAAGCAAGGGGATTGAAGTGATTTGGAGCAGAAATCTGTGTGATCAAGGAGCTCAAGTCATCGACATCCATCTCTCCCTAATTTGTAGAAAATTCTGTGTGATTCTTTAAGAATCATTTTAGTGGATTGCCTCCAAGTGGATTTGTAAGAACCTTACAAATACTGTTCTTTACTTTACTTTCAGCATTCATATTATCATATCATAATCTGATAAAGTAAAACTTAATCAAACGCTAAGCAACTAAATACACTTTCAGTGACGCTAAAGCTTTCAATGAG
This sequence comes from Buddleja alternifolia, assembly GCA_019426215.1. Classification (NCBI taxonomy): domain Eukaryota; kingdom Viridiplantae; phylum Streptophyta; class Magnoliopsida; order Lamiales; family Scrophulariaceae; genus Buddleja; species Buddleja alternifolia. The sequence goes on along the minus strand of CM033392.1, from coordinate 45,294,713 downwards.
AAGACTCCAAAAATTATTCCGCTGTGCTAACACTGATCAAAGAAGTGAACGCTCAAACCTTCTTGTTTGTGGTATTCAAGTCTTGAAATCTAAGTTAACTTTCTAAAAACATTCTTCGTTAGACGCTTCGCCAAAGCGCCTATATTTTAAGTGAACGCTTAAGTCAAGTGTTAGACACTTCAAGCGTCTACTTTCCTAGCGTCCAAAATCTTTTTTAATACGAATCTTTTGAAGTCGAAAAAGACTTCAGGGTCTATTCAACCCCTCCCCCCTTCTAGACCCTTTCGTATGCCACTTGGGACCAACAATAAATACTTCAAAATTACATTTTAGCCTTCATTTTCTCCATCTTTCTTCATTGCTTCAACTGTTCTCTTCTCTTCCTCAACAGACAAAGCCGAGCATGTCGACATCCAGCAATAATAAAAGTTTCAAGAATCTGAAACAAAGTCTTGAACTGAGGTATGCGTCCCTTTCTGATTGTAAATGTTTCATACAAGCTCAAATTAGGGTTGTTGAATCTGAGAGAAAGCCCTCAAAAAGAAGATTGTACTATGTGTGCCCAAGACAAATTTGCTCTTTTTTTTGATGGTGTAAGCCTTATCGAGCAATTTGGTCACCAAGTGGAATTCCCGTCACTTTTCCATCGGGTGATTTGTTTTCTGGGGCTGAAGAGGAGGTTGAAGATGATGACGGAGTGGTATCTGGGGTTTCAAGAGTTGTCGGTTCACAAAGGCAGGAGATGCGTGGAAATTATGTCCATTTTTCATGGGTGATTTGTGCCATTTTATTCACAATGTTGGTTGTAATTTTGGTTAGGGTTTGAATTTCTCTTGGTTTTTACCAGTCAATTTAGTGTTTGGGAAATGTTGGTGTTGGTTTAGAAGTATTTGTAGTGACTTGTAATGTGCAATTTCTGTTTGTAGTGACTTGTGTATTCAATTGACAGTGTTGTGTTTTCAGTTTGGAATTGTTGCAAATTTGTAGTTGTAGTGACTTGGTGAAATGTGGAATTGTTGCAAATTTTTAGCTTATTATCCATTGAGGATATGTTAGGAGTACCAAACAATACAAATTGTCTTGAATTGTCAATTGAAGTGGACCACATAAAGCTAAAACAACAAATGCATACATCACAAAAAAGTTTACTCTCACACAACACTAAAGCTCAAAAACATAATTAAAAAAAGCTCCAAAATGTCAGTCAATTAATAAGGAGGGTATTCAATGTTTTCAACCAACAAAATGCCAACAATTGTTTACAACGACCATAAACTACCAAAATACCATTAAAAAACTAAGAAAATATTGTATTAGTATTAAAGCACCAAAACTACCACACCACCACCAAAACTACCACACCACCACTGAATATCTCCAAACCCAGCACAATGTTCACCACAAAATAATCTCCCAAAAAGCATAATTCTTAAACAACAAAACCAACTACAACAAACATCCTACTTTCTTGGCCTCTTTTCAAATTCCCTGTCTCTGATGTTCTTCAGTACATCTGAAATAGATGTCCTCTTAGTTTTGTTTTTAGGAGCAGGCTTGTTTCCAGGGGTATTGGCTGCTGCAATTGTTCCTCCAGAGCCAGAGCCAGATCCAGATCTAGCTGCAGCTGCACTTATTCCTCAAAATCCTGTTGGAGCTGCACTTATGCCTCCAGAACTTCCAGCTGCTGAAATCCATAGTTATACCAAGGTGATAAACAGATACAATAATTGAAATTCAATTCTATAATCATCAAGGGTGTATAAGGGTGATAATTAATTGAAAGTGTATGGATTACAGGGTATACCAGTATGAACTCTTCTCCATGTAGTGCTTTCTAATTCAGTGGGTATATTTGCAGATCCACCCCTAGCACTCGGTTTCTGCATTTACACAAGGGGCTTACAATGATAACTTAACAATATCTCATGGGAATAAAATGTAATACATATGAATATTAAGTTTTTACCCTAGGTCTTGGAGTGGGCATATTTGCAGATCCACCTTGGTTTGTACATGCACTTAGGAGAACTGCATTTCTTGTCCCTTGATAATCGCCTTTCCCACCCTTAGTTGATTGTTTCTACATTCACACAAAAGGGGCAAATTGATACATTAACAAAATATCACAAGGGAATATAATGAATGTTCAAATCCATCAGTTTGTTGGGTAGCTGCATTTTCAGTTTGTTGGGGGTGCTTCAGGTACTTGATCAGCTACGAAACTCTACAATAACAGTTTGATTGAAAAAGAAAAAATAAGTTGACAACACATTTGTACATGCACTAAAAATAATGGCAAGTAAATTTTTGAGTAATGCATTACCTTGTACAATTTGGAATTTGGGTGAGTAGAATTGGTGCAAGAACCTTTATTATGACCCATCTCCAAACAATTTTTGCAGGTATGTGTGAGACCCTTCCTTGTACTGTTCAGCCCCTCACCAGGACCCTTCATTCTTGCCTTCTTTGGTCTGCCTCTCTTTCTTTTAATAGCTGGAGTTCTTAGTGGTGGATAGTTGGCCTTAATGTAATCTCTCTGACCAGGAACAACATGTATCATATACTCATAAACCTTGAGGTATGTTTCTTTCTTGTAACAGACATCCACATAATCTTCCACATCATTTCTTTTGTTGGCTATTGCTGCATATGCATGGCAGCATAGATATCCATTCAGCTGGTACATACCACATGTACATGTCTTCCTGTCCAAGTCTACCACATACTTATCAAGTAATTGATCAACTTCAAATTCCATACCTCCACATAACCTTGTTGTGCAGTTTTTTGCTACTTCAGATTGCTTGTTTATCTTTTTAAGAATATTAGGACAAACCACACTAGCATACTTGAACATCCCTTCCTTCTTCATCTGTATCCTACTCATCAACCTTGTTTTGATCCACTCAATCATAGAAATTATTGGCTTGTCTCTTGCAGCTAGGATGTAGTTATTATATGACTCACACAGATTATTAACCAATATATCACTTTTGCAGCTTGTTTTGAAGTAAGGCCTACACCAATGCTGGAATGGGACTTCTTTTAACCATTCTACTGCAGTTTTAACATTTTCGTCAATCTTAGGATCTGCTAGCTCTATTCGCTTCATGCACATTTCAAAGTCATGTTTATTGGCACTTGAAGCTGCCCTCCATAATAGATCATTCAACAAGCTGGTCTTATACTTCTTTTTGAAGTTTTCATATATATGTCTCATGCAAAATCTGTGTTCAGCATATGGAGTCAACTCTGAAACAGCTTCAATCAATCCTTTCTGCCTATCAGATATGAAAGTCCACTTGCTTGCAGAATCCATCCCTCCAATATCCTCCAATAGCACAGACAAAAACCATTTCCAACTCTCATAATTCTCAACCTGTACAACTGCAATTGCAATAGGCACCATGTTGTCATTGCCATCTCTTCCCACTGCCACCAAAAGCTGACCTCCAAACAGAGTTTTCAAAAAACACCCATCAAGGCCGATAATAGGTCTGCAGCCACTCAAAAATCCCTGCTTCATTGCATGCAAACTCACATATATCTTATCAAACGTTGGTGGTTCAACATCTTCCTTCCTCCCGAGTAAAATCAGACTTCTAAGGTTTCTTGCTCTCACAGTTTCACAATAATCCCAAAGCAGATCATATTGCTTAGAATCTAAGCCAACTATTTTATCTATTGCTTCTCTCTTTGCTCTTGAAACCTTAGCACTACTAACCTCCACCCCACATTTCCTGTTTATTGCATTCCTCAACTGATCATTGCTCACATGGGGATTATCCCTGATCATTTGCTCCAACCTCTTAGCAATATAACTGGACTTGGCCAACTTGTTATTAAATGTCTTTGCACAAGAATGTTCACCTTTCGGGGATTTGATTTGGAAGATTGTAGTGTTCTGTATTGCTGAAGCATGTAGTCTCCATTTACAATTTTGATTCTTGCAGGTCACAGTAATTCTACGAGATTCATTCCTTACGTATTCAACATCAAACCCATTCCTCACACAATAATCTCTCAATGTTTCTCTGTACACTCTGTCAAATTTCATGCCCACAACCAGAGATTTTCCCTTCATTTTTCGCTCTCCTTCCCTGAGAAAATGGTGTCTAGGTCCACTTCTCTCCCCAATTTCATCATCAGACCCATCCAGACTAGGAAGCTCATCTTCCTCCCCAGGATCACTATACCAATCATCATGAAGAGACTGATTGGGACCTTCACCTTCTCTGATATTGATCCCCTTTGTTGATCTTTTACTCTTGTCCTTCTTCTTGGTCTTAGTTCGGTTGTGATTCTGGTTCTGATTCTTAGACTGTGAGATAAATTTTTTTAGTTTCTTCTGCAGTTCAGCTTTAGTTGGAATTTTTCCTAAGAAAATATCATCATCACTAGATCCTTCAATATCCTCCAAAATGAAGCTGGGGGAATCAGAAAATTCCCCTTCTAAGTCCTCTTCATCAGATGTACCACCAACAGCAGTAGCACATGAGATATCACCAGTAGCAGCAACACCAGAAGTACCAACATTAGGCTCCTCTTCCAATTCCTCAAAGCCATCATAATTACCCTCCTCAACCAATTCCTCATCACCATCATAATTACCCTCATCAACCAATTCCTTATAACCCTCCTCATCATCCTTTTGTCATCAGACTCTTCATAATCGTTATCAGATGAGTCATCAAATTCTGACCTTGAATCTTCCTCATCCACTGTAACGGGTATGTTTTGTCCTGCCATTTTACCCTTGCCCTTTTCAGCAGCTCTTGATTGAGCCATTGCATCAACTTCATTGTTTTCTTCTTCTGAAACTTTACCCTTCCCTGAAATAGCAGCTCTGGAAGCTCTGGATTGAGCCATTTCAGTAGGTTCAGTCTCTTCTTCTTCTTCATCTTCTTATAGGAATGCATCCCATCCTTGTGCAAAATTGTGACCTTCCATTTCATCGACTACTTTTGCATCTTCTTGAACTGATCCTAAACCAACAACATTTTCTTCATCAGCAGCATGTTCATCCATTTGTTCAGTATCACCAGCAGCCTGTTCTTCAACTGTTTCAGTTCTCTTTGCTTCACCATCAACCCCTCTACTAAATTCTTGAGTTGCAACTGACTCATATGAATCATTGAAGTCAATATCTGTCAGTAAAAACTGCAGTTTTTCCTCCTGTGACAATGGTACTTCAATCTGAAGGGGAACTATATTCATGGATGTATCAAATGGTACTACTGGATCATCAACTTCATCCACCCAGATTTCAATTGGAATTGCTGGATCTAAGCCATCAAAGTCTCTAACCAAATCACACATCACCATGTCACCCAAGTCATTCCTTATCAACCGAAGTCCAATATCAAAGGACCACCCAGGTCTTGTGTAGTAAAAATCAACCACAGGCCCTCTACCTCCACACTTTATATACATCTGATATACAGATGTAAGATTCAACACCTCCAGATTAATGTAGAACTCATGCTTCTGTCCACCCACATACTTCTTTGTTGGAGTGTGGACCATCTTACCATTTACCCACATATGTGAAACCTGGTGCGTGATACTCATCTGCAAGTACAATGTTTAAAAACTTATTAAATAGTTAAATAAACAAGTTTTTAACTACCAAACAACTAGAAAATGTCAAAAGTTTATTCTAACTACAAAAATATTCAACTACTAAACAACTAGGGTATAAACAATTAATCAAAGCATATTCTATAACAAAAGTACATGTATGGAGGGGACCATGTAGACCGAAAAAGGTCAAAAACATGTAAATGGGACCTTGAATCTTGTTTTCCATTATAAACTTCTAAAAAATTAAGTGCAAGTCATCTATTTTGGGACCATTTTGTATATTTTATCTCAAAAGGCACATGAATGTCTTTAACAAATATAGACAACTCAAAGATTCTACCTTTTGACTTCATTTTCAGTGACAAAATACACCATTATCCCCTCAACCCAACACATGAACAAATTTTCCCTCAACCCAACACCTCATACCACAAATAATACGTACAATGTCGGAAAACAACAAGAATACTATATAAAAACACATATCTCAAGATATTAAATGGAAAAAATTGATATTACCTTGATTAGTTTGAAAATTTCCAGAACCCGTTCTTCGTGAAAATAGGTAGCCCTCTTCAACTCTACGACCACCGATAATCAAACAACTTCAAACTATAATGATTCTGGACTTTAGCATTGTGTGAATATTGAGGGATTAATCGTCGGGTTTGGGGGGTTAGGGTTAATCGCTGGTAACAATTTGGGGGTTTTCTATTTTAGAGAAAGAATACGATAGATTTTATGAGAATTACCACAGTAAGTATAAAGGTCAAATGAGGTATATATACGAGGGCATTTTGGTCCTCGCAGTAAAATTACTAGGCAAAATAATTTCAGGGAGGTAGTTTGCATCATTTATATTTTCACATGAGGGGGTAACATGATATATTTTTTTTCACAGGGGGGTGGAGTGATAATAACGAATATCACAGGGGGGTTGGATGTAATTTACCTTATAAAAATGTGTCCTAACAGAATTGTTGGCATCGATTTGTTCAACTGCATGGTGAAAAAGGGTTCTTTATATACAAAATAATATTTGATTCGAATGTCGTCATATAAAAATATTACACGTAGAAACCTAATCTACCAGAAGACTACATGATAGGGACTCTTATATTGTGAAAGTTTTTGAAATATAGTTTGTAACGAAATTGTTAAAACTCTCTTTATACAAATTTTTATATGCAGAATATCAATAATCGGTCTCAAATACAAATTCTACAAGATTTTCATTCCAAAAGATGCAAAATACCCTTGAATTTCTGGAGATTCAAATTGATCAATTGATTTAATTTTAATTGATTTTTTTGTTTAGGACTTTTAAAATTGAATATATTCAGAATTTCTTATAATTTATGTATATGAAATAAAATTATATGTTATTAGGGTTCTTCTTGAAAAGTTGTTAGATTACGTCATTTAGATTGAACAATATATATATATATATATATAAGGTCAAGATCTAATACATACCCTCTCTTAGATAAGATCTAAGACCCAATATACACCATTGAATACATTAAATCCAACAGTCCAAAAAATAAGGAAGAAACGGACAGGAAAAAAATGAAAAATAGGGATTAGGGGTATAATGGACAAAATGGAAAAATTATACATCGCCCATTTACCAAAAATAACGGCACATGATCTCCTACAATCTCTCAAAACTGATACCCACAAAAATCTCCACTTCAATGTCACAATCTTAGCCTAAGATTAACGCAATCAATTTATAGAATCGTATTAACCTCATATCTCGTTCGATTATCACAAAAAAAATTCTGAAACTCTAAAATTTCTAGAATATCGAGATTGCAAACCCAAAATCTGAAAATATCGGATTTCTGGAATTGGCATTAACTCGTCGAATCGTTGTGGGTTGCATGAGTCGCTGCTCGAATCGCTGGGGAAGATGATCGGAAAATAGCCATGAAAATGACAGATTTTCACGAACTGAAAAGTCGACTGGAAAAATATCAATCTCCCCTACTGTACATTTGTGTATAGCTATTGTATAATGTATTAATTAGCTATTGTATAATGTTTATTAACTATTGTATTCACTGTATAATGGCTATATGATTCTGTATATTGGCTTATATTTTACTGTATAATGGTTTATAAGCTACTGTATAATGGTTTATAAGATTGTAATTGTATGATGTACAAACACACACTGTATAATGAGTTGTATGATACTGTATAATATGTTATAACATACTGTATAATGGTTTGAAATCACTAATTGTATATCATTAATCACACACTGTATATCACCGTTGTATTTACTGTATAATGGTTTATAAGCTACTATATGATAGTTTAAAAATCACTAATTGTGTTGTCACTAATACCACACTGTATAAGATGTTGTATAATGGTTTATATGATATGTATTTGCTATTTACAAGCCTTAAAAACTAACAAAATGCAATTTTGAAGCCCTAAACGATCTCAGATTGCTAGAATCACGGGACCGTACTGCTAAGCAGTGCGTCTTGTTCAGCACGCGTTTTGGCTATGACTGTGCAATTTTCGCGTCGTTCCGACACAGTGAATTTTTTCCCCATGTTTTCGCTTACATCATTGTTATTTGCTTTGATTTTTGCAATATACAGAATCTGTTATTTATTTTTGTGAAGAATCTATTTTTGTGAATAATCTGTTTTTGAAGAATTTGTTATTTTGCGTTTTGATTTTTGAATAAAACGCTGTATAATATCAATAAATGTTTTGTATATTGCTTAATTAGTTAATGTATCATAAAAAGTATAACGTATTAAAATGCACTGTATATCGCTATTGTATTCACTATATACCTGTTTACATTCAACTGTATAATTATTAAACTGACTTTCTGTATTGCATTTAATACCATACTGTATAATCACGTTATATGGACTGTATAATGAAATATAATAAACTGTATATTGATGATTAATGTACTGTATAATATATACACAAATACTGGTTGCATGATCACTTGCATCAACTGTAACTACGCGTATGTGCTGTTGTATATCACACTTATATCTACTGTATATTGACGTTTCAGCAGATGCGCATCATTAACATATATTTTCCGTAAACACTCAGACGATATAATGAAAAACGTAATAAAAAACTATTGATAATGAAGAAAAAAATGCAGAATTCACGATGAATGATGAAGAAAAAAATGCAAAATTTGCAATTATGATTCGAAAAAAAAAATGAATTTGGAAGCAGAATTGATGAATGATGAAGAGATTTCAAATTCTGGTAATTAAATTGATAATTTCTGTAAATAGATCGAATTATAATTAGAAATAAAAATAAATTGGAAAGCAAAATCTGTTATGGGAGCAATATCAGGAGTCTGTTATGGGAAGCATGAGTTTGTTACGTTTTGCTGACTAAAATGCCCCTGCCAGCATTAAAACAATTTATATAATCCGAAAAATGAGATAAACCCACACCTTGGGATCAAATTGAATCAGGGGCCTAAATTGGGTCTTATATCTTGCCTAAAGCATAAGGATGTATTTGATCCATACCCTATATATATAGAACTAGTAAGTGTACTGTATTAATCCTTCAAACATATACAACTACTCCAGGCATACTCGGATGTTTACCCTCCTGTCACTTTACAATTTACCACACTCCAAATTCTATCATCTATTTCTTTTACATTACTTCTATTCCAATTAAACAACCTACTATTTCTTTCCATCCATATATGGTAGACAATAGCAGCATACATGGATCTTTTTTAACAACTTAGCACTGTTTTCCCTTTGCTTATGCACAGTCCCCATTTGATATTGTCTAACCACGCCCCTTGCCTGCATATAACATTCAACTTTCTCCAGCTTTGATCCACCACTTCCTTCATGTACATGCACATGATGAAAAGATGATTTTTACTTTCCATAGCCTGTCCACATAATAAGCATTGATCATCATCCAATTTCTTCCCTTCACTAATTCGATCCCTTGTCTTCAATCTATTGAACATTGTATAATTTTTTGTTGAATAATTTATATCAATTTTTTTTACACAAAATGTCCGTGTGTATAAAGCTACGAAAGGGTTGCTTAAAATGAACCCTCAACTACGTGTGTTTGAAGCTGTGGAGGGGCTGCTTAAATTGAACTCTCAACCGTGGTAACTTTTTCATACGTGCTTTCAAATATATTCTTTAATTTTCTTTTAAATACAAACTCTTTAATTATATATTTTGGACACAGTTCATGGAGTATTCTGCAGTTTACTTTCCACTAGAATATATATATATATATATATAGGATGTGGATCAAATACATCCATATTCTTTAGGTAAGATATAAGACTCAATCTAGACCATTTAAACCATTTGATCCCAAGGTCCATAATTAAAGCCATTATTTCAGTTTTAATCTTTAATTTAATGATAATAGGGGCATTTTAGTCAATAGGTCTAACAAACCCAATCAAATAACATACAGGATCAAAATCAAATCCCTTATTATAAGCAATAACAGATTCATCGTCCCTTTTTAATTATTCTTTCATAAAATCATATACACAAACGGGGATTTCACAGGTAAAGTTTGCTGCCAGCATGACACACTTTCAAGAATTTTTTGGCAGAATGAAACGCCCTCTTCAATTTCTTCAAGCAAATAATGGCGGCATCAGGAATCGTCACCCACTCGACGTCTCTAATCTTCTCCAGAAGTGGCAAAAAGAGATTCAATCTTCGAACAATGTTAAATTATGTTAAAGCTTACAATTAGAATATTATTATATGTATTAGAGAGAGAGAGAGAGAGAGAGAGAGAGAGAGAGAGAGAGAATACTGGTGTGAGTTTTAATGTGTGTAGAAGAGTTGGATGTTTATTGGTTTATTTAGGGAGATCAGTGGGTATTATTTATTGGAAAAGTGTGGGTAGAATATGCTTGTTTGATGTGTGTATCCTGTATAATAATTTCTATCCAAATGAGACTACGCACAGGTAATGAGATGATGAATGGATAATCCTTTGGCTAATATACTGTATAATGAGTTATAATACACTGTATCATGTGTTATAACATAATGTATAATGACTTATAACATACTGTATAATTGAATATTTTTAATATGTTATAAATTCATACTGTATAATGAGTTATAATATACCGTATAATGTGTTATAATATACTGTATAATGTCTTATAAGATATTGTATAATTGAATATTTTTAATATGCTATAAACATATTCTGTATAATGAGTTATAATATACTGCATAATATATTATAATATATTGTATAATGGCTCATAAGACACAAAAAGAGAAGTAGTGCATTGGTTCATGTGACTGACTGTGAATGTGGAGACTCACTAACTGATGACAACAACAACAATAACCCTTTGTCTTTTTCTTTCTAAATAATAATACAAAATTATTTCTTTTTTTTCATTTGTTTGGATAGAAAATATATGAGAAATTGTATGACATTTCTCTGTCGGTATGTTATTTATTTCGAGCAGTATGACATTTGTCTGTCAGTATGTCTTTCTTTTATTTTCATTTTACTCTTTTAAGTTTGTTATTTATTTTGAGCAGTAAGATTAAGTATGTTGATGTTGATAATATATATATATATATATATATAAGATATAGATCAAATACATATTTTTATATTAAACACGTATTGTAGAATGAGTTATAATATACTATATAATGTATTATAACATACTATATAATGGCTTATAGGATACGTATAATTGAATATTTTTAATACGTTATAAACACATACTGTATAATGAGTTATAATATACCGTATAATGTGTTATAACATACTGTATAATGGCGTATTGGATAATGCATATTATATCCGTCATCCTGGATTTGATACTCCGAATTTCAGAAGCAATTTCGTACCCATTTTTCAGATTCCTGAGGGAGAAAATCATATTACGAAGAAAAGCAGAGCAACCACCATTAGTATAGTGGAGGTGGAGCATGAACTCATCTATGATGTCTTCAATGTCATAAGCAACATCACGTACCTGCTTCAATTCACAAAACAAAGTGTGAAATTCTAGGGATTTTGTGCTTTTCAATGAAAGGGGATGAATGATTGTTTTGTTGGTATTAAGAGGTCATCATAATTGAAATGGGGGTGGGAGGGGAAAGTAGCAGAACTGTAAGCACGATGACTTTATAGATACAAATGGGTTGTAGATGCTGTAATGATGTAAATTTGACTATTATACCTCTGATTTAATTGAAATCAATTTCTCTGCCTGTTATTTGCTTTTTTTATGGACTGTGGATTTAATTGATCCAATGGTGTATGGTGTATATCTTATCTAAGATAAGATATGTATTAGATCTTGACCCTATATATATATATGTATGTATGTATGTTTTGTGATTGCGATTACTTGTTTTTGGTGAATAATTTATCTTAAGATAATTGGTTATACACTTATACTAACTAATTGATGTCTTAATTTAATTTAAACAATGTATTCAATTGTATGGTCATAATGAAATATTAAAGTGGGGGAGAGTGAATAACAAAATCTATATATATAATAAAACACCAACAACTAATCTAAGCTCTTTGTGATTGCTTTGTTGCCTTTGTGCCACCTCAGAGTTACGTAATAGGAATCAAGGCTTTTAATGGTAAAATAATTTGGGAAAATATAAGAAAACAAGGGAAATCAAAAGCAATGAAGAAGATAATATTTCTAGTGGAAACCCAATCAAGGGCAAAAACCACCTCCAACTAGATTTTATTCAACTCTCAAAGTGATTCAAAGTAAATTACAATGTTTTAGTCTAGGTTTTAATAATAATAGAGCAATTCTAAACCCTATCTAATTGGGAAATAAAGTCGTAATACAAAGGAAAGAGGTTTAAGTACAAAAGGAAACATAAAAGAGTCAAAAACATGCCAAAACCCGATTTTTTGCCTCACAAGTTGAAAATCCGTCAGACTCACATTCGAATGTGAGCATCCTTAACGTTCAAAAATTGCGCAGCCTTGGAAAAACTTATCTTATGCTTGGCACGTTCAAACATTTTGGAGACTCATGTTCGAACGTTGCCACTGGGTCCTCTGCATCCAATGCTCGTTTCTTTGACTCTCTCCACACGTTTCCATTTGTTTTGACCTCTTTTTGATCTGGCTCCACTAGCCCAACAATCTCCCACTTGGAGACTGGTAAAAAAATAGCTAGAACTTATTTTGAATAAATACTTTCTACTTATCCTAATTGAAAACTCAATCTAGTTGGAACATCCCCAAAATTAATGGGGATGAAACAAGGCATCTCCATACGTCATCAATTCGTCTAGTTCTAGAGACCCCACTTAATGGACTCTCTTCTCTTTTCCAACGTGTAAAAATTCCCTTTCTCAAACCACTCGCCACTACTTTTTTCACCATGGTGATCACCCAAGATTCACTACAAAATACCGTGGTATACCCTTCTCGGTTTATCTGACCCATGGATATGAGGTTCCTCTATCGGCATCCTCGATGTCAATATCACCCTTGCCCATTGTGTTCAAGGTTTAGTCTTCCCCTAGACAAACCTTTCCAAACTCACGGGAAATATAGTTGGCCAACTTTCTTTTCTCAGGTGTAGATTGATAAGATGCCCCTAAGTCCAAAATCCAATCATCTATTGGATCCTTGGTACAACATACCAAAGCATCTCCATGATCCTCCGTCATGGTATTTACACATCCCTCATCTTGCTTTTTCTTCCTATCTTTCCTCAGCTCCTTGCACTTATTTTGGTAGTGCTCGAATTTCCCGCAATTAAAACATTCCACGTCCTCCTTGCGTTTTCCCCGGTGACTATGTTGAATGCTTCTTCCACAGAAACTTAAAGCTCCTGCCATAAGTTTCTCAGATTCTCTCTAGCGAATCTCCTCGCTCAGAATAATATCTCGGATTCTTGAAGTTTCAGAGTCTTATCCTCGGAAGAACTACTTATCGCGCAGTCACAATTGCACCCCAATTATCATGCAAGGATGAGCATAGAATCCAAGCTTGGATCTCATCATCAAACGTGATTTCAATCGAACTCAATTGAGTTAAAATCACATTAAATTCACTGATGTGATCCGTCACAAATCCACCTTAATCAATCCTCAAATTAAATAATCTACGCATCAAATATATCTTTTTTCGAGGTGGATGGTTTCTTATACATATTTGATAGCGCCTGCATCAGACCCGCTGTAGTCTTCTCTTTGATAATAACGTTGAAAGAAACATTCCTCACCAATGTCAACCGAATCACACCCAGAGCTTGGCGATCTAGCAATACCCAATCTTCATCTTTCATCTTTTCCAGCTTCTTTTCTGTAAACGGCTCGTGCAACCTTTTCTGATATAGATAATCCTCATCTGCATCTTCCAAAGGTCTAATCTTTTTCATCGAACCTATCAATCTTAACTTTTCCCTCATCACTAGCCATAGCTCCCACTCGACAAAAAATTCTCTCATAACTAGCCATAGCTCCCACTCGACAAAAAACTCTCAAAGCTAATCTAAGCTCTTGTGTTCACTCTTAGATCTAGTTCTAGGACGTCTCCTAAAACTCAAATCCTAGGCTCTTGTACCAGTTGTTAGGAATCAAAGATTTCAATGGTGAAATAACTCGGGAAAACTATAAAAAGACAAGGAAAATAAAAAACAATGAAGAAGACAGAATGGCAATGTTTGGTTAGGTTTTCATACCATGTTTGGTCCGAAATTCTCACCAAACCATGTTTGGTTCACAAAATATTTGGTTAAAAATACACTACTTTTTTGGTCCAAAAAAACATAATAATTATTTTCCATCTTTCTACACCTACTTTGACCCTACACTCCTCTCTATGTGCTCTCTCTCTTCTCTCTCCTCTCTAATAGACAAAAGTTTCATGATTTAACTGCGACAGTAACTTTTGTTCCCTTTGGAAACAAAACCAAACATTATCTCACCAAAAAAACACACCAAAAAAACCAACTCCCAAAATAAAATCAAACACAATCTCATCAAACACGCACGTGTCCCCATAAATTTCTCACCAGTAATTCTCACCAAAATACCATTCCAAAACATAACCAAACATAACCAATATTTCTGGTGGAAACCCAATCAAGGGAAAAACCACCTCCAATTAGATTTTATTCAACTCTCAAAATGATTCAAAGTTAATTACATTGTCTTAATCTAGCTATTTATAATCGTAGAACACTTCTAAACCCTATCTAATTAGGAAATAATATTCTAATACAAAGGGAAGAGATTTAAGTACAAAAGGAAACATAAAAGAGTAAAAACATGCCAAAACCCAGTTTCTTGCCCCACAAGTGAAAAATCCGTCAGGCTCACGTTCGAACGTGAGCATCCTTAATGTTCGACGTCGCGCAGCCTTGAAAAAACTTGTCTTCTGCTTGGCACGTTCGATCATCTAGGAGACTCACGTTCGAATGTTGTCACTGGGCCCTCTGCATCCACTGCTCGTTTCTTTGACTCTCTCCACCCGTTTCCACTTGTTTCAATCCTCCTTTTGATCCGAAAATTAAATTGGATTTTGTCATTTATATAATCTTTTAATATTGAGAAAATATGATTTATCTATCATTATTTAAAATAGATAAAATCTAATTTAATTTCAAATCAGATAATTAGCGATTTATTTAAATCCAAATGGAAAATAAATTTGTCCATATTTATGTACTTTTCTTAGTTATGATGGTTTTCCGTCATTTTGTTCCTTTTAGTTAGAATTGTTAAATTCACCCATCATTTTTTTTTTTTTTGCTTTTCACCAGGATTGCCACCACCGACCGCAGTGACTAATCTCCTCGCTGATTGGAGGCATCTCGAAGGGTGGGACAGCTGACCCAGAGTTTTCAATAGCTCTCCATACCCAAAATCGAGGATAGACCCCTCGCCATTTGGTTAAGGGAGGAGGAGTCATTTCCACTCCACCACCCCCTGGGTTAATTCACCCATCATATATTTTACATTAATGAAATCCAATACTCTCTATATATATAGAAATTTTTCTGATAATGCTCATCACAATATGAATCCATTTTGATTCTTCACACTAGAATTAAGCAAGTAATTCAATAATAGGTATATATTTCTTATCATTTAATTTTTACTCTCTATATATATAGAAATTTTTCTGATAATGCTCATCACAATATGAATCCATTTTGATTCTTCACACTAGAATTAAGCAAGTAATTCAATAATAGGTATATATTTCTTATCATTTAATTTTTTATAAAAACAAAGTAGGGTATGATAACTAGGTTGGTTGTAAATTTAGGAGAAAAAAGTGAATGCACTGGGCCACGCACCCAGTCACCCTCAACAGTTACAATATAATGTGGTAGTAATATATGTTGGACGGTACGATACTGAGAAAAGCGGTTCTAGCCCTTTAATATCACCAGTTTTGACTTTTCATTCACCCTTTCACGTTTTCTTTTGACCCTTTCACATGAGTATCTAGATACCATCTATTTCTTTTCCTCTCTTTTATGTTTTTAATAACACAAATATATTTTAAGAAATATATATTATATACTATCGTTTTTCCATTTCCTCGTAATATGGAAAGTGTTGATGTTTTAAATTTATCAAATTGAGAAACTCAGAAGAGTATGTTCTAAGAAATAAGAACTAACTCTCTTACCAACAATCGGTTCGATTTTTTTTCTAAATCCCACATTGGATAAACTAACATTGACCGAAAGGGTTACAAACATAAAATTTGGTTGTTGAATCACAAAACAAGAAACTTAACAGGTAATAAACAATGATCGCAAACAGCCTTGCTAACTTTCACCACATTAAATCGTCTGTTCTAGATGATATTCTATCTCGTTTTCTATAATATATATATATATACGCTATATGTATAAAATTTACATTAGTTGTATATTTTTTTAAAAAAATTATATACATGAAAACAAAATTTCCGGATTGAACAGTATCCCTATGCCCATTTAGCCAAGTTATGGGCATTCTCTCCCCCTTCTTCTTTTTCTTTTAAATTTTTTATGTTGAAATTGAAAAGTATTCTGAACTTTTTTAAATATATAAGTGACATAAATATTAAATAAGTAACGTTGCATCATAAAGTGAAACCAAAATAAGGTACAATTTGCAAACAAAAGATCCGAATTGGTCAATAAGACCTTAGTCTTGGGTAATAAATTCAGAAATTAGGGAGTCTCAAATTTTGATGGAACTCCATTATGAACAGCTGTAGCCTGTAGGATATATATATATATATATATATATATATATATATAGGATTCTTATTTTCCAACTGTGATGCCGTATATGTCATTTTCAATTTTTCCAAAATCTGTGAGGTTCATAAATTTCCAATAATGTAAAGGTCCAATCAATACATTTATTATTAGCCGTTTTAAGGAGTTTTGAAAGGTTAAGTTAAAGATTCACTAGGAATACCAAATAGAAAGTAGAAACTATTCTCGAACCGTGTTGTGTCATTTATGTATCACTTGAGTTGTCCGTGAGTTTCTACATAGTTGGGGTTTGGTTGAACTCGAGTTAATATGGCAAGTGAACTATAATGGGGAGTTGTTAAATATATTTTAATTTTTGTTATTGGCGCTTCAATTCTTTTTTAATTTAATCTAATAGACTAAAATGTCCTTTATTGTGAAATACAAAATTCTTGTAGATAAATACGTCATCTCTATTGAGGATTTTAATAAAACATTATTGTGATATCTTACATTTTTTTGTTCTTTTTAATTTTTGGGTTTTTAGTAGATGATACACGTAAAAAGCAGTGATAAAGAATATATAATCAACTAACAATAATATCAATAAATTTTTAGCCATACTTTAAACTATTATAAAACCAAATGACATATCAAACAACAAAACTAACCTTAATACCAAAAATAAAAAATATAAGAAAGAAACAATTATCCATCCCTCATGTATTGTGAGCCATTCACCATAATAAAATAAATAAATTCAAGCTTCGTTTCAAAAAAGGTTAGGGTGAAACAATATTTTTCAATTTTCTCAAATTTTAGAGAAAAACCCATCCAATCGTTGCTACATTTGTAGTTCTTGGTGATTTTTAGCAATGACATAATAAGAAATCAACATGATTCAGTGGAGTTGGATGAGACATCAAAGCTCATAAATAGAACTAAAAGCTTTCAGAAAATTTTAGAGTATTATCAATCACCAATCAACTCATTAATTAGGAGTGTAAATGATTCGAGTCGGGTTGAGTTTGAATAAAATTTATTGGCTCGAGCTCGAGGCCAATCTATATAAAAAAAATATAATTACTATTTATAGAAATATGTAATTTAATTAAAATTTAAAATATGTTAAAATTTATAAAGATCGCGAGCTAGCTCATGCCATTTTGAACAGGTAAGAACGTCCGAACTCAACTCAACAAAGAACTCGAGCTTGAGCAGGTTTGACTTTAATTGCATCCCAAACATTGATAATGCAATTGGTAATTTTATTACTTCATATTTCTTAACTCTTTTCCTCGTTGCATTTAAATTTTATTGATCGTTAAAAGCAAAAGTTAGTTAGGTTTTTGTTCAATTAATGCGTTGATTGATGTACTATTTGGTTTTATAATAGTTCAAAATATCGCCAAAATTTGATCATATTGATAATGTTGTTAGTTGATTATATATTCTTTATCACTGCATTTTACGTGTATACACAAAAAAAACAAAAAAAGAGAATCCAAAAAAATTATTGCATTAATAATTTATTAAAATCCTTGTAAGGATATATTTATCTTCACGAATTTTGTATTCCACAATGTAGGACATTTGGTCTATTTGATGAAATTAGAATAGAGTTGGAGTGACTTTAACAACTTGCATTATAATATAATTAGTCTATCAATCTTTCATTTATTCCAAACTTTTATCATGCTTATTGAATGATTAATTTTTCGGGATAAATACTCAAATTTTGCCTAATCAAAACTACTGAATAGCCCTTAGGAAAATGAGACATAAAACAAATATTATAATATGATTGTTGTTATGTGATTAGTGGGGTGTGAACAAAGTTGATCTAGTAAGAATTTCCCAACTTTATTCAAGTTTAATATGACTTTATTATTGAATCTGTGGTTTTTTATTTGATAATTACAAAAGTTGATGTGAATGAGTTTAATTGAATAAAGTCGAGAATGATACACTTATCTCCCCTCACCCTAGACATACTTTAATAATTTAACATCTAATATGTGAAAGTACAAAATGAAAGGTGTTGGCTTGCTGAATTATTGATATCATTCTCTTCTTTTTGGTCCATGCAAGTCATCAAGAGATTACTGATATTCCCTCTGTTAATTTATATAATTATATAGAAACTTTTAGAAATGGTACTATATTACATTGGGTGAATTACACTCTTAATGAATATTATGACAATTAATTCTACTGATGGTTTCAATGAATCAATATTTTCTAAATAGAAAAATAAATAAAAATCCAATGAAGAACTAATTATCTGCAGACATTTAACATTTTTTGAACTTTCAAACGGTACTTCTCTAAGAAGACCTTGGTAAATATTTAAAAATTAACGGCTCCTTTTAAGGTTCGACCTAGTTACAATGAGTTTAAAAATTATTGAACAGAAAAATCACATGAATTTCTTAATAAACAAGTTCTTCTATTGTAGTTTTCATATTCATAACAATGCACGAGTGGCACGTGTCCAACAAAATCTTCTAATAGAGAAGTAAAAAATTATTTGTTACGTGTGACTCATTCATATATTACAATAGGAACTATAATAGAAGATTCCATTTGATTTCCTTATTATACATTGATATCTTGCATAAAATATGTGCAGACAAAAATATGATCATTACCTGTTCGAGTTTCAACTTATTTAGTCCTTGGTTTATGCGTACCAATCCTAAAGTGCCTAATAGCACACTGAATTAAGTGGTTAAATCCTGAACTTTCTATTTGAATATCAAGAGTTCGAGTCTCACTCAGACGTACAATTAACTGTTTTCATGTGATATTGATGGCGGTCGGCTTATAAAGTGTTAGTGGAATTACGATGGTCAAGTTATATTATATGTTCTAACAAACTTTAGGAGAAAAAAACTGCTCCGTGACACTTATGTTTCTTTTGTTGGGGTACTCGAGTTCGCTAGATATAACCTTCAATCCATAAAAAAAAAAAAAAAAAAAATCCAATAGCAAAAACTCTCTCTTTTAATAATTAATAATCCAAAAGTGAAAACTCAAGTCAAGCTCTAGTTTATAATTTTCTGTGAAATGCTTCCGGTACGGTATAAACGAATGCATGGTGAGTCCATGATTCGATTTATTTTCAGTTCAAATAACTCCAAATTTATTTCTATTTGAAAAAGTGTGTCCACAAAGTCGATCTTTAATAAATAGGATATAATAAAAGCAATTTTTATTCGGGTAATCTATTTTATTTATTTAAAAACCAAACACGTCTTTGCAATTTAATTTTCCCACTCAAATTCAAGAGTCAAAAAGCGTGTGAAAGTTGTGCTCACTTTCGACAGCAATAATATGAAAGAAAATACATCTGATCATTACTTTCCGTTGTTATTAAAGTGCATGCATTGTGCAAGAAATACAACAGAAATATCTGGTCCCGACACGATTCGGTCAAACCCAAGAGCAATGTTATGAAAATCGGAACTGACCGGCCGGTTCAACCGGCTAAAATGGTCCGATTATGCGAAAAAATCGTTTAGGGCTGAAAACCGGTCAAAATCAGTTAGAACCGGTTAGAACTGCGGTTCAACCGGTCAAAATCGGTTAAACCGGGCGATTATGAAAATAAATGAAATTCAACCTTTTAAAATTTATAAGTCTGAAATTAGCCGCTTTAAAATTTAAATATCTGAAATTGACCCCCCTAAATATAGGAAATACATTTTTTTCATATTTTCATATATATATATAGGAAATACATCTTTTTTTCATATTTTATATATTTAATAATATATTAATTATTATTTATTACATAATTATAACGTCACCAATTCGATCATGTTTGATCAGACGATTGAATATGTGACTCGTGACCCAATCACTTTTCCACATTACTGTCCAATCCGATTTTGAAAATATTGCCCAAGAACAATTCACTTATCCTGTAACTAATTACATAACAAATGCAATTAAGTCTCCTCATGAATTACACTTAAATTCGATTTGGTTTAAAATTTTGGTCAAAGAAATTATAATATCAATTAAACAAACTTCTCTAGCGTTTCTAGCCACACGATTTTCACAAATCACACTGGGGACCGACGACCATCTTATTACAGCACCCACCCACGCACCCCCAGGTGGGGAGTAGGGTGGGGTGGGGGTAGGGGGTTCTCTCTGTCTATGAATAAATTGCCACTGATATCACAACTCAGCTCAAAGAGAGACTCAAAATCTTCCATACCCCAACAATAAACACAGAACACCTCAAGAAAACACCCTTTTATATCTCGCATTCGCATTCGCATTTTATCGAACACATAATGGGCAGCAGATTTTTGCTTGCTTTCTTCACACTCTCCGCATTACTCTTGACGATCCACGCACGGACCCACGGATCCTTCTCCAACCCACAACTCGACCCGTTAAAACCGAGGTCTCGGACTCTGCTTCTGAAAAGCATGGCGGATCCACCAGCGGAAAAGGAGGCGGCGCCGTCTTTATCACCGGAAAAAGCTGATCACGATGACGAGAGAGAAGGCGCCGCGGCGGATGCGCCGACGACGGAGTCGGAGAACAGAACAATGGAGAGACACCACTCGCCGGACAGGTCCATGGCGGGTGGCGGAGTTATTATCGGTGGCCTCGTCACCGCCATTTTCGCTGCTGTTTATTGCTACATCCGGGTCACCCGAAAAAGGCCTGCTGATAGTCTGATGCAGTGATACAAAATTTGATTTCTAGTTAGTTTAGTTTCCTTCATAATTTTCTCTAACTTATTTGTTTTGGGCAGAGAGGAAAGATTAAAACGAGTTGTGAATAGTAGACCAGGTAATATATACATATATATATATATATAGATATATACTTTCTCGGGATTTTCATGGGGTTTGATTTTTAATTTTATTTTTTGATGTAATATAGAAAATGATTTTGTACTTGATCTATTTGTATGAGAGTATCTTGACGGTTGGTCATATATGTTATATAGAAAAATGATTATTATATTTGTTCAAATAGTATATGTATCTGCAGTTGTTTGATGATCTTCAATAAATTTTGGGTGTTCAAATTTCATCTTGCGTTTAGATCGGTTAAGATATTTTATCTTAATTCATAGAATATTTTATATTTCATGCATTTATGTATGTTATGGGTATTAATTTATTATTTTATGTTATTAAATATATATATATATATGTTAACTATAAAGATCATAATTTGTGATTTGTGGATTTTGGTGTTTGTCCCATGTGTGCATACAAGTCGTGCTGAAACGGAGTTCGATGAATTACTCAACTCAAGCTCCAGTATATATTTTTTGGCTCCGGCCAATCCCACGTTATTGTCGAAATTTAATCTCTCGAGGTACCGTCATATGCCAGTAAGGCCAGGACCTCTCGTAATGAAGTTTATTGCATACATAAGAGTTCCAACAAGAGATCTTTCGATTAAGCAACCAGAGCCAGGTAACCTCTTTTGGTTCACTACATACACATACTATATGTGTAATACACATTGTTTAGTGTGTGTATATAAATATCGAGAAAATAGCAGATGCCCCAAACTATTAGGTGATATGCACTTTGCCCCCAAATTATTAAAAGTTGCAATGAACACCCTAAACTATCATTTATGTGCACTTTGCCCCCTCGGTTAGCTTCGGATGGCACACAGGAGGCAAAGTGCTACAAACCGCATAGGTGAGGGGATAATGTGCTTAGTTCTTAATTTTCTTGCATTTTTAAATTTTTTTTAAAATTCAAATATTCTTAATTTTTTTTTAATTTTTTTCAAATTTCTAATGTTTTTTTATTTTTTAATGAATTTTTTCAGAAATTTAGTTGAAATTTTTTCCGAAATTTTCTATTTTTGACCGAATCTGCCCGAAGCTGACCGAGGGGGCAAAATGCACATATAATAGTTTAGAGTATTGAGTGCAACTTTTAATAGTTTGGGGGCAAAGCGCACATCACCTTATAGTTTGGGGGTATCTGCTATTTTCTCATATATATATATATATATATATATATACACACTATTATATCTATAAGCAGCAATTGAGAAATTCTTACTCTGAATTTTTGAACATTGATAGTAGTCCTCAAGCTGGACTTATTAAGAGCTTAAATTAAGATCTAGTCGAATCGAATCGCCTCTAGTTCCCAGGCATAGAATAGAAAATTTAGGATTGTGTTTGCTTTTGTTTTCAAACACATTTTGTTCAAAATTTAGTTGTTTTATGTTTTTTTTACCAAAAAGGCCTTTTTTGGTAAAAAAAAATTGTCAACTATTGTCTTTCTATTTGTGTTTACTTTAACGTGCCTACTAATTACATCAACTACAATATATATATATATATATATAACCATAATATTATAATCATTTAAAACTTATATTATATTATATTTTTCAATCATTAATTAATTATAAACACAACTTTTCAGACAAAAACTTGTATGATTTGACTATTACAGTAACTTTTGTCTTTTCTGAAAATAAAATCAAACATAAAACCAAACACATTTTCATCAAAATACACAACTTCCAATAAACTATTTTATCAAAATTTTCACAAAAGAAAATCCCATAAATAAAAACAAACACAGCCTAGATAATTCATTTTTTTGAATTTCATAGAATGCTTCAATTTCTTTCTTTTTTCCTTTTTAATTTAATTTTCGTATATCCATTTTCCTCCTCAAGTAATTTATGCAACGATTGATTTTTTTGTATTTTTTTTATAATTGTTTATTGTTCAAGTTTATCATTTTTCTCCTATATTTCATATAATTTTTGAATTTTTTTTGTTTTAATTTAATTTTCTGAGGTTCATTTCCCCTTCAAGTAATTTAAGCAAGAATCAATTTTTTTTGGTATTTTTAATTCAAATTGTAAATCAATGATTTTTATACTTTTCTTAACAGTGAACATAGCAAATCCATTACTGTTGGATCTTAAAAATTCTCTCTCTTATATTTCTATGATAAAAAAATGAATCAAATTATGTTGCCAAACATCAGATTCAAAATACATAAATTTAGACCCATGAATGGTCCTTAATCCTTATACCTGAGTTGTTCAAAGTTGGAATACATTGAAAATCAAAAACAAAATACACATAAATTTAGACTCATGAATGATCCTTATACCTTTGTCTTCAAATTTGGGATATATTGAAAAACAAAAAACAAAATGAAATAGATACCGACTTTGAAAAGTCTCAATTTTCCATGGCTCTAAATTAGGTGCAAGCTGATAATAATTGAACAATTTAAAGGCATAGAATAATTATTTTCCAACTAGATGCAGCTTATGTTATGGTCCATTATAATTCCAATAATGTCGTGGTCCAAGCAATAAATTATTAGACGATGTAATGAGCGATGAAGGTTTAGGTCAAAGACTAACTAGGATCAAATGCTGTTAGATTGGATTTTATGTTATCTTTGTATATCTTTCATTGTATATTTTTTTTCATATATTTTGTATAGGGTTTATTTGTATTTCAAAACTCTTGTAATTATATATACATCTCTAAGTAATACAAGGTTCCCTTTGGGGTTTATATCACTCTAACATAGTATCAGTCTTTTAGAGTTTCTCTCAACCCTCTTGAGTGATCTCACGACTCCCTCCTAGTTGCCGATCCTCGTGGTGCATCCCCTTTCTACTAAAACACAAAAGATTAAATTTAGACCTCAATGGTGAGTACATTCCACAATAAATAGATACAAGGGTCTCGAATGAGACAGAAGCTCAACACTCTCTCTTCCCAACGAAACTCTTTTTGAAAAAAATTGTGTAGTTTCGATCCAAATGAGCACTACCTAATGCATTAGCCTTCAATATACGAGGAAAATAAGTGCATGTCACATCTAACCCTTTTCACTTTATAATCTGTATAGCTACAGCCAACATTATATTTCTCTTTAGCTACGTATCACTTAAACTTTTAAATACTCTAGTGCATAGGCAGGGGCGAATCTACCTTACAGGAAGGTGGTGGGGGGGGAAGGGGCGGGGCCCCCACTGATTTTTTTTTTAATATATAGATATTTTTTAATTTTAATTTATAAATTATATTAATGCCCCCACTCAAATTATTAAATGCACCCCTCCTTCCTCGATTTTGAAAAATTATTTTTTTACCTTACAAAATTTTTTATATTTGAATTTCGCCCCCCTCACGATCGAAAAATATCACGTTTTCCCCCTTTACTTTGAGTTCGCCCCCCAAAACCCAAAATCTTGGAAGATGTATAAGAGTATAAATTATGTCAAAAGTTGTGATTGAACCTAATTTCTTATTATATTTTCCCTCATAAATATAGCGTATCATACCGCGGGAAGCCACCCCCCTTAGCAAATTGTATAACTATATCACAACAATCTCGCCCCCTGAGTAAAATTTCTGGTGCCCCCACTGACAAAAAATTCTAGATCCGCCACTATACATAGGTGAAGTAACACATATCCCACTCACCAAAGATAAAAAGAAGTAACACATATCCCTCTTCATGCTTTGGGAGCCCATATATTTTCTTATTGAAAGTTTGTTTTGAGACGACTTTTTTTTAATAAGAGTTTTGAGTCTGACTTGTTCGCATATAAAATCCTCCATATATATATTGGTAAAACATAAATGTAGCAACATGATACTATAAGCCAGGATGTGGATAGATAGGCTGATCTCTTTGAGTTGAAGAAAAGACTTGAAAGACCAAATCTGGCTTTCAATATAAAATCCTCCATATATTATTATGGGACAAAAATATTAAACCATCCGAACTTTGGTCGCTTTCACACTTTTTTTTACAATTTTTTTTTCCACTTTACCTCATAACCTTAGCAAAATTAACATTTTTTTATATTCCGGCGGATTTAAAGGGCAAAATTGTCATTTGTCTAAAAAATTTAATTAAATAATTTAATTTATGAAAATAATATATATATATATATATATATTTGTAAAAGAATTTCTTTTTTCTGCATATGTATTATATATAGATATAACCATATGAGTGTGTGTGAGTGTGTATGTGTATATATATATGTGTGTGTGTGTTTTCGCTACGTGTGTGCGTGCGTGTGTGTTTCATTGTGTGTGTGTGTGTTTTGGTGTGTGTGTATATATGTGTGTGTGTGATGTGGAAGAAAATCCATGGAGGAGAAAAGGTTGGTAGAGAATTTGGGGAAGATGAAGACTGGAAAAGGCAAAAATGAGATTTGAAAGAAGCAAAATCAAGCTTGGAAGAAGAAAAAAATGGCAAAAGAGTAATTACTCAAAATTCATCATCTAAAATAATAGATTTGCCCTTAAAAAATGACACATGCATGACATGTGATAAGATTCCACCGGAATATTCCATAATATAAAAAAATGCCAATTTTGCAAAGGTTCGGAGGTAAAGTGGGGAAAAAATAGTTTGTAAAAAAACGTGTGAAAACGGCCAAAGTTCGGATGGTTTAATGTTTTTATCCCTATTATATTTAGTAACTTTTGAAATTTGATTTAACATGTTTAAAAATTATAACTTGCAACATTATTGACTTACTCAAGCTCTAGTTATGTTGGCTCGATTAAACTTGACTCATTTTTTAATCAAATCAATAACATATTGGAACTTAATTTTACCTGTTAAATTCATCACCAAAGCAAAGAACGTTCATGTTCAATCATAAGAATCAAAGAACGAAAAACAGAAGCGTATCTGAATCAGTCATATCAGATTAATTCTTGAGTCTTTGTGGTTAGTCTTCCAAAACAATACGTAGTTCTTTGAGTTCCTCTTAGAGTCTCTTAATTCTGTCTGAAGATGGGTAACAGAAGAATAGAAAGAAACATATGATTTGGGGACCATAACCTTTTTATAATAAGTTATTATTCTTATTTCCAATTTAGCTCTCATAAAAGAGGAAATAAAATAATTGGCTTCTACACATAATATCCCATAAAATCCCATATTTTCCTTAATTGCTTTAGAACCCAAAATACCATATATCTTAATTGATGACATAATCTTGGTTCAATTAATATGATGACTATTAATACATGACTTTCACATATTGCCCATATATATATTAGATTCTAAATCCAATAATTTCCCACTTGGGCTATATGTGTCACTTTATAATCATGTATTAAATAACCTTATGAGTACTCCAAATTTCATCATGATCATTACCTTAAGCAATTTCCCAAACAATCCGCTCCATCAATTATACCAACATAGGATCAACGCGGTTTTCATCATATATAATCGTGAATAAACCTATCAATGGTCATGTATATTGATATCACTAAATGACAGGATCAAGTACGGATGTGTAGCACGAAAATTACATGCCATGCGATCCTAGCATGCATATTTTCAATTGGTCCTCCCTTAAACCTTAGTGAGATCATTTAAACACGTTTAAAGATACACATAAACCATAAACTTTAATTCTGGAATAATTAAAATCATATTATCATATTTAAAATGAATCCAAACTCATGACTCCATATCTCTTCTATGTGGATCATGATTTGGATAAGTTCTTTGAGCTCTATTTTGACAAATAGGATACATACCATTTTTATCTATAAAATGCAACTAATTTAAAATTAATGTGTGTAACTGAATGTTTCTATAATTATTTCCTGTAAAAATTTAGCTCTAAACGGAAAGTTCCTTATATATTTTTTATTAAATTTAAATCTCACTCTTATCATAACACATTTTATTTTTCAGATTTTGAGAATTGTCTTGAATTCCAACATTAATCAAATAAGTTTAAAATATAGATTATTTTATATCAAATAAATCATTCCATTATTATTGGTCCATTTTATTTAGAATATTCTTTTTTTATCAATTTTGTTTTCCAAAATGATAATACATGTTTTTTTTCCCATTTTCTTTGACTAGCCCATGGAATAACATGTCTATTTAACTATATTTTGACAATTTTAATTATATGTATATTGTATATATATAATTTCTAATCCTATGCATATGGAAGTGTATTAACAACGTAATAATACACTTCTCATTCAGTCATTCCTCAATTTTGGCAACTAATTAAGTCTGATTTGCCTTTCAATTTTTCCTTAATTATTTCCTTTTATTCCTGATTTTAGCTTCCTAATTTTTGGTTATATATTATTCAATATTTATAAATCATATCTATTATCTATATCTATATCTATTCTATATCTATATCTATATCTATATCTATCTATATCTATATCTATATCTATATCTATATCTATATCTATATCTATATCTATATCTATATCTATATCTATATCTATATCTATATCTATCTATATCTATATCTATCTATATCTATATATATTTGAAGGGGGTGGTTGACTCAAATTGAGCAATTTTAACCAAAATTCTAATTTCCTAGAATTTTTAGTTTTTTTAATATGTTGAAAAATTGTTATTGGTTGATCTACCATTACCATTTCCTCTACATTCGTGGTTTCTTTAAATGGTAAGGCCATTGATTACTATATATTGATCTGTTTTTCAAATTTGAATTTCATGGATTTGTGTTCTTAACTTAGAAATCACCAAGGATGAGTGAAGTCATTCCTTTTTAATCAAGTCCCAATAAATACGTTTCACCCTGCCATAATGATTTTTAACTATTGAATTCTAGAGTTTACTAATTATATAAAAGCTAAAGATAGGGAAATTTCATAATTACACTATTGGTTCTCCTTTTTCTCATATTCTTTTTCCTCTTTTCTCCAAATCTTCAGCTTAATGCACGTAAAAAAGCATCTTTGTAAGTTTCCGGATATCTTCAATAATATTTTGTGTTCACTAAAAATATAATTTTATAATACTATTTTTCTTACGTTCAGAGTTTGATTATTCAATTCAAATTCTCTATTGTCATGGATATAATTTTTGTTGTTGTTGGAAGTACTACCAGATACACAATTTAGGTGTGATACTTTCATTTTCACAACTTATAATATCCTATTCGACATTGAATGTAATGGCTGAAATTGCTGGATCTTAGTATGAATCCAAGCCCCGTTGCAGTTTTCAATTCTCAAATGATTATTTAGTCATTTGTGAGGGCTTTCACTGGAAAAATATCAGAGAAGAAAGAGCCAAAGAGTATTCATGTTTAACAAGTTCATGGGCAATAATATCCGCATCATTTTGCTTGAGGCAATAATTTTGGTTTTTTGTATTTCCCAGTGGTAACTTTCTTTTGCAACATGTTCGTATGACGTAAATTACCAAAAAAATAAATAAATTAAAGTACTTTATGCATCCCTTTCATTGTGTAAGTCACCACCTTCTTTACCTTTTAGATTTTTTTTAATCTCTTTTGGATGTCTTATTCTTTTTTAATATCATTCCACTTTATATTAATTCTTTGACTCATTCATTTACTTTGGTACATAAGACTTCACGAATTTACAGTCACTACTTCCCTTCATTTATGTTAATTTTGAAGGTAAGATTCAGTTCTTCCTTTACTGCTTATAATTGTATTCCTTTTCTTTTGGATATATATATATATATATATATATATATATATATATTTTGTCATGAACGATTCTCATAGTCTAGCTCTAATCAATCACATATTTCTTGAAGGTAAGTTTTTGAGGCATCTCTTTGATGAGTGACTTCGAAGAATAATGTTTGAGTTAAGCCTCCTTAAAGTTATATTATATCATTTCTATGATTTATTTGTTATTATTCTTTTAGTTACTTTTCATATGTTTGCCCTTGCCCTTTCATCCCACGCGTGGGTGTGTGTGTGTATAATATATATATATATAATATTCTCTCCTCATAATCTTCTATACTAGCTCTAAATTGATGGCAAAAATGATTGCTCCTATAATTCTCTTGGTTCTATAAAATTTTAAACTCTTTACTCAGTTATTGCTATGTATCTCCTCTATAAATTATTTTTTTTGATTATTTCAAAATAATCTTTGTCCCTATTATATATTTATAATCGGATTCTTGCCTACTGAATTTAGCCTTTTGTTATCTACAATATATCTTTAATGTTTTCCTTGGTACTTTGCTCTTTCCAATTTTCCATTTTTCTATTCCCATATATATATATATATATATATATATATATACATCTTATTATTTGTAACACCTTGGTCTCTTGAGTAACCACAAGCAAAAAACACAAATAGGTGTAATACCTGAAGGATGGGGCATATAATTGACTATGAATTCTATGATACTTAAAAAATTGATTCTCATGGAATGGAGGAAAAAACATGTCGAAAGGTAACATAGCCATTTTTTGTGTTACTTTTCGCTATGATATATTGGTTCTTGCAATTTGTTCATTTTATTTTTAGGATATGCATATGAAATTTCCTAAATAATGAATATCAGAAGTTAATATAAATGCCATGACAAATTTAATGAACGCTGTCCATTGTTTAAGGTATGTGCTTTAATGCATAATACATCCTTGATTTTTATTACATATAATAGATTACTTTAATTAGTCAATATCTACTTAATAAGTTGTAGGTGCAAAGTTGATGGACACCGTAAAAGAAATATTCATAAGGTAAACATGTTCAAAATGTCACATGTATAAATATATATTTTAGTGAATTAGTTTTTCTATTTATTTAACATTTTATATATTTGTTGCAATTCTACAATATTGATGGAAATCTAATTGATAGATATTGCAACAATATTGAGGTAATTGATTTTCTGACTAATGCATTAAGTATAAGAACAACTTTATGTTTACATTAATAGCAATGTGCATAAATGTGTGAAAACATGAAAAGTGGATGTTATAAACAAGTACAATAAGTTCAAGTAAAATATTAATATCAAAATTTACATTTTTTGTGTAAATGCATATATTATTAATCTAAATAACTAATCTTTTTTAATTAATTTTCTTTTTACAAACTAATGATAAGATATGAGGAAATTGTCTAAGGGCAAGAAAGTTTGATTGGAGCAAAGAATCAAGTTCCTTTGTTTTGTAATTCCTAATTTAATAAGAATTCATGAGTTGGTATTTTGTAGATGAAAATATTCAAATTTAGTAGGAATATAATAATGTCAATCACGAAAGTTTGATTGAAATCAATATTGTGATTTGTTTTGTAAATTGTATTCACTAATAAGAATTTATTAGGTATTGATGTATTTACATTTTTGAGTTAAATATTAAAAATATCTTACTGCTCACTGATTACACAATTTGCAAATACACTTTATATTCTATAAAATAATTACATGATATTGATACTTATACAATATCATAAGTTACAACCACTTTTCTAAAATAATTATTCTCAATATACGTGACATAGAATGAATAGGAATTAACATAATTTACATGCATATAGATATATTATTTTCATTTTTTAAAACATTCATATAAGTTATTTTTACATATTTTTTCTAAATGAAATTATTTTTTTAAATTTAAAGCAACAACTAGTATCCATAAACCATAATTCAAATACCCATAAACAATGTCTACCTCCAAAAACAAATAAAAGACACACTCCAACTAAAACTGAACATCCTCAAGTGCTACCACACCCATATGAGCAGTGTGCTCATGAAAGACCTTAGGTGGTAACCCTTTAATAAGCGGATCCGCAACTATGGAGTTTGGACCTATGTTTTCTATAGACATCTGCCTACTCTGAACTCTTTCTTTCACAAGTAAGAACTTGATGTCTATATACTTAGACTTCGTCGAGCTCTTGTTGTTGTTGGAATACAACACTATAGACCTATTGTCACAGAATATCGTAAGTGGTCCTTCTATACCATCTAAAATCCGTAGCCCGATGACAAAGTTCCTCAGCCATATTCCATGATTGGATGCCTCATAACACACTATGAACTCCCTTGCCAGGGTGGAGGACGCTACGAGTGTCTGTTTAGCACTCTTGCATGATATGGCTCCTACAGCAAGCAGATAGACATAGCCTGAAGTGGATCTTCTACTATCTACGCATCTAGCAAAATCTGAATCAAAATAACCTATGATCTCCAACTAATCTGATTTCCTATATGTGAGCATGTATCCCTTTTGTTCTCTGTAAACACCGCATGACTTGCTTGGCTACTTTCCAGTGATCCATTTCCAGGTTTCTTAAATATCTCCCTAACATCCCAACAAAGTACGTAATATCTGGATGCGTACATACCTATGCATACATTAGACTCTCTACAGCCGAAGCATAAGGAATCTTCTGCATTTCTTTAGTTTCAAATTCACTCTTGGGGCATTGACTTAGCAACAAGACTGTCTTCTGGTTTGTAGTCTCGCATGCCATGTCTCTGAAGAACTTTCTCAATATAGCTCTTTTGTGATAATCCTAGAATACGCGGAGAGCGATCTCGGTATATTTGGATCCTCAATGCAAAAAATGTGTCACCAAGATCTTTCATCTCAAAGTTCTTAGCTAAAAATTTCTTGGTTTCACAAAACGTGCCTATATCGTTGGGCAAGCAATATATCATCGACATACAATACTAAAAAGATATACTTACTCCCACTGAACTTGTGGTACACACAATCATCTGCTACATTCATCTCAAAACCGAATGACCTGATAACTTGATGGAACTTGTTATACGAGACGCCTGCTTAAGCCCACAGATGGATTTCTTTAACTTGCAAATCATTTTGTTTGAATCTTCCGATACAAAGTTCTCTGGTTGAACTATATAAATTGTCTCTTCAATGTCACCATTGAGAAACACAGTCTTAACATCCATCTGATATAGCTTAAGATCCAAATGTGCCACTAATACCATTATTGTCTTGAAAGAGTCTTTCGATGAAACCGGAGAGAAAGTCTCTTTAAACCGATGCTTTCTTTCTATGTAAAGCCCTTAGCAACAAGATGTGATTTGTACCTTTTCACATTACCTTTCGAATCTCTTTTGGTCTTAAATATCCTTTTGCAACCAATAGGTTTGGCATATTCCGGAAATGGAACCAGGTCCTACACGTCATTGTCCATCATGAACTTTATCTCTTCATTCATGGCATCGATCCACTTTTGAGAGTTAATACTTTCCATGGCTTGATGGGAGTTGATTGAATCATCTTCCATCACTCCAATGTCAAAATCATATTATTAAAGAAACACAATATAATCATCTGGAATTGCATTCCTTCTCTCTCTAGTGAATCTCCTTAATGACATTGGTTCTTGAGATTGTAGAGTTTGTTCTTTTGGAACAACCTGAACAGGGAGTTGATTGATATTGTCATGATTCGAAATTGCTTCTTGAATAATGTCAGGCATGGAAGTCTGATCCTGATTATTATCAATAATTACTTGAGGAATATCAACATATTCTTCATCAAAGAAAAAATCATTAGTCCTTTCAACCCCCGCAAAATCCACATCCTTAAAGAATCGGATATTACCCATCTCGAAAATAGACCTGGTAATGGGAATATAAAACTTGTAACCCCTAGATCTCTCAGAGTATTCAATAAAGTAACAACTGACAGTTCTAGAGTCCAGTTTTTTTCATTTGTCTTGAGGGCCTTGCCTCAACTGGACATCCCCAAATGTGTAAGTGCTTTAAACTAGGCTTCTTGCTTGTCCAAAGCTCTTAAAGGGTCTTTGCAGTTGCCTTAGTTGGCACTCTATTGAGTATATACACTGCGGTTTTTCGAGCTTCTCCCCAGAGTGATTGAGGTAAGGTAGAATGAATAATCATACTCCTTACCATGTTCTTAAGCGTTCTGTTTCGTCTCTCAGCAACACCAATCATGATCAGAGACCTTGGCATAGTGTACTGTGGAACGATACTGCATTCCTCTAGGAATTTCGCAAAAAGACCTGGACGTTGTTCACCTGAACCGTCATATCTATCGTAGTCACCACCACGGTCAGATCTAACACTTTTGATTCTTTTGTTGAGTTAATTTTCAACTTCAGCTTTGTAATTTTTAAACACGTCTAGTGATTGCGATTTTTCATGAAAGAGATAAAGATAGCCATATCTTAAATAGTCGTCTATGAATGTGATGAAATATTGTTAACCATTCCAAGAAGTCGAAGGGAATGGTCCACAAATATCTGTGTGAACAAGTTCTAAGACCTCTATTTTTTTATTGGCATCAAATCTCCTAACTTTTGTTTGTTTTCCCTTGATACAGTTAACATATACATAAAAATCATTGAAATTAAGGGGATTGAGAATACTGTCAGACACAAGTCTTTCTATTCTCCTTTTGGAGATATGACCTAATCGCTTGTGCCACAACAAAGCTGAATTATCGCTGGTTAATTTACGCTTAACATCTCGAGTACTAAGATGCAATGATTCACCAATGAGGTAATAGTATCTAACAAGTATAGATTATCATAAATCGACAAGGAACCAAATCCAACCAGTTTTGAATTATGAAAAAGATCAAATTTTCTATTTCCGAAATAACAAGAATAACCAAATTTGTCTAATGCAGAAATAGAAATTAAATTTCATCTGAAAGATGGTACAACAAAAATCTCAGTCAAATCCAAATAAAATCCAGTTCTAAGTAATAATCTAAAATGTCCTATTGCCTTTACTTTATCCGTATTACCATCGCCAACATAGATGTGTCTTTCACCATCACTGGGCTTTCGGCAGCTCAGGAAACCCTGCATGGACACACTAATGTGAGTTGTTGCACCTGAATCTATCCACCAAGTGTGTGCAAGGATCGAAGGTAAATTAACCTCAGAACAAACCAAACTAAGATCAGAAGCATACCTTTCTTAGCCGCCAAGCGTGGTAGTTGGCAATCAGGATCCTCTATTGCAAATGGTGTTGCATCTCCTATTGCATTCATCTCTATACATGACAAGTGTACAAAATTCAAATCACTTGTATATTTAAGGAAAAGATTTATACACTTGTCATGCATAGAATGAATGCAATAGGAGATGCAACACCATTTTACAATAGAGGATCTTGTGTGGGTAGTTGGTGCAATGTTTCTTTATATGACCGAGAGCCTTACAGAAGTAACAGCCATCCTGAGTTTGTTCCTTTTGCTGCTTCTTTTGTGGTGTTTTATCTGTAGTGTCCTTATCCTTCTTTCTTCGTTGATTTTTCTTTCGTCCTTAAAGGTGCTGCCAATATGATCAATTTCAGTCTTCTCTTGCTTCAACCTTTTCTCTTATTGGATACAGTAAGAGATGAGCTCATTTAGGGACCATGAGTCCTTTTGATAGTTGTGGCTCACCTTAAGCTGATTGAACTGTGCCAGAAGAGAAATTAAAACCGGATGCACTAACAAGTCCTCAGATAAATGCAACTTGAGTGCTTTAAGCTTTGAAGCAAGATGAGACATCTCCATGATGTACTCCCTTAAGTTCCCAGTGCCCTTATATCTCATAGAGATAAGGTTTTCCAAGAGTGTACTAGTTTCGGCCTTTTCATTCTTAGCAAACCTTTTCTCAAGGTCATCAAGGAACTCCTTTGCCGTATTCACCTTTTCAGACATAGTTCCCTTGAATTCTTCTGGGATGGCTCGCTTTATGATCATAAGACTTATGCGATTGGTCTTCTCCCACTTTCCCATCTCTCTCTTAGCATCAGAGGTACTCTCAGCAGTGAGATCAGTGGGTTTAGGAAGTCTCAAAGCAAGGTCCAGATTCATGACTCCGAGAGTGATAAACAAACTCTCCTGACATGCCTTAAAATTCGTGTCATTCAACAAAGGTATGGAATTTATACTAGCAGGGATATTTGCAGCAGAATCAGAAACTGAATAAAGAACATACAAATAAGAAAAAAAACTCACATAAGTACCAAAACATAAAACATATAATATATTCTACCAAAAAAAAAACATATAATATCAAAGAAAGACAAAACCCCATCACAAGACACCGGGCACAACACTAACATTTAGTCTTTGGACAAAAATATTAATTTGTAAGTGGTATTCTTGGCGTAGTAATCAAATAATGACAATAAGTCATGTCAAACAATTGATCTTTCTTGGGCCGATTCATTGTTCACATGTAAACCAAATAATCTCCACATATTTATCACCATATATGTATATGTAACCTAATTATGCAATGACCTTCCTTTGGGCCGATCGACTACTCCCATGGATTGCACACACAAAACCATTTACATCCAAAATCGAGTTAATCTCCACAAGAGAGGTTACTTTGGCGACATCTTGTTTCAATTAAATCAATTTCAAATGTTATACATCTCAAAAGAGACAATTGAGCCAATATTTGAATCCAAAATTCGCCCCGGAGTATGCTGCCAACCAAAGATCCGTACGCACAGTGGCGCTCCATAATTTTTTTTTTCTTTTTTGAAAACCCTAATTTCATCAGTGCCTCCATGCGAATTTCTAAAAAATGTTTGCATCTAAAGTCCGAAAATTGCGAAAATTATTCAATCAAATCAAAGCCTTAACATCATATATCCATATATCGCATCAAAACATGTCAATCATATCACAAAACTTTTTAACTCACATGGATTTATATGAAATATATAAAGAACAACCGCAAAAAAAAAAAAAATCAAATAGATCTTGAATTTAATTCTACCATATTCAGAATAATTAAATTCAAGAACCACATATAAATCATCAAGAAACGAAAAATAACAATTCTTAATGATTAGACATGATCCGCTATGATACCACTTATTAGAACTTAATTTTACTGGTGAAATCCATCACCAAATCCAAGAACATTCATGTTCAATCATAAAGAATCAAAGAACAAAAAGCGGAAGCGTACATGAATCAGTCATATCAGATTAATTCTTTTGGGTCTTCTAAATCAATGCGTAGTTCTTTGAGTTTCAATTGGAGTCTTTCAATTCGCTCTGAAGATGGGGACTATAAGAATAGAAAGATACATATGATTTGGAAACCACAACCTTTTTATAATAAGTTATTATTCTTATTTCCAATTTAGCCCATCATATATAAAAGAGAAAATAAAATAATTGGCTTCTATACATAATATCCCATATTTAACTTAATTGCTTTAGAACCCAAAATACCATATATCTTAATTGATCACATAATCTTGGTTCAATTAATATGATGACTATTAATACATAGTTTCACATATTGCCCCTATATATATATATATATTGGATCTAAATCCAACATAACAAACATAAATTTTAAGATAAATGAGAAAATTAATTGAAAATGTATTGTGAGCAAAGTTTTCACTGCTATGACGTTAAAATTTGATTGCAGGTGTTGCGACAGAATGTCAACACAGTGTCTTTGCCCTTTCAAGTTTTACCCCTTGAGATGTTGCAAGGCTTTCTGGCAATGTGTTAGAGGAGTTCGATTGACCTTGAGGACGTTTATTAATATTTTGAGTATCGAAAATGCTCAGCTGCCACAATTTGTACGGCCTTCTTTGTGAATCGTTCCAAATAAATGAAAGTTATAAAATTATTTTTTTTGTTTTCGATTTTTCTTCGCTCTAATTTCAGTTGCGCTATGCTAACATTCGCTAACAAGAAGAGAAGAAATTGCTATGTTCTGATAGTTGATTTTTGAGATTCTGAATAAAATATTAGACCATTGTTTTTTTCTTTTCTTTTTTAAATGTGGTTATTAGATCATATAAAATCACGGTCTCTAAATTTTTATAGAAAATCGAACAATGTGTAGATCCCAAGTCTGAAAATTAGGGCATGTTTGATTATGTCTTTGAGTTAAAATTTTGAATTTTTTTCTAGAAATACGTACTACGGAGATTCGTGTGAAAAATGATGTGATTTGTGTTGTGTTTGTTTATGTTTTATAAAAATGATTGACATTTGTAAAATGTGTCAAATTAATTGTGAAAGATTGATTTATGATGTGTTGAATAATTGAGTTCGTTATTTATATAATGATTATGTGAATAAAGAAAAAATAAAATATAAATTGTAAATTGTAAAGTATAAAAAGAAAGAGAAATAATGATTGGAGTGAACGATTTTGATTGATGATTGTTTAAAATGATAGATATAGTAAGTGATAGGTAGTTATATAGGGGATTGAAAAAGTTAAATTGAAAAAAAAAATTGAGATGAAAATAGTTTTGTGTTGTGGTTTCTTAGGATTTTGTGATCCTGAATATTGAAAATAGAATTTGAAAACATAAACAAACAAGGCCCAAGTGATTTAGGTTGATTTTGGGATCATACCAACTTTGTCTGAGTAGGCTCGAATCAACACAGGAAGTAAGGGAAACAAGATTATAGTATGCAGTTATGCACTCAGTGGTAACCAAGCTGCCTACGTACCTACTTGACGATCAAGTTTAAACGTAGTTCAACTATTCAATATGATTCCCACTCGAAGGTTCGTGTTGTACAACTCTAGAATAGCCAAATTTATATGTGGAGGGAACTTACCCCTAACTCTATAGTCAAACTATTAGGGAATACGATGCTAGATTAGGAAATCACTCAATTGAGATTGTAACTCCATATATGTTGGGAAGGCGTATTTATAATAAACGAATTGTAGGAACCTGAGCACGACAGGTGGTTCGTCCTGATGACACCATGAGGTGACCTTGGGCGGTTAGGATTAGGGTCAATGGACTGACCCGGATTATTTAGGACACGTGAATTTTGTAGCATAATGCAAATATGATGATTTATAAGGACCCTCGTGCAATTACACAATGGACCATTGTGTAAATAATTTCGTGGACTATTTTGCGATATAGAACTAATATTATTTGCTATTCATTAAGACTAGGATGCA
This sequence comes from Buddleja alternifolia, assembly GCA_019426215.1. NCBI lineage: Eukaryota > Viridiplantae > Streptophyta > Magnoliopsida > Lamiales > Scrophulariaceae > Buddleja > Buddleja alternifolia. Next base: position 45,256,144 of record CM033392.1, on the reverse strand, counting down.
CAAACACGGACACGGTATGATACAGATACATCAACATGGATTTTTAAACATTTTAGGATACGACACAATAGAGATACGTGATTATATATATATATATATAGAGAGAGAGAGTGAGAGAGAGAGAGAGAGAGAGAGAGAGAGTCAGTCTTGTGCACTAATAATATTTTTTTTAAATGGCACATATGTGATGCGAAGGAATTAGCACAAGTAAAATAATAATAATAATAATAATAATAATAATAACAAATAAAATGGCCCATATATAATGCTGAAGGTATTAGCCCAATTTAAGAATTTACTCGAGCCAATATATTTTTTAAAATTTGCAACACAAACGAAAAAATAAAATAATAAAAGAAAATACAAGTAAAGGAAGAAAATCCTAGACAATTTCATTCATCGTCTTCATATCCTAGCGCCAAGACCAGAGAAAACTCTTCCTTCTCACTTTTTCTTTCATTTATTTTTTGTTTGCATGCTTAGCTTTACCAATTACAACTTTTTAAGTCCTTCATCCTCAGTTATCTTCAAAGATTCAAATTTCGTCACCACCACTAGATGTCCTTGACCACCACTTCCATGTTTGTCATCATCACCGTGTGTCGCGACCTATTGAATTGATTTGGGAGGCATATCCGCGGCCGCAAATACCCTGTCCAAGTTTTTTTTTATACCGCCTGATATGCCTCGAATAGGGGTGTTCAATCTGTTCGAACCGAACTGAACCAAAATTTTGGTTCGGCAAAATTCGAAACCAAAACCGAACCGTAAGGGCCCGGTTCGGTTCCGTTTTAACCGATGGATTTCGGTTCTTTTAGGTTAACCGAATTTTGGCCAAAAAAATCAAAAAACCCACTACAAATTTATAATTTTTCACCTAGCAAACAAAAAGCACAAATTGAAAATCCAAAGTGCCATGCAACCAAATTAATCAGTAATTAGTAAATCAATAAAGACAAAATCAACAAATTTATATAGAAAATTAACCTAATTGATTTGAAAAATTAGGAAATTGAATAACCTAATTTTAATTTCTTAGATTTGAAAAATGGAATGGGAGAGGAGAGTCGACCGAGAGAAGGAGAAGGATTGAAGGAGTCGACGGCGGCATGCGACGGAGATGGCGATGGCGATGGCGATGGCGATGGCGATGGCAGAGTTGAAGAGGTGAAGCTTAACTTCCAGTCTTGCAGAGAGTTGAGAGTTTGAGGGAGAGAGGAGCGTGAGTGAGAGTGACTGGGGTGGGTGAGGTAATTAATTGGGTTCGGTTTTAGAATTTCTTTTTTGAGCCCCTATAGTTTATAAAAATCTCACAATAGCCCCCTACAGAAATATAAAATTATATATAATTTATATACATTTCGGTTTTCGGTTCGGTTAACTGACTATGAAAACCGAAATTTTCAAAAATTCAAAACCGAACCAAAAATCTTGGTTTGGTTTCGACTTGAACGGAAAATCTCGGTTTCAGTTCGGTTCGGTCGGTTAACCAAACTGTGAACACCCCTAACCTTGGACACGTATCAGACGCGTATCCATGTCCTAGGCGTATCAGATATTGCACGACAATGAAATTCGGCGTATTCGTGTATTCCAGCATTAAGAATGAAAAGTTTCATATTACAAATAAGGGGTTACAAAGGACATTTCATTATTGGAAAATTACATACAGACTCTCTCACTTGTTATGACTACAATTCCCCTCACATATTAGAAATTTCAATGGATTTATTTGTAAGGTTTACATAAGTAAAATTATAAGAATGGTTTAACACATATGGGTGTAATTGTAAAAAATCCCTTAACATGAGAAGGTGTGTTGGTAATTTTTAATAAGTGAGAGAGAGTTTTGGTAATTACGCAATGAGCAAGGGGCTTTCTGTGCAATTTTCCCTTCATTATATGTATTATTTTTCTTCTGGAATGCACGGATATGCCGATTTATTCATTGTCATGCAGTACCCAATACGCCTCAGACACGAACACGTGTGGGATATGTGTCCGAGGTGTATCAGGAAGTATAAAAAACTAAAAAAAATAAAAATGAAACTTGGACACGATATTCACCGCCGTAGACACGTTTCCCACATCAGCTCAACAGGGCGCGACATGGTGATGATGATGAACATGGCGGTGGTCATGGAAAACATCTGGTGGTGGTGACAAAATTTGAAGCTTTGAGATTACTGAGGATGGAGGACTTAAGAGTTGTAATTGGTAAAGCTAAGTGTTTACATATAAGAAAAAATGGAATTTGGGCCAGTAACACATATTGAGCCCAAAAGAGAAGTGCAATCCTAATGAGGTCAGATGGGCCAAAAATGGGGCCTTTCAACTGTGGGGCCCAGAACCCGGAAACGAGGCATAGAGGGCAAATCTTTAAAAACCCAATAACTATAAAAAAGGAGAAAACAAGAGAAGTTTAAGGAAACTTGATCCGATCAGAAAAATAGGCGCCAAGCAGAACAAATTTAAAAGGGGAGTTGCAAGCGGTTTCCGCAAGTTGGCGAACGTGGAGGTTACGAGAAAACCAAGACGGAAGGCTAGAGTATATATGCGGGGAAGAAAAAGAAGAAGAGACAGAACAATCATTGCAGAAAATTTCTCTCTTTTTATCATTAGACTAGTTTAGACATCTAGAGTAGTTAGATTTTAGGTTAATTAGTCTGTAATCGTAGATTAGTTCATTAGCAGCAGTACGTTCGAGCTTTTCATTTCCGTGTAAAGAAGAATTCATCGAAGAATTCATGGAGGTATATCTACTTTTAAGTTTTTAAGTGTTGATTAATTACTTAAATTTCAGTATATTTTCCTTAGTTGTTGAGATATATTTTTATTTGGGCATTTAAGTGTTGATTAAATTGCTTGAATATTACTATATCTTCTTGATTATTTTCTACATCACGAAAGTTATTTGCAAGACTTAAACCACCACTAGCTCATATAGGCAGGGGTTATTAGATAATTCTAGGTTGTGAATTATCGCGGGGCTTGGATCGAACATTCGAAATCCTTCCCTAGGCTAGTTTGTTCGAAAATACGAAACAAATTTTTGGCGATCACAGTGGGAGATCAGTCAAAATTGACTTCCGTAAAACCATTATAAGATGCTAGACGATTCTTCTAGAGAAGAACCAAGCGACGATCTGGAAACACAACTTGTGTCTCGATGCAAGATCAGGGCAGATAAAATGTATGAGCAGTTTGATAAAGTTATGAAGCAGACTTTAATAAGTGTTCGAGAAGATCAACGAAAGGAATTCAATGATCAGTATCGAGCACTGGCTCAAGAATCCGCCCCAACATTTACCGCAATAGTACAAGATATTGCTGTAAACGCCCAGGAGGGTTTAGCCTGAGAGGTTACTCGAGTGATAACCGAATTGGGAGAAATATTTAATCAGACCTGTGATGTTTTCTCGAGGATGGTAAACACCCAGGTAGTTAATGCGTTGGAACCACTAATCGAAAGACATAACGTATTAATAGAAAAGGTGTCACAATTAATAGCAGTAGAGCCAGTAGTTCGAACACGACACGTGCATCTAGGAGAACCTCCGCCTGGTTATCCTCAAGAAACCAGAAATAGAAGTAGTCGTTTCGAAGTCGGCCAGACTTCGAACACTCTTCCTGCGCATGAACCTAATTTTGTAAACCCATTTGTACCTGGGGGGCAGGCAGGAATAGGACAACAAAATTTTGTTCAAAACATCCGTACTCCGCCGAATCTTCCTCAAAATGTTAATTTGAATCAATTTCAACCGCAGTCTTCGAGACCTAGCGTCCTGATTCCATCAGTCGGTTATGGGCAAATACCCATGGGGTACCACGCTAATAACCTCTTTAACAATTTCGAAATACCTGCAGCGTTTACCCAAGGGCAATACCCTGGGGGGGGGAGAGTCAAATACCAACTTATTGAGGATTTTCGAACACTCCGTTCCCGATAGGAAATAATGGGTTTTCGAATCCCTTAATGGGTCAAGGAATTCCCACTTTTCCAAACAATATTCAAGTACCATATGCTGGGGGGCAGGTTGCGCCCGATGCCCATATGGGAGAGGATATTGGGGGACTGTTCCCAGATCCTGTTCAACATCAGATCGAAATGATCGTTGAGAGGATGTATGGACCGGGGTTTCGAAGAAATCACCGGCTGATGCCAGGGAAACCCTATCCTGATTGGATAGATAGGAACTTCCCTTTTCCCCGAAATTATAAAATTCCCGACTTCACTCTATTTTCTGGAGATGACCATGTCTCCGCTCTCGAACACTTGTCTAGATTTACGTGCCAATGTCGAGAAGCTTCGGATCAAGATTTTCTCAAACTGAGACTTTTCCCTAGTTCATTAACAGGATCCGCCTTTAATTGGTATATAAGTCTGACCCCGAATTCCATAAATAATTGGGACGAGATGCAGTTCCAATTCCAGAACCATTTCGCTCGAACAGATCCGGGGATATCAATGAGTGATCTCGCCAAAATAAGACAAAATGTAGGGGAGTCAGTCGAAGAATTCCTAACACGTTTTAAGAAAGCTAGGGTAAAATGTCACCTTGATTTGCCCGAGACTGAATTTGTACAATTAGCCCAACAAAATATGACCTTCGAATATAGGTTAAGATTTGATGGGATGCCTTTCGCAGATTTTAGGAGTCTAGCGGAAAGTGCCATAAGGTACGAGAATATGCTGAGAGAGGAGAGTAGTAGGAAACATCAAGGTTTCAATGCCTTTGAAATTGGGACCCCATGGGTGTTCGAAGAAGCCTATGAAGTCGACCTGGCAGAGTTCATAAAGGGTCCTCCGTACCAATGTGGAGCCCTCGAACAAAAAGATTGCATGGCCGCGGGGTCGTTGCAAACGAAAAAAGAGAGAAATTATACTTTCGATGTAACAAAAACTGAACAAATATTCGATTGGCTATTGGCCAACAAGAAGTTAAAATTTAAAGGCAAGCATAAAATACCTTCGAAAATCGAATTAAAAGGCAAATCATACTGTAACTGGCACAATGCCTTCTCACATGATACAAATGAATGTACTTTATTTCAAAATTTAATACAGAAAAAGATAGATTCGAAAGACATAATTTTTCCTGACACTCAGAAAACCAATATAGATGAAGATCCATTTCCTATTCTGAGCTTCGAAGTTAATACACTTGAATGTTGTAATTTGCAGGTCACCATAGAGACCAAAGTGGCCATAAGAACATTCAACAGATTGATTGACGAAGGAATTTTGACCTTCCCAAAGGTCAAAGATGAAGGCCTAGAAGGGATGTGCCGCTGGCACATGAACACGCTCCATACTACGGACCAGTGCCAGATTTTCAGATGTTTCGCGGCTAAACAACTAGAGAGGGGTCTGATCACTCTATCCTCGACAGAAAAGAGAATCCTGGGTTTGACCCTGGAAGGTAAACTGAAAGAGAAACAGGAGGAAATCGAACCTCCTAAAGAGAAATCAAAAGCCGAAGAGAAGACTTATAAGCAGGCACTCGAGGTGCCCATACGTGACGTTAAATATGAGACACCCGCTCGAGTGGTGAACAATTTGACCAAACTACAGAAGGCTCTGTGCCATCACTGCGCCGATACCCACCACTACGAGCTGGTGAGGTTACAGGTAATCAAAAACAACCCCAACTGGGTCCCCACCTATCAGAGAATCAAGAATTGGAGCAAGAGGCCGAGGCAAGAGTTCGGCAATAGAGTGCCGGGGGTAATGCATGCTCAAAGGCACTTCAGGGGAAGAGGGGGCTGAGGATTGCCTTATAATCACGGTAGAGGCCAAATTCGAGGAGACGAGTATCAGGAGAACTTTGAGTTCCACAGGAACAACATAGCCAAATCGATGGCTTACTCGAGAGCAGCTATCGCGATGGAAATGCAACAGGATGCAGTAATTGCCAACCTAAGAATCGAAGAGGAGGCGTTGGCCAAAGGAATTTTGAAGTCAAAGGTGGTCAAGTGATCAAGTTATGAGGACCTCGAAAAAGAGGTGGATAGCCTGAGTGACTAAATGAAGGACTCGAATCTCCAAGATAAAACAGCCATAGGTGGTGATGATGACTTAGCCGATTTCGAATCCGGTGATGATCTAGACATTTTATTGGATGGAATACCAGAAGATGGTATGATAGGGGAAATTGAGAAGAACGAGAAACAAGCCTCTGTTCGAAGGACCTTGAATCTCGAAGGAGAAAGAGACTGCAACATGGTGATAGTACTCCCGGCAGAATTTGCCTCGAAGACAAGGGAGACAGATGAGGAAGAAAATGCGTTGGAGGTCTTGATGACTCCAAAGGAAGGTAACCAACCTCATTTTGAGTTTAATGATTATACCAGTAAAAAAGGAAATAACGAATACGAACACTTTCTTGAACTGTTATTTTCCAAAGAAACCATGAATAATAATCATATGAAGCCACTGTATGTACAGGCCGAAATCGAAGGATGTAAGCTTAATAAAGTTTTAATAGATAATGGTGCGACTGTTAATGTTTTACCCGAAAAAACTTTAACTAAAATAAACAAATCCATAAAAGACTTAGTAGCCGCTGATGTGGCAGTATATGGGTTTTCAGGACAAGCTACGAAAGTACTAGGTGTCTTACCATGTAGGGTTAAAGTAGGGTCAATGGTTTCTTATTCTGCATTTTTTGTAGTAAAAACAAGTTCATCCTTTAACGCCCTACTCGGAAGGGACTGGATCCATCCGAATTATTGTTTGCCTTCAACTTTACATCAACTCTTAATATGTTGGAATGGAAAACAATTCGAAATAGTTAAGGCCGAGAGTAATTCATATTTTGTGGACGCTCAAATTGTGAATGCCAGGTACAGCATCGAAAAGCTCGAAGTGAAAGATCAGGGGGAGACGTCTGACCCGGTATTCGAAAAGACCATGGGGGAGGACGCCAAAGGAACAGAAGGAAAAACCTAACTCGGAGAAGAAAGGGAGACGATGGTCCAAATCGAAATAGGACGATCTTGAGTAGGATTTTCGAATGTAATAGTTGAAATAGTTTTTTTTTATGGATTTAATTGAACAAGATGTCATCGAAGAAGTTTTTAAGAAATTAGCTATGGGGAGACTTGATTCGAAATTACTCTCTTATTCGTGTTGTTTATCTGATAAAATTAACTCGAATTCTATTACATATGATCCTGTTAGACCAATAGGACACGAAATAGAAAATGTGATCGAAGAAGGGATCTTGGAACCTGATGAGGATATCAGGCAAAATATACAGGATCCTTTAGAAGAGGTTAATTTAGGCACACTCGAAAATCCAAGGATGACTTACATTAGTTCAAAAATAGAACCTAATGAAAAAGAAGAATTGATTAAAATCCTACACGATTATAAGGACTGCTGCGCCTGGGCTCATCACGAAATGCTAGGGATAGATATGTCCGTAGCCAAACACAAATTACTTATAAAACCCGGATTCATACCAATAATCCAAGCTCCGAGAAGATTCTCGCCTGACCTAATGGGTCCAATCAAAGATGAAATCGAAAAATTGGTGGAGGCTAAGTTCATTAGACCAACCCGGTATGTAGAGTGGTTGGCGAATGTGGTGACAGTTATTAAGAAAAATGGCAAGGTTTGGGTGTGCATTGATTTTAGGGATTTAAACAAGGCCACCCCGAAGGATGAATATCCGATGCCCATGGTCGATACTTTAATAGATGCAGCAACTCGATTTCGATATATGTCATTTATGGATGGATACTCAGGCTATTATCAGTTAAAAATAGCCGAGAAAGATAGGAACAAGATGGCATTTCGATGTCCAGGTGCCATAGGTACTTTCGAATGGTCAGTTATGCCCTTCGGCCTAAAGAACGCTGGGGCCACTTATCAAAGGACCATGAACTATATGTTTCATGATCTCATAGGAAAATCAATGGAGATTTACATCGATGACATAGTAATCAAAGCACAAACGCATTAAGAGCATGTTAAGTCGTTGGTCGAGGCTTTCGAACGAATGAGGCATTTTGATTTAAAAATGAATCCTTTAAAATGTGCTTTTGGAGTCAAGGTGGGGAATTTCTTGGGATTCTTGACTCATAATCGAGGAATTGAAGTAGATCGAAATAAAGCCAAAGCAATCCTAGAAGTAAAACCCCCTACAAACAAGAAAGAGCTACAACGTTTTTTAGGGCAGGTGAACTTTTTACGAAGATTTATATCGAACTTAGCAGGAAAGACGGAAGCATTTTCCCCACTTTTGCGGATAAAAGAAGAGGAGAGTTTCATCTGGAAAAGAGAGCAACAAGAAGTTTTCGAAGCAATAAAGCGAAACCTCACTCGACCACCAGTTTTAATTCCCCCTCGAAGTGGGAAGAAGTTAAGATTGTACATATCGGCAGCAGATCATTCGATTGGCTGTCTCTTAGTACAAGAAAACGATAGAGGATTCGAACAGGCCATTTTTTACTTAAGTAGACTATTGAAAGAAGCTGAAAAAAGATATTCATCTATTGAAAAATGGCGTCTTAGTCTGTATTTCGCTTCTGTTAAGTTGAGACACTATTTCTCCGCATATGTCATAGAAGTAGTGTCCCCAACGGACGTAATCAAATTCATGATAAATCAACCTTTAGTAAAGGGAAGGCTAAGTAAATGGAGTCTAAGTCTACTCCAATTCGATTTGGTTTACGTGCCTCAGAAGGCCGTCAAGGGAGAGGCATTGGCCGACTTTCTAGCGGATCATCCTTCGAAAACCAACACACTGAACAATATCGAATTGGGATTTATGGATTTGGTACCGTGGATTCTCCATTTCGATGGATCAAGTACCCGAAAAACTGCGGGTATTGGATTATATATCTTATCTCCAAATAAAACAATCACAAAAATATACGCAAAAATCGAAGGTAAATGTACAAACAACAGGGCAGAATACAAAGCTCTCATATTAGGCTTGGAGGTTTTACTCGAAATGAATGTTAAGAACATTGAGATAAGGGGCGATTCCCAGTTAATCATAAATCAAGTAAAAGGGATCTTTAGATGTGTAAGCCCATTGGCGATAGCTTCATTCACTCGAGTACATGAATTATTAAAGGATTTTAATACCGTTAAAATCACACATGTACCAAGAGAAAATAATCAGATAGCCAACGATTTGGCTCAAGTAGCGTCAGAATATAAATTAGATCATATGTTGCTTGAATCCGCAATCGAACTTACCCCAAGAACGGTCTTACCCTTCGAAGATAGACGCATGTCGGTTAATAAAATAGATATTATGAAAAAAGAAGAAGATTGGCGATACGAAATTATTGAGTATCTTAAAAACCCTACGAAAGGAGGGTTCTCGAACAAATTAAAACTGACTGCGCATCACTATTTTTATGATGGGCAGGAACTATGCAAAAAAGATTCCCAGGGAGTTTTATTAAAATGTCTCGATCTGGAAGATGCCATGATCGTCATGGACGAAACCCATGAAGGGATATGTGGGGCCCATCAAGCGGGGCAGAAAATGAGATGGCTAATACACAGATATGGATATTATTGGGCAACAATGATAAGAGACTGTATAAATTACGCTAAGGGATGCAGGCAATGTCAAAAACATGGGAAAATATTAAGACAACCTGCGGCTAATTTGAACTCGATTATCAAACCATGGCCGTTCCGAGGGTGGGCAATGGACATCATCGGTGAAATCAAACCTGCCTCATCGAAAAAGCATAGATATATATTGGTGGCTACCGATTATTTCACAAAGTGGATCGAGGCTAAAGCTTTCAAAGACATCGATTCGACAAAAGTGATAGAGTTCATTAAAGAAAATATAATCACAAGATTTGGGATCCCTGAATCTATAACATTTGATCAAGCTAGAGTATTTAACAGCACAGAAATGCTTCAATTCTTATATCAATTCGGGATTAAGTTATTGAATTCGACGCCTTACTATGCCCAAGAAAACGGGCAAGCCGAGTCATAAAATAAATTGATTAAATGTTGCATTTCGAAAATGATAGGGAAAAATCCTAGAAATTGGCACGAGTTGCTAATTGATGTGTTGTGGGCGTTAAGAACAATCAAGAAGGATAGTTTGGGGATATCTCTGTTTCAACTGGTTTATGGCCATGAAGCCGTAATTCCTATCGAAGTCAGTATTAAGTCGAAAAGGGTTTGTGAACAAATGCATCTTACAGCGGAACAATATATCAAAAATATGAACATCGAAAGGTTAGATCATGAGATGTTGCAAATTACGGCGTTAAAACAAATCGAGCTCCAAAAGAAAAAAGTAGAAAAAAGCTACAATAAAAAAGTACAGCCAAGATCCTTCGAAATTGGAGATTTAGTATAGAAAATGGTTTTACCCGAAGGGTCAAAGGATCACTTTTACGGGAAATGGTCGCCTAAATGGGAAGGACCATTTTTAATTTCTAACAAGTTATCAGGAAATTCATTCAAAATTTAGTATTTAAACGGAGATAGTTATGGAAGATCTTTAAATGCAAGACATCTGAAGAAATTCATACCAAGCATATGGAAAGAAAACGAAGCAATTATGTTCGAAAGGTTACCCGAAATGGCTAAAAATTTCTTACACTAATCAACGATTACATTAGAAGTGTTCTAAAACGCTAATCCAGGGACTACATCAAAACTGTTCTAAAATCGAATAAAATGTAAAGAATTGAACAGTACTTCAAGGGCAGAATCGAAGGCGTCCTTTTCGAGCAAAACCGGTCCAACCACTTCATCAAGTTCATACGTGAGTTGGGTAATTTGATCATTGAGATCTGTAATATCCTCTTCAACTCGATTTGTAAGGTCCGAAAGACGGTCTCTTTCCAATTGAAGGGTTGCAATTTGCGCGTCTATCGAAGCTATCCGAGATAAGTAGTCCGCTCGAGTACTCTCCAAGACTGGGGCCCGACTCTTTAGTTGAGATAATTGCTGGGAGAGTTCGGGGGATATGTCTTCCACAAATGGATTGATGCCTTGGTCGAAAAGTTCACGAAGTCGAGTAAGGCATGATTCGAATACCTGGCGAGCCGCGTGAAACAGGGGCGACCATGGATCGGCAACCCTCGAGGAAGCCTCGTCAAGAAGGGTTCGAAGCCTCGTAATCAAGACAACATCATTCGGAGAGCGGCGAATATCGTAAAGAGCCTCATTTAATTCCCACCGGGAAAATACCAACAGCGCGATCGCTCCTGAAAGAATTAAGATACGTATGTAAGTAAGAGATCGAAAAGGAAACCTATGAAACAAAATTTTCAGATTCACCTTCGAATTCTGAGGAGGTCGCCAAAGTCGAAGAGGATGGATCAAGAATAGGCGCGACCCGGACATTAGGAACCGGATCTATGTCTTCAATATGCACCGAAGAGGCCGGAAGACGAGAGGGGCCCGACAAAGATTGGAGAGAAAGGCCTTCAGGAGGGCTCGAACTAAGAATGGAAGAATCCACAAAGATAGTCAAAACTCCCGTCAGGGAGGAAAACGATAGCCTGATCAAAGATGGCAAGGTAGGGATAGAGAAGAGGCCGGCAATGGTTGCCACATCATCGAAATGATAGATGGAAGTTACCGGGGCTAAAGATGAGTGTGGAACATCGGTGGAAGCTGTTACGAATACATTCGAAGAAAACATGCATTAAAATCCAGTCGAAGGATAGAAATCCCATCCAAATAATTTTAAGAAATAAGAACAGACTTACTAGAAGAAACATCACCGAAGGAGGTAATATCCTCAGTAACAATCGTTGAAGGGGCCAAGGGAGATTCCGTTTCGAGAGTCTCCTCAACATCAAGTTCGAGGGGATGTTCCTCGAGGTCAGTGGTCTCCTTCGAAAGACCTATGCAGGAAATATAAAATATAAGAAAAGAACGAATGAAAAGAAAAATCTTTAACGATGCTACAAAGCTGATTACCTAGAGTTTCGAACGATTCTGCCAAACGAGGACGTTTACTACTTCTACGAACAAGTGGTTGAGGGTCTACCTCCTCCGCTTCATCTTCGATGGAAGTTTGGAGTTGTTCAAATACCGAAGGAAGAACTTCTTGAATCAGGAGGGCTCCTCTTGTTCGAGTAATCGGGGCTGAAGTAGTAGAGGAAGTAGCCGTCGGCTTGGGAGAACTCGCTGGGAGTCTAGCCTGAGTCCTAGGGGCTGTTCGAGCAAGGGCTTCTGATTCTCGAAGGGCTCGGAATAAGCCCTCATGTGCTTAATGAGAGGATCATCTCTTTCGAATCGCCAGCCAGACGTTAAGTCATGAGGAAGGAGATAAGCATCATCCTACCAAAATAAGAGAAACGAAACTAATACTCGACAAAAATGGAAGAATTAAAAGAAATAATCACCACCACACCTCGACTGAGAGAAGTCTTGAAAGTTCGCCTACATTTGTAGATCCCACACAAATTCTGGCAACATCGATGACCAACTTCCAGATAATTCGCCTGGAATAATTTCGTTGCAAGACACGATTCCAAAAGTCAGCAAAACACTGTTCCACTCGAAGGGTTCTACAGAAAGCAGGTATTGGAACAGGGAGAACTTGGCAAGCCGGCATCCCTCGAATGATGATTTCCGCTCGATCCCTTTTAGTTCTCGGAATGACATATTGCCTGTTCGACCACGGACGGTTCATCGTCCCCAAAAAAGGAAGTGCGAAGCTCTGAGCAAGACCGAATTGTCTCGAGCATAGTTGCCAGAAGTGGAAATAGTTAGTCAGGAAGCAAACAAACATACTCGATAAGCACTGAATAATCGAAAAACTAAAAGTATATAAGTACATTAAAATTACCTGGGGGTTATAAACCTCAACACCCGGGGTGTTATCTGCGAATAGTAAATCTCGAGAAGATAGGATAGAACGCCAATAAGGACGATCATCGTCAGAGCGCCTCAAGGAGTCAATGTCTCTTAACCAAGCTGGAAAGGCAGTATGGAACTAATGGGAAGATGCTTGTCCGTGCCTCAACTCGAAAAAAGGGCACCAAGTTGAAACGAAAAGTGGGTTATAAGCAGTACTCAGGACTAAAAGACAAGAGGCCTTGTCTAGAGGGAGTAACAAATTAATAGCAACTTCCCCATAACAAACCCAACTCGAGGCAGGCTTGAAGATAGAAGAGGCTCGAGAAGCTTCTTCGAAGGATTCGAGGGTCCTAATATTTAAAAATTCGGGATAGTAAAGGAAAGCCCAAAAGGACAACAGCCATAAGGGACCTGACAACCTTTTGGCATTCGAAGGATCCCGGTTGAGATTGAACATCATACGGTAAAATTGGGATAATACTAAAGGGGCTAATTCGATTGGCCCCATAGTCGCCGCAATATTGGTAGAAAGAGGGAGGAAAGTCTTGTTCACAGCACAGCCAGAGTTCATGAATAAATGAGAAAAGACGAAATTCAAGAACAATACCTCTTCGAAGGTTGGTACTGGATCTTCACATTCTGAGAAATGTGTGACCAAGGTCGAACAAGCAATGTTTGCGGAACCACTCTTACCATGGCTCTTAAGCCACTCGGACAAAGATACCAAAAGGGCTCGAGAGTCGCTAATCGCTTCTCCAGTAGGAAGCATGGTCCCGTGGGGAGATAACCCAGTGATCAAAGCCACATCCTCGAGTGTTATCGTCTGGAATCCTCGAGGTAATACAAAGCAGTTATACGACGGATGCCACGAAAGAGTCAAAGCATCTGTCAACACTTGCTCGAAAGGAAGTGTTTGATAACAGGCTATTCGAATAAGCCCCATAATTCGATTGTTCGTCCATTTCAAATGAAATGCCGAAGACGGTTGAACCATACGAAAGCATCAGTATTGCTTATCCACCCATTGATGGGTTTCTTCATATTGATCCAAGTTGACTTGGGGGCTACTCCTCGCAAGCACAATGGAGCATTGTCGCTTTCCAAATCGGGCCAAGTACCGAGGAGATCGGGGGTATCAGGCGAATCATTCTTGAAGGCCGAATATTCGAATCGAGGGCCTAGGGTTAAATGGTTGAGCAACTGACCTCGACGATCAGAGAACCATCGAGGCACCACATGGGTCTCTTCGAGAATCGCGATCTTGGCGTCGCTATAATGGCCCTTAAACGCCGTAATAATGCCATGTAAATCCTCAGCCGCTTCACAGTCGAGAACGGTTGCTCGAGGAACCAAAAAGCCCAAATCATGGGCGGCGTTGTGAGGAGGAATAGCCATCAATCCGAAGCGATGGTGAGACACTCTAAAAGGGGTGAAAAGGATAGAGAAATTTTGATTCTTATCGGGCAAAAATAAAGGATGTGAAAAACGAGACCCCTCGAAGACGACGGACGTATGGGTTCACTTGAAGGAGATGAAGATGAAGGGAAATAAAGCCGAGTAATCAAAAAAGTTATGCTACAGTGGAAAGATGGTCAGCTATTTATAGGGGTTTTAAACACCCGGTGATGAAAAGACATACTTATTGGTTATCAAAAGACGAAAAACCCTGACTAGTTATAAGGAAGACAAAAAACCCTGACGTTTTTTCATCAAGAGGCGCGTATTTCCATACGCGCCAAAAAATATGAAAAGACGCTCATAAGAGGACGTGTCTTTTTAATATAATTCGAACATGGATAGACGAACAGACGTGTCAGTTCATACTCACGAATTCGAAACATGCGAACATATTTAATGCCCATAAATTCGAAACATTCATGAGCATTAGGGGGGCATTTGTTTACATATAAGAAAAAATGGAATTTGGGCCGGTAACACATATTGAGCCCAAAAGAGAAGTGCAATCCTAATGAGGTCAGATGGGCAAAAAATGGGGCCATTCATATTTATTTGTAAGGTTTACATAAGTAAAATTATAAGAATGGTTTAACACATATGGGTGTAATTGTAAAAAATCCCTTAACATGAGAAGGTGTGTTGGTAATTTTTAATAAGTGGGAGAGAGTTTTGGTAATTACGCAATGAGCAAGGGGCTTTCTGTGCAATTTTCCCTTCATTATATGTATTAGTTTTCTTCTGGAATGCACGGATATGCCGATTTATTCATTGTCATGCAATACCCAATACGCCTCAGACACGGACACGTGTGGGATATGTGTCCGAGGTGTATCAGGAAGTATAAAAAACTAAAAAAAATAAAATAAACTTGGACACGATATTCACCGCCGCAGACACGTTTCCCACGTCAGCTCAACAGGGCGCGACATGGTGATGATGATGAACATGGCGGTGGTGACAAAATTTGAAGCTTTGAGATTACTGAGGATGGAGGACTTAAGAGTTGTAATTGGTAAAGCTAAGTGTTTACATATAAGAAAAAATGGAATTTGGGCCAGTAACACATATTGAGCCTAAAAGAGAAGTGCAATCCTAATGAGGTCAGATGGGCCAAAAATGGGGCCTTTCAACTGTGGGGCCCAGAACCCGGAAACGAGGCATGGAGGGCAAATCTTTAAAAACCCAATAACTATAAAAAAGGAGAAAGCAAGAGAAGTTTAAGGAAACTTGATCCGATCAGAAAAATAGGCGCCAAGCGGAACAAATTTAAAAGGGGAGTTGCAAGCGGTTTCCGCAAGTTGGCGAACGTGGAGGTTATGAGAAAACCAAGACGGAAGGCTAGAGTATATATACGGGGAAGAAAAAGAAGAAGAGACAGAACAATCATTGCAGAAAATTTCTCTCTTTTTATCATTAGACTAGTTTAGACATCTAGAGTAGTTAAATTTTAGGTTAATTAGTCTGTAATCGTAGATTAGTTCATTAGCAGCAGTACGTTCGAGCTTTTCATTTCCGTGTAAAGAAGAATTCATTGAAGAATTCATGGAGGTATATCTACTTTTAAGTTTTTAAGTGTTGATTAATTACTTAAATTTCAGTATATCTTCCTTAGTTGTTGAGATATATTTTTATTTGGGCGTTTGAGAGTTGATTAAATTGTTTGAATATTACTATATCTTCTTGATTATTTTCTACATCACGAAAGTTATTTGCAAAACTTAAACCACCACTAGCTCATATAGGCAGGGGTTATTAGATAATTTTAGGTTGTGAATTATCGCGGGGTTTGGATCGAACATTCGAAATCCTTCCCTAGACTAATTTGTTCGAAAACACGAAACACTAAGCATACAAACGAAAAAGAAATGAAAGAAAAATTGAGAAGGAAGAGTTTTCTCTAGTCTTGCGGCGGTAGAATATGACGAGGATGAATGAAATTGTTTACGGTTTTATTCCTTCACTTTTATTTTCTTTTATTATTTTGTTTTTTCTTTTGTGGTCTTATTGGGCCAACAGATGGGCTTCAATTGCAAATTTTTAAAAAGGCACGGGATTGAGTAAATTCTTAAATTGGGCTAATACCTTCAACATTATATATGAGGTATTCTATTTGTTATTTATTTATTATTATTATTATTATTATTATTATTATTTTAGTTGGGCTAATTCCTTAGCATCACACATATGCCATTTTATGCCATATCTTAAAAATTTTTAAAATTTGTGGCGTCTTGTCCATATCACTCCGTATCCGTATTCCCATATATGTCTGTGCAT
Organism: Buddleja alternifolia; assembly: GCA_019426215.1. Taxonomy (NCBI): domain Eukaryota; kingdom Viridiplantae; phylum Streptophyta; class Magnoliopsida; order Lamiales; family Scrophulariaceae; genus Buddleja; species Buddleja alternifolia. The sequence goes on along the minus strand of CM033392.1, from coordinate 45,239,595 downwards.
GCTAGGATTTCTTGTTACATTTTATAAATATTAATGTCACTGACAACACATGCATAAAGCCTACACTATTTATCAAATAGTGGTGAGTTTTTTCCGGTAGAGGTGGCAAAATGGACGGGTCAGGGTAGGTCTTGGTTGGGCCCGAGAGAGGTTCAAGCATAAGTGTCTAGAATGGGTGGTATACTGATTAAAACTTGATCAACATTACATTAAGAAAAAGTCGACTTAACTTAGGCAAAGTAAACTAGCCATTCATGCACAAATAATATTGGGAATGACAATTGATTTGGGTAGAGCGGGCACCGTTTTGGATGCCCTGTTTAGAGTGGGTCTGAGGCTAGTTAAATGAAGTTGGGTTCGGGTAATTAAGTTCTAGTCCCGGCCAGGTTCGAGAGGGATAATGGTTCCAAGAAAACCTCGCCCCTGACTCGAACTGGCCCCGGTTATTAATTAATTTATTTTTTGTTTTATATTAATTAATTATTATTTTTTGTTTATTATTAATAAATCATATATTACTAAAAAAGTTAAAATGTAAAACGTAAATTTTTTTTTTTTTTGTACAGGTTAAATAACTTGTGTCTGGAATTCAGAAACGTATCGACCAATTTAATCTTGATTTTATTTTGGAAGCATTTAATCATATATAAATAATAAAGTTAAAACTTAAAAGATAAAAAAAAATATTTTTTTACCTGTTAAATGATTTGTGTCTAAAATTCAGAAATGTATCGACCAATTTAATCTTGATTTATTTTGGAAGCATTTAACATAATTTTAAAATTTATGAATAATTGTGCACTTGGAGCTAACCAACATTGATTGTTAGCCTACTGGACGAAAAAGAAAATAGGAAAAAACACTTCAAAGCGGGCTTGCCTGGTAGGAATCGATTGCAATGGGTATTAAAAAATCTAACTAGGTAGGGTCCCCAGTCCTATTATACCCATCTAATACTAGTTTTGTTGCCATCCCTATATAATATTATCGGTCCCTTTATGTTTGACAAACGGGAAGAGAATTAAAAGTAATAATTTATATTCAAAAACTAGTTGTTTGTAGTAACATAACTCTAAGAAATAATTGTATGTACATGATCATTAATCAACATCAAATGAAAATTTTAATCATTTATGGAAATTATAAGTGGTCGTATATTTTATTTACATATTTTAGGATAGAATTTTAAGATTTTTTAGAGAGAAATCCCCCTTCAATATTCCATTTCATGGTTCAGCCCCCAAGTTGTTTGAACTTCCCAACATCAAACAAACATGTTACAATAAACCCTCAACATCTTTCATCTGAGTGAGAAAGTTTGTTGACTTCTACAAGCAGTATTTTTGAGTAAGAGAATCTTGTAGAAGAAGGTCTTTATTGACGCTTAAGTCTGTGTGATCAAGGAGCTCAAGGCCATCTTGGAGAAGATCTTTATTGGAGCTGAAATCTGTGTGATCAAGGAGCTCGAGATCGTCTTTCCAGAAGTAGAGGATTGAAGTGGCTTGTAGCAGAAATCTGTATGACCAAGGAGCTCAAGTCATCCATATCTATCTCTTCCTTTGTCCCTAAATTGTAGAAGATTCTGTGTGATTCTTTGAGAATCATTTTAGTGGATTGCCTCCAAGTGATCAGGGAGAAGAAGAATGTAGTTGGGATTACATCACCCAACGAACCTTACAAATATTGTGTCATTTACTTTACAGTCAATTTTCTTATTATCATCTCATTGCATAAATTGATTAAGTAAAACACAATCAAACGTTTTCAAGAAAAGCAACTAAGGAAAACTTTTGTGACGCTAAACATTTTCAAAGAGAAGACTTATAAAATACTTCAGCTGTGCTAACTCTGATTAAGTGATTGAAACATTTCCCTACCTTGGTAATCGTTGAAATCACTAAGTCTAAGTTAACTTTATCAAAATAGTCTTCTAGTAAACGGTTAGCCAAGCGTTTACATTTTCAAGCGTCCGAATCAATTTTTAAATACGAAATTTTTTGAAGTCGAAAAAAACTTCAGGGTTTATTCAACCCCCCCCCCCCCTTCTAGACTCCAGATGGACCAACAATTGGTATCAGAGCGGTTGAAGTTGAAATTTTAAAAAAATTTCGAGCGTAACTACTTGTTTAGATCCAGTTTTAAAATTTTAGTTGCTTTTAAAAAAAATATTTATGGCATTTTCAAGAGTACCTAAGTTGACCGAGTCAAATTATGACTCATGGAAGGTCAAAGCATTTGCTTATCTTTGTGCTTGTGATGATGAAATGTGTGATATCATTTCAGATGGACCAATTCGAATATTCAAAGACATCACCAGAGCGCCTGGAGCGACGGAAGCGACTCCAGATGGTTATGTTGAGAAGCCAAAGCATGAGTGGTCATCTGATGAGCGTCGAAGAGCAAATTTGGATAATGTTGGACGGAACGCTCTATATACAGCCATTGGTGACAATGATAACTTATTCAATAAGGTCAGGTCGTGCTCTACGACTAAGGAAATTTGGGATAAGTTAGCCACAATATGTGAAGGTTCAGCACAGATGAGAGAGAACAAGATCTCCATAGCCATGCAAAGATTTGAGCATTTTAAGATAATGCCAAGCGAGATGCTAGATCAATTGGATGCGAGATTTACGTCGCTTATTACAAAGTTAGCATCTTTGGATAAAGAGTTGACCAATAAGGAAATGGTCAAGAAGATTTTAGAAGTCTCCCGAGCAAATTTGATAAAGACTATAGCAATGAGAGAATCACAAATGTTTGACATCATTACGCCAGAACATGTGTTCTCGGAGCTAAAGGCTTTTGAATTCGAATTAGGAGAAGTCAGCGACACCTCGTCTTCAGCGACTGAATCCGTAGCATTAATCGCTACAACCTATAACAAGGGAAAATTAGTCAGTGAGGTGGAAGCGACAGAATCGAGTGAGGAAAAGGAAATGGATTTATTGGTCAAGAAATTCAAGAAATTTCTAAGATACGAAAAGAGAAATCCTGCTCCTCATTCCTGAGGTATGAATGTTTTAAACGCTTAATCATTATGCATCATATTTTTATTAGACATATAATTTAGGGGGAATTCACTTTACTATAATGTCTAAAAGCGTTTTTCAAAAAAAAATGTTACAAGTTATCAAATTTAAGGGGAACCTTAAAATTGTACTTGAACATATGTGTAAGCGTCAATGATCAAAAAATGTTTTCATAGGCATAGATCATCAACGCTTATTGTTATTTGTGCATGATATGTTGAACGCTAAAACTTAAAAAGGTTTTAATTTCAAGCGTCAACATAAATCTTTCAACAAATGGTATCACATAAATGCAACAAGTGGTATATGTTAAGCGTTGAAAATTTCCCTTCAACACTTAAGATAAAACATTTATAAAATCATGCATATCTTTTTAAAAGGAAATAGAGGCAGACTTAGTTGGGATGTTGATTTATCAACGAGTGACATCAACAAATGATATCTACTAGTGGTATCAACTGTGGTGGAAATCGCTAGAGATTTTTCACTGTCCTTCCAGACGTGGAAGCGACTGTGAAAATCGCTAGGAAAAATTTGTTTTTTTCACTGTCCGTCCAGATGTGGATGAGACTGTGGACGCTGAGCGGCCGATAGACGTGGCCAAAAGATTATCCCCACACCAAATTGTCCTCCTCCCCAAGCGCTCGAAAGACAATCTCCTTGAGTCGCTTGCCAGTAGTACTTTCCCTACAACCAAACGCTTAAAGCAGATCCTGCAGCCTTCCCTTGATGATGCCAAGAAGGGGGAAAAGGTAAGAAAAGCAATTTAAGGGGGAAGTAAGGGGAAAGAGAAAGTAAACAAGGTATGAGTTTTCAGTATAAATCATTACGCTTTCAATTTCACATATACGAATGAATGATTTATCGCTAAAACACCTTGTTGCAGCTAATCTAAATTTAGCTAACTGATCTAACTTTCTAAACGCTAACTTATATTATTTTGGGCTTTTCTTTGAAATCTTAATCTATAAAAGAGTTATAAGAGTTAAGGTCTTGACATCATCAAAAAGGGGGAAATTGTTAGGAATTTCATGTTAGAGGTTTTGATGATGACAAGATAGGATTTCATGTTAGACCCCAAAAGAATGTAAGTTTATACTTTCATAGGATATATGTATAAGCGTTTGAAAGTTTATTAGTTTGTTAGGCTTGTAATTTTTATCTTTATAGACTTTAGACTTAGTATTAGATACCGAGTCGCTAATAGAATTCTAAGTGAGTCTATTAGAGATGAAGTTGAAGATCAGCGTCTGAAGTCAAGTGAAGATGAAGATATGTCTTAAGCGTCCGTCAAACGCTAAAGAGTCTATTTCAGGAGTTATGAATCAAGCGCTCAAAAAATACTCAAGCGATTCACCTGGAATACATCCTCAAGTCATCCAATCATCAACGGTCATTTATTTCCAACGGAACTAAATTCAAGGTGCATTAAATGTGACAAGACTTTATGACTTGTGGGCAAGCCACCTTTTGACTAGACTGTCAGCTTTTCATAGTTCATACCTGCACCTGTCCAATCGGAATCAACAGAAACTAAGGAATGTCAGAAAAGGGACTATTTGAAGCTCTGCGTGAGGTACACGCACCTGACTTGTGTCCAACGGACAAATTCCGAGATTCTCTATAAATAGTACCCTTCAGCTATCTCCGCGTAAGTGTGTGAAAGACGTAAATGTGAAAGAGAGCTGAAAAGTAATTTGAGAGAAAAGCTTGCAAACCCCATAGCCAAAATCCTTCAAGCTTCTCAAATACATTCCAGACAGTCACCCGATATCTCAAACATCTTCATAGAAGAACCCTACACTATTATTGAGATATTCCAAGTTGTTTGAACTTCCCAACATCAAACAAACCTGTTACAATAAACCCTCAACATCTTTCATCTGAGTGAGAAAGTTTGTTGACTTCTACAAGCAGTATTTTTGAGTAAGAGAAGCTTGTTGAAGCAGGTCTTTATTAGAGCTGAAGTCTGTGTGATCAAGGAGCTCAAGGCCATCTTGGAGAAGATCTTTATTGGAGCTGAAATCTGTGTGATCAAGGAAAGCAGAGGATTAAAGTGGCTTGTAGCAGAAATCTGTGTGACCAAGGAGCTCAAGTCATACATATCCATCTCTTCCTTTGTCCCTAAATTGTAGAAGATTCTGTGTGATTCTTTGAGAATCATTTTAGTGAATTGCCTCTAAGTGATCAAGGAGAAGAAGGACGTAGTTGGGATTACATCACCCAACGAACCTTACAAATATTGTGTCATTTACTTTACAGTCAATTTTCACTCAACTCCTCTACCCTCGACTTATGTGCACATGTGAATCATCTTAAGGACAATCTAATCTCGGTTAGGGTCCCTCGAGCAAGAAACGATGTGTATAGTTCATTAATGTCCAAATTGATAGAGAAAACATGCCATTGATTCAACTTAATCAATCTCATTGCATTAATTGAAGGGATTACAATCCTAACTCAATTTTTTTTAAAATGCTTAAAAATTTGCACACTATCACATGAAGAGGTACAACCCTTCCCCTCACCAAACTTGGACAGAAAAACAAAAATATAAAGCATAAATAAGCATGATAATAATGGATCGATTATACCCCCCCTCCCCCAAAACTTGGAACGAACATTGTCCCTAATGTTCGAAAAAAGAAAAAGGAGGAGAGTACATGTCACCATATGGGATGTTGAAAAGTAAACCCGAGTTGTCCTATCAGAGTCTGTCCAAAGTTTGGCAATAGCTACTCGGGCGAAAGAGAGCCCCACAAATGGTTATCCACTACAAAATGAAGATGTGATGGCCATATGAAATGGGTAAGCATAACATATATTCGATAAACACAACATGCAACACAATATACATCAACAATAACCTGAGCATGCATAGAATATATAAAGGGCTAAATGTTGAAAACAACATCCAAAAATAACAGACCAAAAAACAAACATCTAACAACAAAACAAGAAAATGGAAACAAAACAAGTCTAATTGCCAAACATGGGGTCCAAATCATCATCATCATCATCCCCACCGCCTAGTGCGGGCTCATCATCTGCTCTCCCCACTAAGTCTTCTATATCAAGCATATCATCGGGATGAGGGGCTGAGTATGGAGGAAAGTCCAGAGGGTCGGGATACAAAAAGAGGCCACATCCCACATAAGCATCCTGAGCCATGGCAACCTGACAGGTGTAAGCACAGCTGGCTCGGATCATGTCCTCGAATTGGCTCATCCGCTGATCAAAATGTACATGCATCTGATCCATCGCGCCCCTCAAAGAGTCTATATCAAGCGTGGAGGTATGGCTGGGTTTGGGCCTCCGAGTAGAAGAAGATTGAGAGTAAGGCCTAGTGGAGGAAGTCGGGGGAGCACGGGCGTCGGCATCGGGAAAGGAGAAAGGCGCACTTGCCCGCTCTGTACCCTCGATCGGGAAGACTTCAACCTTGGTAGTCTAGCAGAGGGCTATAATCAGCAAGGGGAAGATCATATGGTTCTTCTTTGTGATGGTAGAATCCCCACGCTTCCTCTTGATCTTTGTAGGGTCGATCAATGAGGTCACTCGATGCCCAACTTCCTAATGTGCCCTAGTAGTGTCTGGTGAATTGCCGCAAAATCAATCCTTTTCCGGGTCATGATGGAGAAGATGAGCAAACACCTCTCTCTGTTCACTTCAAAACGGTTGCCACTCGGAATAAGATTTAATCGAATAAAATCGAGCCAGAATGCAGCCTCGGGGCGTAGAAAGCGACGGGAAAAGTGGGCCTCTCGGGCCTACCATGTTGTGCCGGTTAGTGCAATCACCTCAAGAATATCTTCCAAAGGCATAGTGAAAGTTACTTTGGTCTTGTGAGAATCCCAGTACTCGCACTTCTGAGGGATGGGTATCCCAAGGCACTCACTAGTATCCCTTGCAACAAAGTCTACTGTCATATTCCGAAAGAAAACCATAACCATTAGATGGCTTGGAACAACCTTTAGGAGTGTTAGCCGTCCTCCCTGCAGCTTGCTGATTAGTTTTCCCCTTGAGAAAAGTCCTGAATATGGTGGTATCTGTTATATAAAATAAACAAGATGTCAAAGACAAAGATATATGCATAAAGAATAGAAAAATTCAATTACATAAAGTGTGGGGTGGATACCATTAGACCTTGTCTTGAGCTATCTCGCAAGGTCTCTCAACAACTTCTGTACCACGCTTTCCACAAGCTATCTCAATAGGCTTCTCTACAACTTATAAATGAGAGGGAACTTCAGGCGTCTCAACGGTCTTCTACCGGAGACTTGACAACTTCATTTTAGCATGTTGACCCTTTCCTAGAGTTGGCTACTCAGCTTGCTCTTGCCTTATGAAAGAAGCATAAGAGTTAGTGCCATACCCGAGATGCCACGAACCCAAGATTTGAAAGGTCTCAACAAGGCATGACCAAAAGAATGTTATCCCTACCAAGGATAAACTAGTTATTGGACTTAACGTCTAACTGCAAGTTCATAAAAATCGATGGATGCTTTATAAGGATGCTCTGAGACACCCCTCGCACTCGGAGACCAAGGGAACATCCCAAAACCGCATAAACAACCTAATAAGAGATGGCTACTCTGGATGATGCCACCATCAGCTGGCTGATTCAGATCCATCTTCATGCCACATTATGTGCAATGAGCTCAACAACTCGTCCTTTGACATCATCCCTAGCACTAACATCAACGTCTCATCGTTCATGCCAGCAGCTGGCAGGAGGTATACCGGAGCCTTGTTATTAGGCTCTGGTGTATCGTTTAAGCTGCCTTCTAACTCCACTCTAGAAGACACTGCGGAGCCATCCACGTGAGACAACTACATCTTCTTCTCCTGCTGCTCGAAGGAAACAAGTTGTTGTACTCTATAGAATTCGGATTTAAAGCATCTAATAATGGAGCAATTTATGAAGCTTTCGTCATGAGAGTAATGAAAACATTAAAGTCTGGGTCCAAGCACCTGGTGATCTATTCTGACTCTCTAATGGTATCCTGCTAAGTGGATGGATTGTACGAGGCCAAAGAAGGAAGGATGATGGAGCACCTGAAAAAAAATAGGAGACTTAAAAGGCCAATTGGAGACCTTCGAGATAAGGCAGGTACCTCGTATAGAGAACAAAAAAGCTGAATACTTAGCACGCTTGGCTAGTGCGTTGGTTGATTGCCATACTCTGCAGATAACTATAGAAACCATACCAAATTCCATATTAGGAGAAGAAGTAAGTAGCATAACCCTGGAGCCAGACGATTGGAGAATACTTGTAGTAAATTACATACTACATGGACGATTGTCGAAGGACAAAAAGGAGGCCTTGCGGGTGTGGCGACAAGTCCTTCGATTTACCATAATTGAGGAAACCATGTACAAGAGATCCTTTACTCACCCATTCGTGAGATGCCTATCCAAAGAGAAAGGATTGATGGTTCTACGAGATATCCATGAAGGCCTTTGTGGTAGCCATGCTGGTGCATCTACCACAAGGAAAAAAGCCCTTAGAGCTAGTTAATACTAGCCCACTATGAAGGAGGATGTAAGAAATGTGGTGAGAATGTGTGAGCAATGCCAAGTGCATGCAATACTATATCACCAACCAGCTAGAGTTATGGGGACCATAAGTTCACCTTATCCATTCGCCATGTAGAGAATGGACATAGTGGGGCCTTTCCCCACTACAGTAGGACAAAAAAAGTTCCTATAGGTGGCAGTAGACTATTTTAGCAAATGGATCAAGGCAGAACCATTAACCAAGAACATGAAGAATGAAGTGATAACATTCATAAAGAAGTCTATACTTTTCAGACTCAGAGTACCTCGCGAGATAGTATCCGATAACTGGAGACAATTCCAAGGCGCTAAAATACAAGGTTAGTATATGGAGGGCCTAAAAACAAGACTGCAAAAAGGTGGAAGTTCGTGGGTAGAGGAGCTGCTAAGTGTGTTATGGTCATACCGAACCACTCCCCACAACACTACTGGGAAAACCCCCTTTAGTCTGGTGTATGAGGCCGAGGCTGTTATACCTTCCGAAGTCAACATAACATCCTATAGGGCGAAGTATTTTGATGCTGAAAGGAACGAAGAATTGATGAGAGAAAGCCTTGATGTCATTGAAGAAGCTAGAAACATGGCCTACTTGAGGGTAACCAAGTATAGGCCAAGAATAACAGCAACTTATAACCGAAAGGTTGTGGCTAGAGAATTTCATATGGGGGACCTAGTCCTCAGGTGAGCTGATGTTCTAAAGTCTATGGGAAAGCTGGGAACCAAATGGGAAGGCCCTTACAAGGTGATACAACTGCTAGGTGGTGGAGCATACGTGCTGGAAGACATGGAAGGCTGAAAGCTATCTAGGCCGTGGAATGTGCACAACTTGAGGAAGTTCTACACTTGAGAGAAAAACTATCTCAAAGAGACTAAAATGTCAAGAACTTATATTGTCACACAAATGATAGCAAAAGACATGGCATAAGCCCTACACAGCGTGAGCACTAAGACTGACTTCAGGTTGCTGTAAGCCCTAGGCCACAAAAATAAAAGACATAGCATAAGCCCTAGGCGGCGTGAGCCCTGAGATGGACTTCAAGCTGTTGTAAGCCCTAGGCCGCAAAATTAAAAGACATAGCATAATCCCTAGGCGGCGAGAGCCCTGAAACGGACTTCAGGCTGCTGTAAGCCCTGGGCCGCAAAAATAAAAAAAATATCATAAGCCCTAGGCAGTGTAAGCCTAAAAGGCAGCTTAAGCCCTAGGCAACACATGAAAAGATAAATAAAAGACACCCGCACAAGCCCAAGGCATTGTAAGCCCTGACATCAGGCTGCACTAAACCCTCGAAAGCAATGAAGACAGTGAAAATCATAAGCCTTAGGGGGTGCAAGCTCACAAGGCAGCTTATACCCTAGGCAGCATATAAAAAATAATGAAGGAAGGATACTGTATAAGCCCTAGGTGGCATAAGCCCTGCCATAAGGCCGCTTGTAAGCCCTAGGCAGCATAACATGTATATATTGTGATTAAATTTGCATTTATACATTACATTGAAAAGCATATATTTGTCATGAATAAAATTGCATGCGTCTGGCATTCTCTATCGAAATCATATGCTAAAGGTGAAAAATAAGCATCTCTTATTATTATTTCAAAGAAAGGGAAAACTCACACCCCAAAAGTGAGCATGACACAAAAACTAATATCTATGCCCCGAAAGTGAGCATATTACAAAGTACTTGCAGGAAAAATAAAATGCAGAAAAGGAAAACAGCTAGTATCCAAATAATTTAAAGGTGGGGGACTCGGGCGCCTCATTCGCCTCTAGAGCAGCGAGCTCATCTGTCGCCTCAAAAAAGGACTCAGCAGGTGGCTGATCACCATTAACGATAATGCTATCTTAAGCTCTGACGGATCCGTCAGTGGTCTTGTTAGGAGTCTCATCAGCAACTTTTCCAGTTGTTTCATCGGCAAACTTGCTAGCAGTTTCATCGCCTATCCCATCGATGATTTTATCAGCATTCTCGCCAGCTATCCCATTAGCTGGCATATCAGGTGGCTAGATAGCTGGTGGGGTTTATTCAAGAGCTTTCTCACCAAGAAGGGAAGCATCATCTAATCCAGCTATTTCCTTAAGGAAAGAAAGATCTGATCCTGGAGGCAAAGTACCAGCCTCCACAAATTGCTTAAGATAAGAATAAAATCCATGGTGGCAATATGGGAGAGTTGAACCCATCAATGCTTTAAAAAAGTCATTGGACCTATGCTGGTAATAAGCTTCTAACAAGACCTGCTCGGCAGGGGAGTGGGCGAAATCCTTAGTCGCCTCCTGGTGAGCTGCCTTGTGCTTTTTTCTTACTTCATTGGCATGATTTGCCCAAAACTTGGTGAAATCCTTCATTAGCTGATCCAGCTCGGTGAATAAGTTCCTTCTCAAAATGCACTCTCCCTTCAGCTCTTTGGATTTGGATGAGAGCTCTTTATTAAGCTGGCATTGCTTTTAGCTTCCTCGGTATCCTCGGATAGCTTATGACGAAGCCGAGCTATGGCATCTCCACCAAGCATGCTCTCCTAAGAATAAAACACGAGGGGATGTTTATTTAGTACCCCGGGGGAAGATGTAAACACTTTCTTAATTTTTGAGCATTGGATAATGTGAAACTGGAATAATACATGTCATATGATGGAAAACCCTCATTTATTTTGAGCATTTCAGAATGGATTTGTTCCTCACTCACTATAAGAGAGACCTCGTCGCCGGAAACATCATCATCTGATGAAGTCTCATCCCAAACAAGATCAGATGTCGCCTCATTCTGTATGCCAGGTAAGGCGGGTCGAACATAAGGCAATGGAGGGCTCATTTTTGCTCTTTCGCCTGACTCAGTATCACTAGACAACATCTCAACCAATTTTTTATGGTGGTAAGGTAACTTTGATGAAATATCTGATACAAGAGAGGACATAATACCGCAAAAAAGTATGAAGATAAAAGGGATGATGAAAATCTTAGAGTTATATGTGAAGAGATATCAAGAAATAATGAAGAATATTACCCAGAAGATCTTCAGAGAGGTGGAAGATAGCTTGGATTGCTCAATATTTTCGAAAATATGGGGAGCCTAAAACGTTGTATTTTTTTTTTAAATAATGAAGGAAATTAAAAGGAGGAGTTTTTATTAAACAAGAAAGCAAAGGAGTGAGAAAATAAGAAGAATGAGAAGGGGGATTTTCGGTCACTCTCCTCCCAAAATCAGTCATTTAGGGCTCATAAGGTAGCCTATAAACCCACCTTAAGGTCACAAGGAGGAATTGACACACCCTGCACTCTTTTTTCCTTAGCCTTGGTTTTTTCCCATTGGGTTTTTCCGGGTAAGGTTTTTAATGAGGCAGTCAATGTATCAAAAAGGATCAAACCCTCTTTGGAATTATGACAATTTATTTTACCCTCGAGACTTTTTGAGCCTTTTTATTCCAAAATTTTCAAGAGTAGGGGCACTTGTGATATGCCCGTAAATTATTACGACATGAGCTTGGGCTTTATTAAAAGATGGGCTCAAAGAGGGACGAAGCAGTGGGCTAAAATTAGGAAGAAGGCCCAAAGGAAGCTTGAAAGAAACCTAGAAGTCGGAGCACTGATTAGCTACCTAAGAGGGGTAGCTGGGTAAATCTCAAGGAAGCTGAAAGACAGCTGAAAGAAATAATGGAAGGCATGGCTAAAGAAGGGATAGCTAAAGAAGAGATAAGAGTGGACAAGGATCAAATCGTATCTAATCTTAACTTATATCCCTCAAAAGAGGGGAGATGACTCCTCATTCCCCCAAAGGTGGAAAAAGTCGTCCAACCCTAACAAAATGGAGAGAAAATTCGGCCATGTCGGTCTATTTATAGGAGAAAATTCACCATTTGTAGGGTTAGATTCACAATTGAGAGAGAAGAGTGTAATATTATTGTATTTCTTCATCTTTTTCAAGAAAAAGTCGAAAATAAAAGAAATGAAAATTTAAGTGTTCTTCTTACTAGTTTTTATTTGGAATTCTTTACTTATTCTTAAAACCATTTGTCTTCTAAAATTAGATTTCTCATATTCATATAAATAATGTCTCGTTTGAATTTGCAGGACTTTCTTGGTGTAAAAACGAACAACATTAGGTATATTGTCATCCAACTTTTTGTTGGGAAATATACATATAGCCCAAATAACCATAGCCGAAAATTAAAATTTTAGTTTTTAGGATTTAAACATGTAAGTTTATTAATCCTACGGGCTTATCATGTATCATAGGCTTGCGCATCTCTACACCAGTTATTTAAAACTTAAATAAAGAAGATATTACCTTATTCGATTTTTCGCAAAAATCGAAGAGTTTCTTCTTCCTTAACGTAAGCTTCCTAGCTTGCTCCTCGTTCTTTGAATAAACTCCTTCGCTTTTCCCTTTGATGAAGATTTCGAATTCCTCCACCAAAAACGCCTTTGATCGGATTCTTGATTCACTTCAGAGACCCAAGTATTTCTCCTCTAAAGTTGATCCACACCCCGGATACCCACCCGTTTATAATCTTTAGCTCGGTTGATCTATAAACGTTTATTCTAACTCTAAGAAATAGTGTATGAGATTAAGGTGAAAGCAAAAATTACTTCTCTAAGTATTTTGGAAGAATTCTTGAATTCAAGATCTTGATGAATAATCAAGAACTCAAGAACACTATATGAATGAGAGAGAGAATCGATTTTCTATGCAAGAGGAACGAAAATTTTTGGCTTCAAAAGTCATATAAATTTCGTTCTCTACATGTCCAATATATAGGACTAGGTTCCTGCAATTCTTCCCATGTAGAACTCTTCTGCATTAAATCTTTTCCATGTAGGAATAGAAGACTAATTAATTCCCAAATACAACTCTTCTATTTTTAATTAGTTTTCTTTCTCTCTAAGAAATCTTATTTCCTTCTAGAAGAAAATTAATTAAACTCTTTAATTATTTTCCTCCACCAAATTTTTGACCAAGGTTATAAAATAAGCCTTTAATAATTAATCCACCATACTAGATTAATTAAAAGTCACTTCCAATTAATCAAGTGCTTTCTAGACTTAAACTTAATTACATTGATCTTATCAACTTAATTAATTTATTTATCCAACACTTGAATAAATAAAAGCCTTAATTAATTAATCTAATTAATTAATATATTAATTCAATTACTTTGAATTAAATTTCCCTAGTTAAGAAATGGATTTGTCCGAGTATTGTGTGTGACCCTTTAGGTTCACCAACATACTAGTAATGAATTCATAACCTTTATGATTTAATTTGGACAATTAAATTGTCTCGATTAATTAAACACTTTTAATTAACCATCTTATTATTTAATCTCCATTAAATATAAGATACCCATAAATCAAAGAAAAGTTTCTAGCTACTTATCTTGAAGACCTAGATGTAGGCGATTCAAAGTGAACCTTTCCAATTGCGCATTCCATGCAAGTGAGATTCCTCCATCAACTAATTTCTTAATTGAATTAAGGATCGAGGAATCTTATTGGTCGAGATCCTTGTAAATTCAATCTTAATAATTCAAATGTGTTTGACTAGTAATTAATTAATTCAAGAAACTCATTTCTTAATTAATTACTTCCTTGCCTTGGCCAAGGACTAACTCAGTCAAATCACTTAGATTATTATAGGAAATTCACTTGCTCATCTACACAGGTGATGGATCCTTTGTTTTCAACACCAACCTCCATATACGAGTCACTACACCCAATCACCAGTCCATATGTGTCCTTGTAAAAGAACTGGCACAGGAGTCAAAGTGCAGTGAGTCAATATACAAGATTACTGTAATGACTCGAGTCAAAGAATTAATCTTGCACTATCGTGATTAAGAAACTCCTAATTCGACATATTTAGAAATAATTCCAATTTAGGAAGCTTCAGTTAGGGGAATAGTGAACTTGTTCTCAACAAGCACCCGCGTATGTCCATTTCTGTCAACTACACTAATGTCTATAAAACAAGACATTCTCTAATTAAGAGTGTGCATCATAGGCGCAAGTCTATCCGAATTATCAATGTCCAATCTTGACAATTCTATGACTTGGACAGTATTTAGAAATCACAGCCTTAGAGACCTATTTTATGATATTCATCCTATGAGATATCAAACCTTATAGCTATGTGTGAATTCTAGGGACTTCATCATACAATTATAACAATATAAACATAAGATGAAGAAATGTCTTTTATTAATATAATGTAAAACGAAATTGTTTATTACAAGAATAGATAAAGAAAGTCTATCTAGAATTGGCTCGCAGGGCACTATTCTAACACTTTTCATTAGCCAATTCTACTCTAGATAGGTGGTCTGCTACAACATTTTTAGTACCTTTTTTATCTCGAATTTCTAAGTCAAATTCTTGCAATAACAGTATCCACCTAAGCAGTCTAGGTTTTGCATCCTTTTTAGCGAGCAGATATTTCAAGGCAGAATGGTCGGTATACACTATTACTTTATTAAGAATTAAATAGAAATGAAATTTGTCCAATACCAACACCACTGCTAAAAGTTCTTTTTCAGTCGTTGCGTAATTAATCTGAGCATCATTTAACGTACGACTACCATAGTAAGTAGTATGATAAATTTTACCACTTTGCTGACCCAGAACCTCCCCTACTATAGTATCACTCGTGTCGCACATAAGCTTGAATGGTAGGTCCCAATCTGGTGCCGATATCACGGGTGCAGAAATCAACTTCTCCTTTAGGGTAAAGAATGCCTGGATGCAACTGTCATTAAAGTTAAAAGATGCATCTTTCATAAGAAGAGTAGATGGAGGTTTAGCAATTTTAGAGAAATTTGCTATAAAACTTCGATAAAACCCAGCATGGCCCAAGAAACTCCTCACAGCCTTGACTGTGCGTGGTGGAGGTAGATTGGCTATTACTTCATTTTTTGCTTTATCCACTTCTATCCCTTCTCGCGAGATCATATGGCCCAGTACAATACCCTCTTGTACAATAAAATGGCACTTCTCCCAATATAGCACAAGATCAGTTTCTTCACACCTCTGGAACACTAATGTTAGATTATGCAAACATAATTCATAAGTGGATCCAAATATAGAAAAATCATCCATAAATATTTCCATGAATTGTTCAACCATATCGTGAAAAATAGCAATCATGCATCTTTGAAAGGTGGCTGGGGCATTACACAAATCGAAAGGTATTTGTCTATAAGCAAAAGTGCATAAGGACAAGTGAAAGTAGTTTTCTCTTAGTCCTCAGGTGCAATGGCAATTTGGTTATATCCAGAATAGCCGTTTAAGAAACAGTAATATTCATGCCCAACTAATCTTTCTAACATTTGATCAACAAAGAGGAGGGTAAAATGATCTTTACGAGTATATTCATTCAACTTGCGATAATCTATGCGTACTCTATACCCAGTGATAATATGAGATTGAAGTAAATCATTGTTCTCATTGCGTATCACAGTTGTACCTCCTTTTTTTGGAACTACCTGTGTGAGACTAACCCACTGGCTATCAGATATAGGGTAGATGACCCCAGCATCCAAGAGCTTTATGACTTTCTTTTTCACCACTTCTTGAATTTTCAAATTGGACCTCCTTTGTGGTTGGAGAGTCGGCTTTGCAGTTGCCTCCATTAGAATTTTGTGCATGCAGATTGCTGGACTAATCCCTTTTATATCCATAATTTTCCAGCCAAAAGCTCGCTTATGACTCCTCAAAACTCCCATTAACTGTTCTTCTTGAATTTCTGTAAGAGAAGAAGAAATAATTAATGGCAAAATTTTATCCTTGTTTAGAAAAATATATTTAAGATGTGATGGAAAAGGCTTGAGTTCAAGAAGAGATGGATCTTCGATAGATGGTCGCGATACACTTGACAGTGGTCTGTCTAATTTCTCAAACTTCCTTTGAAAAGAGAAGGGGTGTTTCTCGATATTGCACACAAGTTCAGATTCTTCTTCCTCAACTAGCTCCGTGTTCAAAGTTCCCATGAAACATAACTCAGATGATTCTTCTTGTGGGTCTCTCGGAGCTTCACCCTTATTTAACACATCAATGATATCAGTACAATCAGTGTGTCCTGATTCCAGGGGTTGCTTCATTATGTCAAACACATCAAATGTGATATGTTCATCTCCTATTTTCAAAGTCAGCTTGCCATTGGCTACATCGATGACTGCTTGAGTTGTGGCTAAGAAAGGCCTTCCCAAGATCAGAGGTATATTGTCATCTTCCCCTATTTCAAGAATTACGAACTCAACTAGAAAGTAGAACTTCCCAACTTGCACAATCACATCCTCTATGATTCCCTTAGGATGTTTGACCGATCTATCAGCGAGTTACAAAGACATGGTTGTCGGTTTTATATTACGCAAACCCAATTTCTTAAAGAGAGAATACGGGAGTAGATTTATGCTGGCTCCTGAATCACACAACACTTTGTCAAAAGTGAGCTTCCCAATTGTTCATGGGATCATAAAGCCTTCAGGATTCTGAAGCTTTTCCGGCATCATATTAAGATTTATCGCCGAGCATTCTCTCACCAGAAAAATTGTTTTATTCTCTCGCCATTTCTTCTTATTTGACAAGATATCCTTGAAGAACTTTATGTACTTCGGTATGTGCAAGATAACATAACATCAATGAAAGGTATGTAATGTTCAATTCTTGAAGAACCTTCAAAATTTTAAGAAAGCTTGCATCAAATTCCTTTCTATTCTTATGTTGAGTGAGAGGAAAGGATAAATGAATTTCTATAGGTAGACAAGGGGTAAATTCTCATTGGCTTGATTTTCAGTCACTGGTGTCCGAATGTTGATATCATCCACGTTTGGGAGTTGCTCAATGGACGTTCGAACGTTGGCAGGTTCACGTTCGGGCGTGCTGATCAAATGCGATCTGTCTGCTCTACTGTTAAAACTCATTCTGACTTTACAGCATTCAGTGGTACTCTTACAGTGTTTTCTGCTTTGAAATCCACACTTCTCGCCTCTACTGCCTCACGAGGCTCATGGGGAGATGTTTCATTACCACTACTCAACTTTTCCTCTGCTTTCATGTGCGCAACAGTGATTTCCTCTACATTCTCCTTTCTCAGATTCCAAGTCTCATCAGGAGGTATGCCCTCATCATCCTCGGGGTATAATTCATCTTCCTTCGTTAGTTGTTCCAATCTTATCCATGCGGTCTGAGCATCTAGTCCTAACAAATCACCACCCGCTCGAGAATTGAGTCGATGTTTCATTCTCGTTCGCATCCCGTCATAAAAGAACTGGACAAGATTGCTCTGAGAAAAATTATGATTTGGGCATCTCTTCATCATTCCTGTGAATCTTTCCCATACTAAAGCTAACAATTCTCTTGATCTTTGCTGAAATTCTGATATTTCGCTCCGTAGCTTATCAACCTTTGACTGCGAAAAGAATTTGTCTAGGAATTTCCAAGCCAGATCTTGCCATGTTGTGATAGATTGTGCAGGTAGAGATCGATACCAAGTCAATCCTTTATCCTTGAGAGAGAAATGAAATAAACGAAGGTGGATAGCATCGAACTCTACAGGAATAAAGGGTATGGTAGTCATAATCTCATAGAATTCTTCCAAGTGATCATATGGTGATTCTGTTGGGTCCCCTGAAAACGGGTGGTTCTTGATCTCGGTGATTACGAGATCCGGGATATGGAGATTTTGTGTATGCAGGGGTGGAAGGACAATCGATCCTAGTAAAATAAGTGTTTGAGGCAGTTGGCTATCTTGAACAGACAGTAAAGGCTTTAGTGCTGCTGGTTGCATGGTTTACAACAGGTTCTGTAACCATGTTTGATTTTTCAGAAGACTCATATCTGGAAGAGTAGTAACCATCATTCAAACCTGAACAAAAAATAGTAAAATAAAGAAATTAAAAACTTACAGTAAAATAAAAAACTGGAAGAAAACAAATCTCTGGCAACGGCGCCAAAAACTTGATGCACGAAAACCCAATCGTGTATTTAACAGCAAGAGGACTGATCGTGTATAGTAATAGAGTGGACAATTAAGTCCGAGATGTCGAACCACAGAGATTTGTCTTTCAATTTTGCAAGAAATTATAGCAAGAACTAAACAAAATGTAATGATAACTAAACGCAACAAACTCAAGAAATATGATTATGAAGTAGATAACTAAAATTATATAAGAAAAATGAGTAAGACATATGCAGTGACACAGAATACTTGTATCTATATAACTGTTGTCCTTCAAGTTATTAGACTAATGTTGCTACTGTGGAAAATTCCTTAAGAATATTATCATGTGGATCCCTCGCGCATGATAACCTACACTAGATTGGCTATAGCAATCTCTATTGCATGCATTAAGAACTAGAATTTTCCCCAGATATATTCAAATTTATCCCTCTAAATAAATCAGGCTAACAGCATCCAAAGTATGTAGCTATGCCTATCATCAACTAACTTAGATGATATTATGGTTTCCTCTGCACCCTAATTTACTTTCTCCCGAATAGATAGATCAGGCAAAATAGCATGCATATGGTGATCAAGCATATGAATGGAGTAAAAGCATAGAAATCATAACACATAGCAACATCAGAAGTAACTCGAAGAACAACTTTTATATATCCATCATCATAAATCCGGCCTTGCACGACCTTAGTCTAACTGAATTCGTTCATAAATACTGAGAAAAGTAAATCAGAATAACAGTAAAAATCCATAAACAAATTGTTTTCTCTAATCTAAGGAACTTTTTCTTCTTGAAGATGAAGTCTTTTGGTTTTTCTTCTTCTTGCTCTCCAAGTCTTGGATTAGGGTTGATGAAGTCGGCCTCCCTCTTTTGTGTTTTTTCCGTCTCTTTTACACCAGTTAATTGACAGACCCCACTTTTAATCAGACTTTTAAAAGCGAAACTGATCTGTCGGGACCAAAGTTCAAACGTTACACTACCTAGCGTTCGTACGTAACACTTCTCCACGTGCGGGCATAGTGCTACTCAACGTTCGAACGTTCATCACTTCCACGTCCGTGCGTGAGCTACTGTCCTCTCAAGTTTTTCTACTGAATACATGCCTTTCTCCCTTATTTTCCTCAATTGAAAGAACTTATACCTGTCCTCAAATATCCAACTCATTACATACATTTGTGGTATAAATTACTCATAATTAAGCTTAAACCATACGAAATCATGGGGTCAAATCACGTAAATCTCAACCCTATCATCTACCAATTGAAGTATTATTTTCCATCAATCGACATATAAGTACACTTCATTTGAAGTATTCGTACATTGAAACTGACGTATGTTTGGCAATCAATTAACATATTATATTCCATCAATCGACGTATAGGTACAATTGATTTGACGTATGGATGTCCATCAATTGACTTAATAATTCATCAATATGCCGTATTGGTACATTCAAAGTGACGTATAAATACATAATATCGACATATGGTTGCAAGTCAATTGAGATATATGAAGTAAACTAAAGAGGTACGGAATATATATACATCAAAATGAAATATATACTTTCAACAGACACCCTGTTCAAAAGACAAAAAAAAAATAAAAAACCAACAGCCATCATCATTCTACATCCAACATTGTTTAAAACAAGAAAATACAGCTGCCTGATCATCGTTATTGGGCCGATCTCCCCCTTTTTGTCAGCCTTGGTGTGGTGCCCGGAGGTGTCATGAAGTCAACTGGATGTTGTTTCTTTTTCCTTACTCTCTTCACCACTGCAACCACATCTTCATCTACACTAGAAGTTTGTGGGGCACCATCCTTTTTCTAAGCCTCCTCACCTTGATGCTCTGCATGGCTCACCATGTTCGTGTTCGTATTTGTGTTAGGGGGACCGGGACTTTCAGCCTCCTCCTCAGCCCTTTTCCTCATCGTCGGTCTCTTTATCCTCCTTCTTCGGCCCATTCTCTAGATAAAACATTCTTTTGTTCAAAGCCTCATTCTCTTCCATCTTTATCTTCAACTCCGCCTCTAATCTCTTAACGCGGTATATCAAGGTGTCAGGGTCACTGTTGCTTCCAAATGACCTCTGCATAGACAAATTATTAGTATATAATCTCGTAAAGGATAAATCTTAATGCATAAACTTCCAATGCTAATCTACCTCAATTGGGTGTTGCACTGCATAGATAAATTTTCTTTCGGCAGTATAAGGTATGATGGGATAAACCTGATGGCAAGAACAAAATTTAGATCTTTGTTAGTTATTTGAAATTTATAAAGAATAACTACGGAAACATCAAATACTAAAAACATTACTTCATGCGAGGGAAGACTGGTCAGGATAGCGTCGGAAGAGTCGACACCATGGACCTTCTTATCTACACCCCACCGGAACAACCGGGGTAACACATTCACCCGTTTCTGCATCCCTAAAGAGGGTACGTGCTTATAGAACCAAGCCTACAATTCGTAAAGCATTGTGAGAATAATTATTGAATCAAACTACTGAATATATTAGCACAAAACATGCTTACCATCAAGCCGACGACGTACCCCTCGACATAGCCTGATCTCTTTCCCCCTTTCTTGTAAGGCGCTATCTGGGAAACCAGATATGAATATGCGGCATGTACCCAAGCATACGTCCCTAGGGTACTCAAGTCATCCAGATACGGATAAACAAATTTTGCAATATAATAGTTACTTTTACCCAAAAAAAAACAACTAAACAGTAAAAGAACAAAAATCCGGACAAAATCTTCAATATCCTTTTCAGAACTCCTATGTACGTAAATATTCAGTTTTTCAAAAACCAAATCACGACTAATTAACTCAACCTTGTTATCCGGGAAGAGCCGGTCCAATGTCTCGCTCCGGGCTGCAATGTTAAAATTAGCATGTGCACCAACATCGTGCAACCCGAGAACAAGCGAAAACTTGGCGGAGGAGAATGGGATAGTGAAATTGTTCCCCACCGAGAAGGCATCGGCCTCTTCATCAAACCTTGCAAGAACTGTTTGCAATCGGAGCATGGATATGGCTAGATGAGGCATGTCCAGATATGATGTAAAAGGACTTCTTTGCAAGAGAATATGGTGCTCCACCTTCATCTCCTTCCTCAACTTCTCCATGATGTTGAGGAAGTAAGTAGGAGAACACCAGGTTTGGAGTTCTGCCTTGCTGCTTTTATTTGCAATACTCTTAGGTGAATTGGGTGTAGAAGTGGATACTGCATTGCTGTTTACCTCAGATTTCTTAGCCATTTGTACAAAAGCAATGAAGATTATTACAGTATATGTATAAAGCTTCTTAAGTATGAAGTAATAGACATTCAGTATGGATATACATCATATGAAGTATCGGATTAGTGGTATGTCATTCATTAAGCATCAAGAATTAGCCATTGTATTACAATGTCGTATAAGCAAAGCATAGAGAAGTAATCATACCTTAATTACCAAATAAATGACAAACTCATTGTATTGAGATGAATTATTCAAACCAAAATAGAAAATAATTAAACTATGATTTTCGAAATTAAATTGGGGTTTTGTTTCTATAACAGTACAAATTCACAAAATTGTTCTCAAATTTGTTTGACGTATGAACACCACTAAGTTGGAGTATCAGATAACCAAAATGAAATTGATGTGAGATCTTTAAATTGGAGTCTATTAAGCTACAAATACTAAATTTTAGGTTGTTTATAAGACCAAAACAAAAAAATTTGGGTTTTCAAAATTAAATTACGATTTTGTTTTAATTACAGTACACATTCACAAAATTGTGCTCAATATTTGTTTAACGTATGAACACCACTAAGTTGAAGTATCAGATAACCAAAATGACGTATGATAAAATTCATGTGAGATCATCAATATGGCGTCAAATCAGCTAAAAAAAACCCAATTTTTAGGCTGTTTCTAAGACCAAAACAACGAATAGTTAGGGTTTTCCAAATAAAATGGATTTTTGTTTCAATCACCGTACACATTGACACAATTGTGCCCAAATTTATTTGAATTATGAACACCTCTAAACTGAATCATCAAAAATTAAAACCAAAATAGCCCTTTCGGAGTATTTCAGATATTTTACCAGTATTAGGGAGTTAGAACAAAATTTTAAATTGAGATAGGGTAAACTTTAAAAACATGCCTAGGGATTGAATTGTGAGTTTTAATGGAATTGGGGATTTTCTACCAATTTTCCCTAAAATTTTCCATCAAACTATTTACAACTCGGAGAGTTGTGTGAGCCATTTTAGATAACCATTAATTATTTTTTAAATCGTACGTTAGTATATTCCTGATAGACACCTTAATTTATTTCTTTAACTAAATTAGTCGGAATTTCAAAATTTATCAAAAGAAAAATATATTTGTTTGGTTATGTTTTTTTCTTTTAAAATTGTGCATTTTGGGTTTAATGATGATGGGGTTTATCATTTAGTTCTAAAGAAATAAGTCGAGTGAAACAAAATAGTTTTTAAGTTTGTCAAGATCTCAACCCCAAAACTCCCAAAGATCCAATTTTTATTAAACCACAACACCAGAAATGGAGATCAAATCCCTGAAAACCGAACAAATTCCCACTCTCCCCGAAGAAATCTTGTCAAGACTTCCGGTAAAATCCCTCTTGAAATTCAGGTGCGTTTCGCGTTCATGGCATTCTTTAATCGGCAGCAAAAAGTTCATCAAAACCCACCTCCAAAATTCAACAAAAAACACTAATTTCACACACCACAAGATCATTTCAAACTTTTGCCCACCACAGGAAAGGCTCAAGCACTGTTCTTTACATTCCTTATTGTATGAACCTGTAACTTATGGAGTTCCATTAGATTTTGATTTTGATTATCCAACAAATAATCGGGAAGATTCATTTCATGTTGTGGGTTGTTGCAATGGGCTGATCTGCATTCTCGTCGGTGGAAAACATTTTTACTTGTGGAACCCGTCTACCAGAGAGTCCAAAAAATTGCCTGTAATAGATAATATTATAAAGTGGTGTTTCTTCGTTACGAAATACGGGTTTGGATATGATGAGCGTAATGATGATTACAAGGTTTTCGGGCTTTTATCCGTGTTTTGGCATACTGGTAGGTACCAGTCTATAGGAAAGATCTATAGTTTAAAGACAAATTCATGGAAAAATATCGATAACTTTAAGGATCGTTCTCCGTTTGAGCAAGCTGGGATTTTCGCGAGTGGAAAGCTTCATTGGGAAAGGAAATTCGGATTAAATTCTAGATGGGATATAGTTTCTTTTGATTTAAAGAATGAGGTTTATGAAATTGTAGAGCAGCCTAATTATGTTGGGATGTGTTCTTCCCCGAAACTTGAGGTTCTTGAGGGATGCCTTTGTGTGCTCTATGATTATGAAAAAATTGGATTAGAAATTTGGGTTATGAAGAATTATGGGGTGAAAGAATCTTGGTATAAATTGATGAATGTTCCTAATATTTATGATCTTTGGAGAGGTTCATATTCAAGACTCTCATCCCCATTGTGTATTGGTTCAAATGGAGAACTTGTGTTTACCTATGGTTCGACTTTCGTAGTTTACTATCCGAAAGATAATAGGTTTCAACATCCACAGATAATGAACTTTGTTGAATTCCGTGGGGCGGATGTCTATGTAGAAAGTTTAGTCTCACTTGTTTCTGATGAAAGGCAGAACTAGAAATAAAGGTATGAATGGTACAAGTAAAATCTTTGGATTATGTGTGGAATACTTTTGCTAGTGATTATGTCAATAAGATGAACAATTTTATCAGTATATTGATGTGTTCATAAGTTTCTTCGCCTGTAATGCTGGGTCGTGGGAGGGAAAATTAGCGGGTCGTGGAAATCAGAAGCTTACTTATCTGCTGTTCTTCAGAAACCAGTAAGAGTATAGTGGCAATGAGCTGAGAGTAGTGTTGGAGTAGTTCTTGTTTCATACTAATAGAATTCATCCAAGTTTGTGACTTTAGATTCTCGTGGTTCCTTTTGCAACGTTGAATAAGCGAGGGCATTGGCTGACTATAAGGGCGGTATTGTGCAGTAAGGTCCAGTATCTATCCCTCTGTGGTCATTTAAATCAATAATTGATAGCATTTCGTGGTTCGAAATTATATGATGGTGTAACATTTGAATTGATTGCATTGAGTTGACAAATGTATCTTTGTAAGTCTTAATTTGAAAAGGAAGAAAGCCTCATATGCAAAGATACATCCCTTTCAAGGAATGTGTTATGTAGCTGGGATGAGTTTTGTTAGTGGATTGGTCATTGGTTGATGCTTTGTCGTTCTTTAACGGACTTGTCTTGATGTTATATGTGAACGAGAACAAGTAACTTCGTTAGTGTCACGGGAATTGATCCATCCAAGTGTTGGTCAGAATGTATTTCTTGTTCTTTTCGCTCTAATATGATGTAGTGTAGTTTGAGGCGCTAATGATATTTGCACCATAATATTTGACGGAAATTTCCTACATAGCGCCACATTTTGAATTCAGTGATGATGTGGCATAATCTGTACCGTTTGGTGCTTTACGTCCAGTTCGTATAATCATTTTCATGGGGTTTGAATTTTGTTTCTTTGGTGTAATTCAGAAAAATGGTTTTATACTATGGCCCATTGTAGATAATGCTACAATATTGTATGATCTTGTATTTATGTATGTGCTATAGAAAAATGATTCAAATTATTCTTCAAATGTTATATTTTCAGTTGTTTGATTTCAATAAATCTTGGGTGTTCGAATTTTATATTCGTTTAGGGTTGGGATATTTTATATTAAGTTGATATTGTATTTTATATTTCATGCATTGATGTCTGTTAAGGGTATAATTTATTTAGGAAGTTGATATTAGCACTCTCAAAATTGATAGTCACACTTCCAATTTATTTTATTTTTAACTAAATGATCAAAGTGCCCATGTAATATTTGAACAAACAATTTCTCTTGATATTTAAGAAAAATATAACTTTCACTATACTATTCATTATTTTTGAGTTTATCTTCACCTTTCTAATGGTTGAACATCATTATTAGTTATTTAAAAGAATAATTAAAAATAATAATATTAGTTTTCTTACATACATTAGTTAAAATCAGTTCAAGTTTTCTTAAATCAAGTTAAGTTTTTTTCTTCATATTGTTACATCAGGTCAAACATAAGGCACAAAATAATATTCGTTATCAAGAATATTTTTCTAAAACAATAATATTAGCATTCTTATACCAGGTCGAGTTTTTACATCACATATGAAGTTCAGTATCTTTTAAGCAAAAAATGTAAAATAAAAATTTCGAATTTCGAATTTGTGGTGTGTATTAGTTAACTCTTTTTTATTTTGGTATTTGAGTTGATGTCAAAGAAATCACATGAAATAGTGATTTGAATTTCATATCGCTAGTTGTATTGTAAATGTTGAACTTATAATGCATAAAAGATTTCTTAATAAAAAATAGATTATATTTCACAAATTGGTGAAGAAAATACAATTTAAAAAATTATCCAAACTCATTTATTATATTTCGAATTTCTCAACTTCTCACCATTTTTAACTTTTAATAGTTATATGATTCTTAAAGATGCTAAGTCGTGAAAATGTAAGATAATTAATAGGAGCAAAAATGAACAAAAATTATGCTAAAGTTGCAATATATATTGTCTAATGTGTTCAAACATTTAAATATGAAAATAAACTTTTAAAATGATGAATAGTATAGTGAAAGTTATATTTGTCTTACATATTAAGAGAAATTGTATATTCAAATAATATAAAGGCACTTTGGTAATTTGATTAAAAATAAAATAGATTTGAAGTGTGATTATCATTTTTGGGAGTGCTAATATCAATTCCCTTTATTTATTTTATTGAATATATGTTAACAAAAAGATCATTCTTTGTAGTTCGTGAATTCTGTTGCCTGTCCCATGTGGGGTGCGGTGCACACAAGCCGTGTCATACTGATAAGTGAATTATTTCGGCTCAAGTGCGGGGTCGAACCAGTATATATATGTGTTTATATATATATATATATATATATATGAATAGATAGATATAGTACGTGTGTATGAATGTACTACTATAAGTAGCAATTGAGAAGTATTCAGTAGTTGAACTTCGTCCTGACTTCTAAACGACGTCGTTTTAGTTCGTAAGCCCTCATGTGTGGTGTTCTTGTTCTGTTATTGATTCCTTCAACTAAACGACATCGTACATGGATAATTTATATTTACGAGAGCTCCCGAGTCAGTTTGTGAACTTTTGGACATGGATAGTAGTGTCGAGTTGGACTCTTTAAGAGTTCAAATTAAAATCTAGTCGGATCGAATCGCAAGACTTGTGAGCGGGCACCACACAATTTGCAGCTCTAGGTCCCTTGCAAGGAGAGGAGGGAGGGGGCTGATAGAGCCCCCATCAACTTTTCATAATGTTAGATTGAGTACATAAGTACATGAAAATATAAAATTTTGCCTCCCCCACCTCCCCAAAAAGATATATATCAATAAATCATTTCTTATGGCCAAAAGTAAAATTTTATTCACACAATTCTTTCTCAGCTAATTTTTCTCTCAAATTAGTTAGTTAGCATATACTTCTCTTCTCTTCTATGTAAAAATTATCCTTTCTATTTCCTTTTGTTTTTATTTTCATAGTTGGTTTTTATGAAACTAGATATTGTTGATGGAATATCACAATGTTTGTAATTTTTAATCTCAAAGGTTAAAATTGAAATTAGCCAAATAATGCTTTTTAGACTTTTTATCAATTTTAGTTATATGTTTTTAATTAATAAAACATACTATATTCATATTTAGAGTTGTAAGCGAGTCGAGAAGTTGAAAAAGTTTTTGTTCAAGCTTTGTGTAAATTATTATCAGGCTCCGAAAATTGTGTTTGAGCTTGATTTGAATTTTTTCGATTCGGCTCAAACGAGTTTCAATTGAGCCGAGCACGAGTCGAACTCGATTAATTTTTTTTTTTTTTTACATAATTTGTTATCTATTACTAATCGAGCCGAACTTCAAAACTTATCGAACGCAAAAAGTTGTTCAAACTTAGTTTAACATGTTAACAGACCAAGCTAAAGTGAGGTTTTGACGATTGATCTCGAGTTAAACATCGAGTAGCTTGGTTCGTTTTTAGCTCTATTTAGATTACTTTTAAGCATTTATAACTTATTGATTTGAAGAAGAGAGACCGAAATGAAAAATAGGGAAAATACACATGTTGGTTGTTTAGCATATATAAAATTAAGACCAAATTAATGCAAGTTCACGTGCCGACAAGTTATAAAGTGTACCAAAGTACGGATATCGTTCCCACAGAGACTTAACTAAATTTATAAAGAATTAAGGTGAAAATATATCTAAGTGTCTCAAATTCAAATTTTAGATGATTTTGTAATTAACCTATTATGAAAAATAAAAATTAACAATTAATTAAAAGCAAGAATGAAGTGAGAACTAACCAAATTAATTAAATGTAGGCTCCCCCTTCCCTCTAGTTACCAGATTAAAGCTATGAATTAATCTCTAGTTCTATCATTATCTCAATTGCTAACTCTAAACACTAATATACTTCTATGCAATTGTCGAATACATAAAAGCTTATCTAAGTCTAGTCTTCTCCTTATGTCTATGCAAGAAGAAACTAAAACTAGACACATTAAAATTAAGTTATCTTCAAGCTAAGAAGGGTCTAAGGCTATATGTCTATCCTCAAAGACAAATAACGCAACTTATCCTATCCTAAGTTTATAATCCTTCTCTGTTTATCCAAATTCTATGCTTAATATTCCTATGTCTAGTACAATTAAGCAAACAAATACTCAAAATAGGTGGCCAATCTACTTGAGGCTTAGAGCATAAAATTAAACAAGCAAAGAGATGAAGAATTAAACTAAAAACATAAAGTTCACATTAAATCCAAATAACTAGAGTTCCGGGTTGTACCTATGACACGCAAAATCCTAGCAAGTATACTAGGTCGTGCAATGTAATAAAGTGGACTATTTAGCCCGGGGTATATCGTCTCCACAGGGACAATTGGATTCAATGCTCGTAATTGCTATGTTATCTAATTCTAAGCTAAATCAATTTATAAGATGATAGGTGTTTATACTATGAAAATAATCAAAGATAAATAAAATGATTATCAAGGTAATAAATCAAATGGGAAGAGGTGATTGGGTTATGATCCTACTATGTTCTATTCTATGTTCATGAACTCTCAATTATCCGGATTTTTAGAACACTCTTGTTATGGCGAAACCCCCTAATGTATTTATTATTCAATCTCTTGAAATAACAAGCCTATACTAGTTAACAACTTCCTATATCTCTATAGTGAAGATTGAATTAACTAACATGCATTTAGGTTCAAAGGAATTCCTTGCTTACGAAGATCCTACATTCAATCGGGTCATCTTATCACAAAAAGCCACACAACGCAATCGATTCTATCTCTAGTCAATTGTTACGTTATGATGTTTGATTTTTCGATCTCCCTTTATTTATCTCCTCTCGGTCTCAAGACAAAGCATTATATCAAACACATGGTGATCATTCATGTGAAAGCATTAAGCATAAAATCAAACATGTAACAAGAATGTAATAAATCCGGAAATTAATCATTCATTAAACACAAAACATCACAAAGTATTTACATAACCCAACCACAAAGATGCTTAGCTCATACTTATAATAACAAATGATTCAACAATTCTATAAGACATAGTTGATAAACTAATCAAAGAGAAAGAGTTGAATTACTCCCTATTACAAGGTGTGAATCCAAGCATTTGATGATGAAAATGGCTCCTCAAGCTTCCTTGGGTCTTCCTATGGCTTCCCTATGTGTTTTTAGAACAAGTGTAAGTGTTTTCCAAGAGAAAAGTGTGTTATAAAGGAGGAAAACGGCGGACTTAAAATTAGGGCATCGGGCAAATCGGACCGCGGCACACATTCTAAACCGACCGCGGCTCGGATGGCAAGCAGTGCCGCGGCACAGTGCCGCGGTCTAGAAAGCAAGTCATGCCGCGGTTTGCTGAGGCCTAACAGGGTGCCGAAGGGTCATAACAGGGCCGCGGTGTTCTGGGTGCCGAAGGCCGCGGTCCTATCCGGGTTTCTCATTTGGCATTGTACCGCGACCGTGGTCTTGCGCCGGGTTTAGTGCCGCGGTCCAGAATGGCAGATTCATATTTTTCTTCGCTTTTCCTTCTCTTGTTCTGCCTTCTTACTCAATAATTGATCTATTTGACTTACATCTCTACACACATGAAATTGAAACAAATCAAAGCACTATGCAGGATATTCATTACTAAATTATGACGAAAATACCTAAATCAAAGGGGTAAAAAACTTGTAAAATGTGAACTTATCAACTACCCCTCAACTAGGCTTTGATCGTCTCGATCAATAGATGGTGAACAAATACTCATAAGTTCAGATTGTTTGCTGTGATTCGGGATCTTTTAAAGGCTGAATGTTTCGGAACCAAGTATGCACATGAGGCTCAATTTTTGCACTTCCCACAAAAGAGGTGAGTATTACTCCCTCGAAAATAGTCATGATAAGTTACACGTTGCCTAGAACATTCAACAATTTGAAAACCTCTAAAACATCTCGAAATCCATCTCTTAATCATGAACTCCATATCTATTATTTTTATGTCAAAAGCACATTTTTAAAAACATGATTATGCAAACTCATTAGATAGTAAAAACATTGAAACAATCCAAATCTTTGTTAACTTTTCGGTGTGTATGAAGTGTGAAAGTCACGATCAAAAGGTCTTTTCGGCTTGTAACGTAAGGCTAGGTAATGGCTTGGACGGGAATATATGGATAAAGTGACTAAATTCAAGAGAGCATACAACGCAATATCATCGAGCTAAACACTCACTTATCAACCGAACAATTCTGTACCTCTTGTCACTTATCACTTATCACTTATCACATTGAAGTCTAGTTCATAGCCTTGTCGAGAGCACAAATATTTTTTTTTTCTTTTTTTTTTTATATATAAATCTCGACTATTTAACCAACTTTCAGTTCTTCATTTCATCCCCTCTTTTCACATAAAATCCAAACCTCCAATATTTTATCATAAGCAAGAACGACACCACCTTCTAAACCACTAATCAATGAGCTTCGATACCCAAAACAAAGTGTATACCCAAATAAATATCAAATGATATGAAGTTCTATGCTCTCTCAATTAGGAAATAGACTTTGTTTTACTTTTAGGCTAAAGGGTGGTTGGTGTGGCTTACGAAAGAAAGACGAATGGTGGTTTTTAGTGTGCTTAGCACACTCCATTCTTATAAATAGGGCTCAAAACAAGGTCTAGAGATTATGCAATATAGTGAAGGCTAAATGTAAGGCTAGAGACAATGAAAGATGGCCTAAATCATTTCATGACTTTGCACAATCAATACACACTTCAAAATCGACAAAAGTGAAAGTTCAATGCTTTAAATCCTCAACAATTCACATAAGCATGGCTAAAAAAGGCTTTCACATGTAAAATACGACAATTGATTTCATCTTAGATGAAGTAGAGACACTCAAACGAATCATGCTCCAAGCAAAAGTATGACAAATCATGAAATCATTGATTATCACAGTTTTCTAATCCCAAATCAAGCATGAATCTTAACAAATGAGCACAAATTACACCAATTCGCCTCATCACAATAAAATATGGGACGTCTAAACCCACCCCCAACTAATCAAGTACATTGCCCCCAATGAACGGACATATAGATGCAAAGAAGAAGAAAGAAAGACGTCCCTGAGTGTGGAAGGTAAGTGATGTCCAAAAAACGAAAGAGCAACAAGGCGTAGAGTCAGAAACTAAAGGCGAGCCATCTGTTGAGTTAGAAAAGATAAGAAAGAGCATCATAACACTAAGGTCACACATAATGAGAAAAGCATAAACACCACAACCAGAAAACGACAATAAACGGGAAAAGCCAACAATACAACCGTTCAAAAGGAAGAAAAGAAAAACAATAAAATGTCTAAGGGGATGTGGGCATAACGTCATCAGGAGCTTCGGAAGTGTCAGGCTGTAGATGGGGTGGGGATTCCCAGGCAGGGGGTGAAAGTGGGGTACTGGAGCCGGAGTGGAGGTTCTCGAAACTGCGTATCTGATAATCCCATAGGCGCTTTTGGCGCCTCTCAGTTCGGTCCAACTGTGTAGTGATCCCGTGAAATGCTGTCATCATCGTATCAAAACCCTGATGCATATCCATCCGTAAAGCATGTATCTGAGCATCGAGGTGTTCATACCTCGCAGTCTGAGAACGTGGGGCTGGGGGAGGGACAGCGGGAGCCTGCATATGAGGAGGTACATCAGCAGCACCGGCATCCGCATAAAGTGGTGGAAGCGGTGCAGCAATGCTGGCATCATCAAGATCGCCCATAGGCCGTGTCGTGGCCTCAGAAGAGTGAATAGAGACACCCGCGCGTATAGCTAAGGCAGTGATCAAATGAGGGTGCGCCAGATTCTGTGTAGTGCTCTTCTGAATCGATTCCAACAGGGATTTGTTTAATATGCGGCCTACCTCAATGCTGCGGCCACTCATAATGGCATAAAGAAGAGTTGCTCGGCTCTTTAGCACCATACTGACCGATGTGGTGGGAAGAAAGCGGGCCGTAATGAATAGATACCATAGCTTGGCCTGGGGCAGAAGGCACGTGCGGGCAAACTTGACCGGAATGCCCCGAGTCGTTATCCAAGTGGACCCGAGGTGGCAAAGGTTGTTCATCAACTCCATAGGGTCGGGCTCAAAGTGCAAAAATTCCTCATTGCCAACGTATGGAAGCTCAAAGAGTCGGTGGATGGTTTTCTTATCAAATTTAACCGACACACCCCGCACTTTAACCCTATTCTTCCGTTTGACTCGATCAAAGTCGTGAGCATTGGCATAAAACTCACGAACCACCGAGAGGACAGCAGGCTGAGGGGTTTTCACAAAGTTTGTCCACCCACGGTTTTGGATTTGAAAGAGAATTTCCTGATTCCGATCAGTAACATTTATTCCACGCTCGGGAACACAATTCTTAGACAGGAAAATCTCAGAGTAGCGTGTAGATGCTTCTAAACTCACAAATTTGGATCTATCATAAAGTGGAACCTCAGACTCTTCGGGCTCGGGTGATGGTGGAGCCTGAGAAGAGGAGGGTTCATTGGCCCGACGTGTGCTAGAACGCATTGCACTCAATCCCAAAGCAAAAACCGACAATGACCCACAATGCAACACCACCACAAACCAATTTTCTCACCGATCAACACCACAATATTGTCGTCAACAACAAAAACCGAATGCAGATATCCCAACAACCAAACCAAGGATACACAAAATAAGCCGGCAAGGCGCACGAATAAACGAAAGATACAAGAGGGAGCGAAAAGCCTGACCCACCGAAAACAATCCCGGAGTTGGCCAAAAGTGCCAAAGCAATTCGCACAAGCATAAACAGCCCCTGTAAATCTGGAAATTGCAAAAAGAGACCCCCGAATTTGTTGAAATTTGGCAAAATAACCACTGAATTTAGTTAAATTGTTAGAATAGGCCCTGAAATTCGAAATGTGAGCAGCAATCGACCCTGAAACTCTGAAAATCAAACAAATCGGCCCTTATCCGATGGGAATGGTATAAAAATCGGACCCCAATGTGAAATTTTGAAAAAAACTTCGCCCTATGCATGAACCCTAGGAGAAATCACCCAAAATTCACCTAAAATCCGAAAATAATCGGTGGGATAGAGAGGAAAGATCGAAAATAGGATGGGTAATGGTGATTTTTATGTTTGGAAGTGAAAGAAGGTCGGATTTTGGGGCGGGGAGGTTAACAATGCCGCGGTCGAGTGGGTGGAAGAAAGGAATAGTGGTGAAAATGCAGCAGAATTCAGCCCTTAAAGTGCTGAGTATCCGCGACGTGCCGCGGCACAAACAAAACCGCGGTCCAAGGACGCGGAATGGTGCACTTGTGCACTTGGCAAAGAAGTGAGGGGGAACCGCGGTATGGTTTTAGAAAATCACATTGACGCCGCGGTTTCGAGCCGCGGCGCAGAAAGTGCGTAACGATTGCCCGTATTTTTTCAAAGACGGCCGCGGTCCTGTGCCGCGGCACAGAAAGTGCGTAACGTTTGCTCGTATTTTTTTTCAAAGACAACCGCGGTCCTGTGCCGCGGTACAGTGCTGAGATGTGTAGGCCATTGACTAGGTGCCGCGGTACTGAACTGCGGTCCTGTTTCCAAATTTTTTTTTTTTTTTTTTTTTTGGAAAATAAAAACGCAGCAACCGAAAAGTCAACAAACCCTGAAACAAGAAATCAAAAATAACTCAGCTCAAGAAGTAAAACAAAAGGAAAATCAATGAAAAATTAAGAAAACATGAAAAACGTGGGTTGCCTCCCACGAAGCGCTGGTTTATAGTCATTAGCTTGACGTTTCAAGAGGGGGTCACGGGGATGGATCCTGGAGCGGGACGGTGTGCTTGTCCTTGCTCCATCCTTGATGAAAATAATGTTTCAACCGGTGCCCATTTACAGTAAAAGTACCCTTTACCTCGTCTTGAATCTCAATAGCCCCGGATGGATAAACCTTTGTGATAGTGAAAGGACCTGACCACTTTGAACGGAGTTTGCCCGGAAAAAGTCGTAGGCGAGAGTTGAAAAGAAGTACCACATCGCCAACTTGAAATTCCCGGGGTGTGATCCTTTGATCATGCCATTTCTTCGTTCGTTCCTTATACAACTTGGCATTCTCATATGCCTCATGTCGAAATTCGTCAAGCTCATTAAGTTGGAGTAACCGATTTTTACCTGTAGCTTGCATATCAAAGTTAAGCATTTTAATAGCCCAATATGCTCTATGCTCCAGTTCGACAGGTAGGTGACATGCTTTTCCAAAAACAAGGCGGTAAGGTGACATGCCGATTGGGGTTTTAAACGCGGTTCTATATGCCCAAAGTGCATCATCTAGCTTGAGGGACCAATCCTTCCTAGAGGAACTAACTGTTTTTTCTAAGATGCGTTTAATTTCCCTATTCGACACTTCTACCTGTCCACTCGTTTGAGGGTGATACGGGGTCGAGACCTTATGTGTGACACCATATTTTGTTAAAAGAGCATCAAATTGTTTGTTCCGAAAATGTGTGCCACCATCGCTAATAATTGCTCGAGGAGTGCCAAAACGAGTGAAAATATGCTTCTTTAAAAATCTTAGCACTACTCGAGCATCATTAGTTTGCAATGCTTCCGCCTCAACCCACTTAGACACATAATCAACGGCTACAAGTATGTACTTGTGGGAATGAGAATTAGGGAAGGGTCCCATAAAATCAATTCCCCACACATCAAAAAGTTCGCATTCTAGCATATTATTTAAAGGCATCTCATGCTTTCGAGAAATATTGCCAACACGTTGGCATTTATCACACGATGCAACAAAAGCATGGCTATCTTTAAATAAAGTAGGCCAGAAGAAACCCGATTGTAGCACCTTGAGGGCGGTCTTAGTGGGTCCGAAGTGTCCTCCAATGACACCATCGTGACAGTGGCGCAAGATAGACATTGTTTCCTCGAAGGGAACACACCTCCGGATAATACAATCTGCACAAACTTTAAACAAGAAAGGATCATCCCACAAATAGTGCTTAGCTTCAGATAGGAATTTTTTCCTCTGATGATAAGTAAGATCTGGGGGGAGTTCCCTCGTGACAAGATAATTCGCAATATCAGCAAACCAGGGGCGGGGTCCATTAATGATAGCATAAAGATGTTCATCCGGGAATTCTTCTAAAATTGGTGTGGCATCTAAAATATCTACCCGAGAGTCCTCAATTCTAGAAAGGTGGTCCGCAACAACATTTTCTACCCCCTTTTTGTCTCTAATTTCTAGGTCATATTCTTGTAACAACAAGATCCACCTAATCAATCTTGGTTTTGCATCTTTTTTAGAGAGGAGGTATTTAAGAGCTGAATGGTCGGTGTATACAATGACTTTATTCATGACAAGGTATGAATGGAACTTATCAAAAGCGAATACGACAGCTAGTAACTCTTTTTCAGTAGTTGCATAATTCTGTTGTGCATCATTAAGTGTCTTACTCGCGTAATAAATTGTTCGAAATACCTTATCCTTGCGTTGACCAAGGACTGCACCTACCGCGAAATCACTTGCATCACACATTAGCTCAAACGGGAGACTCCAATCGGGTGCCACGATCACGGGAGCCGTAATCAATTTTTTTCGAAGAGTGTGAAATGCCTGTAAAAAAGTAACGTCAAAATCAAATTGTGCATCTTTCATGAGGAGATTAGATAGAGGTTTCGAAATATCTGAAAAATTCTTAATAAACCGTCTATAAAACCCGGCATGACCCAAGAAACTCCTCACTCCTTTGACAGATGTGGGAGGAGGAAGTTTCTCGATAACTTCCACTTTAGCGGGATCCACCTCAATACCCTTGTGTGAAATACGATGTCCCAAAACTATGCCTTCTTGTACCATAAAGTGACACTTCTCCCAATTTAAAACAAGGTTAGTATCCTCACATCTCTGTAAAACCAATGATAAATTATTCAAACAAGAATCAAATGAAGAGCCAAAAACAGAGAAGTCATCCATGAATATTTCAATGAAATTTGGAACCATATCATGAAAGATAGCCATCATACAACGCTGAAATGTGGCAGGCGCATTACAAAGGCCAAATGACATTCGTCTATAAGCAAATGTACCATAAGGACAAGTGAAAGTCGTTTTTTCTTGATCCTCCGGTGAAATAGCAATTTGATTATAACCCGAATAGCCATCTAGAAAACAATAGAATTCATGTCCGGCTAACCTTTCTAGCATTTGGTCAATGAAGGGGAGGGGAAAGTGATCTTTTCTAGTCACATCATTTAATTTCCTATAGTCAATACAAAC
Organism: Buddleja alternifolia; assembly: GCA_019426215.1. Classification (NCBI taxonomy): domain Eukaryota; kingdom Viridiplantae; phylum Streptophyta; class Magnoliopsida; order Lamiales; family Scrophulariaceae; genus Buddleja; species Buddleja alternifolia. The sequence goes on along the minus strand of CM033392.1, from coordinate 45,203,116 downwards.
ACGCCAACCTGTCACGGTGCGAGTTGGGATTAACTCGTTTTTCTCATTTGAGATAACGGTTATTCCTCCTTTCTTTGGCACGACTTGGGTTGGGCTTACCCATGCACTATCTGAAATAGGATATATTATACCTGAGTCAAGCAATTTAATCACTTCCTTTTTTACTACCTTTTGCATCATTGGATTTAGTCTCCTTTGAGGTTGGATTGTGGTCTTGTAATTGTCCTCCATTAGGATTTTATGCATGCAGATAGCTGGACTAATTCCTTTGATGTCTGCGATCTTCCAACCGAATGCCCTTTTGTGAGTCCTCAATACTCGTAATAGTTTTTCTTCCATGCTTCCTGTCAAAGATGAAGAAATAATCACAGGTAAAGTTTCCGAAGTATCAAGAAAAGCATATTTCAAATGAGATGGTAAAGGTTTGAGTTCGAGTGTCGGAGGTTCTTCTATTGATTGTTTTGGTGGAGTGGTCAATGGGCGATCTAGAGATTCAAATCTTGGTCGATAACTCCGCTTATTAGGCGGATTGGCCTCAAGGCTAGCCAACATCTCTTGTAAGTGCTCCACATCGGTCTCTTTGTCCATAGGGCCAATTAAGCAAGTTTTTAATAAGTCATCATCATTATGAAGCTGAAAGTACTCAACAGAAGCATGATCAACAATATCAATAGCATAACAAGTAGGGGTAGTGGAAGGATGCCTCATTGCTTGATATACATTAAAAGTAACCTGATCTTCACCTACTCTTAGTATGAGCTTACCATTAGCGACATCAATTAAAGCTTTACCCGTATTCAAGAATGGACGACCCAAAATAAGTGGCATCTCGACGTCTTCTTCCATGTCCAATACTATAAAGTCCACCGGAAAGATGAACTTATCAACCTTGACTAGTACGTCTTCGACCATCCCTCGTGGGTACTTAATGGATCGATCCGCCAATTGGAGAGAAACGGTGGTTGGCTTTGGTTCTCCGAGCCCCAGCTTCCTAAAAAGCGAGAAAGGAAGTAGATTAATACTTGCTCCTAAATCACAAAGAACTTTAGAGAAGGTAAGAGAACCTATTGTGCAAGGAATTGAGAAACTCCCTGGGTCTTTAAGCTTAGGGGGAAGCTTATTCTGAAGTATCGCGGAGCATTCCTCGGTGAGTGCAACGGTTGCATGTTCTTCAAGCTTGCGTTTGTTCGAAAGAATTTCCTTGAGAAATTTAGCATAGCTTGGCATTTGGAGAATAGCATCTGCAAAAGGAATGTTAATGCGCAATTGTTTAAACATTTCTACAAATTTTAGAAATTGAGCATCAAGTTTCCCCCTTTTTAGTGCCAAAGGAAAAGGTGGTCGTGGCTGTACAGGTTCAGGAGCAGTGCGGGATGCAGATTTGCTGTTGTCCGAAACAGGTAACTGTGCCGCGGCATTGGACCGCGGTTCGGTGGTGTGTCGCGGTTCAGTGCCGCGGTCCTGTTCGGAAAACTGTTTGTCTGAGATGGTGTGCCGCGGTTCAGTGCCGCGGTCCTGTTCGGAAAAATTGGACACTGGAATTTCAGGCCGCGGTTCAAGTCGGATTTTTGTAAATTTTCAGCACCAACGTTTTTACCACTTCTCAATGCGATGGCCCGAACCTGTTCTTTCGGGTTTTTCTCGGTGTCGCTAGGTAGCGATCCTGGTGTTCTACCTGAGAGTTGACTAGCCAATTGTCCCAATTGAGTTTGTATGTTGCTCACATTAATTTCAAGGTTGTGACACCGTTCATCATTTTTCTTTATATATTGGAGCATCAATTCCTCAAAACTCGGTTTCTTTTCTTGTGGTTGGTAACTTCCTTGTTTGTGAAATGTGTTGGGTTGAAAACCCCCTTGACGTTGAAATGGCGGTCTATCACCGTGTGATTGAAACCCGGGAGGTTGCTTCACCACATTGTTGTTGTTACTCCATGAGAAGTTTGGGTGATTTCTCCACCCCGGATTATATTTTTCAGAAAATGGATCGTTTTGTGTCCTATTTGAATTTTGCACATAATTCGCATCTTCAACACATTCGGAATGATAAGATTGATTGCCATGTTGACACTCCGTAATGTGATGATTTCCACCACAATTTTCACACAACGTTTGCACTTGGTTTACCGAGAAATTCATAGCATCCAATTTTTTGTGCAATGATAAGAGGTGTTTTTACGTGTTTTTAAGACCGTAATTCTTATGATTTGGATTCACTTATTGCTTAAATCATGTCACATTTGCATTTAATAGGTGTGTTAAGTGAATACAGGTAATAAATGAGAATACATGAAGAAAAGGGAAGAAAAACGATGTACAAAACAAGTTCAAGCATGTTTTTCAACACCTAGGCGGTTTATGCATCTCCTACCACATTCGAGCGATAATTCCGTATATTTCGAGACCGACTTAGACAAAGTTTCCTTCTACAAAGTTTTAGATGTATGTCTTAGCTTCAAATGGGAACTTGAAACATCCAAATCGGAGGTTTATAGAGATAATTGTGAAGGAAATACGATTGCTGCGCCGAACAGAGAAGTACATGTGTCAGGATACGCCCCAGCGCCCTCCTAGTCATGCCTAGGCATGGATAGTCCGAATGTTACTCCTTTTTCAGCCTAAATTCCAGCATTATATGATGGTTAAAAATCACTTTTGGCCATAATTCAGCACATGTGTTGAGGGGTTGTCATAAGTGTGTTTCTTGGTAGATTTACTTTATGGGCGCCAAATCAGAAACAACCTCCATGTTGAAACGTAATTTAGGTATACTTAGAGACCGAATTGGACAAAATGTCCTTCTGCAAAGTTGTAGATCTATGTGTTATCTGAACATGGGGACTTGAATCATCCAATGTGGAGATCTGTGGAGAAGTTTATGAGGAAAATACTAAGACTGCGCTGGAAAGCAAGAAAATGGCAGCATGCATGTGTTTTGTTGAAGTTTTCACATGGTTATGCTTGGTGGAATTCTTAATGGCCGAAAGTTCAACATTTTTTAGCTGGTTGAAATCTTAAAAGGCAAACTTTAAGCATCACCTTAGGTGGAATTCTCATTGGGGAACTTTAATGGGAATTCTTAATGCATACTTTAGTGGAATTTTTGGCTATAAAAGGAGGGGGAACCCATACTCTTCATCATTCACTATCAATTTCAGATTCTTAGAGGAGAGGAGGAGGAGGAACAGGTCCTCAAGCTTCATTCATCACCATTCTTCATCATTCTAAGAGGAGAAAGCTAGGAATTGAAGTTCCAATCAAGGGGCCATCATCTATCACATTAGAGGGAGTTTTTATAGCTTTTTTTATTTCATTCATGTCTATGAACATGTGTATTTATTCATTATTGTTTTTCATAATATCTATCATGAACTAAATTCATAAGACTAAGGCCATGTAAGGTCAAATTGTGATATATGCTTATAATAGATGATTGTTGAGGTTATACTTATATTGTTATGTGATGTGAATTTGTGTTTTTACCTATCTTGCATATACTTGATCACTATATGTTAGAATCTTATGCCTAGGTTGATATTTCGGGAGAAAATTAACTTAGGGTGCAAGAAATTCACATCATGACCCGCAACTAATGAGGAATTGCCCTAGACATAGGTAAAGATTCCCGGGTAAAGTTGTTCGATTCTAATCGAGTGAACTCTAGTACGTTAATGCATGTTTAGTGGTTAGATTTCCGGATAGGAATATTTGGGAATTCACGATCTAAGCATAGGAGTTTATACGCGAGACATCGGTTATTCTCTACCCTCGGAGCTCTCACCATAACAATATAAGTGTAATCATTCAACAAGAACCTTTATAAGTATATTTGATCAATTTGAACCTAGCATGTGCCTTAGTCTCCCTTTATAATTGGTTTTAAATCACATGCTCATCTTTGTTCGTGTTCTTTACAAATTTTATTTGAATTTATTCTTACTTTGTTTATTCACATCATTACAAATCTTAAACTAGAATTCAAGTCCTTGTGGTTCGACAATCCGGACTTACCGTCCATTTATTACTACACACGACTAGTGCACTTGCTATTATAGCACGTTAGCTTTTAGCGTGTCATGCAATAGTTCTACTTGATTAGCTAGTGAAGTGGAAGCTTCCACTTCATAAACTCCACTCGCCTTCTTTGGAAGTATTACTCTCTCGGTAGGCCATTGGTAGTTATTTTCCGACATTCTATCGATCATTTCCCAAGCCGCTTGTGGTGGTAAATTCATGAGTGAACCAACCGCAGCTGCGTCTAGATGAGTGCGAAGGCCGGGTCCAAGGCCTTGATAAAAGATGGTCACTTGAGTCCAAACTGCAAAACCATGGTGAGGGCATTTTCGGAGAAGTTCCTTGAATCTTTCAAGTGCTTCATAGAGTGACTCTCCCTCCATTTGTCGAAATCCTTGTATCTCAACTTTGATAGCGGCTGTTTTCCCCGGTGGAAAATACTTACTCAAAAACTTCTCCACCAACTGGTCCCAAGTATGAATGGATGCCGTTGGCAATGAGTCAAGCCAAGCTCTTGCTTTATTCCTCAATGAGAACGGAAAGAGTCTCATTCTAATGGCATCATCGGTCACTCCATTTTGTCGAAATGTGCTCAAATAGCTAAGGAACTTGGTAATGTGAGCATGTGGTGACTCATCCGCCGTACCCCGATATTGTTCATTGGAAATGAGTTGAAGAATAGCCGGTGATATTGTAAAATTGTTTGCTTCTACCGTGGGTAGTACGATAGCACCAGCGGCTCCATGGACAGTGGGTTGCATATAATCACGTAAAGGACGGGGAGCTTGCTCTTGTCTTTGTGCTAATGTGGCAGCAACAGCAGCTTGAATTCCCGGGTCCTCTAAATTAACGGGATTGTTCCCTTCCATTGCCTCAAATTGATTCTCGTTTTGGCTTTGTGCTCGTCTTCTTCTATTGAAAGTGCGCTCGATCTCGGAATCAAAATCTTCAAGGTTTCCTTGAGATGTGCGGGTCATGCAATACTCAAAGAAGTCAACCTAACAATAGAATCAAAAGAACCAAAATTAAAACGTAAAAACAGCAAACCAAAACGCAAAAACAGCAACTTTTAACATAAAAACAGCAACTCAAGATGGAAAAACAGCAAACCAAAATAATAAAACAGCAACTAAACCATAAAAACAGCAACTAAAACACAAAAACAGCAACTTAAAATGCAAAAACAGCAACCCAAAATGTAAAAACAGCAACTTAGAATGCAAAAACAGCAAACCAAAATGCAAAAATAGCAACTTAGTCTTAGAATAGATAAGTGAATTACAATATCAAATAACGCAATTGTCCCCGGCAACGGTGCCGAAAACTTGACACGCGAAATCCTAGCAAGTATACTAGGTCGTGCAATGTAATAAAGTGGACTATTTAGCCCGGGGTATATCGTCTCCACAGGGACAATTGGATTCAATGCTCGTAATTGCTATGTTATCTAATTCTAAGCTAAATCAATTTATAAGATGATAGGTGTTTATACTATGAAAATAATCAAAGATAAATAAAATGATTATCAAGGTAATAAATTAAATGGGAAGAGGTGATTGGGTTATGATCCTACTATGTTCTATTCTATGTTCATGAACTCTCAATTATCCGGATTTTTAGAACACTCTTGTTATGGCGAAACCCCCTAATGTATTTATTATTCAATCTCTTGAAATAACAAGCCTATACTAGTTAACAACTTCCTATCTCTATAGTGAAGATTGAATTAACTAACATGTATTTAGGTTCAAAGGAATTCCTTGCTTACGAAGATCCTACATTCAATCGGGTCATCTTATCACAAAAAGCCACACAACGCAATCGATTCTATCTCTAGTCAATTGTTACGTTATGATGTTTGATTTTTCGATCTCCCTTTATTTATCTCCTCTCGGTCTCAAGACAAAGCATTATATCAAACACATGGTGATCATTCATGTGAAAGCATTAAGCATAAAATCAAACATGTAACAAGAATGTAATAAATCCGGAAATTAATCATTCATTAAACACAAAACATCACAAAGTATTTACATAACCCAACCACAAAGATGCTTAGCTCATACTTATAATAACAAATGATTCAACAATTCTATAAGACATAGTTGATAAACTAATCAAAGAGAAAGAGTTGAATTACTCCCTATTACAAGGTGTGAATCTAAGCTTTTGATGATGAAAATGGCTCCTCAAGCTTCCTTGGGTCTTCCTATGGCTTCCCTATGTGTTTTTAGAACAAGTGTAAGTGTTTTCCAAGAGAAAAGTGTGTTATAAAGGAGGAAAACGGCGGACTTAAAATTAAGGCATCGGGCAAATCGGACCGCGGCACACATTCTAAACCGACCGCGGCTCGGATGGCAAGCAGTGCCGCGGTCTAGAAAGCAAGTCATGCCGCGGTTTGCTGAGGCCTAACAGGGTGCCGAAGGGTCATAACAGGGCCGCGGTGTTCTGGGCGCCGAAGGCCGCGGTCCTGTGCCGCGGTCATATCCGGGTTTCTCATTTGGCATTGTACCGCGACCGCGGTCTTGCGCCGGGTTTAGTGCCGCGGTTCTGTGCCGCGGTCCAGAATGGCAGATTCATATTTTTCTTCGCTTTTCCTTCTCTTGTTCTGCCTTCTTACTCAATAATTGATCTATTTGACTTACATCCCTACACACATGAAATTGAAACAAATCAAAGCACTATGCAGGATATTCATTACTAAATTATGACGAAAATACCTGAATCAAAGGGGTAAAAAACTTGTAAAATGTGAACTTATCAACCTACTACAAATTTAGCTCATGATTGTTAACAAAAATATACAAAAACTAATGAAAATCATGTTTACAATCCACAAATTCAATATTGAAAGATTTAACCAATAGGGAAAATAAGTAAATCTTGAAGATGAAATATTCTTCTTGCTATTGATGTCGATCTTCGCTTGAATCCTTTGTATTCTTGTAAAAAAATCACTCCCTTTTGCTCAAGATGTGTTTTCTCTAGGTTTCTCGCTCTCTTCCTCAGCAAAAACGTGTATGGCCCATTGTGTAGCTCACCAATTTTTTTTATATCTTCAAAATTCCTTTCCTTTCTTCAAATAGATCACAGACGTCCACTTTGACCTTAATTTTCTCTGATCTAACGGCTTCCAATGAGTCTGACTTCACTAAAAAAGTTGAAGCCTCTCTTCTTAGCTTTAAAACCCTGCTAGAATCAAGAGATTTGGATATTTGGTTGAGGAGATATGGTAAAAAAAAAGTACAGACTGGTCGCTGGAAGAAAAATCAGGAGCAGGTCTCGTATATCTCGCGCCACGGCATGAAGTGCCATGCCGTGGCATGGCCAGTTCAATTTTCTATATGAGACTGGCTGCCTATGCATGCGCCGTGGCATGCCACGACATAACATGCCATGTCGTGAATTTTCTACATCAGATTTTCCTTGATTCTTTCTTATCTTCTTTCTTAATTTGCGACTTTCTTCCTTCTTTTATGCAATTTTCTCCTCTTTCTTTGAGATTTGCTCCTCTCAATTGTGGATTTATGCATATGAGAACTTATAAAACACAATTTCATTCAATAGCAACACCCAAGACTCTAGAATGACTAAAAACACCCAAAACATAACACACCAAAACAACTAAAACAACTACTAAAGACAACTCAACATAAAAACAACAAAAAAGCAATAAAAAGACTCGAAATCACCAACACGAAATGACAAAAGAGCATGCAAACCACCAAATAAAAGCTAGATAATTCTATAAAAATAGAAAATTATCAACACACAGGCCCCCTCACTCATTGTGTAATTACCAAACTCCCCCACTTATTAGAAATTACCAACACACCCTTTCAAGGAGTCTAATTGTAAGGTTTACAAAGGTAAAATTGTAAGAATTGTTAAATGTACAAGGGGTGTAATTGTTAGAAATCTTTAACATAAAGAAGTATGTTAGTAATTTCTAATAAGTGAGGGGAAGTTTTGGTAATTACACAATAAGTGAGGGGTCTATGTGTAATTTTTCCTAAAAAAAATTAGCGTTAAAAGTTATATAGCAATTTCTTCTTTTTTTTTTCCCCTGTATTGCGCCATCTCTAGCAATAATGGTGGCTTGGGTTATTCTTGCAATAATGATATTTTGAGTTTTTTGAAGGTTAAAAAGATTAATTCGGAGATATTCAAAATTCTTTTTTTTATTTTTTATAATTAAGATATTCTAAATTCTACTATAGTATAGCTTCAAAGGAGAAAGGATGGTGTAGACATGGCAATTTTATGTTCAATTAAATAATGACAAGTGGAAAATATTATATTAATTATCAATTTAAGTCTTTTAATTTATATTTTGGCATTTATCAAATTTAATTCCAAAGTAAAATAATTAATTTAATTGATATTTTAATATTTATTTTATTGGCAAATCAAATAGCGCCATGTGTCAAATTGAGGTGTTCCAGCCAATCAAATTATGTCTTGCAGTAAAGAAATCGACTACCAATTACACTGCGACAAGTGGATATATTAGCCAATCAAATGGCTCTAAAGTAATTGGTCTTTATCTCTTTAAATTAATATAGTTATTAAAGAGATAATATCTATTAAATTTATTCTCATCAAATATTAGCTAATCAAATGGCTCAAAAGTAATTGATCTTTATCTCTTAATAAATAAAAATATTAAGGAGATAATTATCGAAGTGTTTAAAGAATTTATGACTCCTCCATCCTACACCTATAAATAGGGTCCATGAGAGCTCATAATGAACACACAAATTCAATTGAAGCTAAAGAAGACAAGAGAAGTTCCCCAAATTCTCTCTACAAGTTTTTCAAGTTTAAGAAGGCATCCAAGGCAAACTTCAAGGCATTCTTGGCAAAATTCATAAAATTTTGGCGTTTGATCTGAGATATAGGTGCTAAACCCTCGCATAAACGTTATAAAAGTCCAAATCAAGTTGAAGGAAGATCAATTTCAACTTTCCCAAATCGTTTACATCGTTTGATCTGAGATTAAGCTGTCGAGCCCCCGCATCAACTTTATAAACATTCAAATCCACATTGGAGAAGATCAAAGAAGCGATTTCTGCTCCAATATTCAAATCAATCACTCTTGAAGACAGAATAAAAGGATTAGATTAGGGATTGTACTTCAATTCTTTATTTTAATCAATATAAATTCATTTGTCATCATTTTTTTTTGTGTTTTTTATTTACAGACATAAAAATTTATTGTATACAAATTTTTGGCACGCCCAGTGGGACCATCTCTACCTTTCATCTCTTCTCTTCATCAAGTACCAAATGGACAGTCAAGTCAAAGGTTTGAATATGGTGGAATCCAAGCTACCCATCTCAAGTTCTTCAAATTCCACAGACAATGGTGCTACCACAAGAAGTATATCTAAGAAGTTGGAAGCATCTTCAAAGGTGGCTCTCTTGCTTGAGTCTGTTGAGAAGGATCCATTTCGTCATGACATTAGAGCTGATGATGATAGAGACAAGTCCTCGCCATTCTCCTCACGATCCACATCAACTTACTCAAACGTTGCTTCTGTCATGATGACAAATGTTACAATTCTGGAAAAGCAAAATTGCAAACCTGGCCAAAGCTATTGAAGGGCTAACAAAGCATGTCCAAGAGCAAGACACCAAAATTGCAAAGTTGATGATTAAAGCAAATAATGTGGAAGCCAGCTGCAGCATGGGAAAACAAGTTGAGGCACATGATGAAGCTAAGACGTTAGAGAATGAACATCCAGTTGAAAAGGAAAAAACAATTGTTGAAGAGCTTCAAGTTTCATGTGATAGGACAATTCATGTCGATCAGCTGAAGGAGTGAACGATCAAAGACAAGTTTGATTGTAGCTCCAAATCATCTCTAACTTAAGCCAAGCCATACACTCAAAGGATTGATTGTCTGAAGATGTCAAGTGGCTATGAACCCCCAAAATTCCAAGAATTTGATGGCAAAGGAAATCCGAAGAAACATGAGGCGCATTTTGTCAAGACATGCAATGATGCTGGAACTTATTACGATCACCTGGTCAAGCAACTTGTTCGATCACTGAAGGGCAATGCATTCGACTGGTACACTGATCTATATGTTGGCTCGATTGACAGCTGAAATCAATTGGAGCATGAGTTCCTCAACTGTTTCTACAGCACCCGTCGCACAGTGAGCATGATTGAACTCACCAATTCTCCCCAAGGGAAGGGTGAACCAGTCGTCGACTATATCAGTCATTAGAGAAATATAAGCCTTAATTGCAACCATAGATTGTTTGAGGCCTCCTCCATTGAAGTGTGCATTCAAGGAATGTGTTGGGCTCTTCGATACATTCTTCAAGGGATTCAACCACGGACATTTGAAGAGTTGGCCACTCGAGCACATAATATGGAATTGAGCATAGCTGCAAACGAAGTTGATGATGAGCTATATATCCAAGAGTCATGCAGACAAGAAGTCCACAAAGGGGGTAAGTCATTTGCAAATGATTCCAATGATGAGTCCATGACTGAAGATATTGGTGTTGGGGAAAAATCACCAAACGCAGTTGAAAATGAAATTTAAAATTTAATGGTTTTTCCCTATTACCGGATCAATCCCGGGGTTAATTCACACGTATGTACGATAGGGATTTAACATAATTACCCGTTGTCGCGAAGTGGTTGACAAATCCTACGAATTTGACTTCTTTAAATCTTCGCAAAAAATCTCCGGCTAAAAGATATTTGATCTAAGCAGTCCAAGTGTGCTGCCTCTAAATCGTCTCGCTGAAATAAGTTGATGAAAAAAATTTCCTCTTTCTTTTACAGTGGGCGACGGCTAGGAGAGAGAAAGGGGAGAGGAATTTTTCTTATGGTGTTTGTAATATAACTTATGACTTAGGCTTTTGACTAATGTGATATTTATATCACTTAAGTCATTGCTTTGGACTCAAACTCAGCCCATTAATTACTCCTAGTGGCCACCCCTTATAGGGCTTATTGTGCCACATGGTGTATTACTTTTGTGCTTAGTTTATTCTATTAATTAATTAATTAACTTAATCGAATTAACTAATTCAATTAAATAATAGATAACTCATTTAATTAATTTTATTTCTCCAAGAAATATTATTAATTAAATCATAAATAAATAAACTTATTTATTCAAATAATTAATTCTATTTATTTAATTTTAAGTGTCCAATACTTAAAATCTTTCCACAAGTACATTCCATTTTCCATCAAATTTTTCCTTTTTAAGCGTGACTTTTTAGGTTCATCTATATTTGGCAATGAGAGGATTCCATTGAATATGGGTTCCACCTAGCCAGTCAAGTGGTCCATATTTTAACCCAAATGAGATGAAATGATTAGATCATTATTAACCTTTCCTTTGTAAATACCATGTGATTATACACTCTTCGTTTCTTTATCCCGATCAAGTGAGAGTCATGGTTTTCAGTCAAACTCACTAACTTGATACTATGCTTTTTTTATAACAAGCTCAGATCATTTAATGCTTTGGCCAAAGACTCTAGGATCTAGCTTATTTATAAATGCATAGGATAGTTCCTCGTTCACTTACGAGGGAACAAATCCTTTATTGGCTATCAGTTAAGAATACTATTTGCCCATTAGGTTGCAATTCGAGGTTGACCCCACCAACGGGTGAATTGGACCTAACTACTCTAATGAGGATCCTAACGTCACAAGTATATCTTCAACTCGATTCCTCAAGTCTAAAGTTCAGACATACCTTTACAATATAATCAATTCTGCCATTGACTGTCAAATAGTGAAAACCCATGTGACAGAATCGATGCGAGTCATGTCTGAGTGCCACTATCTCTATCAGTGCACCTATGATATGAATCCTTCACTACTTCTTAGTGATTGACGGACACATTTCTCGTCAAAGATTCATATCATACAAGTCTTCCTGATTTCCAACACCCAATTGGAAATCATTGACTTGCAGACTATTTTAGTACACAAGTATCAAACCCTTCTAGTGCCTTAGAGAGTTTACTCTTGTGTTCATGGACTTATAGTTGATTTACAATAAATAAATGTCAATTCGAAAGTAAACAACTAATTGCCTTTTTATTGATAATAAACAATTACAAATTAATAATGTCCTTATATTTACTAATCCTCCAGTGGCATTTGAGGACATTAACCCTAACAATCTCTCACTTGTACTCAATTCCAATCACTATGGTATCTAATACCCATCTTCTCAAGATGTCGATCCAACATTGTCTGTGTCAAAGGATTGGTCAGTGGGTCAGCGACATTGTCTGCTGAATTTACTCTCTGTACAGCTATTTCGCCTCTTCCAATGATTTTCCTTATTATGTGATATCTCCTCTCTATGTGCTTGGATTTGTTGTGAGACCTTGGTTCCTTTGCTTGTGCAATAGCCCCGTTATTGTCACAATAAAGCGGCAATGGCAGCTCTACACTCGGAACCACTTGAAGTTCTCCAAGAAACTTCCTGATCCAAACACCCTCTTTAGCAGCCTCTGAAGCTGCAATGTATTCTGCCTCAGTGGTGGAATCAGCGGTTGTGCTTTGCTTGAAACTTTTCCAAGTCACCACTCCACCATTGAGCGTGAATATAAACCCTGAAGTGGATTTGCAATCATCTACGTCAGACTGAAAATCTGAGTCAGTATATCCATCCACCTTCATTTCTCCATGTCCATATGTTAGAACCATATCCTTAGTTCTCTTCAGATATTTAAGGATATTTTTTACGGCAGTCCAATGTTCTCTTCCCAGGTTAGCCTAAAAATAACTCACCACACTTACAGCATAGGCGATGTCTGGCCTTGTGCATAACATGGTGTATATCAGGCTACCCACCGCAGACGCATAGGGCACTGTACTCATTTCTTTCCTATCTTCCTCATTTTGAGGAGACATGGACTTTGAAAGGTGCACCCCATGTCTCATGGGCAAGAAACCTTTCTTAGAGTCTTCAATCCTAAATCTCTTTAGGACCTTCTCTAAATAAAGGGGTTGGGAAAGTCCTATCATTCTATTTGTTCTATCTCTATAGATACGAATGTATTTGAAAGTCATCTTTTGACTGATGTGAGCATTCCTACATCATTTCCTATGAGTAGAATGTCATCCACATATAAGACAAGAAAAGTGATTTTACTCCCACTAACCTTCTTGTAAACACATGGTTCATCTTCGTTCTTGACAAAGTCAAATCCATTGACAGCTTTGTCAAAACGTAGATTCCAACTCCTAGAGGCTTGCTTAAGTCCATAAATGGATCTCTTAAGTTTGCATACCTTATGAATATCAGACCTCAATGCAAAGTCTTTAGGCTGCTCCATACAGATATCCTCTTTGAGGAATCCATTTAGAAAAGCTGTCTTCATATCCATCTATCATATCTCATAGTCTAAGTATGCAGCTATTACGAGCAGAATTTGAATAGACTTGATCATTGCCACAGGTGAAAAGGTCTCTTGATAGTCAATTCCTTCCTTTTGACTATAACCTTTTGCCACAAGTTTTGCCTTGTATGTGTCAACTTTTCCATCCGAGCCTATCTTCCTCTTGTAGATCCACTTGCAACTTATAGGTGCAATCCCATTAGGACAATCTATCAGAGTTCAGAACTGGTTGGAATGCATCGAGTCTATCTCTGCTTGCATATCTTCTTGCCACTTTGCAAAGTCGGTGTCCATCATTGCTTGATCATAGGTAGAAGGGTCGTCCCTTTGGACTCCCACTGCTATAGTGTGGACACCCGGTTTCTCTTGTAGCAGGTAACCATAATACTTATCAGGTTGTCGTGGTACTCTACCAGATTTTCGCAATGTTAGTTGTGTTTCATCAGATTCAATGTGTGTTTGTTGAACAATCGTCTCCCTAGGTATTTCATCGTACTCTTTAAGAATAATTTTTCTACCTGCACCACCTTCTTGAATGAATTCCTCTTCAAGAAAGTGCGTCTGCAGAGCAACAATGATCCTTTGATCATCTTGCATGTAGAATAGGTATCCCATTGAATCCTCTGGGAAATCAATGAAACGTCCTTTAAGGGACCTTGCTTCCAATTTCTCTGCCTTCGTCTTCTTGATGTAGGCAAGACATCCCCAAACTCTAAGGTACTTAAGGTTTGTTTTCTTATTTCTCCATATCTCATATGGAGTCTTAGGAACGGATTTGGGAGGACATTTGTTCAAGATATGAACAGCCATAAGGAGTGCACGCCCCCACAAGAAAATGGGTAAATCAGTGTAGCTGAGCATGGATCGAACCATATCTAATAGCGTTCAATTCCTTCGCTCTGCCACCCCATTTAATTGTGTAGTTGCTGGTGGTGTGAGTTGTAATATTATCCCAAGTTCCTTTAGGAACTGATCAAACTTGTCACTCATATATTCACCTCCACGATCCAATCGTAGTGTCTTTATATGATGACCAGTTTGTTTTTCCACTAAAGCCTTAGATTCTTTGAACTTATCAAATGATTCAGACTTAAGTTTCATTAGATACACTATATCATATCTTAAATGGTCATCAGTGAAAGTAATGAAATAATGAAAACCTCCACGAGCCATTTTTTCAAATGGTCCGCAAACGTCGGTATGCACAAGTCCTAATACTTCAGTGGGTCTTTCAAAAGTCCTGGTGAAGGGAGATCTAACCATTTTGCCTTTGAGGCAAGATTCACAAGTTGGATAGGGATCTGATCCCAATGGTTTAATGAAACCATCTTTCTCCATTGTGTGTATCTTTTACTCGCCAGTATGTCCCAGTCTTAGATGCCACTTTAAGCTTAGGTTAGCACTTTGCTTACCACGCTTCTTTGAGATAATATTTGCAACACACTCATTTTGCATATTTAAATAATAGAGGCCATTGACTAAAGTAGCAGTGCTAACAATATTATTATGAAATAAAATGCAGCAAGTACTGTCAATGAAATTAAAAACATAGCCGTTCCTAACCAACATAGGAATAGATATAATTTTCTTAAGCCCATTGGGCAAAACTAGAACATTTTCTAAAATTAAAATATGTCAAGATGATAAACATAAAGAAGTTGATCCAATGCGAGAAGTCGCGACACTCTGCCCGCTGCCTACACTGATCAGTACCTCCCCATGCTCCAGCTTCCTACTTCGCTGCAGATCCTGATTCATTACACAAACGTGAGCACTAGCTCCAGAATCAAGTATTCGCGAAGTGGAAAATACAGTTATAGAACAATTAATTTCTAAAACAAATAGTTCCATACCTGGTGCACCTTTGCCAAAGTTTGGACACTCCCTCCTCTAGTGGCTTAGCTCACCGCAGTGAAGGCACCTATCCGTTTCCTTTGGTCCTTTTCTCTTCATCACTTTATGAGCTTTACCCCTTCCTTTGTCTATCTTAGCTTGTGGACCCAGAGTGCTATTAACTTTCTTAGTCTTCTTCTTCTTCTTCTTGTTTTAGGCTTAGAAGTGATGACCAAGGCCGCCTCTTTTCCCTTTGGCTTCATTTGAGATTGAGCAGTATTCAGCTTGTTCATCAACCCAGCTAAATTTCACTCTATCTCATTACAATTGAAGTTCACCACGAATTGGGAAAAGGAGTCTGGAAGTGACTGCAAGATTAGGTCAGTTTGAAGTTGTGGGTCCATGTTGAAGTCAAGGGCCTCTAACCTCTCAATTTTTGAAATCAATTTTAATACATAGTCTCCAACCTTTTCACCTTCCTTCATCTTGGCTCCAAAGAGCTCTTTCGATATCTCATACGGAGCAGTGTGACTGCGCTCACCATAGAGCTCCACCAGGTGTGCCAAAATGGCCCTCGCCGAGACCATTTTGTCATGGGACCTCTGCAACTCATTTGTCATTGAGCCCAGCATGTACCCACGAACCTGGACGTCGTCTTTGACCCATTTCTCATGAGCCGCAACTTTCTCCTCATTAGCACGCGTCCTTGCGGGCGCGGCTAGGATATCAGCATCCAATACGTACCCCGGTGACTCCATGTTGAGGACTATCCTCAAGTTGTGGAGCCAGTCCACATAGTTAGGACCAGTCAAAGTGTTCTTTTCAAGTAGTACGGATAATGGGTTGATAGTCATGGTGAGAGAGATAATAAGAAAATATCTGCATAAAAGTAAAAAGACTTATTAGTTTTCATGTAATTGTTGTTCCAAATTAATTTTGAGGGCTTTGAAAATAAATTTGGCTCCCACTACATTTTTCGAAAATCCACACTCCCACTGTGGAATTCGGAAGTCATTGTTGGAAAGCTTCGTAGTGGTAATTGAGTTCTTTAACTGGATTGATAGGTTGCAACCTTTTGCTAGTATTTGGCCTAATTAATTCATTAAAGTGATGTCCAACATCAACCCATCAAATGGATGATTCAATGTGTTTTTCCATTATTCATCAAATCTCAATCTATTATCGATAATATCGATTTAAGAATAATTTAAGTTCAACCCACTGACTGTCTATCAGTCTAATAATTGAATTTCACCTTGCAACCTTTTGTTGGTATTTGGGGTGAAATTTGTTCTCGACCAATTGCATTACATGCACTTAGGAAAAACATAAAGTATACTTCAATATATAATCCCCATTGCTTAGGGACGTTATTATATATTAGTGGAGAACAGGATACCTAGTACCCTTTACTAACTTAATATAATAAATGTGGGACAATTTGAGTTATTAATTAGGTCTCACTTTGCACATTAATTCATTTTACATCATACATATAAACATGGATCAATAAATAAATACCAATCCTAGAAAGCTAACAACACATGATTCATGGACCATATTTCCTAGATTGAAACAAGTCAATGTTTCAACCATAAAATAAAAAAGAAACTATACTAAAGCTTCCAAAGCTACTTCTTGAATCTCCTCGGCTCGACTTGAAATTCTCCATTGGGCCTATTTCTATTTCTAACTATTATATTTTATCATAAGACACCTATACAAAATTTATCTAGAAAGAAAATAAAAATAGGCTCAAAATGGCCTTTACAACCCACAAAAAAATACAAATTAAAATGAGCCTAACTCCATGAATCACGTCTCCCATCACATAACATGTCAAACATGATATCACATAATACACAAAAAATATATATGTTAATTTCTAATTAAATTCCAAATTTAATCATTGTCATTCATATTCTTAAGGAAATTATATTTATTTAATTCCAATTGAAAGTTCAATTTTAATGAGCTACTATTAATCTTTCATTAAAAATCAATTCTAATACAAAATTCATTTCATAATGGAACTAATCCAATTTAATTCAAAGTCTAACTTTAATTAACATTAGATTAGATGGAAATTAAATAACCTTATTAAATAATTAATATTATTTATTTTGCATTAAACTCTAATTTTAACCAAAACTAAATAATATATATATTTAATAATTGACCCGGGTCAACCCATCGGTGACCCGGGTCGGGTTCGCCCAAACCCGCGTGTAAAATACACACGGGTGGGCTCGCGCCGTGCGGCCCAATCGCCCGGCAGCGTGGCTGCTGGGTAATTTCTTGCAGGATGGGTCGCGCTGTGTGGCCCATCTTTCTTTGCAGCTGCCGAGAAAGATGGGCTCACACAGCGAGCCCATCTGCGGCTGTGCACCTTCGTTACGCCGACAGCGTTCCGCCACCCCTCCAGGAGACGGTAGCCTGCTGAAATTTTGGGTTTTTATTTTCCATCACGTAATTTACATAAAATCCAATTTTCATTAAATTCTAATGAACGAAAAATAAACATAATCCTCAAGAACGTGAAAAATGTGAAATCTACATATCTAATCATGAATCGATAAAATACTGTAAAACATGCTTCTTCAACACATAATTATGCGTAAATTACATATGCCGAACCCCATGGATTTGACTCTGATACCACTGTTGGGGAAAAATCACCAAACGCAGCAGAAAACAGAATTTAAAATTTTATGGTTTTTTCCCATTACCGGATCAATCCCGGGATTAATTCACACGTATGTACGATAGGGATTTAACATAATTACCCATTGTCACGAAGTGGTTGACAAATCCTACGAATTTGACTTCTTTAAATCTTCGCGAAAAATCTCCGGCTGAAAGATATTTTATCCAAGCAGTCCAAGTGTGCTGCCTCTAAATCGTTTAGCCGGAATAACTTGATGAAAAAAAACTTCCTCTTTCTTCTACAGTGGGCGACTGCTAGGAGAGAGAAAGGGGAGAGGAATTTTTCTCGTGGTGTTTGTAATATAATTTATGACCTAGATTTTTGACTAATGTGATATTTATATCACTTAAGTCATTGCTTTGGACTCAAACTCAGCCCATTAATTACTCCTAGTGGTCGCCCCTTATAGGGCTTATTGTGCCACATGGTGTATTAATTTTGTGCTTAGTTTATTCTATTAATTAATTAATTAACTTAATCCAATTAATTAATTTAATTAAATAATAGATAATTCATTTAATTAATTTTATTTCTCCAAGAAATATTATTAATTAAATCATAAATAAATAAACTTATTTCTTCAAATAATTAATTCTATTTATTTAATTTTAAGTATCCAATACTTAAAATCTTTCCACAAGAAATATTCCATTTTCCATCAAATTTTTCCTTTTAAGTGTGACTCTTTAGGTTCATCTATATTTGGCAATGGAAGGATTCCATTGAATATTGGTCCTACCTAACCAGTCAAATGGTCCATATTTTAACCCAAATAAGATGAAATGATTATATCATTATTAACCTTTCCTTTGTAAATACCATGTGGATTTAAACTCTTCATTTCTTTATCCCGATCAAGTGAGAGTCATGGTTTTTAGTCAAACTCACTAACTTGATACTATGCTTTATTTATAACAAGCTCAGATCATTTAATGCTTTGGGCCAAAGACTTTAGGATCTAGCTTACTTATAAATGCATAGGACAATTCCTCGTTCACTTATGAGGGAACGATCCTTTCTTGGATATCAGTTAAGAATGCTACTTGCCCATTAGGTTGCAGTTTGAGGTTAACCTCACCACCGGGTGAATTGGGCCTAACTACTCTAATGACGAGCCTAACGTCACAAGTATATTTTCAACCCGATTCCTCAAGTCTAAAGTTCAGACACACCTATTACATTATAATCAATTCTGTCATTTGTTGTCAAAGAGTGAAAACCCATGTAACAGAATCGATGCGAGTCATATGTCTGAGTGCCACTATCTCTATCAGTGCACCTATGATATGAATCCTTCACTACTTCCTAGTGATTGACAGACACCTTTCTCGTCAAAGATTCATATCATACAAGTCTTCATGATTTCCAACGTCCAATTGAAAATCATTGAATTGCAGACTATTTTAGTACACAAGTATCAAACCCTACTAGTGCCTTAGAGAGTTTACTCTTGTGTTCATGGACTTATAGTTGATTTACAATAAATAAATGCCAATTCGAAAGTAAACAACTAATTGCTTTTTTATTGATAATAAACAATTATAAATTAATAATCTCCTTATATTTACTAATCCTCCAGTGGCATTTGAGGACATTAACCCTAACAATTGGTGACCATATGGAACAAAGTAGAGCTCAAGTTCATGAGCTCTATTTGGAGTAAAGAATATCCTAAAGTAAAATGCTCCCTGATAAGGCTTAAACTGTTAATAAAAATCCTTGACACAAGTATAAACTATTTACAAATTCAAAATCAAGTAAAGTACTCCTTAACATGAGCATAAAAGGTCTAGAAGTCAAATCAAATGAAGAACTCCTTGATGCGAGTATAAACTATCTACAAGTTTAAAAAAAATCAAGTAAACTCTTTGAAATGAGTATAAACATTTTGCAAATCAAAGTCAACTGTATTCCTTGACACGAGTATAAAATGTCTAGAAGTCAAATCAAGTCAGGAACTCCTCGACACGAGTATAAAATGTCTAGAACTCAAATTCAACAGTGCTCCTTGACACAAGCATAAAAGTTCCAGAAGCTAAATCAAGCAAAAAAACTCCTTGACTCGAGTATAAAAGGTCTTGAAGTCAAATAAAATAAAACACTCCTTTGACACGACTATAAAATGTTAACAAATTTCAATAAACTCAAGAACTCCTTCACAAGAGCATAAAACTGTCTGCAAGTTAAATTCAAATTGAAGACACTTAACAGTGTATAAAATGTCAACAAATTTTTGAACTACGTTTTGACGTGATCCCTTCATTAGGGTACGTAGGCAACTTAGATTCTTTCTGAGTTCAGTCATAAATCCAAATCAATCGTGTTTCCCATGCAAAGTGGTGTTACTCATTCAAAAGGAAAAAAAAAATTCATGAACATGGATATACTCGAACTATTGCAATATAGAAAAACAAATTATATTAAGTAATCTCAAAGGTAATGTTCACGATATGGGGGGTATGTAAATCCGACAATGATGTGGATGGCTTGTCGATGGAAGTCTACAAAGAAGGCGGAAATCAACAAAGTACATATAACGGTTATGTAAGTCCCACGAAGATATCAATAACTCGCTGACAGCAAAGTTGTGGGATGCCAAGCCTCGAAAAAGGCTTCATAATATTGGAGCTCCAGTCATGAGTATAGAGTGAGACACACACACCATGTCCTTTGGCATAAAGTAGTTTGTCTCCACCCCGACTGAGAATGTCCTTCATCCACTCCCAATAGCCTTTGGTTTAGTGGAATTCATCAAGAAGTTGAAGATCATCACAATTCCGCACTAGGTGAGTATGCCCTCCGTCCACTCTCCATGGCCTTTGATGTTGTGGAATCCACCGAAAGTCGAAGTGCATCATAACCCCACTTTGCCTTGCCTTCAATGATGTGACGCCTCGACGTCGACAAGAAAGAATCCTCCTTTGATGGTTGATGGTTAGTCACTCGAAAAGTCCACGCCGTAGATATTTTTGCTCGATAGCATGTCCTTGGACATCTCCTCGTCATAAGATGGGCTCGACAATTCGAGCCTTGGCTTCGCAAATTGCCCGGCTAAAGGAGAAATCTTCAATGTTATGCTTTCTCGCAAAGTCCATGACATAGATGTGTTTGTCGTAAGGATCTCCTAGGACCACCCCCTGTCATGAAATAAATTCGTCACTTTGAGGCTTTGCCTTCACAAATCGACTGGAGAGAGAGCAACCGTCAGTGTTATGCATTTCTCCTTGGATTGCTTTGTGACATCAGTGATGGTCAAGTTCGTCTCTCGAGAAGGATATAAAATAGACTTGAAGTAAACCATTGTAAATCTGGAAAAAAAAAAAAGGAGTGAATTTACAATTTTTTTATGCATGGAGAAAATCTAAATCTAAACAAGAAAATGCTAAATTTGAAGGGTTTTGAGCAAATAGAAAGCTTCTGTAAAGCAAATCCATCTGTGTTATGGACTTTGATGGGTGTTGGTCTGCCAAAATTCATGCCCAAAATAAATTCCAGCACCAACGGATTAGCAGTGTCGCTCAAAATTGGGAAGAACACGATGAGGGTGAAATTTCGTCACTGGTGGTCGACGGAAACAAATGATTGCAGCAAACGCGAGCAGCTACAGAATTGAGAGCCAGTTCGAATTGAGATAACATGCACCGATTGAGCACTGAAGAATTGAGATCATCATGGTTACGGCTATTCCGGTCTTGAGCGAACGGGCCTCAAAAGACAAGTGTTGTAATCTGAAAGGCAATACACATCTATCATGTAGCTCAAAACTTATCGACAGTGTGCTAAACCGACCACAACTGTTATTGGCAGAGGTGGAACTAGCGGCATCGTCCGAGTTGCAATATGTTATGCTGACCGATTAAAGCATCACACCAATGGCGATGTCGAGAATGCCGAGTCGTAGAATATGGTCAGAGACATATTTGCTCAAACCAATGGATAAATACCGAGAAACAGTTGTATCAAACGAAATTCAGAAAACCATATCAGGATTTTGTATTAACTTGGTGGAGGAATTTTAACAAACAGTTTCCACGCACCAATTAATGGATGAGAGATAGTATGGGTTTACGCCAAGAGAACCTCCAAATAATTAAAACCTGAATATTTTTTATTTTGCTCATTTGAGTCCTTTTTATAGGCATGGTAAGTGAGATGTTTAGATGAATTATAATTCAAAATTGAGTTCAAGTCGTATCACAAATAGACTTTGAGTTCTAGTTCAATTGTATTCAAATTCCTCCAAAAGCAAATAGGATTAAAAGTTCAGAAATTTGATTCCAAGTAAAACTCGAATTCGGTAAATTAGTTATCGCCCTGTCAAATTCACTTTGAGTTGGATCCCTTTGAAGCAATACTCATATGTCGAGACCACTCAAAACGGTCTGTGAGATTAATTGTTTGGTCGCATATATATAATATCGAAATGATGATCGCGATTTGTTAGGAAATTTCATATTAGATGTTTTGATGATGACAAGATAGAATTCAATGTTAGACCCCAAAAATACATTGTAAGTTTCCGTTTTTCATAGAATGATGTATAAGCGTTTGAAAGTTGTAATTCATTATAGGCTTGTAATTTTTATCTTTGTAGAATTTAGACTAAGTCTTAGCAACTGAATCGCTAGTAGAATTTTAGGTGAGTCTATTAGAGAAGAAGTTGAAGACCAGCGTCTAAAATCAACCGGAGATAAAAATTTACTTCTTAGCGTCTGTCAAACGCTAAAAGATCTCATTTCAGGATTTATGGATCAGCGCTCGAAATCCCTCAAGCGACTTATGTCAGATTCACCTGAAATAAATCCTCAAGTTATGAAGGACTTAAATGCAATCATTCAACGGGCATTTATTTCCAACGGGAATTAAATTCAAAATGCATTAAATGCCTGATAAGAGCATTAAATGTGATAAGCAAATGTGACTTGTGGACAAGCCACCTTTTGACCAGACTGTCAGGAAAATTCAGAATTTCAGCTGCTCCCGTTCAATCGGCTTCAGCGAATTTTCAGGAATGTCAGAGAAAAGGTATACTCACGCGCCCCGTGAGAGACAGGTTCCTACATGTGT
Organism: Buddleja alternifolia; assembly: GCA_019426215.1. Lineage (NCBI taxonomy): Eukaryota > Viridiplantae > Streptophyta > Magnoliopsida > Lamiales > Scrophulariaceae > Buddleja > Buddleja alternifolia. The sequence goes on along the minus strand of CM033392.1, from coordinate 45,180,104 downwards.
CCAACGGACAGATCCCAAGAAATTGCCTATAAATACCTTACCCCAGCAAACCCTAAAAACATACAAGATACGTACGAAAAAGAGAAGAGAAACTATTGCCAAAAATCTTACACACATTTTCTGAGAAAAAGCTTAGAAACTCCATAGCCAAATCTTTCAAGCTTTTTATCTACATTCCAACAGTAAAAAATATCTCAAACATCTTCCAGAGAAGAAACTCAAATTTCAACTGAGATATTCCAAGTTGTTTGATCTTTTCAAAAACAAACAAAACCCTAGTGACAAACCTCAACCTTTCATCTGAGTGAGAAAAGTTGATTGAACCCTTTCAGGCAGTATTTTCTGAGTGAGAGAAGCTTGAAGAAGACGATCTTCATTGGTGCTGAAGTCTGTGTGATCAAGGAGCCCAAGATCATTTTCACCCTTTTACTATTGTGTAGAAGATTCTGTGTGACTCTTCGAAAATCATTCTAGTAAATTCCTCCAAGTGAAAAAGGAGAAGAAGGACGTAGCTGGGATTACACCACCCAGTGAACCTTATATATCTTGTGTCATTTATTTTATGTGTCTTATTATTATTTTTTATTACATCATTTATCTTTGAAAGAGACAAGTTAAAGTGCAAAGCGATTAAGTTGACTAAAAGAACGCTAAAACTCATTTCCGCTGTGCTAACCCTGATTAAGCGATCTAAGTGTTGCCCTACTTTGGTAAACTGCTAAAATCACTAAGTCTGAGTTAACTTTTCTGAAGCGTTTGACCCAAGCGCTCAGTCATTCAAAGCGTTCAAACCTTTAAAGTGATACGAAATTTTTGAAGTCGAAAAAGACTTCAGGGTCTATTCAACCCCCCCCCCCCCTTCTAGACCCTTTCGTATGCCATTTGGGACCACCACGATTCATTCACTATTCACTCTCAAGCCATCTTTCAAGGCAGAGGTCCCGTCAACGAGTCTCGAGAAGGCATTTGTATACGTAGCAATTTTATGTTCAATTAAATAATGACAAGTGGAAAATATTATATTAATTATCAATTTAAGTCTTTTGACTTGTATTTTGGCATTTATAGAATTTAATTCCAAAATTAAATAATTGATTTAATTGATATTTTAATATTTATTTTATTGGCAAATCAAATAGCGCCATGTGTCAAATTGAGGTGTTCCAACCAATCAAATTATGTCTTGCAGTAAAGAAGTTGACGACCAACTACACTGCGACAAATGGATATATTAGCCAATCAAATGGCTCCAAAGTAATTGGTATTTATCTCTTTAAATTAATATAGATATTAAAGAGATAATATCTATTAAATTTATTCTCATCAAATATTAACCAATCAAATGGCTCAAAAGTAATTGATCTTTATCTCTTAATAAATAAAAATATTAAGGAGATAATTATCAAAGTGTTTAAAGAATTTTTGACTCTTCCATCATACACTTATAAATAGGGTCCATGTGAGCTCATAATGAACACACAAATTCAATTGAAGCTAAAGAAGACAAGAGAAGTTCCCAAATTTTCTCTACAAATTCTTCAAGTTCAAGAAGGCGTCCAAGACAAACTTCAAGGCGATCTTGGCGAATTTCATAAAATTTTAGCGTTTGTCCGATATTAATGTGCTAAACCCTCGTATATACGTTCTAAAAGTTAAAATCAAGTTGAAGGAAGATCAAAGCGACGAGTCGACCTTCAAGCTTTCAATTTTCCTAAATCGTTTACATCGTTTGATCCGAGATTAAGCTGTCGAGCCACCGCATCAACGTTATAAACATTCAAATCCACATTGGAGAATATCAAAGAAGCGATTTCTGCTCCAATATTCAAATCAATCACTCTTGAAGGAAGACTCAGAGGATCAGATTACGAATTGTACTCCAATTCTTTATTTTAATCAATATTAATTTATTTGTCACAATTTTCTTTTTTGTGTTTTTGATTTACAAACATAAAAATTTATTATGTACAGATGGTTTATAGTTGTAAGAAAAACCAAATGGTGGTTGTGATGGCCGCCGCCAATTACACACTTTGAGTCAGTTATGACTTGTGATTGAAGTAATTTTCATTATTATTGCAACCATAATAAAAAGTGCGGGCAAAATACACTTTGCCCCTGAACTATGCCCTTTGTACCAATTCAAATACTCATTGAATTGTAGAAAAATAAATTTACCCTCTTCAATTGTATGGGATTGTCCCTATTACTCTTGACCATTATTTTTTCTTTTCATTTTTCATTTTCTCCACCCATTTTTTCTTTTTCACAAATTTTCTTTTCTTACATAGATTAGTTAAAATTATCCAAAGCATTATAATTTAATTATTTAAAATAATAATTTGCAATATTATTTTAGCACAAACGTTAAATTAATTTGGTGAGAACACATTATAATAATATTTGAAAAAAATTCAACTAATGTGTTGCAACAAAATTAAAAATAATTCAAATAGGTTTTTAATATATTTTATGTATATTTGATAATATATGTGTGTGTGTGTGTGTGTATTTTAAATCAGGGGGTGTAAGGATTAGGGATGTAAGTTAAGCCGAGCCTGGCGAGCCGGCTCGACTCGAGCTCAACTCGAGCTCGAGCTTCACGAGCCCGAGCTCGAGCTCGAGCCTGTTTGTATCTGCAAAAAGCTCGCGAGCCTTCTTCATAATTTTTATATATATTTATTTTTATATTTTAAATATTTTTATATTATAAATATTAATTATATATATTAAATATTTAATATATAAATATTAAATATTAATTATATATATTAAATATTAAATATTAAAAATTTAGGCTCAAGCTCGCGAGCCTGGCTCAGGCTCGAGCTCCCTTGAGTTGAGCTCAACGAGCTCGAGCTCGCAGGCTCAGGCCCTTGAGTTGAGCTCGACGAGCTCGAGCTCGCAGGCTCAGGCTCGAGCTCGAGCTCGAGCTCGAGCCTGGCAAGATCGCCAGGCTCGGCTCGAGCTCGGCTCGTTTACACCCCTAGTAAGGATATGTATATTTTCGGTTGATTTAAATACATATATATGTATATATATATATATATTTATATTGTTAAAATATAATATTTTAACATTAAGTTTAAGATATATATATTGTTAGGAATTTCATGTTAGATGTTTTGATGATGACAAGATAGGATTTTTATGTTAGACCCCAAAATATAATGTAAGTTTATGTTTCATAGATCAATTGTATAAGCGTTTGAAAGTATGTAATTTTGTTAGGCTTGTAATTTTTATCCTTGTAGATTTTAGACTAAGTATTAGATACCGAATCGTTAATAGAATTCTAGGTGAGCCTATTAGAGAGGAAATTGAAGATCAGCGTCTGAAGTCAGAACAAGATCAAGATTTATCCTTAGCATCTGTCAAACGCTAAAGGACTATTTCAGAATTCTTGAATCAAACGCTCAAAGCACTCTAGCGATCAAAATCAGATTCACCTGAAATAAATTTTCAAGTCATAAAGGACTTAAATGCAATCATTCAACGGACATTTATTTCAAATGGGAAATAAATTCAAATGCATTAAATGTCTGATAAGAGCATTAAATGTAATAAGCCAATATGATTTTTGGACTAGCCACCTTTTGACTAGACTGTTAGAACTTCAGAGTTTATAGCTGCTCCCGTCCAATCGGAACCAGCAGGATTTCAGGAATGTCAAAGAAAAGGTATAATCACGCATCGCGTGAAAGGCACACGCTCACATGTGTCCAACGGACAGATCCCAAGAATTGTCTATAAATACCTCCTTCCAGCAAACCCTACACACACAGACATAGAGACATACGTACGTACATGCATGTTAGGAATTTCATGTTAGATGTTTTGATGATGACAAGATAGGATTTTATGTTAGACCCCAAAAGAATGTAAGTTTGTACTTTCATAGAATATATGTATAAGCGTTTGAAAGTTTATTATTTTGTTAGGCTTGTAATTTTATCTTTGTAGATTTTAGACTTAGGATTAGATACCGAGTCGCTGATAGAATTCTGGGTGAGTCTATCAAAGATGAAGTTGAAGATTTAAGCGTCTGAAGTCAAGAGAAGATGAAGATTTGTTCCAAGCGTCTGTCAAACGCTAAAGAACTGTTTCAGGATTTGTGAATCTAGCGCTCAGCTGATTTCAAGCGTCCGACTCAAGCGTCCGAGCGACTCAAGCGTCCAGCTTTCAGATTCACTTGAAGGATAAAACTCAAGTTATCAAGGATTTAAATGCAATCACCAACGGACATTTATTTCCAACGGGAAATAAATTCAAAATGCATTAAATGCTTGATAAGTGCATTAAATGTAACAAGACAGTATGACTTGCGGAAAAACCACCTTTTGACTAGACTGTCAGCTTTTCAGAATTCAAACCTGCTCCTGTCCAATCGGAATCAGCAGAAATTAAGGAATGTCAGAAAAGGGACTATTTGAAGCTCCGCGTGAGGTACACGCGCCTGACTTGTGTCCAACGGACAAATCCCAAGATTCTCTATAAATAGTACCCTTCAGCTATCTCTGTGAGTGTGTGAAAAGACGAAAATGTGAAAGAGAGCTGAGAAATAATTTGAGAGAAAAGCTTGCAAACCCCATAGCCAAAATCCTTCAAGCTTCTCAAATACATTCCAGACAGTCACCCGATATCTCAAACATCTTCCAAGAAGAACCCTACACTATTATTGAGATATCCCAAGTTGTTTGAACTTCCCAACATCAAACAAACCTGTTACAATAAACCCTCAACACCTTTCATCTGAGTGAGAAAGATTGTTGACTTCCACAAGCAGTATTTTTGAGTAAGGGAAGCTTGTTGAAGAAAGGTCTTTATTAGAGCTGAAATCTGTGTGATCAAGGAGCTCAAGGCCATCTTGGAAAAGATCTTTATTGGAGCTGAAATCAGTGTGATCAAGGAGCTTGAGATCGTCTTTCCAGAAGCAGAGGATTGAAGTGGCTTGTAGCAGAAATCTGTGTGACTAAGGAGCTCAAGTCATCCATATCCATCTCTTCCTGTTTCCCTATTTTGTAGAAGTCTCTGTGTGAATCTTCGAGAATCAATTTAGTGGATTGCCTCCAAGTGCATAAGAGAAGAATGACGTAGCTAGGATTACACCACCCAGTGAACCTTACAAATTCTTTGTGTCCTTTACTGCTTTATAGCTTTTCTTTGCATTTGCATATTATATCTCTAAAAGGCTTTAAAACAGTTAAGCGATTATTTGGAAAAAGAGAACGCTAAGCTTTCAAATCAGTCTTAAGCGCTTCGCCAAGCGCTAAGTTCTCTAAGCGTTCAAAATGATTTAAAAAAAGCAACTAAAGAAAAACTTTGTGACGCTAAACACTTTCAAAGAGAAAACTTAAAATCATTCCGCTGTGCTAACCCTGATTAAAGAACTGAACGTTTAAACCTGAGTGGTTATAGTATTCAAATCTTGAGTCTAAGTTAATTTTTTCAAACAGTCTTCAAGTAAACGCTTAGCTAAGCGCTTACATTTCAAGCGTCCAAAATCAAATTTTAATACGAAATAATTTGAGGTCGAAAAAGACTTCAGGGTCTATTCAACCCCCCCCCCTCCCTTCTAGACCCTTTCGTATGCCACTTGGGACCAACAATGCACAAGAAAAATTTGCTGAAGAAAAACATTAGAAACTCCATAGCCAAAATCTTTCAAGCTTTTTACATACATTCCCTACAGTCACAAATATCTCAAATATCTTCATAAGAAGAAATCTAAACTCTTACTGAGATATTCCAAGTTGTTTGATCTTTCCAAAAACAAAAAAACCCTTGTGATAAAACCCTCAACCTTTCATCTGAGTGAGAAAGTTGTTGAAAACCCCTTACAGACAGTATTTCTGAGTGAGATAAGCTTGTAGAAGAAGATCTTCATTGGTGCTGAAATCTGTGTGATCAAGGAGCTCGAGATCATTTTCACCTATTTACTATCTTGTAGAAGATTCTGTGTGATTCTCTGATAATCATCTTAGTAAATTCCCTCCAAGTGAAAAAGGAGAAGAAGGACGTAGCTGGGATTACATCACCCAGTGAACCTTATATATCTTGTGTCATTTACTTTCATTATTATCTTGATTCATATTATTTTACTTATTCTGAAAAAGACAAGCTAAATCTGCTAAGTGACTACTTAACCAAAACGAACGCTAAAGATTTAAAAATCATTTCCCCTGTGCTAACCCTGATTAAGTGATCTAAGCATTACCCTACTTTGGTAAATTGCTAAAATCACTGAATCTAAGTTATCTTTACTGAAGCGCCTGACCCAAGCGCTCAGCTTCCTAAGCGTTCTAATCTTTAAAAGTGCTACGAAATTTTTGAAGTCGAAAAAGGCTTCAGAGTCTATTCAACCCCTCCCCTCTTCTAGACCCTTTCGTATGCCACTTGGGACCACCAAGTGGTATCAGAGCGGTTGAAGTAGAAACCTAAGCGTTTCTGAGCGTAACCGCTTGTTTAGATCCATTTTTCTAAAACTTAGTCGCTTTAAAACTCTCTCTCTCAAAACATCTCATTATGGCTTTTAACAAAATGCCTAAGTTGGTAGAGTCAAACTATGATTCTTGAAAACTTAGAGCATTCGCGTACTTATGTTCTTGCGATAATGAAATGTGTGATGTAATTTCAGATGGCCCCATTAAGATCATGAAAGTAATAACTCGAGCACCTGGAGCTGATGAAACCACTCCAAATGGATATGTCGAAAAACCCAAGTTGGAATGGGCGCCAGATGATCGGAAAAGAGCAAATCTAGATAATGTTGGACGAAGTGCACTTTACTCAGCGTTAGGAGACAATGATGCATTGTTCAACAAGATCAAGCAATGTAAAACTTCCAAAGAAATATGGGATAAGTTGGCTATTGTGTGTGAAGGCTCAGCAGAAATGAAGGAGAATAAGCTTTCCATAGCTATGCAAAGATTCGAGCATTTCAAGATGCATACTAATGAAACGCTAGAGCAATTGGACGCAAGGTTCACTTTGCTCATCACAGAGTTAGCGTCATTAGACAAGGAATTGACCAACAAGGAAATGGTTAATAAGATTCTCAGAAGTCTTCCAAGGAAGTATTTGATTAAGACTGTTGTTATGAGAGAATCACAGACTTTGGAGACTCTTACTCCAGAACATATGTTTTCAAAATTAAAGGCATTTGAGTTCGAATTAGGTGAAGTCAGCGACACATCGACTTTAGCGACTGAATCAGGAGCATTAATCGCTACCACCAAAAGCAAGGGTAAAGCGATTAGTGAGGTGAAAGTGACAGAATCAAATGAAGAAAAAGAGATGGCTTTATTGGTCAAGAAATTCAAGAAATTTCTAAGATATGAAAAGAGAAATCCTATTGGACAAACTTCATTTCAAACCCCTCCCCCTGCACCAGCGCCTCAGTATCAAGCGCCAGTGTATTATGCACCTCAACCAACAGCGCCAGTTCCTTATCAAGCGCCTACAACTCCTACTCAGAATCTTTCAACGCCAGTCACTTCCAAGCGATTAACCACTGAACAGAGAATGAAAACTAATTTGTGTTATAATTGCAGGAAAACAGGGCACTACCAGGTAAATTGCCCTTATCCAAATGTGTCTAAGCCAACAAGGCAAGACTACGCGAATAGAAACCAATTCAGGAGCAACCTTCGCCAACAAGGTTTGCTAGCGGAATCTGAACCATTCTCCGCACCTGAAGAGGATCTGGAATCATCAGATGAAAGTAGTGATGATGAGCCAACAAGCGACTCATCGTTGATTTGTCTTATGGCAAGAGATGATGAAGCGTCTGACAATTCGCTACCAGAGGTAACTACTGAATTATCTCTTCCTTTTTCTTATGATGAATTACTTGACAAAGTTAATGAATATTATAAAGATTGTCAAGATGCTGCCAAAATATATCAAAATCACTTCGCTATTATTTCATCGCGCACAAGTGATAAAGTAACACTCAAAGCAGAATTGCAAGTTCAGCAACAATGCATTGAGAAGAACCAATTGCTTGAGAGTGAGATTACTCAATTAAAAAGCGATCTTGATATAATAGTCAAGAGAGAAGCTGATCTGATCGCTAGACTTGCCAAATCAGAGCAGCTAGTCTCATCATTATCCAAAGCGTCAAGAAACCTAGATAATGTGACTGAGGTAACCAGAATTTTTGGTGAAAACACTGGTTTAGGGTGTGATAAATTTGGTCAAAAATCAAAAGCGTCTAAAGTTACGGCGAACAACAAAGGAAAGGGTGTTTTCTTTGTTGAGAAAGGTTCACAAAGTCAAACACTAAATGAACCAAGCGACAATGGTAAGAGGCCAAATGAGAAGGTCAATACCAACTCAGGCAATAAGGAGAAGACGAAAGTGAATGATTCACAGAAGAAGGTTCATCCAAAAGCTCAAAAGGCTAAGGATAAACTATCTATAAGTAAATCAAACGCTAAGCGTCAATCGCCAAAAGCAACTCCTAAGCCAACGCCAAGGAAATACCAACATCAATATCCATGGCAGTCTAGATCATATTATCGCTACTATGATAATTATGACTATGACTATGATTATGATTATGATTATAATCGAGGATATTATTATACACCCAAAAAACACACACAACACAATGTGAAACCCAAGAAGGCTAGTATTCCTACAATGAAGACTAAGCAAATATGGATTCCTAAAGTTTTAATTCAAGCCAAAGTCACTAACAATGAAGGACCCAAGACAACATGGGTACCTACGAAGAATTAGAACTATCCTTTAATGCAGGTACCTAGAGCCAACACCGATACTTCTGTTTGGTACTTCGATAGTGGGTCATCAAGGCATATGACCGGATCAAAAGATCTCTTGGTCAACTATCGTGCAACCAATGGTCCTCAAGTTATATTCGGTGATAACTCCAAAGGTAAAACCAAAGGTATAGGTATCATGCATAGGGGGAACAACATGATTAGTGATGTATATTATGTTGAGGGTCTTAAGCATAATTTGTTAAGCATTAGTCAATTTTGTGATAAAGGCTTTGAAGTAAGATTTTCAAGTGACTATTGCTATGTTAACGACGCTAAGACTAAGTCTACTAAATTAAGAGAAAAAAGAACAAATAATGTATATTTAGTGGATTGGGATTCTACATTTGATAACAACCCCACATGCTTTGTTACTAAAAGTCAAAATGAATTGGGTTGGTTATGGCATAGAAAAATGAATCACCTCAACTTTAAGGCAATCTCTCAGTTAATATCGCTAAATCTAGTGGAGGGATTACCTAAGGGTTCCTTTCAAAAGAATCGCTTATGTGATGTATATCAAATGGGTAAGCAAGTTAAATCATCTTTTAAGAAGGAACCATGCCTATCTACTTCTAGAGTTCTTGAACTATTGCATCTAGATTTGTTTCGTCCTATTCAAATCATGAGTGTTAGTGGTAAAAAGTACTCGCTAGTAATAGTTGATAATTTCTCTCGCTATACATGGGTAGAATTTCTAGCGACCAAAGATGAAAATAGTGTCAAGCTCACATCGCTAATTCATCAATTGCAAACTTATAAAGATTCAAAGGTGACAAGAATTAGAAGCGATAGAGGAACTGAATTTTCTAACCAATTTGTTGAGAAGTTTTGTATAGATCATGGAATACTTCATGAGTATTCTGCTCCAAGAACACCTCAACAGAATGGAGTAGCCGAGCGATGAAACAGAACGCTTAAAGAAGCCGCCAGGACGATGCTTGCAGAGTCTAAGCTGCCTCAAAGGTTTTGGGCCGAAGCTATCAATACCGCTTGCTACATTCAGAACCGGTGTATGATCAACAAGCAACATGAGAAGACTCCATATGAGTTGTGGAAGGGACGTAAGCCTAACGTTTCATATTTTCATGTATTTGGTTCAAAATGTTTCATTCATAACAATGGATCCCAAAGCCTAAAGACATTTGATCCTAAAGAGGATGAGGGAATCTTTCTAGGCTATGCCAAAAATGGAAAGAGTTTTCACATCCTAAATAAGATCAAATCGAAGGTTGAAGAATCCATTCATGTTGTGTTTGATGATGCTAACCAAGAACCGAGTAAGGTTAATCCTGATGATGTAGGAATTGAAGATCTTGCCCAACAAGCGTCACAAATCAATCTTGGTGATGACAGTGATGATAAGGATGATGAAATTTTTGTGCCTATTCCTAAAGTTACTCGTGAGGTTACAAATGATAATAGTATCAGAATCGCTAATGATCATGAAGAGAATGATCATCAAGAGCAAATTAGAACTGTGAATGATGCAGCGACTGCGCCAGTGACACATGAGAATCAAGCAATTGATAATCAAGAGTCTCGCAACCCATTCCAACCAGACCGTAAATGGCTTAGAGATCATCCACCAGAGTTAGTAATTGGAGATATTGAAGCACCTGTCAGAACTAGGTCTGCTACAATCAATGAGGCCATGATCGCAAGTTTTTTTTATCTCAAATGGAACCAAGAAAAGTGGATGAAGAGCTCAGTGATTCAAGTTGGGTAGAAGACATGCAAGAAGAGCTTAACCAATTTGAGAGAAACAAAGTTTGGACGCTAGTACCAAGACCAACTCACCAAGGAGTTATTGGAACTAGATGGTTTTTTAGGAACAATATGGATGAAGATGGCATTGTTATAAGAAACAAAGCCAGATTAGTCGCTCAGGGTTATTGTCAAGAAAAGGGTATTGATTTCGATGAGACGTATGCCCCAGTAGCCCATCTTGAAGCGATTAGGATGTTCCTAGCGTTTGACGCATTCAACAAATTCAAAGTATACCAAATGGACGTGAAGAGTGCATTCCTGAATGGTAAACTCCAAGAAGAAGTTTATGTGGAGCAACCTCTAGGATTCATCAACAACCATGGCAAAAGTATGGTCTACAAATTGGATAAGGTACTCTATGGCCTTAAACAAGCACCAAGAGCATGATATGACACTCTCTCTATCTTCCTTATAGGTAAAGGCTTTTCAAAAGGCAGCATCGATACAACGTTATTTAAAATTATCCATAATGAAGATATTCTCTTAGTCCAAATCTATGTTGATGATATTATATTCGGTTCTACTAATAAGCGATTGTGTGAGAAATTTTCGAAAATGATGCAAGATCAATTTGAAATGAGCATGATGGGTGAATTAACTTTCTTCTTAGGATTACAAGTTAAACAACTCCCTAATGGCATATTTATAAACCAAGCTAAATATACAAGAGATATGATTAAGAAATTTGGTATGGAAAATGCATCATCTTCAAAAATTCCAATGAGCCAAACGCTTAAGTTAGATAAAGATGAAAGTGGGAAGAAAATTGATATCACTAACTATAGAGGTATCATTGGATCACTTCTTTATCTTGCCGCTAGTAGACCCAATATTATGTTTTCGGTATGCATGTGTGCACGCTTTCAAGCTGATCCAAGAGAATCACACTTAAATGCTGCCAAGAGAATCCTTAAATACCTAAAAGGCACACAAAATGTGGGCTTATGGTATCCAAGGGACTCTCCTTTTGAACTAATTGGTTATTTAGACGTAGATTTTGCAGGATGCAAAATAGATAGAAAGAGTACTAGTGGTACATGTCAATTTCTAGGTGATAGACTAATTTCATGGCATAGTAAGAAACAACAATCCATAGCCACTTCTACCGCTGAAGTAGAGTACGGAGCCGCTGGGAGCTGTTGTGAACAAATCCTTTGGATGAGGCAACAACTTAGAGATTATGGAACAATCCTAGGTCCTAGCTCAATCCATTGTGATAGCCAAAGCTCTTTAGCTATGACCCAAAATCCTGTCCTCCATTCTAGAACTAAATACATTGACATTCGATACAATTTGTTGCGTGACCATGTTCAAAAAAAAGATATCTCCATGCTTTTCATTGGAACTGACAAACAATTGGCAGATATCTTCACCAAAGCGCTCAACGAACAATGTTTTCTCACTTTAAGAAGTGAATTAGGTATGATTGATATAAACGCTGAAATCATAAAGCATCATACTTTATAGGCATATAATTTAGGGGGAATCCACTTTACATTTATGTCTAAATCATTTTTTTTATTGACATGAGTCATCAATTTTAGGGGAATCTTAAAATTGTACTTTTCTCAACTTATAAGCAACTGTGATCAAAATGACTTTGAAAATTTATGCATTGATCACTAGCGCTCATCTATTATGCATGACAAAATCAATCCCTAATAAATAAAAATGTATTTTTATAAATCCAAGCGATTATTTCTGTCTTTAACTTTAAGAAATTAAATCCTGTTCTCAAAAGGACTTCAGCGTTAAAAAGATTCTCACTTTAACGTTAAGTATCCTTTTCTGAAATTCATGCATGGTTTTGATAGCTGAAAGTAGTGTCTGGATAAGTCCAAAAGATTAGATTTGACAACTGCCCACACGTGCTTATCACATCAAACTGACGGTTAATGATTCCTATCTAAAAACTAGGCAGTTCAGTAACTGCACCCGTCTGAGTACGTGTCAGTGTACTATCAGGCGCGTGTATTTCACGCTGAAAATTTCAAATTTATTCAAACGTTTTTGAAAAAGAAACTGCGGATTTCAAACCATTATATTCCACAGTAGTTACCCATTTTACCACACTTTTTGACATCCGTCTTTACGAGTAAACGGCTCAGATTTAATTTTTGTCAAATTCAAAATTAACTTCTGTACACGTGCCATTCATCTACTAGTTGAGGAGTTATTTTTGCCTCCTATTTAAAGCCCTCACAACCTTTACAATAAAACTTTATCACTTCCAAATTCTTCTACTGTAAAAGTTCTCTCTCTAAGGCAAAAAGATTATCTTTTCTCTCCTCTACTCAAGCTTCTCCAGTTCATCAATGGCACCCAAATCCTCCAAATCTGTTGCCAGAAAATCTTCCAAATCAGAAAAACCAGTCACTGTTAACGCCGATTTTCTTGTTAACTGGGACTATCTCTTTGATAACCAGAACTTTCCTCTACGGACTGTTCTTCCTCTTGTTCAGGAGTCTGGTTTACGCGACATGATAACTGCTATTTTCAACTTCTTAGAGGAAGAAACCCTATTCTTCTTCAAGAACGCAAAAAACTTCGACGACGGAAACACCATTTCCTGCGTCTTTCCCTTCACCCGTGAGACCTTTGTCCTCACCCTTTCTCTGATTTCATCTCTACTAAACTTGCCAAATGATGGTGCCGAAGTGGAAAATGTCACTCTTGGTGATGCTATAAAGGTATGGGCGTTGATTAAGAAAGATGAAGTTGAGGCTGTCTACGAACCTAACTTCAAGAAAAACGACATGAAGGGTGAATATGTCATTATTGCGGACATATGTGCAAAGATGATCGAATGCAGAAAGGGAAGCTTCGATAAAGTTTCAAACCTCCAGTACAAGATGATGGTAGCCATTCTAACCAAACTGAAGATAAATTGGTCACTTTACGTTTTTAATCGATTCAAACAAGCGATGGCCAAATCGGTTAATCCCAAGCCTTAGGGAATTATCTTAAGTTGAATTCTTAGCGCTAGCGGTTTCACTAACTCCTCTAGAAAGAAAATACCAGTGCTAAAGTTTTATGGAAATAAAATGATTGGCGAGCTGCTCAAACCAAGGAAACGTGGTGGTGCAGCGGTTCCCAAAGAAGAGCGTGAGCGACTTCTTGCCGAAGGAGTTGTTTGAAGCGATGATGAAGAGCAAGCATCTTCGTCTTCATCATCATCGGAAGAAGAGGTGGTGGTTAAGCGAATAAAATGAAAAATTAACTTGAAAGTCGCTGAGCCATCTAAACCAGCAAAGAAGTAGAAGCAGGAGCCAAAGAAGAAACATAAGTCTCCCTCTCTTTCTCCTAAATCTCCATCTCCCCCTCCAGCATTTATCATCCCTCAGGAGGAAGAAGAAGAAGCAGAAGAAGAAGAAGTACCGCTAGCGCGGAAGCGTACTCTTTTATCCACTTCAGCTACATCAACAAGCGCTCCAGTAGAGCCAGCGCTTGACGAACCAGCGAATGTCACTCCTACTTCTTTGGACGCTATTCCTGAAACTTGTATTATTCCAGAGCCTGCAACACCTTTTGAAAGGTCAAAGCTCTTTCAGGGTAGGTACTTGTGAACAACAATGTATTTTAGCCTTTCCTCGTTATCTTTCTTTAACACTAGGATAAAATTCTTACAGCTCGAGTAGATCATAACATTTAGTATGTACTGAATACTTTGGATGCCTGCAACATCCCTATTAAAGTTGTTCCCCTCACTTCTTTCCTCGATTTAGATCCAGAAGAAGTGGTTCCGGAGCCTGAGGAAATTGTACCAAATGTAGAAACAGATCAAGCGACTGTGTCAGTCGATGATAATCCTCAGGGTAAGCGTTTTAGTCTTTTATTTGTAATTTCTACTTAGTAGAAATTTTGCTTGCTTTTCTCAAACGCTTACATGTATCAGCTCAAGATGCACCAGACGCTGATGCACCTTCACCTTCCGAGATTCCTGTTGAATTGGATGTGGATATGGAAACAGTTGTGGATATCGCTAAGGAAGTAGCCCATGTCCTTCCTGACGCTGACACATCTCCAGTCAGTGAAGCGACTGAGCATGCTGAGCGGTCGATAGAAGTGGCCCCTATCCAAACAGAATCTATTGCCTTCATTCCCACTCCAACCGGATCTCCTCCCCGTGTTATAGACTTCTTTCCTCACGGATACAATGCAGACGTTGAGTTCTATTATGCCGCTAGAGAGCTTGACACCAGGCAGTTAGTCGAAATGGAGATCAATTTTCAAAATACTCTCCATAGGACTGATGTCTCAAATTCTGACAAGTTTAATTTCTTCGAGCGATTCGCCGATCTAGGTCTTTACAATCTTGAGCGACTTCAATCTCGACTTGAGTATATTCGTCTACTAGTGTTCAACATGACTGAATTTGACGAGAAGCGTTTTAACTACACTGGCCATTCTGAAGAGTCCTTTTATCCTTTGTGCCAGAATAAAGTCGTCATCAAGAATCCCCATATGGTGATTGGTCAAAAAATCCAGATGAAGAAATTCTCAACAGGATTGGATATTCCACTTTTCCCAACGTCATTCATTCTCCTCAAAACGCTCTATCCCCTAAACCTCTAAGATTGTGGAAAGGGAAAGGACCAGTAGTTGCTGAGCATCCAAATCCTATCAATTCATGGATAGAAGCTGAAGCTCGTGAATACCTTGCAAGAATATGGGCTGAGGACTATGATGAAGAATTTGAACACTTTGAAAAGTTTATTGCAGCAAGAAAAGAACAGAAGAAAGCTGATAAACTTGGAAAGCGATGGATGATAGATACTGAAAGATGGGCGGAAGAGTTCGTGTTGCATTTTTACACGCTGGAAGAACTTGTGAGGTACCCATTTTTGTTTCAATTCGGAGTAGATTACAGACGCAGAGGTTATGCCCTGTTTCTTCTTTAGCAGCGCCAGAATCTGGTAGGCAATATTAGCATTTTACCTTACTACATACAATCAATAGAACGCTATATTCGCCAGCATCTCAGCTTAATCGCTCAGGTAGGTCGCTACATTTATCATCCTACTCAAAATTTTGTTCAGCGCATCCTTCCTGACCTCAATGAAGATGCATCCTCTAGTAAGCAATCTATTCTGCCAGAACACAGTGAAATTCGTGTCAGTGTTGCAGATGAGCACGCTGAGTTTGATGAATTCTACCGAGACAGAAGAGCAGTGATAGAAAATGCACAAGCGCTGGATATCACTTTCAACCACTATTCAGGGCTAAGCAACTTCCGAGGATACAATTTTCACCGTGTGCTCTTTTGTGAACAGAATGTTCAAGTGGCCAAGATGATATCGTTGATCAGGCCAGTGGACCGAGAAGCAGCTCAAGCGCTGATGCCATTTATTTTGGACTACTACATCTCTTATACTACAGGAATTGATCTGCCGGAAGGAGTGCAACTTGCACTAAGCAATGAAAAGTGCGAAGACTCTATATTCTTTATTCCACAAACCAACCTGATTAGTCCAAGGCACGTAATGGAAACTATTGGCCCACTCTGGTTCATACCTGTTAAAAGTCCAGCGCCTCAAATTGAAGTTGTTGCAATAGAAGAGAAACAAACTCCTACTGTGGAAACTGCTCAACCCATAGACACTGATATGCAAGATATTGTCCTCAGCGCTCCAGCAGTCAAGGTTCCCCTTGAGGAACAAGTTTTTCAAATTGACTCCGCAACTCCGACGCTAGACTCAGCGATAGAAGAGGTTCATGCTGACTTAGTCGCACAGCCTGACGAGCCTATTATCAGAGACAAATCTAAAGGCAAAGCTCCAGCAGTCTCAAGCTCTCACGGACCTGAGCGTTCCTCTTCCGATTCATCAGATTCAGACTCTGACAGTGATCCAGAAGCTAAAGATTTCAGAAAAGCAGTTCGACATTCTCTCAGCGATTTAAAGGGTTCATGTTCTCGATTGGAAGAGCGAAGTACTTCCACGCTTAAACAAGTAGAAACAGTTCTCAAATCTGATATGCGAAATGCCAATAAGCTTACAATCTCCATGATGAACTCTATCGCTCCTCTCATCAAAGAGCTTTCCGACGATTTCAACCGGACACTTGCGCAGAATGCTTCAGCTGATACTGAGCGTCACAATTCCTCCAACCTTATCTCTCAGAGTATCGCTGAATAGATTGCTCTCTTGATAGATGAAGTCAAGCTTCTCCGAAGGGATATCGGTGACTTAAAAACCTCTCTTGATGATGCCAAGGAGGGGGAAGATAAAGAAAAGTCCAACGTAATATCTAAAATAAATAATAAACATTGGCGATCAATGTTTGAAGAAATAGTGAGCATAAAGAAGATGGTACCTAAAAAGAGAAAGCCAAGATATTATCTAGGAAGGTACTTGCTCCAGGAGTTAGAAGTCGAATTTTTGGAGAGTATGGGATTTCATTCTTATGCTGGATCGCTTAGACGACCTATCAACTGGAAACCATCCAACGATAGAAGACAAGACATCTATTATGACTTAATTCGTGAACTTGGTATTCCTCCAAGGGAATGGGTGGACAGGCTGAAGGAATTGAATGAAAGCGCTAGATAGCGAAGGCATGACTATGATGAACTCCAACATACCACCATGATAGACATTGATCGACTCCTCATGGACTTAGCAAATGAGATCTACCAAAAAGAAGAAAGCATAAAGCGACAGAAAAGATGAATGCTTTATATTTTTTTGTTCTCTTATTTTTCAATTATCTTATATTCAGTATAAATCATGTATGGTTATCTCTCTCTAATAAATGAATGATTTATCGCTGAACAACTTGTTGAGGCTAATCTAACATTAGGTAACTTTACTAACTTTCCAAACGCTAACTTCTACTTATTTGGGCTTTTCTTTGAACTCTTAAATTATAAAAGAGTTATACGAGTTAAAGTCTTGACATCATCAAAAAGGGGGAAATTGTTAGGAATTTCATGTTAGATGTTTTGATGATGATAAGATAGGATTTTTATGTTAGACCCCAAAATATAATGTAAGTTTATGTTTCATAGATTAATTGTATAAGCGTTTGAAAGTATGCAATTTTGTTAGCTTGTAATTTGTATCTTTGTAGATTTTAGACTAAGTATTAGATACCGAATCGCTAATAGAATTCTAGGTGAGCCTATTAGAGAACAAGTTGAAGATCAGCGTCTGAAGTCAGAAGAAGATGAAGATTTATCCTTAACATCTGTCAAACGCTAAAGGACTATTTCAAGATTCTTGAATCAAACGCTCAAAGCACTTTAGCGATCAGAATCAGATTCACATGAAATAAATTCTCAAGTCATGAAGGACTTAAATGCAACCATTCAACGGACATTTATTTCTAACGAGAAATAAATTCAAATGCATTAAATGCCTGATAAGAGCAGTAAATGTGATAAGCCAATATGACTTGTGGACAAGCCACCTTTTAACTAGACTGTCAGAACTTCAGAGTTTATAGCTGCTCCAGTCCAATCGGAACCAGCAGGATTTCAGGAATGTCAGAGAAAAGGTATAATCATGCGCTGTGTGAAAGGCACGCGCTCACATGTGTCCAACGGACAGATCCCAAGAATTGTCTATAAATACCTCCTTCCAGCAAACCCTACACACACAGACATAGAGACATACGTACATGCACAAGAAAAATTTGCTGAAGAAAAAGCTTAGAGACTCCATAGTCAAAATCTTTCAAGCTTTTTACATACATTCTATACAGTCACAAATATCTCAAATATCTTCATAAGAAGAAACCTAAACTCTTACTGAGATATTCCAAGTTGTTTGATCTTTCCAAAAATAAACAAACCCTTGTGATAAAACCCTCAACCTTTCATCTGAGTGAGAAAGTTGTTGAAAATCCCTTACAAGAAGTATTTCTGAGTGAGAGAAGCTTGTAGAAGAAGATCTTCATTGGTGCTGAAATCTGTGTGATCAAGGAGCCCGAGATCATTTTCACCTATTTACTATCTTGTTGAAGATTCTGTGTGATTCTTTGATAATCATCTTAGTAAATTCCTTCCAAATAAAAAAGGAGAAGAAGGATGTAGCTGAGATTACATTACCTAGTGAACCTTATATATCTTGTGTCATTTACTTTCATTATTGTCTTGATTCATATTATTTTACCTATTCTGAAAAAGACAACCTAAATCTGCTAAGTGACTACTTAACCAAAATGAACGCTAAAGCTTTAAAAATTATTTCCGCTGTGCTAACCCTGATTAAGTGATCTAAGCATTACCCTACTTTGGTAAATTGCCGAAATCACTAAATCTAAGTTATCTTTACTGAAGCGCCTGACCCAAGCGCTCAGCTTCCTAAGCGTTCTAATCTTTAAAAGTGATACAAAATTTTTGAAGTCGAAAAAGGTTTCAGGGTCTATTCACCCCCCCCCCCCTTCTAGACCCTTTCGTATGCCACTTGAGACCACCATATATTTTTATATATACACACACACACACACACACACACATATTATAGTAAACTACTGGATTAAAAATACACATATATGTAGTAAGAAAATATACATATAAGAGATTTTTTATAGTTACTTTAATTTTATAACGATGCATTAGCATAATTTCATCATTTATCCATCTAATGTGATGTCACCAATTATTTTATGATTATTGATAAAAATATTACAAATTATTATTTTAAATAATTAGTTATAATGCATTAGGTAAATTTTAGGGTAAAATACATTTTCCTAAACTACACAAAAATACACTTACCCCCTTCATTTGCATGAAATTGTCTTAATTAGCCTTAACCATTATTTTGTCTTTTATTTTTTATTTTCTCCACCATTTTTCTTTTTCTCAAATTTTGTTTTCTTACATACATTAGTTAAATTTACCCATACATCAAGATTAATTAATTAAAATTATCAACAATATTTTTTTAGTCCAAACGTTAAAGTAACAACGTATTACATTAATATTTGAAAAAATCAACTAATGCATTGTGACAAAATTAAAATAATTAAAATAAATTTTTAATATATTTTATCTACATTTTGATAATAAATATGTGTGTGTGTGTGTGTTTTTTCTAAATAAGGCTGTAAGGATATATATACATTTATATATTTTGAGTTAATTATATATATATATATATATTATATATACACACACATATTATATTAAACTACGGGATTAAAAATACACATATATGTAGTAATAAAATATACATAAAAGATATTTGTTATAATTACTTTAATTTTATAACGATGCATTAGCATAATTTCATCATACATCCATCTAATGTGATGTCACCAATTATTTTATTATTATTGCTAAAAATGTTACAAACTATTGTTTTAAATAATTAGTTATAATGCATTGGGTAAATTTTAGGGTAAAATACACTTTCCTGAACTACACAAAAATACACTTATCCCCCTTCATTTGCATGAAATTGTCTTAATTAGCCTTAACCATTATTTTACCTTTTATTTTTTATTTTCTCCACCATTTTCCTTTTTCTCAAATTTTGTTTTCTTACATACATTACTTAAATTTACCCATACATCAAGATTAATTAATTAAAATTATCAACAATATTTTTTTTAATCCAAACGTTAAAGTAACAACGTATTACATTAATATTTGAAAAAAGCAACTAATGCATTGTGACAAAATTAAAATAATTAAAATAAATGTTTAATATATTTTATCTACATTTTGATAATAAATATGTGTGTGTGTGTGTGTGTTTTCTAAATAAGGCTGTAAGGATATATATACATTTATATATTTTGAGTTAATTTTATATATATATATATATTGTTAAAATATAATTTGTTTGCATTACGATTTAGATGTATATTCTAGTGAATTTGGGTATTAAAACAACAAATATATGTAGTAAATATATATATATATAAAAGATATTAAAAATATTTATTATTAATTAATTTTGCAATGATGCATTAATTGAATTTTATCATATGTTAATATAATATGTTGGCACCAAATTAATTTAATATTATTGCTAAAAATGTTGTAAAATATTATTTTAATTAGTTAATTATAATATTTTGGATAAATTATAATGTATTGGATTAATTAATTAATTATAATTTATTGGATAGATTTTAAATTTTTAACAAATGTTTGTAAGGAAAGAAAATTTGTGAAAATTAAAAAATGGTAGAGCAAATGAAAGTTAAAAGGCAAAATAATGGTTAAGCGTAATATGAACAATTTTGTGGAAATGAAGGGGGTATATGTATTTTTGTGTAGTTCGGGGGGATATTTGGTACAAGGGGTGTAGTTCAGGAGGGCAAAGTGTACTTTACCCTACATTTTAACTAATCTATGTAAGAAAAGAAAATTTGTGAAAAAGGAAAAAAATGGTAGAGAAAATGAAAAATGAAATGAAAAATAATGGTTCAGGGTAATAAAGACAATTCTATGCAATTGAGGGAGACCGAGGGGGGGGGTAAGTGTATTTTTCTATAGTTCAAGGGGGCATTTGGTACAAAAGAGTATAGCTCCCGGGGGGAAGTGTATTTTGCCCTAAAATATGCTCGACAGGAATTTATGTGAAAGTAAAAGAACCAACAAATGACAAGAGAGAGAGTGAGAGAGAGAGAGACAAAAATAATAATAGCAAAAATATATGATGATTGAAGAGGGGCAATCGTCAAGAAACAAAATATGGAAAGGGTGTATACAATTTGCCCTATCAATTTTTGAGAAGGGTCTCCGCTGGAAATTGGGTGATGGTTCGATTTTGGCAGGATGAATGGCTAGGGACATCTACTTTGGAGCTGCGATCCCATTTAAGTCTGTCACAAAAAGATCTCAATCAGACGGTGCATAGCTACTGGTCGAGTTTTGAAGGGTGGCGATGGAAAGAGCTCATGGGCCTAGAGCCGGATATCATAGCGGAGTTGGAACTAATCGACTTGAATGAGTTTGTGCACTTGGAAGATACACTTATTTGGAAGTTTCCGGCTACAAGGACTTATAATTTAAGAGTTCTTACGCACTTATAACTAGATACGATTGTGATGGTCGAGAATGCGATAGAGGGGCTTGGAAACGACTATGGAATGTGAGAGTTGCACATTGGCGTAAACTCTTACTCATGTTAGTGCGTCATGATTGTCTAATGAAGTGCCAAACCCTTGCTCGTCGGGGTGTTCCTATTAGTCCAGATTGTCCCATTTGCGGTCATACGCATTAGTCCACCTTGCATGCTATCCGAGATTGTGCATTTACTGAGAATATTTGGAGATAACTTATTCACCAACAACACCACAACGCCTTCTTCGCAATGAATCTCACGAATTGGATAGATTAGAACCTGTCAAAGAACACAATCAGGTATGAAATGATCCACAATGGGACGAGACACTTTTTCTCATTTGGCAGGAACATAACCGGGTAATACACAAAAATGATGCCTTCGAGCCTATTCTGCCTTTAACTCGCATTCGCATGTGTGTAGATGAGGCATGTCATTTGAGCAAACTGGATCTGAATGGTGCTACCGAAGAGGTGTACATGGGATGGAGCAAACCTGATAAAGGAACCTTCACTATCAATGTGGATGGAGCTGTTCCCAAAGCTGCGAGACTTCGAACGCTACGGCTACCATAGGTGGTGTGTTGGTCCCAAGTGGCATACGAAAGGGTCTAGAAGGGGGGTTGAATAGACCCTGAAATCTTTTTCGACTTCAAAAAGTTTCATATAAAAATGGTATTGGACGCTTGAAATGTAGACGCTTGACTGAACGTTTACTTGAAATATAGACGCTTAGGCTAAGCGTCTGATGAAGACTGGTTTAGAAAGTTAACTTAGACTTCAAGATTTGAATACTTTAACCAAGTAGGTTTAAGCGTTCAGTTCTTTAATCAGTGTTAGCACAGCGGAATAATTTTAGAGTCTTTTCTTTTGGAAATCTTTAGCGTCACAAGTTATTTATTAGTTGCTTAGCGTTTGATTGTGTTTTAGTTTATCAATTTATGCAATGATGTGATAAATAAGAGAATTGACTGTAAAGTAAATGACACAATATTTGTAAAGTTCGTTGGGTGGTGTAATCCCAACTACGTCCTTCTTCTCTTTGAACACTTGGAGGCAATCCACTAAAATGATTCTCAAAGAATCACACAGAATCTTCTACAAATTAGGGAGAGATGGATGTCTATGACTTGAGCTCCTTGATCACGCAGATTTCTGCTCAAAATCACTTCAATCCCCTTGCTTCTTTGACCCAGAAATACTGCAAGTATCCAACTTCGACTTCACACAGATCGCGAGGCTTGGATAGGGGTTTTTCTAAAAGGTTTGTTTGATTTTGATAAAGTTCAAACAACTAGGAATATCTCAGTAGTAATGTGGGTTTCTCTGAAAAGAATGTTATGTTTGAGATATTGGTTGACTGTCTCAGGAATTGAAGAAAAACAAAGAGAATGTTTTCTTGAATATTCTGGCTTTTCTAAGAGTTTAAGGAATGAGACTTCAATGCAACAGCAATTTGGCTTCGAAATCGATCGTATATATTTGGCTTGTTGTTGAAGTCTTATTTATAGGCATTCTTGGAAAAAGTGTTCGTTTGACACATGCACGAGCGCGTGTCTCTCACTTTCGCGAGTGAACAACTTTTGTCCTTTTTCCTGAAAATCTGCTGCACAAAAGTTGGTGCTGCAGTCTATGAAAGTTGACAATCCAATGGGGTGGCTTCTCCGTACGTCCGAAAGTGCTTATCACATTTAATGCTCTTATCAGCATTTAATGCATTTGAATTAAATGCCCGTTGGCACTTAATGCATTGAGAATATTTGCATTAAACTCCTTCTGGACTTAGAAATATATTCAGGTGAAATCAGTCATTGATAGACGCTTGTTCATCCTTGAATCACTTCTAACCTATAAGGTGACGCTTGATATAGCTTGTCATTCTAGACGCTTGGAATCTTCATCTTTATTCAGACTTCGGGCGCTTGAGTCTTCAAACTTTATCACTGATAAACTCACTCAGAAATTATCAGACGCTCAGCCTAAGACTACCTAGCCTAACAATCTAGAATAAAAACAAAACAAAGCCTATAAAGCCTATTACAAATCTAACGCTTCACAGCTTATACATGATTTCTACTAAAATCAAATTTACATATTTTGGGGTCTAACATAAAGTCCTAATTGTCATCATCAAAACATCTAACATGAAATTCCTAACAATTTCCCCCTTTTTAATGATGGCAATACTTACTCTTTTATAGTTCAAGAGTTAGACAGCCAAAATAAAAGTTAGCTTTGATTAGATAACGTTAGTTAAAGTTAGTTACGCTTCAACGAGATATTTCAGCTGAAAAATGCATTTTATATATATCAATGATTACGAGCATTTTACCACTAAACAAAATATAAGAGACGAGAATATAGATAATGCAAATCAAAAAGCTTTAATGACTTGGTCTAACTTTGTATCGCTTGGGCATCTCAGCTCGGATAGCTTCAGTTAGGTTATCTTCCAAGGTCATCATCGCTTCATGATCTTTGTTGATTATGAGCTTATTTTCTTCTTGTTGTCTCTTCTTGAAAGCAGTAAAGTGTTTGTCCCAATCAATTGGGTCAATACCAATATACCTTAGGCAAATTCTAAAAGTTTGGATGAAGTCAGACATCTGCCTCTCTTCAGCTAAAATTTTTGGATCTGAAGGTTCTGGAATAGATGCTCTTTGAAGAGGGATGTTAAACTGTTCAAGCCGTGCTCTAGAAGGTATTGGTAGATTTGGATATAATGCTTATGGAGGTTCTCTTAGCATTCTACTAGGCGCTCCAGCAGAATCACTTATTCCAACAACAGTTATCTAAGAAGGGAGATTTAGCGCAGAAAGAGAAGGTAAAACCTGACGCTTAGGAGGCGGAGGCTCTTGAGCTCTTGAATTAGACGCTTTCCTCTTTTCTCCTTTCTTCTTCTCTTCCCCCTTATTGCCATCATTAGACTTTAGAAAATGTTTTGTAAGTAAACTTACCTAATGAGCAATCTGAGACATAGAGTCTGTGATGTCTTCCAGACGCTTGTCGAAGCGTTCCTGCAGTGCGAGGAGCTTGGCGCTGGTAGTATCGTTCAGAGATGTCTCTAGGGTTTCGAGGCGCTTTTCACACTCTTCTTTTATGGGAAGTTAATTGGCTTGAGTAGCATCATGCATTTCTTGAAAAGCTTGTTTGCACTCACCAACAGCCGCTTAAACTGAACTACGCATATGAGCAAACTGAGCGCTCATAACATGAGACTCAATCTTTGCCAAATCGTTTTTAATCTAGTGGAGAGATTCTTCGTTCTGATTAGCATGAGCACTGATATCCTCCAAAATGGATTTGAGCAAAGGACCAAAAGATTGACTCTCATCTGATTGAACCGCTTGAGGAGCCGGTCGCTTGAACCTGGATGAGTGTTTAAGAGAGTCAATAGGAACTTGATATGCGGGATCAAAGACAGTACCTCGTACGTCAAGAGAAAGATCCTCAGCAATATCATCAGCAACGAGTTCAGGAGCGTCAGGAATATTCTCTGGTTGAGACGCTTGAACTGGTTCTTCAGCAGACGCTGGAATGTTTGCAACTTCATAAGTGGACTCTTCAACTAACTTAGCAGGCGCTTCCTCAAGCGCTGACTCTGTTTGGCGAAAGTCATCGAATTGGAAGTTCCAATTTGCTAAATCGGCATAAGAAGTGGACGCAGCTTCCAAGAGTTCAATGAGTCTGGTTCTAGAAATGCAAGTACCGAAAATGAATGTGCGAAGGGGACTATCAATGGCCCTGATGTGCATGAGACCAATGATATCAAGCACATGATTCAGAAAGACTTTGGACGGCACTTGACAGATAGAGAAAATGGAATCTGGGGTTGATCACACAGGAATTTCCAGTCGAGAACAAGGCCTTCAGTAACCTTGATGATAGGCTCGGCAGAAGTAGACGAAACTTTCTTTGGTGCAATTTTTGAAAATAGAGTGAACTGAGATTTTCTTTTGCTTTGAGAGAGAGAGAGAGAGTAAAATTTGCAGAAGTTTTTGAGTAATAGTGAATGATTTTTCTGCAGAAATTGTTTTAAACGACACAGTAAAGAAATTTTGAAACATGCGTTCTCTCAACTCTGCAAGATTTAAACGCGTGTAAAGTTATTTTAATCTCAGCCACAAATTCATTAACTGCGGAAGCGAGTTTTGTGTAAGAGAGAGAAGTTACATTTGGTAATTCCCACATATAAAGATTTGACATCCGAGTTAAAATTTTAAAAACGTTTGGCATTTTCAAAGTGTAGCACACGCGCCTGATGGTACACTGACACGTACACAAACACGTGTTATCTCTGAACCGTCATTTTAAAAGTTTTTGATTACCTGCCAGTTTGATGTGATAGAAGCGTGCGAGTAGAGTACAAAATAGACTTTTGAGTCTACCCACTACTTCAAG
The DNA here is from genome assembly GCA_019426215.1 of Buddleja alternifolia. Taxonomy (NCBI): domain Eukaryota; kingdom Viridiplantae; phylum Streptophyta; class Magnoliopsida; order Lamiales; family Scrophulariaceae; genus Buddleja; species Buddleja alternifolia. The sequence continues at coordinate 45,154,124 of CM033392.1, read as the reverse complement.
AAGCTTATAAAATTTATGCATGACTTTTAAAAACATTTTTATATTAATTGTTGAATGGAATTGGTTCAACGCTTAATATATATCACTTTTTGATATATCATTAGAAAATTAGACGCTTAGGATTGAAAAGTCTTTTTATGTTTGAGCGTCCAATATTTTATGCATAAGTAATACTGAGCGTTGATGATCATGCATCTGAAAATTTTGATCATTGACGCTTGCAGTTATGGTCAAGTACAACTTTAAGGTTCCCCCTAAATTTGATAACTTGTACCAATAAAAAAAACTTCTTTTAGACATAAATCAAGTGGATTCCCCCTAAATTATATGTCTAATAAAGTATGATGCAAAATGATTAAGCGTTTAAGTCAATCATACCTAATTCACTTCTCAAAGTGAGAAAACGTTGTTCGTTGAGCGCTTTGGTGAAGATATCTGCCAATTGTTTGTCAGTTCCAATGAAGTGCATGGAGATATCTTTCTTTTGAACGTGGTCACGAAGGAAATGGTATCTAATGTCAATGTGTTTGGTTTTGGAATGAAGAACAGGGTTTTGAGTCATGGCTAGAGCGCTTTGGTTATCACAATGAATGGGGGTTGGTCCTAGGATTATTCCATAATCTCTAAGTTGTTGCCTCATCCATAACACTTGTGCACAACGGCTTCCTGCAGCTACATACTTAGCTTCGGCTGTGGAGATAGCTATGGATTGTTGTTTCTTACTATGCCATGAAACTAACCTATCACCTAGAAATTGACATGTACCACTAGTACTCTTACGATCTATTTTGCATCCTGCAAAATCTGCATCTGAGTAACCAATTAGTTCAAAAGGAGAGTCCCTTGGATACCATAAGCCCACATTTTGTGTGCCTTTTAGGTATTTAAGGATCTTCTTGGCAGCAATTAAGTGTGACTCTTTAGGATCAGCTTGAAATCGTGCACACGTGCATACCGAAAACATAATATCAGGTCTACTGGTAGTAAGATAAAGAAGTGATCCAATGATACCTCTATAATTAGTGATATCAACTTTCTTTCCACTTTCATCTTTATCTAACTTAAGCGTTTGGCTCATTGGAATTTTTGAATATGATGCATTTTCCATACCAAATTTCTTAATCATATCTCTTGTATATTTAGCTTGGTTAATAAATATGCCATTAGGGAGTTGTTTAACTTGTAATCCAAAGAAGAAAGTTAATTCACCCATCATGCTCATTTCAAATTGTTCTTGCATGATTTTCGAAAATTTCTCACACAGACGCTTGTTAGTAGAGCCAAATATAATATCATCAACATAAATTTGGACTAAGAGGATATCTTCGTTATTGGTAATTTTAAATAACGTTGTATCAACGTTGCCTTTTGAAAAGCCTTTACCAATAAGAAAGATAGAGAGAGTGTCATACCATGCTCGGGGTGCTTGCTTAAGCCCATAAAGTGCTTTGTCTAGCTTGTAAACCATACCCTTACCATGATTGTTGATGAATCCCGGTGGTTGCTCCACATATACTTCTTCTTAAAGTTTCCCATTCAGGAAGGCACTCTTCACATCCATCTGATACACCATGAACTTGTTGAACGGTGCATACGCTAGAAACATGCGGAAAGGTTCAAGACGGGCGACAGGAGCGTATGTCTCATCAAAATCAATACCCTCTTCTTGGTAATATCCTTGAGCTACAAGTCTGGCCTTGTTCCTTATCACAATGCCATTCTCATCCATCTTGTTTCTATAAACCTATCTAGTCCCAATAACTCCTTGGTGAGTTGGCCTTGGTACTAGCGTCCAAACCTTATTACGTTCAAACTGATTAAGCTATTCTTGCATGGCTTCAATCCAACTTGGATCACTTAGCGTTTCATCCACTTTCTTAGGTTCCATTTGAGATAGAAAGCTTGCGAACATAGCCTCATTGAATGTAGCGGCTCTAGTCCTAACAGGCGCTCCAATATCTCCAATAATCTGCTCAGGTGGATGATCACGCAGCCATAGTCTATCTTGTTGGAAAGGGTTAAGAGGTTGAACAGGCGCTTGACTATCAGACGTTTAACTACCTTCTTGCATAGGCGCTTCAAGTTCACAAATCCTTGTTTGCTCTTGATGATCATTCTCTTCATGATCATCAGCATTTCTTACATAATTATCCACAGTAACCTCACGAGTAATCTTAGGAGGTGGCACTGAGATCTCATCATCGTCATCACTGTCATCATTAATGGTGATCTTAGACGCTTGATGACATAGATCTTCAACTCCTACATCATTCACATTAACCTTACTCGGTTCTTGGTTAGCATCATCAAAAACAACATGAATAGATTCCTCAACCTTCGATTTGATCTTATTTAGGATACGAAAATTCTTTCCATTCTTGGCGTAGCCTAGAAAGATTCCCTCATCCACTTTAGGATCAAATGTCTTTAGGCTTTGGGATCCATTATTATGGATAAAGCATTTAGAACCAAAGACGTGAAAATATGAAAAATTTGGCTTACGTCCCTTCCATAGTTCATATGGAGTTTTCCCATGTTGTTTGTTGATCATGCAACGGTTTTGAGTGTAACATGTAGTGTTGATCGCTTCGGCCCAAAACCTAGGAGCAAGCTTGGATTCTGCTAACATCGTCCTAGCGGCTTCCTTGAGCGTTCTATTCCGACATTCAACAACACCATTTTGTTAGGGAGTTCTGGGAGCTGAATACTCATGATGTATTCCATTCTCTGCACAAAAATTCTCAACAATCTTGTTAGTAAACTCAGTACCACGATCGCTTCTTATTCTTGCAACCTTAAGATTTTTCAATATTTGAAGTTGCCGAATAAGCGTTGTTAACTTGTCACATGTCTCATCTTTGGATGAAAGAAATTCCACCCAAGTAAATCGAGAGAAATCATCTACTATCACCAAAGTATACTTTTTACCGCTTACACTGATCGTTTGAACAGGTTCAAACAAATCCATGTGAAGTAGTTCAAGTATTCTAGAGGTAGATAGATGAGGTTTTCTCTTGAACGATGACTTAACTTGTTTACCCATTTGACAAGCGTCACAAAGGCAATCCTTATGAAATGGTCCATTTGGTAATCCCTCTACAAGATTTTGACTTATAAGCTGAGAGATTGTCTTAAAATGGAGGTGATTCATTTTTCTATGCCATAACCAACCCATTTTAGATTCATTTTTAGCAACAAAGCATGTTGGGTTGTTATCAACTGTTGAACCCCAATCTACCAAATATACGTTGTTAGTTCTTTTACCCTTCAATTTAGTAGACTTAGTTCTCAGTAGTAATGTGGGTTTCTTTGAAAAGAATGTTTGAGATTATGGTTGACTGTCTCAGGAATTGAAGAAAAGTAAAGAGAATGTTTTCTTGAATATTCTGGCTTTTCTGAGAGTTTAAGGAATGAGCCTTCAATGCAACAGCAATTTGGCTTCGAAATCGATCGTATATATTTGGTTTGTTGTTGAAGTCTTATTTATAGGCATTTTTGGAAAAAGTGTCTGTTTGACACATGCACGAGCGCGTGTCTCTCACTTTCGCGAGTGAACGACTTTTGTCCTTTTTCCTGAAAATCTGCTGCACAAAAGTTTGTGCTGCAGTCTATGAAAGTTGACAGTCCAATGGGGTGCCCTCTCCGTACGTCCGAAAGTGCATATCACATTTAATGCTCTTATCAGCATTTAATGCATTTGAATTAAATGCCCGTTGGCACTTAATGCATTGAGAATATTTGCATTAAACTCCTTCTGAACTTAGAAATAAATTCAGGTGAAATCAGTCATTGATAGATGCTTGTTCATCCTTGAATCACTTCTATCCTATAAGGTGACGCTTGATATAGCTGGTCATTCTAGACGCTTGGAATCTTCATCTTTATTCAGACTTCAGGCGCTTGAGTCTTCAAACTTTATCACTGATAAACTCACTCAAAAATTATCAGACGCTTAGCCTAAGACTACTTAGCCTAACAATCTAGAATAAAAACAAAACAAAGCCTATAAAGCCTATTACAAATCTAACGCTTCAAAGCTTATACATGATTTCTACTAAAATCAAACTTACATATTTTGGGGTCTAACATAAAGTGCTAATTGTCATCATTAAAACATCTAACATGAAATTCCTAACATGGTGTCATCCGAGATTATCAAGGCTGTTGGGTTCGTGGATTTGCGAAAAATATTGCATCAACTACCCCCCTTGGTGCCGAACTTTGTGCAATAAGAAAAGGGCTTGAATTGGCATGGGCGCTTTGTTTGAAATCTGTGATTGTGGAATGCGATAGCAAAGAAGCCATTGATAGTATCAGGAATGGGACCATTTCCCATGTATTTTTTGACATCATACAGAAGATTCGACAACATTTGGCTCTCCCGTGGAAATCTACTCTTCGTCACGTTTTTAGAGAAGCTAATCAAGTGGCGGACCCCTTGGCCAAATGTGGCTTTGATGACAACAATCTGGTGGCGGATATGCCGAATGAGTACATAAGGAAGTTAATCGACCAAGATAGAGTTGGCATGACTTGGCTTAGATACACGATCTATGACTCGGGTTTGTCGAGTTAGATCGCTAGGGAGACACCCTCCATCTGATTCAAAAAAAATGTGGAAGGGATAATCGAAAAGGAATATAAGCTCAAGAATGTAGAAGAATGATAAGGGGAGAAATTATAAGAGTGAAGACGAATGTGTAGATTTAAATTTTCTAACTTTAATTTGAATACATATTTTTTTGGGGTCACACTTATTTATACTGCCCCTAAAATATCTAAACATTAAAAAAGTTTAATTCTAATTTCCAGAATATCTTGTGGAGTATTTGAGATACTCCATGGCGACGTTTATTGCACTCGCTTACCCATACAGACTTTAATATATACATCTATTATCCAATCTTGTAACCACAAGTAAATTTTCTCCCGAGAATAATATTTACTCGCTAAACTTAATACTTCAAAAAGATAGTTCTTCTTTTGTCAATTTTTCCTTGTTTAACATCTCGCTCCCCATTTTTTTTTTTTGTCTTCAATTATATCATCTCATCTCAATTTTTTACTTTTATTTAGCTTAAATTCCAATAAATACATTGGATTCATTAAAAAAAACTGTAGCATCATAAGAAATAAAGTAAGTACTTTTTGTTTTGTACTTTAATAATCTAACACCACAAATAAAGTGTGACAACGTAACTAATGTATATGTTGTGTAAAATATTTGTAATATTATTATCAGTGTAATCGATTATATTTTTGTCTTCAATTATTTGTCAAAATCATGAATTTTGACAAATAATATTTTTTTTTAGTTGTATTACATTTCTTTTACAGGTAAGAAAATGTGATTTGTAAGTAGATTATGAGTTGATAAAAATGTTTTTAATTTATATGGAAATGTATATATTTGGCACCTAGTATTGAATTTACAATGTAAATTAAGTACAATTTAGTATTCAAATTTTGTTGTCTTAGTTAACATTACATTAATGATTGAGTAAATATTGGATTATTTGCACTAAATTGTTCCAACCTTGAACAAAATACTGTTTGATGCTTGATTTACTCAATTTGACTTTGAAAAAATTTCCATTCACTACAGTCCAAAGAGAACTCTTACAAAACGAATCATAATTGCATGTTGGAAACTTGATTTGAAGTTGTACCTTCAAGTGTCACACATTTTTGTTCAAAAAAAACAAAAAAGTGTCACACATTAAGATCCAAGTATTCAATCAAACCAATTTTTGTGTGATTTTTCAAAAAAACTTGACCAAAAATAGAATTTCAGGGACTAATAAGACAAAACCGAACTCGAAGGACAAAAGTGATATAAACACACACACATATATATATATATAGGGAAAATTACACTGGGTACCCTTGAGGTATTGCCTAATTACGGTTTACACCCTCTAATTTAAAATATTACATCTAACATCTTGTAGTTTTATATATTGATGTAAGGTTGTACGGATTAGTATAATTATGGGTGTTATTTGTTATGCATGGTAACCAATATGAGTGTATATATTAGGATTAGTATAATTATGGTGTTATTTGTTAGGTTTAGAACTTCTTGAACTTATTGAATTTCTTGTATTTGTGTTTCTATTTAGTGTAATATGAACATTTATGGTGTAATATAAGGATTACCTGAGAAACTTTATTAATTCATGAACATTAGAGGATTTTGCTCAACCTTACATCAATATATTAAACTACAAGATGTTAAATGTAATATTTTGAACTAGGGGGTGTAAATCGTAATTAGACAATACCTCAGGGGTACCCAATGTAATTTTCCATATATATATATATATATATATAGATATTGTATGTATATATATACACTAAAGAAGCACCCGTCTTCATACTTTCGAGCAAGTTCGCGGCCGGGCTTACAGAAATCATGGTGCCCTCTCTCTTTCTCTCTCTCAAAATTATAGTTTTTGCCTTCTGAATTATCACTACATTCACAAGTAGTCGAATAATTTATCGATTCTTCGATGGATTTTAATCTGAATGCAGGCCCTTGAAGAAGAAGAAGAAGAAGACTCCTGTGATACTATTATAAAGCATTTGCAAGAATCAGTGAATTCCAATCCCACTGACCCCTCCTTCCAATTTAATCTGGTAATAATGATTTCTTCCTTCCTTTCATTCATTTAGTTTTGTTTCAATTTTTCATTCCTTTTTTTTTTTTTATTTCTGTAATTTATTAAATTAACGCTCACAAATTGCATTTGCAGGGTGAGTTGTTATGGGAAAAGGGGGAAACAAAGCAAGAAATGAGGGAGAAAGCGGTGGAGCATTTGATGATAGCAGCCAAACTCAATCCTCAGAATGGTGCTGCATTCAGATATTTGGGTCATTTTTATGCACGCGTTTCGCCCGAGCCTCAGCGCGCTCTCAAGTGTTATCAGAGAGCTGTTGCCCTCAATCCTGATGATGCCGATGCCGGGGTATCTTTTCTTTTGATTATGATACATTAATTGATTGAAGTTTCTTTGGAAATTATGTTTGTGTTTTTGGTAAACTTTGCTGGACAATTTATTAGATTTTTGATAGGTTATAGTTCGGATTTCCCACAACAAGTTTCGAACCTTTTTTGGCTAATTAAGCAGAAAGAAACTACAAATTCCTATGCAAAGTTCTGACTTACCAAAGTTTAAGTCATTGAGATATCTTGAAATAGTTTACTTCTTCATCCCAGTATTAGATAGGTCATTGCTACAATTTATAAGTCATATTTTGTAATTCATTTCTACATTTTATTCGGAACTCTTTCAGGCGTTTTCACCACAGTTGTATCATTCAGTTGTAATTCTTTCTAATGTAACGGTCAAAATGTTCAGAATCATTTTGGTTTTAGGTTATAGTCCTGTGCTTTACGCGCACATTGGAGTTGATACTTTATTTTACCAAAGCCATATGATTTTAATCGCACACTCACATGGGCATGTGCCGTATGTGCAAGCGCAACAGTGTGCAACTAAAGCCCCAGCAGTGTGCCACTTTGCGAGGTGTATATCATATGTGCTCCAGCTAATCTGCCACATTAATTTCATGATTCTGAGTAATTTAACATGGCTAATTTGTCGTATGTTGATATAAGAACTCTTAATATAAGTGCTGACAAAATTGGAAAGTAAAAAAAAATCAGACTTGTATAATAATAAATGCAAATCATCACAGCTAGAGAAATGATTATCTGATGCTTTATAAGTTCGAAATTTGATGTGTTTATATAATTATTGTGAATCTCTAAACTGCAGGAAGCAATTTGTGATTTGTTGGACGAGGGAGGGAAGGAGAGCTTGGTGGTTGCGATCTGCCGTGAAGCTTCCGAGAAGTCTGCCAGGGCTTTTTGGGCGTTTCGTCGATTGGGATATCTTCTGGTTTTAATCTCAGCATTCATTCTTTTTATTGGCCCTTTGTTACGATTTATCTCGCTCTTGATGGAAATCTTCCGGGTACTTTCTTGCAGGCTCACCAAAAGAAATGGACAGACGCTATACAGAGCCTTCAGCAAGCCATTCGTGGCTTTCCTACATGTGCTGACTCGTGGGAGGTTCTTACCCATCATTTTTTTGTTTTCGATGTATAAAGTCCTTAAATTTTGATTGGTTGCAGTCATTTAATTCTCACTTCTGTCTTTGATTTCCTTATGTAGACGTTAGGTCTTGCCTATCAACGGATGGGCATGTTTACTGCTGCAATTAAGGTGATTCTCTCTCTCTGTTTGTTTTCATTTTGTAGTCATATTATTGTTGTATAGGAAAATCGTCCTTTCACTTGTAGCACTTCATTGTGCTCGTTTTTTCCACTTGTGCCCCTCCCCTGTGAGAGTATCAAGCACACACTCGCATCCTATGATATTGAATGATTGAAGTATTTACAAAATAATGGCGTGGCTGCATTTACCTGGATATGATATGATTTCGATTTCTCCTTCTATAGGAATTAGCAATGTTGCAAACTGCTACCTGGATTAACTTATAGTTCTTATATATTGTTGATTTGAAATTGTTCATGACTATTAGTCTTGGTGTTACATTCACATTATCAGGAAAATTAAAATTTTATTTTGAACTGAAACTTGGATAAGCCATCTCACATCAGGATACTAAGTCGATCATGCTCATTTTTGTATTCAAATAGTCTTATGGGAGAGCTGTTGAGTTGGACGATTCAAGGGTTTTTGCATTGGTTGAAAGTGGAAATATTTCTTTGATGCTTGGTTCTTACAGAAAGGTAAGACGTTCTCCTTGTAAAATTTTCGTTTCTACCAGATCACTTGCTTCATAACCGGTAATCTTGAATTACTTGTATTTAAGCTTGCCATGTTTATTCACATTATGCTTCTCAATTTCCAATCTCAGTACTTTATTTGCCCAATCTTCTGTGGGATATAAATTAAGTTTGTATCTTTCCCTTTCTCTTGTTGGGAATGATTGACAAAAGAATTAGCTCTTACGCATAAAATATTCTGAAAGTCTAAATCAGATGGTACTATCTGCTTCGACATTTACTATTCCTATTCGAAATGGCGTAAGTTTTCAAATTGAGAGTAAAATTGCGAATTTGACGCATCTCTATAGATTTCCCAAAAAGTATAGGTTGAGTGTTGTATTGGTTACATCCTGTAATACGTGTGAGGTTAATTTAGAAACCAAAAGTTATTTGTGAACACCCCAAAAAGGAAATGGGGAAGGTAGTAATTTTATTTTGTCTGTTAATAGGGATGTGAGATGAGATATTTCAGAATACTTTGATTATTTTAAAATCCATAATAGTGATACTTGAATTGGAAAAATTATTGTTAATACTTTTCCTGCAATAAGCTTTAAAAAAGAAGGATTGATTTTTAGTCTAGATTTCAGGATTTGTTGTGGCTGGAAGTGTGTTAAATACGAGAATGGTGGTATATGTTAGAACATATTAATATCTTTCGCTTTATTTAGTTTATTATGTATAAAGCCTTGGTTGTAGATAGGTACATTACGATCTCCATATTTGTAGTTACGTTCGTTGTATGTCCACAATCATGACTTGGTTCTTTAGCTCCTATCTAGTAAAGACTGGATATTATTGATTTACCTCAAGCCTATACAAAGGTACTCATTATTGAATATACACTTCAATAAAATATGATTACCTTCATCTCCATTTAATAATCTTCTAACATGGTCGTGACCCACCCTGGTGTGGCATGACCTGAATTTGTCTACACTTTCGTCATTTTCATTTCCACTTTGTTATGCTTTTGCTCATATGTATTTCCACTTTGATATGCTTCAGTTTGTTCTATTTTCCATTATTTAAAAAATTTCTTTTCAAGGACAAGGTATATCAACTTATCAGCCTACTTTTTGAGTTTGAATCGTTGGATTACTAGATACTGTTGGACCATAACTTTGATTTCTTCATAATCTTCTTCAATAATGTTCATTTGTTGTGGATTTTGTTTTTTCCTTTTCTTTTTTTGGTGTTTCATCACCAAATATTTGTGTTTGGCCGTGGAAGAATTCCATTTTGTTGGACAAATTGATAACATGTGATTCTGTTGGGATATTCTTCTAATGATGTTTGATTTTTATGGGTGCTATTTTGTTATCTTCGGTTTTCTTAACTTGGAAATCATTTGGGCATTTTCTAATTTTTCTAACTTGTAATTTTTCACCAGCAACCCATCGCAGTTGGATATTTCAGATTTAAATCCATGTGACACCGAGGTTTTCTAACTCAAGTTGATGCGAGCATCATCGTCTTGAGTTTGAGTGGAGATGTTAGAATATATTTGATATGCTTCCCATATTTAGATTATTATGTGTCTAGTCTTGGTCTTGATTGTAGATAGGTTCATTAGGATCTGCATATTTCTAGTTTCCACAATCATGACTAGGTTCATTAGAAACTTATGAAATATTTTATTTTAATTGATGTACTTCAATCCTATATAAAAGCACTCATTTTAACCATTTAATATACGCTTCTATAATCTATGATTACCTTCGTCTCCCTTTACTTTTCTTCTGCAACATAAATGTGTAGAAATACTGGAAAGGTTCTCGGTATATGAGATTCGTGAATAGAAATAAGTCGGAAGCTGTCTAAAGGCTATGAACTATTATCCAAGAAGCCAAGAGTGTCTATTGTAAACATAGTTCTATTGTTACATGGGAAAAATGTATAGAGACATGAACTAATGCTACTAGAAAGTATTTTGTAGGACTGCTAGAAGTGGAGGAAAGTAGACAGGATGACAATGGCAATCATACATCTTGTCACGGGAAAAACCATTGTATCTCAAAGTTTCAGGATTATCATTTTTGTTGAAATGAATAGCCTCTTACGAGTTTATGGACATAAATTCCTATAAAAAGGACAAGGGCTTTTCTAGGGAATCCCACGAGTCATGGGTAATTAGTGCTAGAATGAATATTAGCAGGCCACAGTGTACTCCTTATCTCAGCAAGATTAGCAATATGTTGTAGTATCGATGCCAGAATTTTGTGGCACTGAACAGTAAGAAAAATTTAGTGCAAGAATCAGCTAAGGGGTTGCTCTGTCGCCAATGTGATTCCTTTTCTGTGTCCATCTTTATTCTAATTTGATTCTTGGCGTTGAATCAAAATGAAGCTATTTTTTGCAAAATCAATTCTCCCATAATCAAATTTTAATTTTTTAGAATTAATTTGTTGAACAACTTTTGAAAATTCACCTTACCAACATATAGACTTTATTGTCACCATCAATGCTTTCATTTCAATAAAAATACACTTCATAGCTGGTGCCAGCTTTCCATGCAGAAAATTTTCTGATTGGGGTCAACTATTACTAACTTCTCTAGTAGCTACATTCTAATGCGGATCTTTGCATGTATTGCGGACAGTAATTGTTCAATTATTGTAGAGGTTATAGTTTGGCAGAATTAATTATAATTACTTGTATATTGTCTCAATGGTTATTATGATTCCTACTACAAAGACATGATTACCAAAAAATTGTTTGATCATGGATGATAACAAAACTTGAAGCAGACTCTTAAGTATAGTTGGTTGCTTTGTTTCCTAATATCAAAATTTAAGTGGTCAGCGTATGCATTCGATTTTTTGTTGATAAATTTAGATGCTCCCTATGCATATACATATAGATATGCATTACCATATTTTGGTATAGAGAATTTTATTATGTGTATTAGGAAATTTTTAATACATCATTACATATAAATTTTATTATTAGATTGGGTAAATACATATGTGTTTGTGTAAGTTTCATAATTAAAATAATACATACTATGCTGATTATTTCTCAAATAGTTTGTTGTTTAAATATGATTTTATGTGTGTATTATAGTTGTTAGTACAAAGTAAGAGCATAATAACAACAAAAAATTTATTCCTGTACGACTGTGTAAACTTTGTATTAAATGAATCAGACAAATGAATTGAAAAGTCTATTCAATTTAGCTTCAAACCATGTCAGGGGCCAAACAATTGAATGGGAAAGACCAAGTTTCTGTACCAAATATTCTGTTAAAAGCACCTGATACTTTTTGGATTGGGATCAGACTTGGAGGGAATTTGTAAAGAATAATTCTTTTAGTTTTCTGTTATTACCGTTCTAATTATCTACTTTTTTCTTTGCAAACAAAGGGAATCGAGCAATTTCAACAAGCTCTGACAATTTCACCTCGCAATGTTTCTGTGCATTACGGGCTTGCTTCTGCACTTCTTGGTTTGGCAAAGGAATGTACCAGTTTGGGTGCCTTTAGATGGGGAGCCTCATTATTAGAGGTTAGTCGATCAAAAAGAAGTCTTACTTTCTTCTGAATTTAATCTAATGATAATTAAGCTTTCCTGAAATTGAATTCAACTGAACACAGGAAGCATCTGAAATAGCTGAGCGTGGTACGTCTTTAGCTGGTAACTTTTCATGTTCTTGGAAGCTGCACGGAGATATTCAGGTGAAAAATAATGAACACAGGCTTTTCCTGTTAAAGCAATATGTTCCTGTATCACATCCAACTCTCTTGTTTGTTTGATATGCTCTTTCCCTTTATAGTTTTAATGTGAACTGTTGAGAATGTATTCTTTTTCCGTTTCTCTTAGCTTATGTATGCCAGATGTTTTCCGTGGACGGAGGAAGCCTGCTTCACGCAGGCTGATGAAATATCTTTAAAGTCTTCTATCAATACATGGAAAAGAACCTGCTTCCTTTCTGCTAGAAATGCCAGTCGCTCCTATCAACGTGCTCTGCACTTGGCCCCTTGGCTAGCTAATATATATGCTGATGTTGCTATAGCATCAGATATGTGTTTCTCTTTTAAGGAGTCTCCTAAAGACGACGTGGATTTGTGGTAATTATTGGTTACCGTAAAACGCATTTGTGTGTATTTGTAATCATTTTCTCATTACCCCCATCAAATAACCAGGTCTGTGGCTGAAAAGATGTGCGTCGGTGGTATACTACTTGAGGGCTACAACCATGAATTTTGGGTGGCTCTGGGGTGTTTATCAGATGATACTGCATTAAAGCAACATGCTTTAATACGGGGGTTGCAATTGGATGTATCTCTAGCTGTTGCATGGGCATACCTCGGGAAGGTAATTGCTAGTCAATGCAGAGGTATTTTTAGCTGAATGATTTTTATGATTTGTATTATAAACACAATGGATAACCCTATGTCACTTCTACTCATCTACTGGGTTTTAATATTCAGTGCCTCCTGAAATTAGGAAGAAATGAATAAAGGCTTGGATTCAAAGTATCTTAAATTGCATTACTATGTCCCCAAACTTACAGATGTGATTCTCCGAATGCTTAAGAGCAATATGCATCTTACATACATTTGGTTTTATTCAATTACAATGGTGACTTGGGATTGGGGATAAGATTTCATTATTTTGTATTCATTTTTTTGAATTATATAATATTTAATTTTGTATCTTGCGTTTATGAGATTTTTGCAGTTGAAACTTGTGTGTAGTCGAATATAATTCTCTTACATGTTGGAGGTCACAGTTTCTGGTAGTTTCGAGAATGAACTTGTGATTTTCCTGTTAGGATGGTATTGCCTCTTGCTTCTGATTATCTTTAGTAATTTGTATTACGTCATAAGCAAAAGCACGATGTCCCATATTTAGAATGTAAATAAGGTTCAATAGGCCATCTGTAACAGAAGTGAAGTTATACCGAGCCTGGTTGATGTATCTGTAGGCTGAAGCTGGAGTTATTAATATTGCAATTCAATTTTGGTGCAACAGTCTACATATTAAATTCGTTTGAGGGGTAAGTACAATAACCATGTTAAAGGTAGAAGTGAGCTTCATGTCTAAGTATGCTTTGAGCCAAATATCCTTCTTTTTCTTCTTAATTTTAAATCATGATGGAATTTTGAATAATATGTTTATAGTTCATATTATATCTGCTAACAGAAAATTCGGGCTCGAGGTTAGTATGACATCAAGGTCCAGTGGTGTTTTTTAATGCATTTCTCGTACACGGATCTTGTTTGCCTGGATGATATATAAGGCAGAAGTTGGAAATTTCTCTAATTCAAATTTTTGGGTCGCAGTTATCTGTCAATCAGCTTGATCTTTGTGTCACTGTAGGTCACTGAAAGTGTAAAAATGGACCTTTCAAAAGTAAACCAAATATTGACAGCTGACAGCTGACCAATATTATACCATCTATGTATGGATAATTGACATTGAGATTCCCTTCTTCCTGGAAGAAAAAAGCTTGGAAAAACTACGGAGATGTGATGTTGTTAAACCTTTCTTGTCAAACAGCAACTTTTGTTGTATGCTTTCCAGTCCATTGAGTGAGCCTAGATTGCAGTTTCCTAATCTGAGTGCCATTTCCACTACTATGTAATCAAACTTAATTTATCCTATTTTAGGATTTGTTGAAATTTAAATCTGTCACTTGCATGAATTCATCCATTCCAGAAACAGAGTAAACTAGAGCCGGAGAAAGAAAAAAGAAAGAAATTCATGTTATTTGGCTTATAAGAGTGCTAGACTTGGGAAATGACAAGTTCAACTGAGGTCAATTTCTATTTCCACCACTATTAGCAGTGCAGGATATAGTTATTGACCTACGCATCGTTGAAGTGAGCTTCCAATGATTTTACTATGTTCAAATTTAAGGGACATTACTGACTATAAAGCAATGACTGCCATATTTTGCTTTTCTGGAAAACCCTTCACAAGATGCTCCTGTCTATTCCTGAACGATATAACCTGTTATCTTCTCTATTTTCTTTCCTCTTCTTTTCTGCATTTGTCTGGAAATCTTTTAACCTTTGTAGGGGGTCTCAATATTGAATGTTTACAGCTTTATAGGCGGGAGGGCAAAAAACAATTGGCCCAGCAAGCATTTGATCGTGCTAGAAGTATAGATCCTGCTCTTGCATTACCATGGGCAGGCATGTCAGCTGATGCCGATGCTAGGTAAATTTAGGTACTCTTGTAGACTATATAGGTAATTTTACCCTTGGCATCTTTCTTGCACAAGATAATTTATATTTATTTTCTTTTTGCAGAAAGCTCGATCAGAATGAGGCATATGAATGCTGTTTACGGGCTGTACAAATACACCCGGTAGGATATCTTCTACGCTGCTTGTCTTATTAGGCTGTATAACAAACATATCTTTGAGAATTAGATTATAAACTTCTATAGTAGGTAGTTATCATGCTCGCGCCTTTGAAATCGCCTCATTTTAAAAGTATTTAAATCATAAAAACTCTGACAATGGCAACAAGTAATGACTTTTGTATGTGAATGTGCTATTGGCATCACATATCTTGTGCTTTCTATTGGTGCCTTCATAGACTGAAAATAATTATTAAATATATTTAAAAGTTAACTCATAGCTACTATGCTGATTAGCTTGCAGAATTCCAAGTTGGTCTTGCAAAGCTTGCCTTGAATTCGAGTAACTTGTCATCGTCAGAGGTATGAAGCAATATACATCTCTTTGCAGGAGGTTTTCTTTCCATGCACATACTATTTTATAAACTTTCTTCATTTAGCAAAAATATATTTTGTAGAAAGTATAAGCAAATTTATTTTGTAATCAATGTCTTAGGTTTTCGGAGGCATCCGACAGGCATTGCAGCGTGTTCCACACTATCCTGAATCTCATAATTTGAATGGGCTAGCATGTGAATCAAGATCTGATTATCAAAGTGCTATTACCTCCTACAGGCTCGCACGATGTGCTTTAACATCTTTTGCAAGTGAAGCATCAGAATCCTATCTAACAGATGTATCCATCAATTTGGCCAGATCTCTTTGTAAGGTAAAATTGTTTGGTATCTTTGGCAGTTCAAAATGCATTATTCTAGCCATAAAACTCCTTCAATAATTTACTCTTTACGTGGATTCATTTCATCCCACCTGAAGGGAGGTTCTAGTCCCAAAATGCTTGCATCTTTACACAAGCAATGCATTTAGTTAACTCATTCTGGTGCTTATTATGAGATGCCTTGTTTTGTTTAGGCAGGAAATGCAAGTGATGCAGCTGAAGAGTGTGAATATTTAAGGCAAAAAGGTGTGAGTTACAGCTGGAGTATGCAGATTATTCCATTTTTTGCTGATTTTTTTTTGTGGTTATATCCTATTGTTTCAAAAAGGAGAGATATCACGTACTCCGACCATCTCTTAAAGGATGTTTCATTCGACTTCAGTCAGGAATTACCCTTTCCGTGAAAAATTTGATTATGGAAAGTATGTGATCCAAGAGATCAGAACATTTGACTAGCAAATATATATATGCATATATATATATATATATATCATAATTTTAGTTTGATTAGTATCTACTGTTGATTATCCATACATAAAACTTATTTCCTTAAACTAATGTGGTTGTGTTATGGCTAAAACGATGTAATTCAAATTTGAAAATTAAATTGACGTATAAAACAAGCATTTACTACATTAAGGTCCATTCTGTGATAAATAATAAATGTATATGGGCAAACAAAAATGGAACACCAGACATCCTTTATGAGACACTAGGGGAATAAAAGAGTTACTAAAAGAAAATAATTGACTTTTGAGTTGCAAAAGATGCTAAAACTTGGTGGTGAATATGTGCATCCACTGATATCCTTCCTTAATTTTCTAGGACAGCTTGATTCTGAGGGTTTGCAGATATATGCTCTATCATTATGGCAATTAGGCAAGACGGATATGGCTCTGTCCATCACGAGAGCACTTGCTTCAAGCATTTTGTCTATGGAAGAAAATCTTGCTGCTGCTTCCATTAGCTTCATCTGTAGGTTGCTGTATTACGTTTCTGGACAGGAATCAGCAATCACAAGCATTTCGAAAATGCCGAAGGATTTTTTTCGCAGTGCAAAAATTAGTTTTGTTGTTTCTGCAATCCATGTTTTGGACCAAGAAAACAAACTTGAGTCTATTGTTTTCAGCAGTCGTTCCTTTGTTACATCTCGTGAAGAGATCATCGCTATGCACCTTTTAATTACATTCGGTAAACTTGTAAGTATCCAATTTTTAAAGTTGCTAATTGTACACCCTCTGTCCCAAAATTATGACCCCATTTTAAGTCACGCTCTTTATTTTTTGATTAACCTACCTTATTGATATTTGGTAATATTTTATATTAGTAAACTTTCAAATCTCAATGTTTTTGATGTAACACTTCAATATTCAATTTGTTTCTCAAGTAAGTTGACTTACTTACTTGTAACTGCCCAAAGAAAAATAGTCAAATTGACCATTCTCCTATTGCAAGGGAGTCATTATTTTGGGACAGATAGTACGTCTGGACTTCATTAGTATCTATACGAATTCATATTTGTTGGGTTTTCTTAGCTGAAGCAAGGACATAAAGACTCCCTTGGAATTCAGAAGGGAGTAGATCACCTCAGAAAAATTCTTCACATGTACCCTAATAGCAGTGTGCTAAGGTAAATGATTCGACTGCCTGTACTTTCTGGTTTGGTTTTTAATTGCCGTGTACTACATATGTGCGGAACTGTAGGGATACTACATCATATTATAGCTTGAGCAGTGTCATCCTTATGCTATGTGAACTTTATACAATAGCTATTTGTAGTGTGCTTTGAAAATTCAATTCCACAGATTCCTTAAAGCTCATGATTGGTTCAAGAATCTTGGTAAGGAGATGATAATGTAAAGACAAAAATAAACAAAACCAAAGAAATACAGTAGGGTTCCTTTCATTTTGCAGACTATGGCATCCAAATAGGATATATAATCACTAGTAAGCTGATTACATCATAGTGTTTGGTTGTGTCTAGAAAATTGAAGGAAATAAATCAAATTTCTTTTTTATGTTTGGTTCATTCACATATAGTAAGAAACAGAGTTCACTGTGAAGACTTTGCCTGGAATATCTTTTTTTTTAATAATGTTATCTGTATTTTATGGCAGCTGTGTATGTGCAATTTTGTATTGAAAATAATATCACTACTTCTTGATATACTACTAAAAAAATTATACTCATAATTAATATTTAAAATGTAAAATACTAAATAAGTTTCAGTAGGACACTTCAAGAAAACTAATGGGTCCAAAAAATCCCCTTAATTTGGAGCATCTCAAGACTAGAGTTCTTGAAAATTCTAGGAAAATTCATTAGATTTTGAAGTACAAGCAGTACTACTTTCCTATATTTGGAAACCATAATAGTTAGGGAAGAAGGGGATATCACTCACATCATTCAGTATCTATATCGAACATTACTCAGATATGCATATTTATGCAAATTCACTTTTGTACTGATTATTCTATATCTACGTGGAGCATTATTCATATATGCATATTTATGCAAATGTTCATTTTTATACTGATCTGTGGACGCTTTTCGGCGTAGATTAAAGAATTTTTTTAGAATATAGAGTACAACGAAAATACATATTTATATATATACTTATATTTATAATATCTATCTATCTATATATAGAAATAATATAAATTAAACTAATATATATATATATATATATATATAAGTAGATATAATATTTATTTATGTATTTATATATCTATGTATATATATATATATACACACTTATAAAATATTATAATTATAATATATATATCTATATATGTATAATCTTTCCATCTGGTTAGGAAAAGACGTTATATAGGGGACTACAACGTATTGCAAACTTTAGTTTCAGATTTTCACAGAATAAGAAGCCCTAAAAAAAATAAGGATTTTGATTCCTGGAATTTGGTTGCAGGATTCTTAGTTTTGAAGGATTCGTTTCATTTCATAAGATTTAAGAAATCATACCAAACAAAAAATGGAATACTAGGCAATTAGATTTCCAATTTAGATGAAATTCATTGTCAAACAAACGGAGCATAATAGTAACTGAATTCTCGGCTAATCTAAAGTATTACAAACTTGCCCTGTGCACAAATTTGATTATTTCAGACAGAATGTATCTCTCTCTCTGAATTCCGAATCAATAGGTTACTTTGTAGCTTGGCTCAAGTCAACACAGGCATGTTCTCTCCCTCTTGGGTTTAGCTACATGGATGATTTTTTTTTCTCTTGGCTGTAAATGTTTCGAAGTTAATTCACATGTTTCTCAATCAAATTTCTAACAAAAATGCTTTATCGAATGATTGGAATATGAAGGACCAACTGATAAATTCAGTAAACTGATGGCTGAATGTATGTTTTGTCTCTTGTTGGTGCTCACTAGAAATGGCATGTTTTGGTAATTCTCTAATGGTCATTTATTTCTGTTTATACTTGTTTACCATGTTTAGAACAATTTTGGGAATACTATGTTTCCAGTTGGTGTATGTCTTTCAGAGCAAGTGCTCAGCAGTATTAATAGTTCAATTAAAGAATGTAAGGTGTCAGATGGCTTAAATATTTATTCGTCTTGCAAAAAACTTTACTTTTTAAACCTTCTTTCAAGCTAATATGTGGAAATCGTAGTTACATCACTGTGATCAATATTCTTCTCCACTTGTCGAGACTCTGTGAGTTTCATGTACTTTGCTTTGGAGGGTAAGGTACCTCTATTGATGTTAAGTTCGAAGTAACTACACAAGTAGAAGATATATAGTTTTTTTGAGGTGCTGGTTGGATGGAGCTAATCTTTGTACTACAAAAGTCAAATTGGCTTCTTTTTAACTTGATATCTCCTACGTAAACAAATTACTCGAAATTTAGGGAAATCACAAAGGAAGAAAGAAATCTCTCATCTACAATAAAATAAGAAGTGATGCTATCTTCAGCGGACAAAAATGCACAACAAGGGGATATTGGACATACAAATCTTTCCATCTTGTTCTATTTCATGGCACTTAAATTCTTTATATTTTCGTTGTTTGAGGTGGTTTGGGGGTGCGGTTGGGGGGCTTTAAATGGACAAGAAGGGTCTCTTGGACTTAAAAAATCTGTCCATCTAGTTTTATTTCATGCCACAAATTCTTTATCTTTTCGGTGTTTTCGGTGGGTGGGGGTTGGGTGGCGCTCTGTGTGTTTGCCCTCTTTCGCCATCCTTAGACCCCTTTATTCGTTATTCTTTCTTTTAAGAGTTAAGACACAAATTTTTGCTTGTCTTTGTTACGCGATCTAGTGTGTGAAGCTGCAAGTTCCAACTTAATGGTCTCTTTGGATATGTCTTGATTTAGTAGTTTCATTGTTATTCTTCAATGCCAGATCCATATTGTTAGAAGTGTTCTAGAATATCAAGAATGTTTTTGATATTGTAATATGGTGCTCAGCATTCATCTGACTGAATTTTTTGCTAACAGAAATCTTCTTAGTTATCTCTTACTATTGAGCAAAGAATCGAGAGATCTTTCCCTTGCAACTAAATGCTCTTTCGTAGACATATCTGACCATCAAAAGGATGAGGATATAAAATCTGCATATGACATCCTTGGTTCTGCAACGGTTGCCTGTTATGCCATAGGAAGCTCTAATGAGAAATTCGCGTTCCCCACCTGTGGACACCAACGGCCTTCTGGATCTGGAACCATCTTATTGTTGCAAAAGTATGTTGCTTCCCAGCCCTCAAGTTTTTGGACTGTTTTTCAAATTTTTTCTCATTGTCTTGGAAGTTACTCCCTTTGTCCGAACTTAATTAATTTCTCCATTTTCTACGGTACAAAGCCAAACTCTTCATTACCATATTGATTTAATATATTTATTTTTTGATAAAGTTTTACGCTTCTAAAGTTTCAAACCTCAGTATTTGTTATATTCTTTAATATTGTTCAATTAGTTTTCAATAAAAAATGATTAGATTATTTGTTATGGTACAGAGAAAAATTAAAATTGACTATCAGATTATTTATGATTGTACTAATTTTTTTTTGCTAATCTGACTAGTCAACCGCAGCGATGGAGTAATTTCCTTGGGACGGAATGAGTATTTGCTTATATGGTCATATACAATAGTACACTTTTCCTTGAAATCCTTCTATTTTAACGAATTTTACACCCCAAAAATACAGGTTTTTGCATCAAGAGCCATGGAACTTTAATGCGAGGTATTTGCTCACAGTAAACTGTTTACAAAAGGCACGCACAGAGAGATATCCTAAACATGTTTGCCGTGTACTAGAACGGCTAACATCTGTCGCTTTGTCTAATCAGTTGTTATCAAGCAAAAATGTGTCAAGGCAATACCAAAATTTCCTGCTTCTTCTCTGCGCTGCTGAGGTTAATCTTCAACAAGGCAATAATAGCGAATCCCTTAGATATGCCAAAAATGCTTTAGGTTCTTCAGTTCATAACAGCTATCTCTTTTTCGCACATTTGCTGCTGTGCCGTGCATATGCTGCTGAAAATGATATGATCAGCATGAGCAAAGAATACAAACGATGTTTGGAGCTTAGAACTGATTCTCATATTGGTTGGCTTTGTCTGAAGTTCATTGAATCTAGATATGGGCTACAAGATGATTCAAATGTATTACCTTTGAGCTTTGAAGATTGTTCCAAAGATATTGAGGTTTCATGGAATATGTGGACGGCGAGGTTTAATATGGTACAAGGTTTGATTGCTGTTTGGTTTGGTGATTTTGTTGCTGCAGAAGAGTGTTTTGCACAAGCTTGCTCTGTAGCTGATGGCGAGAGTTGTTTCTTCCTTTGTCATGGTATCCTCTTATGCATTTCCATTCATTTTTTCCTGTTTGCGAAAAAAGTTTCTCAAGATTGCATTTGGATTGAAGGATTTTGGAGCTAAGGTTGTCGATGATTCAAATATTTAGTGGATTTCTAATTTCACCATGGTTTGAAATCCATTAGGACTGAAATTATCCAGAAGAGCTATAAAGATTTGTTATTATGGATTTGAAATCCATGGCTCCAAATTTTACGTCGAAAAGCAACCTTAAGATTTCCAAACTATTCCGAATAGTAGCTGTAAGATACGAACTGATTGAACAGTACAGATGCTAGATTAAGATACTCCGGGGTTGAACAGCTATAACTTGCTAGAATTCTACAATAAGAGAATTCATCTAGGTTTACAATAGGAATGTCTTGGGTTAATAGGTTTGATTTTGGGTTAAATACGTCTAGGTTTAATTTTGGGTTAATAGGATGTCTTGAATTGTAGTTAGGGAAATTGTGCACTTTAGGCTGGTGCAACTCAGTTAAATTATCCTCTTCTGAATTTTAGGTTCCATATGTATGGAGCTTGCCAGACAGACGTGTGAGTCACACTACATAACACGTGCCATAAGAAGTCTCAAGAAAGCAAAAGATACTTCTCCAGGGCCCTTACCTTTCATCTCACTTTTGCTTGCACAAGCAGAAGCCAGCCTTGGTTCCAAAGCAAAGTGGGAGATCAACCTTCGCGATGAATTCTTTTCTTGGCCTCCAGGTTTGATTATTTATTTATATAAATAATGCATCTGCCTGAGTTTTTACATTTGTTCTTGATTCTAGACCCCGTATGATTGCCCCTTCATTGAGTTTCAGTTCTTGCTGTTTTCATATATGATGGGATAAGAAACACCTTTTGAAATATACCTGAATTGTGTTTCTTTCTGTATTTCAAATACCTCAATGAATTACTTGTACCCGTAATTACATGCACAAATGGAATTGAACTGAAAAAAGGTATAAAGAAAAATAGATTTGAGAGGGAAAAAATTGGAAATAAGGCTGAAAGCGATGTGCACAAAGTAGATGGATCCGAAGAATTTAAGACCAATGAAGTGTTTGACATCATTGCCCAGAATGGAACGAGGGAGGCACTAATGCTAGAACATTGCAAAAAGTGCGCATTCGAAAACAAGTCTCTTCGCACCTAACAAACATCAAAATGGTCCGGAGTATGAAATTCCTCCTCCCTTCAGTCCAGTTTGAACCGAGGCACCTCGTACTGATCAAAATAATGATTCCATGCCTTTATCTAACAATGCTGAATCTTATGTGCCCGGCTTCGCGGGATCGGGCTGCAATGTATGGCATCACTAATATTTACATGAGTCTTACATCTATGAGAGGACCACATTATAAACCAGAAAGAAAAGAAAAAAAAGTCAAGCTTTGACAGATAGATGTGATTGATAATCTCTCATCTTTTGTGTGTTATTTTTCAAAAATCCTGAAAATATTGACCAGGTTCCTCTGAAACATGAAAATTCATAACATCAAGTTGTACACTACAGTTTTTAACGTTCTCAATCCCATAATAATTAGTGAGAATTAATTCTATTTATTTATTTTTCTGTAGTAATGAAACTCTTGAATTAGCATAGGTGTAAGACCACTTTTCTTTCATCAACACTATCATAGCCAGCAATAGCCACACCGTAATACTCCAAACCATCCCATTATAATTCAAATCAATGTAATCCCTTTTTTTCTCTTTTGAGTTTATGTGGGGTTTCACATTGGTCTTTAGTGTTTAACGGTCACATTCATACTCTATATTTATTCATCTCATGTATCTCCTGTCACATTACTTGCAGGGATGAAGCCTGCTGAACTCTTATTTCAAATGCATTTGCTCTCCAAGTCATCTTCTAGCCTAGACTTCAGTGGCACTTCTCTGAGATGTATTCTACGAGCAATCCATATGAATCCCTCATGTTCGAGATATTGGAAGTTTTTGCTGAAGGACGTGATCTAACAGTCTGTTAATTCAGGATTTAAAGAGAATGATACTACCTTCTCCATGCTCAACTCTCTTATCATTGACAGATACTTGTATTTCATTCTTAGTTTCGGATTAAAAGGAGTTGTATATCATGTATATGCTGTCTTTGACACTTTGTGATCTCGAACAGTCTTATTAAGCCAGCATGATTGTCAATTCCAAAGTTTTTATTTTTATTTTTTTACGTGTATTTTGATTACTTTATGGTATCGCTCCAAGACACGAGCTATCCCAACAAACGCTCTTATTCTTCCATTTTGATCCTATTTGAAAATTGCATTTCATGTCCTATTTCATTCCGTATATACACAACATATCATACAAGGACAAAACACAAACAGCTAACAGACTACTCCAGTATTATACCTGATGCTCGGAGGAGGCAAGTAGATTCCTCACTTTGAGCTACAATATTAGGCTATTCAAACCAATCCGCCCGAAAGCCTTAAAAGGAATCAGATCATTCTAACCCTGCTACTCTCTGCTTATCATGCCTACTCTGATACAACAAAATACTTCACAAATAGCAACAGTAATTCAATGCTTTGGTGAAATGAGACTGTTTATCAGTGAGATCTTTCTAGTCACTCGAGAACAAGCAATTTGATATAACCATAAACTCCAACAAATTAAACAAATCGTAATAGCTTCAACGGTACCAATCGGAAACTGTTTCTTGAAGAATAAAGAAAAATAAGGGAACATGCTTCTAAGTTCTACACGTCTAATGGTTAATTTTCACCAAAAAACTTATTGGCAGCAGTTTTTGAACCCAACATGACTTGACGTCATCTAAAAGAACAATTGTAGGTAGTAATTTTCCATCTACATTCTGCGGGAATGCCACAATTTTTTGCAAGACCACCTTATGCATTTTCAGAAGCTCCACAAAATACAATTCCTTCTCTGTCCCATTGTAACTTTTCATCTTGAGTTGCTTAAGCCTTGGAACATGGAGTATAGGTGGATTGCTCTTAAAATCTTCAGATAAGCTATCCTGAAAAAATTAACAGCTTCATCATATAATTACTCACATTAAGAGTGTATAATTTCTACAACTGGAAATTACAAAATCAACATATAATACTTACATCAGTTTTATAAAAATAATCAACAACTAATGTCTCAAGATCTGGACATAGTTCAAGAAATGCTCCAATTCCAACTAGGTCATATTCTGCACATCCAGTTTGTAGCTCCAAATATTTCAGATTCTTGAATGGAGGACTCTCGGAGATATCTTTTGTATCAAAAACCTTACCGAACATGAAAAGTTTAGAATTCGTTACGTCATTTTCTGAAAAGACAATTAGAGACAGTAAACAGAAACAGACACGGAAACTCAACCTAATACTCATGTCATCGTTAAAATCAATTATGAGTATAGGGAACTATAATTTCATATTTTTACTATATATGGTTAGAACAAGCATTAAGAATAATTAAGTTTTCCGAAGAATGAATGTTCACGAATTATCAAAATCGGTGTTTTCACTTGTTTCAGCAAGTCGAGCAGCATGAAACAGTCTGCATATTGCCTTAAACATCATGTTCCTTCAGACCCCCATATGTCACTCAAAGCTGTTCTTAAATTTTTATTCAGAATCTGTTTCGTTTCTTTTTGATTTGTTATACGAGCTTATTCTCGAAGCATCTCTTTGGTAAAAGCTTCTAGCTTTTGTACTCTTTATTTATGCTCTTGCTTTCCTATTCTCCTCAAAATCATTTCAGTTTTTCCTTGGAATAACTGATCCAAATGCCTAGACAAAACTGAGAGATAAAGGGACAATTAGAAAGCAGTTATGCCTTAATTCATGAATCAATCTAGGCTCTGGATACATTAATCTTAAATGTGGCGGGACATTCACATTTCTGTGTATTTATTATTTCAACAAGCTAGCTAGCAATGCATATATTTGTGGGGTGAGTTTTTATCTGCAATAATTGGTGATGAACATACATGGCATCATAAATGAAGAAGTTTTACTTTTGTCACCCGTGTTGTGTCTTCCTTCCCATGTTTATGGAAAAATAAAAAAACAATTACTTCCTCTTCAATATCTTATTAGCCACTCATCTAAAAGTGGAGATGATGAACAAGTAAACATACGTGCAACAATGAAAGGGACTATGAGCTTCTTCCTTCACTTTTAGCTTTAATGTATCGTAAAGATTTTGTGAATTCAAAATGACTAAGCACTCTCAATATTTGGCTACTAGATGCAAGCAAACACGGAAGTTGCAACATAAATATAACTAGGATAATGCTTCATTTTTTACAACATTCAAACTGCTAAAGTTTTGCGCTAAAATTGGTAATAATCATTTGTGTGACTCTCTGAAGGAAAAGGCATTTTAGCTAAAGTTAGACATGATGACTTCCTTCTCCCACCATCGGAAAAATCTTGAAGATCACAGTCACAACACTATATGAACCTTAGCACAAAGCAAATTTTCCAAAATAGGGAACGATAATTCAGAACGACCATAAGCCAACATGAAAAGTTTGGAGTGGTGCAACTCGCAACATGAAAAGTGTCATGCTAAATGCACAAACATGTCATAAAATTCTCACAAAACTTTAGTTGCCCTAAAGCAAGAAATTTAATGCAACAAGGAAGAAAAGTAACCTCTAGCCAAACATCAGGATTAAGGCGCATATTCTGCACATTGAGCTGCTCAATACCGCTTAATAATATCATAATATCACACCAACAATCAAAATCATCCTCACTTCTATCAATGAATCTCACGTGAGCTTCAACCAAAGACGATAAATCCTTCGAGCATCGAAGTTTATTGTATGTAAATTTGGGGCATGAATCTCCAAATACCCCTTATCAGTACGGAAAAGGTCGATATTGAAATACCCCAATTCCAATTCTTTGAGAGTATTCGAATGAATCTTAAAATTGCGGAATCGATCCAGGTTCGAAAGAGACAGAAACTCTAGATTAATGCAGCTCGAGACCATAGCAAAAAACTCCTCACCAGTTAAACTAACATCATGAAGAGAAACCGAAGTAAGTGATGAAAATCCATCATTTGGCAGAGTCTTAGGATCCTAACCGAACAGCTGGTAGTGTTGTTGAGATCGGAGAAATGGAATTCATACTTATAGTAAGTATCAGAATCATCATCATCATCATCACTGTCACCGCCGGTATCCGACTCAGCGGCCGCCTCAGGTATCCTAAATACAAATATATCATCATTGCAGGAGAGGCTGATGACGGTGGCACCTGAAGCGATAGCATGGCGGAGTCGACTTGGATTTGGGTGCGGTAGCTGAAGAGGAGGCGGAAAGAGTGGATAGGGGACGGAGGAAGAGGGTTTGGGTGATGAAATCTGCGAAGAAATCGCGGGATTGGAGGGAGAATGGTACCTTTTCATGTCAAAATTGACATGTGATACCAGAGATTACCCCATTTTCGGGGGAGTAAGGTAGCTCAAACGGCGTCGATCGTTGGAAGGGAGGAGAGGATGTGGAGGAGGAACCCCTCTCCTGAGATTGTCTATGCTTCGTAGAAATGTGGCTATGAATTATTGACAAATTGTACAGAAAAAGTTGCTGATATTTCCTTATTTATCATTGTCATTCTATAAATAAGTTCTATTGGAAATTCTATAATTGGTGATTAAGTGAGAATCCTTTTCTCTTTCTTTTGTTTTTTCTTTGGAGAATGGTGACTAAGTGAGAATGGAGGCCCGAAGAATGAGATATAGAAGGATAAGTCACCCATGGCTAATGGGAATGTATCATGTATGGATGTGCTCAAGAAAGAAAGGAAAAATATGGAGACTTATGTATAGCTTCAAACAATAAATTTCACTATTTAACTTTTTGTATTATAAAAATATGGTTTAGTATTTTACGGTTCGAAAATTGAGATCAAAAACTGAAAGCGATCTGAATACTAAAGTTTTGTAATAAAATTAAAGGAAAAAAACAGCATCAATCGTCTTTGCACATACACAAAGTTACAGACCCTATAGAATTATCCATAGCCACATTTCTATGAAGAAATTAAAGAAAATATAAAGATCAAAATAGAAACAAAAAAGAAAAAACACAGTCGCAACACACATCAAGAAGCTGAGGGAAACATACTCTTTGGAGGACTGAATTATTTCCATTTCGAATCCTCTGTTCCAACATCATGTTTCTAATCGTATTTCATTTCATACATACAGACATGTATAGGAAATCCATATCACCTCTATATTTAAAGAAAAAATGTATACATGTGACGTGCATAATAAAAAAAATAGAGATTGGAACTGGAATTTTCCATATGCCTAACAAGAAATTTGCTGCTATGTTTCAGCTGTAAACAATCAATGAAAAACTTCCCGAGGAAATCAACAGTTCAGGCTCTTTAACTTATACAAAAAAACATTTGTATCCTATGGCAAGTGTAAATTATCATAAATAGAAAGGATAGTTGTACTACAGGAACAAAATCCAAACAGTCGACAGATCAATCCAGTCTCATACTTTGATCCAAATCGACTAAACAGTAAATAAGAAAGTCACACCGCTATTGCTACTTTATGCTTACCGAGGTTCAGCAATAAACTACTTTTAGAAGTGATAAAATGCATTGTGCAATGAGACAGTTTATCGTTGAGATCTTTCTCATCACTCCAAAACAAGCAAATATGATATAACCATATACTCCTACCAAGTAAACAAAATGAAAATAGCTTCAATAGTACTAATAGAAACTGTTTCTTGAAGAATACAGGAAAAATAACAGAACATGCTTCTAAGTTCCATACCTCTAATGGTTAATGTTATCTGAAAACTTTTTGGATGCAGTTTTTTAACCTAACATGACTTGATGTCATCTAAAAGAACAACCGAATGCAGTAATTTTTCATCCACTTTCTGCGGGAATGCCACAATTTTTTGCAAGACCACCTTGTGCATTTTCAGAAGCTCCACGAAATACAATTCCTTATCTGACCCATTGTAACTCTTCATCTTCACTTTCTTAAGACACGGAATGTGGAATGTAAGTGGATTGCTCTTAAATTCTTCAGATAAGCTATCCTGAAAACATTAACAGCATGATCATGTAAATACTCACATTAACACTCTGTTTGGTTTAAATGCTTGGTCAATGATATTGGTGAAGAAAAGAAAATGTTAGGGAGAGGAAAAGAAAGTAAAAGAAATTCAAATTTTAACGTTTGTTTTAAAACCTATGGAAAATTCCAAGGAAACTAACAACAAAAGAAAGAAATAACTATGTAACTACACTATTAATTTGATTTCAGATGTTTCCTGAAAGATAATTTTGTTAATGTCATTAATAGAATAATAAATCACATTAAGAAAGATAAGAGTTGTATGTGTGGAGTGGGAAGAGATATTTTTTTTTTCACCATTTTCCTCACCAAATGGTGAGGAAAAAGAATTTCCTCAAATTAGTATTAGATTTTCTGGCCTATTTTCTTTTCCTTTTCATTTTCTCTATTAACCAAACAAGGGACCATTAATTTCTATATGTTTTCTTTTCCTTTCCTTAACAAGTTCCTTGAACCAAACATAGTGTAAGAGTGTATATTTCAATAACTGAAAATTACAGAATCAACATATAATACTTACATCAGTTTTGTAGAAATAATCAAGAACTAAAGTCTCAAGATCTGGACATAGTTCAAGAAATGCAGCAATTCCAACTAGGTCATATTCTGCAAATCCAGTTTGCAGCTCCAAATACTTCAGATTCTTGAATGGAGGACTTTCCGAGATATCTTTTGTATCAAAAACCTTACGAACACAAAAAGTTTAGAATTCATTAAATCTCTTTCCTAAAAAGGCAATCAAACAGATTTAAATGTTCCAAGAAAAGACATGTAAACTCAAACTAATACTCATGTCATCGTTAAAATCTACCAAAAGTATAAAAAACACTAATTTCGCATCTTTACCTGAAGCATTACCGCTAATTAAAATTTCCAAAGAGTGTATGTTACGAGTAATTAAATTTTCCTGAAAAGCATGTTGGGAAATTCACATTTCTGTGTAATAAATTATTTCAACGGGCTGCCAATGCATATATTTGTCACGTGAATTTTCATATGCAACCATTGGTGCGACATGGCTTCGAATGAAGAAAAAGGAAAGACAAATCCAAGCGACAGTTAAAAGATGGCATACTAAACAAAGAAATTTTTGATCATCCATTTTGTGTCTACTTTCCCACATTCATGGAAAAATAAAAAAAAACAATTACTTACTCTACAATATATAATTGATACATGATAACACTAAATATTAATTCACCAATGTAAGGGATTTTGAGCTTTATTTTCTTTGCTCTACTTTAATGTGTCGTAGAAATAATGCGAATTCCAATTGACCAAGGTCTCTCAAGTTAATGGCTACAAGAAGCAAGCAAGCACAGCTGTCATAAAATAAATATAAGTAGGATACTGCCTCGTTTACAACATCCGAAATTGCTAAATTTTTATGTGAAAATTGGTAATAAGAGGTTTTTCCATTTGTACTACTCTCTACAAGAAGCCATTTTAGCTAAATTTTGACATGGTGGATTTCCTCTCCCACCATCGGTGCAAATCCTAAAGATCACAGTCATAACACTATATGTCCCTTACGAAAAAGCAGACACTCCAAAGTAGGTGCTCATCGTCTCAAGACCAATAATCAGATTTGTCAAATCTAATTCAGGCCCACCATTCATCAGCACTTCTTGGAAAATTTGGAGTGATGCAACTCACAAGCCCTTTATGTCTCTAGCTTTTATTTCAATTTTAACCAATAATAAATGTTACTCTCCTGATTCTAGTTTCAAGCATACTTTAACGTCACTTAACCCTTTAGAAATATTGGAGTTGCTGGCAGTCGTGGTTGTGGGGATTTGGGGGATTTCTCATATGTCATCTATGTCACATAACTATACAAATAGCGAAAGTCTTTTCCTTTTAATATTTTACAGATAAAACTGCAAACAATTTCCTACTCTTGAGAGACGAGTAATAGGTGCAACACACTTACATGTTCTTTACTAATACCTTCGGTCCTAAACGACATATTTTTAGACATCGGAGCAAGAAGTAGATTGCGCCTCAAGTTTTCAACTCACCCATTACTTCAAAATATCCATTTCATGGGACTTTTTTAAGCTTCATCAGCTTAGGTCTCATGTTACTACTCCAGAACTTAGTGACTATGAGATCATTAAACCCAAAACTAAGCAGCAGTTTTCCATCTGTCACAAAAATGTCATATATTACAATGATACATTCTCACAGAACTTCAGTTATTCTAAATGCAAGAAGGATGAAAAGTAACCTCAAGCCACACATCCCGATTAAGGCGCATATTCTGCACGGTTAGCCGCTCGATGCCACTTAACAATATCATAATATCACACCAGCAATCAAAATCATCCTCACTTCTATCAAGGAAATTCACACGAGCTTCAACCAGAGACGATAAATCCTTGGAGCAATACTCAGCCATGGAAAAGCAATGGAAGGTTATTGTATTTAAATTCGGGGCACAAATCTCCAAATACCCCTCATCATCAAGGGAAAGCTGGAACTTGAAATACCCCAATTTCAATTCCTTCAGCGTCTGAGAGTGGATCTTAAAATCATGCAATCGATCCAAGTTTGAGAGATGCAGAAACTCTAGATTAACACAACTCGAAACCAGAGCAAAAAGCTCCTCATCGGCTAAACTAACATCGTGAAGAGAAACCGAAGTAAGTGAGGAAAATGCAGCATCGGTAGGCACAGTGTTAGGCCAAATAATGTCGCAATTAACGAGTTCCAAAACCCTAACGGAGCAGCAGCTGTTTTTGAGATCGGAGAAATGGAATTCATACTTTTGATACGTATACGAATCGTCACTGTCGGTGTCGGACTCAGCATCAATCCTCCTCCCAATCCCAATCCCAATCCCAATATTCCCAAATATAAATAGATCATCGTCGAAGGAGAGTCGGAGATCGGCGGCGCCGAAAGCGATAGCATGGCGGACCCAGGAGTCGACTTGGATTTGGGTGCGCAAGTAGTTGCGGTAGCTGAAGAGGAGGCGGAAAGAGTGGATGGGTGTTGTGTGGGGGCGGAGGAAAAGGGTTTGTGTGATGAAATCTGCGAAGAAATCGCGGGAATTACTTCGCATGTCGAAATTGAGAGTGGGGATGTGATGCCAGAGATTTCGCCATTTTCGGGAGAGTAAGCTAGCACTGACGGCGTCGATTGTTGGAAGGAAGGATAGGATGTGGAGGAGGAGCCCCTCAGGGAGGTCGTCTATGCTTCTACTTTCCGCCATTGATGATGATGAATTATGAATATGATGATGACAGGGTTTTGAAGGGTTTTGAGGGGTTTTGGAAAAGAAAAGGAGAGATTTGATAAATTGCCTCCATTACCCAATTTGAACGTCTCCCTCTTACTTTAAAGAGTAAAATACAATCCCGTGTAAATGGCAGGCACTTCCACCCCTTAATTTCAGCATTTTAGCTTATTGCCTCTCAAAATTAATTTACAACACTCTACCGGGCAATTCTATGCTGGATCGAGACTATCCAGAATTCACCATTGAATCCCTAATAGGGCATTTATTTAATTATTCCTGAATCCAATGGTGAATTCTGAACCGAGACCAATGGTCCAGGTCCAACATAGAATTTAACACACTCTACCCTACCCCATCAACTTATGTTTATTATGACATTTTGCATCAATATACAATGCTTTTCCCCATATTTTTTCCGATATTCGTACTCCTCTTCTTGATATTCACACTTCACCTAGTTTTATATCTTCATTCTTTTACCAATATACCCTTTTATTTATTAAACAATACTTGATTTAATTTATTTGATGGACAAATAACCTTCCCATCATTATTTGGAATACTAATATTAAAATCGTGAATAGCATTTTTGTTAAAATTATATTAAATTTTTTTTGAAAAAATATAAATTTAATTTTTTTAACACCTTGAAGGCGATATCATTCAAGCCATTTTCGTCTTTTTTTTTTTTAAGTTCATGAAAAAAGCTTCTTTTTCATGAATTTTATTTTATTTTTTCAGAATTTGTTAAAACAACACCGTTTTATTTATGATACAAATATAAAATTCGTGAAAACGGCACCCTCTTCATGAATTTTCCAAAACAAAAATAATAATATTTTTGTTAAATATGGCGACACAATAGTTTCTTTCCTTTTGATGAGTTCTGTATTGATATTAATATGGCTTGGATGGTGTCGTCTCTAAGTTGTTAAAGTTTTTTAAATTAAATTTATAATATTTTAAAAATATTATTATTATTTTAATAAAAAATTCATTCACACTTTTAATACTAGAATTCCAAATAATAATGGGAAGGCTTATTTGTCCATTAAATAAATTAAGTCAAGTATTATTTAGTAAAGAAAAGGGTATATTGGTAAAAGAATTAAAATATAAAGTTAGGTGAAGTATGATTATCTAAAAGAGGAGTGTGAATATCAATTTTTTTCATTGGAAATCTCTTCATCATGTGACATCGTGTTGCTCAAGACTCTTGATATCGATTACTACATCACTATACCCGCATTATGCTCGCAATCGTTATTTCACGCCTCGTGCTCAATGTCACGCCTGACAATTTGAAGTCCTTCGAGATTTTGGGACATGCCATTTGTTCATAGATAGAACTCTATATGTTATTGGAATATTTTGGAAAAGTGTACAAAATTATATAAAGGTCTAGAAGAATAGTGGAAATTTCTAGAAGTAACATCATTAACAGCAGGGGTGTACACTGTTGGGGTTGGGCAGTTTCACGAAAATAATTCAACCCGACCCAATCTGACATGTGCGGGTTGACAAAATATCAACCCGAAATCGCATAATTATCTTTTCAAACGAGTGGTTCGGGTCGATCGAGTTTATTGTATTTAGCGAGCGGATGAGCGGGTTGACGGATTATCGAATTATAATTTCTACAACTTACTTTTTATCACAATTAGTAAGTAAGATTGTAGATAACATACTTATTGTACATTTAAATAAAAATATTTGAATTGGTGAGAAATACAAAAGTAAGTAGTGTTATTAAATAAAAATTATATTTTCATAACTTGTGATGATTGAAAAATCTAAAATATTAATAAATTTGATAGTTTTATAAATTTATCATAAAAGTACGCATGTTTAAAAGAGACAAAATATTTTTAGTCTGTAGATATATTTAATCAAGGAAACATATATATATATCTATATATATATATGTTTCCTTGATTAAATATATCTACAGACTAAAAATATTTTGTCTCTTTTAAACATGCGTACAAGTCTATTTCTGTCATTATTTATCCAACTTTGACATTCACTCAATGAATAGGGCAACATAATTTTAATTTGGATCGTATACAAAAAGGCATTATAACACTCACTGGAATTAAGATACATTTCTATTTTCTTTGGAGAAAGTTAAACAGACCATACAATAAGAAAGATCTTAATCAGGTCCATCAAATGTGAGTGAATCGATTTGATGCGTTCGGACCATTGTTTCGTGTTTTCGAACAAACTAGCCTATATGTGCAATCCAAGCCCCCTGATAATTCTCAACCTAGAATTATCTAATAACCCCTGCCTATATGTGCTAATGGTGGTTTAAGCCTTGTAAATAACTTTCGTGATATAAAAGGAAAATAATCAAAAAGATACAGTAATATTCAAGCAATTTAATCAACACTTAAACGCTCAAATAAAAATATATCTTGATAACTAAGGAAGATATGCTGAAATTTAAGCAATTAATCAACACTTAAAAACTTAAAAGTAGATATACCTCCATGAATTCTTCGGTGAATTCTTCTTTACACGGAAATAAAATGCTCGAAAATACCACTGCTAACGAACTAATTTAAGATTACTGACTAATTATCCTATAATCTAATTACCCTAAATTTCTAGACTAGTCTAATGATAGAACGAAGGAAATTTTCTGCAGTGAGTGTTGTCTCCCCTTCAATTCTTTT
Organism: Buddleja alternifolia; assembly: GCA_019426215.1. Taxonomy (NCBI): domain Eukaryota; kingdom Viridiplantae; phylum Streptophyta; class Magnoliopsida; order Lamiales; family Scrophulariaceae; genus Buddleja; species Buddleja alternifolia. Next base: position 45,119,450 of record CM033392.1, on the reverse strand, counting down.
TCTTCCTCGCATATATACTCCTGGCCTTCTGTCCTGGTTTTCTCGTAACCTCCACGTTCGCCAACTCGCGGAAACTGCTCGCAACTTCCTTTTTAAATTTACTCCGCTTGGCGCCTGTTTTCCTGATCGGATCACGCTCCCTTAAACTTCTCTTGCTTTCTCCCTTTTTTATGATCATTGGGCTTTTAAAGACTTGCCCTCTATTCCTTGTGTTCGAGTTCTGGGTCCCACAGTTGACAGGCCCCATTTTGGCCCGTCTGATCTCATTAGGATTGCACTTCTCTTTTGGGCTCTATATGTGTTACCGGCCCAAAGCCCATTTTTTCTTATATGTAAACAAATGCCCCCCTAATGCTCATGAATGTTTCGAATTTATGGGCATTAAATATGTTTGCACGCTTCGAATTCGTGAGTATTAACTGACACGCATGTTCGTCTATTTATGTTCGAATCGTTTCGGTTTCATATGTGTTAAAAAGACACGTCCTCTTATGAGCGCCTTTTCATATTTTTTGGCGGGTATAGAAATACGTGCCTCGTGATGAAGAAACGTCAGGGTGTTTCATCTGCCTGATAACTAATAAGTGTGTCTTTTCATCACCGGGTGTTTAAAACCCCTATAAATAGCCAATTATCTTTCTATTGTAGCATAACTATCTTGATTATCAACTTCGTCTCCCTTTCTCTTCATCTTCTTCAAGTGAATCCATACGTCCATCATCTTCGAGGGATCTCGTCTTTCAACTCCTTTATTTTCGCGCGGTAATAATCAGAATTTCTCTATCCCTTTCATCCCTTTTCGAGTGTCTCATTATCGCCTCGAATTGATGGCTATTCCCCCTCACACCGCCGCCCATGACGTGGGTTTTTTGGTTCCTCGACCAACTGTTCTCGACTGTGAAGCGGCTGAGGATTAACATGGCATTATCACAGCGTTTAAGGGCCATTATAGCGACGTCAAGATCGCGATTCTCGAAGAGACCCATGTGGTGCCTCGATGGTTCTCTGATCGTCGAGGTCACTTGCTCAACCACCTGACCCTAGGCCCTCGATTCAAATCTTCGGCCTTTGAGAACAATTCGCCTAACATCCCCGATCTCCTCGGTACTTGGCCCAATTTGGAAAGTGACAACGCTCCATTATGCTTGTAAGGGGTAACCCCCAAGTTAGCTTGGACCAATATGAAGAAACCTATCAATGGGTGGATAGGCAATACCGATGCTTTTTTGTGGTTCAATCGTCTTCATCAATTTCATTCGAAATGGACGAACAATCGAATCATGGGGCTTATTCGAATAGCCTGTTATCAAACACTTCCTTTCGAGCAAGTGCTGACAGATGCTCTGGCCATTTCGTGGCCTCCGTCGTATAACTGCTTTGTATTGCCTTGAGGATTCCAGACGGTAACACTCGAGGATGTGGCTTTAATTACTGGGTTATCTCCCCATGGGACCATACTTCCTACTGGAGAAGCGATTAGCGACTCTTGAGCCCTTTTGGCGTCTTCATCTGAGTGGCTTAAGGGTCATGGTAAGAGTGGTGGTGCAAACATTGCTTATTCTACCTTGGTTACCCATTTCTCAGAATGTGAAGATCCAGTACCAGCCTTCGAAGAGGTATTATTTTTGAATTTCGTCTTTTCTCGTTTATTCATGAACTCTGGCTGTGCTGTAAACAAAACTTTCCCCCCTCTTTCTGCCAATATTGCAGCCACTATGGGGCCAATCGAATTAGCTCCTATAGTATTATCCCAGTTTTACCGTATGATGTTCAATCTCCACTGGGACCCTTCGAATGCCAAGAGATTGTCAGGTCCCTTATGGTTGTTGTCCTTTTGGGCTTTCCTTTACTATCCCGAATTGTTAAATATTAGGACCCCCGAATCTTTTGAAGAAGCATCTCGAGCCTCTTCTATCTTCAAACCTGCCTCGACTTGGGTCTGTTATGGGGAAGTTGCTATTAATTTGTTACTCCCTCTCGAGAAGGCCTCTTATCTTTTAGCCCTGAGCACTGTTTATAACACACTTTTCGTTTCAACTTGGTGCCCTTTTGCGAGGTGAGGCACGGGAAAGTATCTTCCCATTGGTCCCATACTGCTTTTCCAATTTGGTTAAGAGATATTGACACTTTGAGGCGCTCTAACGATGATCGTCCTTATTGGCGTTCTGTTCTATCCTCTCGAGATTTACTGTTTGCCGATAACACTCTGGGTTTTGAGGTTTATAACCCCCAGGTAACTTTAATGTACTTATGTACTTTTAGCTTTTCGATTATTCATTGCTTATCGAGTACATTCGTCTGCTTCCTGACTAGCTACCTGTATTTCTGGCAGCTATGTTCGAGACAATTAGGTCTTGTTCAGAGCTTTGCACTTCCCTTTTTGGGGACGATGAACCGTCCATGGTCGAACAGGTAGTATGTCATTCCAAAAACCAAAAGGGACCGAGCGGAAATCATCATTCGAGGGATGTCGGCTTGTCAAGTTCTCCCTATTCCAGTACCTGCTTTCTGTAGAACCCTTCGAGTGGAACAGTGTTTTGCTGACTTCTGGAATCGTGTATTGCAACGGAATTACTCCAGGCGAATTATCTGGAAGTTGGTCATCAATGTTGCCAGAATTTGCGTGGGATCTGCAAATGTAGGCGAACTTTCAAAACTTCTCTTAGTCGAGGTATGGTGGTGAATTTTTCTTTTTAATTCTTCCATTTTTGTCAAATATTAATTTCGTTTCTCTTATTTTGATAGGATGATGCTTATCTCATTCCTCTTGATTTAACGTCTGGCTGGAGATTCGAAAGAGATGATCCCCTCATTCAAGCATATGAGGGCTTATTCCGAGCCCTTCGAGAATCAGAAGCCCTTGCTCGAACCGTCCCTAGGTCCCGGGTTAGATCTCCAACGAGTTTTTCCAAGCCGAAAGCCAGCTCTTCCACTACTTCAGCCTCGACTACTCGAAAAAGAGGAGCTCTCCTGATTCAAGAAGTCCTTCCTTCGGTACCTGAACAACTCCAAACTTCCATCGAAGATGAAGTGGATGAGGTAGACCCTCAGCCACTTGTTCATAGAAGTAGTAAAGGTCCTCGTTCAGAATCGTCCGAAACTCTTGGTAATTATCTTTGTCTATTCTCTTGTTTTTTATTTTAGCATCCTTAAAGGTTTTCCTTCCATTCACTCTTTTCTTATACTTCATATTTTTTGCATAGGCCCTTCGGTGAAGGCCACTGACCTCGAGGAACGTCCTCTCGAGCTTGATGTTGAGGAGACTCTCGAAACGAATTCTCCCTTAGCCCTTTCATCGATTGACTCTCCTTCGGAGCTTTCTCCCGAAACCCAAGTTGTTCTTACTGAGGATATTCCCTCTTTTGGTGGCGTTTCCTCCGGTACATCTGTTTTTATTTTTGAAACTATTTTGTTAAAGTTTCCCTCCTTCGATCGGAGTTTAATGCGTGTTTTCTTTGAATGTATTTGTAACAGCCTCCACTGGTATGCCACCCTCGTCTTTGGTCCCGGCAACTCCCATCTATCATTTTGATGATATGGCAACTTTTGCCAGCCTTTTCTATGTCCCTGCTTTGCCATCTTCGATCAGGTTATCCTTTTCCTCCCCGACGGGATTTTTGACTATATTTGTGGATTCTTCCATTTTTAGCTCGAACCCTCCTGAGGGCCTTTTCCTCCGGCCTTTGTCGGGTTCTTCCCGTCTTCCGATTTCGTCGGTACATATTGAAGAAATAGATCCGGTTCCTAATGATCGGGTCGTGCCTATTCTTGATCCATCCCCTTCGAACTCGGCGGCGCCATCAGAGGTTGCTTCATTCGAAGGTGAATGTGAAAATTTTGTTCTTTTAATTTCCTCTTCGATTTCTTACTTACACACGTATTTTAATTCCTTTAGGAGCGATCGCGCCTTTGGTATTTTCCCGAGGGGAATTAACTGAGGCTCTTTACGACATTCGCCGCTCCCCGAATGATGTTGTTTTGGTTACAAGGCTTCGAGTCCTTCTTGAGGGTTGCCGATCCATGGTTGCCCATGTTTCACGCGGCTTGCCAGGTGTTCGGATCATGCCTCACTCGTCTTCGTGAACTTTTTGATCAAGGTATCAATCCATTTGAGGAAGACATATCCCCTGAACTTTCCCAACGATTATCCCAATTAAAAAGTCGGCCCCCAGTCCTGGAGAGTACTCAAGCGGACTATTTATCTCGGATTGCTGCTATAGATGCGCAAATTGCAACCTTCAATTGGAAAGAGATCGTCTTTCGGACCTCACAAATCGAGTCGAAGGGGATATTACTAATCTCGATGACCAAATTGCCCAACTCACGTATGAACTCGATGAAGTGGTTGGGCCAGTTTTACATTTATTCGATTTTAGAACACTTTTGATGTAATCATTAGATTAGTGTAAGAAGTTTTTGGCCATTTCGGGCAACCTTTCGAACATAATTGCTTCGTTTTCTTTCCATATGCTTGGCGTGAATTTCTTCAGATGTCTTGCATTTAAAGCTCTTCCATAACCATCTCCATTTAAATACTGATTTTTGAATGAATTTCCTAATAACTTATTTGAAATTAAAAATGGTCCCTCCCATTTAGGCGACCATTTCCCGTGAAAGTGATCCTTTAACCCTTTGGGTAAGACCATTTTCCATACTAAATCTCCAATTTCGAAGGATCTTGGCTTTACTTTTTTATTGTAGCTTTTTTCTACTTTTTTCTTTTGGAGTTCGATTTGTTTCAAAGCCATAGTTTGCAACATCTCATGATCTAATTTTTTGATGTTTATATTTTCGATATATTGTTCCCCTGTAAGATGCATTTGTTCGCAAACCCTTTTCGATTTAATATTGACTTCGATAGGAATTACGGCTTCATGGCCATAAACCAGTTGGAACGGAGATATCCCCAAACTATCCTTCTTGATTGTTCTTAACGCCCACAACACAGCAATTAGCAACTCATGCCAATTTCTGGGATTTTCCCTGTCATTTTTGAAATGCAACCTTTGATAAATTTATTTGATGACTCGGCTTGCCTGTTCGCTTGGGCATAGTACGGCGTCGAATTCAATAACTTAATCCCGAATTGATTTAAGAATTGAAACATTTCTGTGCTGTTAAAAACTCTGGCTTGATCAAACGTTATAGATTCAGGAATCCCGAATCTTGTGATTATATTTTCTTTAATAAACTCTGTCACTTTCGTCGAATTGATGTCTTTGAAAGCTTTAGCCTCGATCCACTTCGTGAAATAATCAGTAGCTACCAAGATATAGCTATGTTTTTTCGATGAGGCAGGTTTGATTTCACCAATGATATCCATAGCCCATCCTCGAAATGGCCATGGTTTAATAATCGAATTCAATTCTGCAGCAGGCTGTCTTAATATTTTTCCGTACCTTTGACATTGCCTGCAGCCCTTAGCATAATTTATGCAGTCCCTTAACATTGTTGACCAATAGTATCCATACCTGTGTATTAGCCATCTCATTTTCTGCCCGGCTTGATGAGCTTCGCATATTCCTTCGTGTGTCTCGGCCATGATTATCATGGCCTCCTCTAGATCGAGACATTTTAATAAAACTCCTTGGGAGTCTTTTCTGTATACTTCCTGCTCATCATAGAAATAGTGATGCGCAGTCAATTTTAATTTGTTCGAGAACCCTCATTTTGTGGGGTTTTTAAGATACTCTGTAATTTCGTATCGCTAATCTTCTTCTTTTTTCATAATGCCTATTTTATTAACCGATATTCGTCTATCTTCGAAGGGTAAGACCGTTCTTGGTGCAAGTTCGATTGTCGATTTGAGCAAAATATGATCTAATTTATATTCCGACGCTATTTGAGCCAAATCGTTGGCTATCTGATTATTTTCTCTTGGTATATGTGTGATTTTAACGGTATTAATATCCTTTAATAATTCGTGTACTCAAGTGAATGAAGCTATCGCCAATGGGCTTACACATTTAAAGGTCCCCTTTACTTGATTTATGATTAACTGGGAATCGCCCCTTATCTCAATGTTCTTAACATTTATTTCAAGTAAAACCTCCAAGCCTAATATGAGAGCTTCGTATTTCGCTCTGTTGTTTGTACATTCACCTTCGATTTTTGCGTATATTTCTGTGATTGTTTTATTTGGAGATACTATGTGTAATCCAATACCCGCAGTTTTTCGGGTACTTGATCCATCGAAATGGAGTGTCCACGGTACCAAATCCATAAACTCCATTTCGGTATTCTTCAGTGTATTGGTTTTCGAAGGATGATCCGCTAGAAAGTCGGCCAATGCATGTCCCTTGACGGCCTTCTGAGGCACGTAAACCAAATCGAATTGGAGTAAACTTAGACTCCATTTACTTAGCCTTCCCTTTACTAAAGGTTGATTTATCATGAATTTGATTACGTTCGTTGGGGACACTACTTCTATGACATATGCGGAGAAATAGTGTCTCAACTTAACAGAAGCGAAATACAGACTAAGGCACCACATTTCAATAGATGAATATCTTTTTTCGGCTTCCTTCAATAGTCTACTTAAGTAAAAAATGGCCTGTTCGAATCCTCTATCGTTTTCTTGTACTAAGAGACAGCCAATCGAATGATCTGCTGCCGATATGTACAATCTTAACTTCCCACTTCAAGGGGGAATTAAAATTGGTGGTTGAGTGAGGTTTCGCTTTATTGCTTCGAAGGCTTCTTGTTGCTCTCTATTCCAGATAAAACTCTCCCCTTCTCTTATCCACAAAAGTGGGGAAAATGCTTCCGTCTTTCCTGCTAAGTTCGATATAAATCTTCGTAGAAAGTTCACCTGTCCTAAAAAGCGTTGTAGCTCTTTCTTGTTTGTAGGGGGTTTTGCTTCTAGGATTGCTTTGGCTTTATTTCGATCTACTTCAATTCCTCGATTATGAATCAAGAATCCCAAGAAATTCCCGGACTTCACTCCAAAAGCACATTTTAAAGGATTCATTTTTAAGTCAAAATGCCTCATTCGTTCGAAAGCCTCGATCAACGACTTTACATGTTCTTGATGTGTTTGTGCTTTGATCACTATGTCATCGATGTAAATCTCCATTGATTTTCCTATGAGATCATGAAACATATAGTTCATGGTCCTCTGATAAGTGGCCCCAGCATTCTTTAAGCCGAAGGGCATGATTGTCCATTCGAAGATACCTATGGCACCTAGACATCGAAATGTCGTCTTGTTCCTATCATTCTTGGCTATTTTTAACTGGTAATAACCTGAGTATCCATCCATAAATGACATATATCGAAATCGAGCTGCTGCATCTATTAAAGTATCGGCCATGGCCATCGGATATTCATCTTTCGGGATGGCCTTGTTCAAATCCCTAAAATCAATACATAACCGAACCTTGCCATTTTTCTTGATAACTGGCACCACATTTGCCAACCACTCTACATACTTGGTTGGTCTAATGAACTTGGCCTCCACCAATTTTTCAATTTCATCTTTGATTGGACCCATTAGGTCAGGCGCGAATCTTCTCGGAGCCTGAATTATTGGTATGAATCCGGGTTTTATAGGCAATTCGTGTTTGGCTACGGACATATCTATCCCTGGCATTTCGTGATGAACCCAGGCGAAGCAGTCCTTATCATCATGTAGGATTTTAATCAATTCTTCTTTTTCATTAGGCTCTATTTTTTAACTAATATAAGTCATCCTTGGATTTTCGAGCGTGCCCAAATTAACTTCTTCTAAAGGATCCCGTATATTTTGCCTGATATCCTCATCAGGTTCCAAGATCCCTTCTTCGATCACATTTTCTATTTCGTGATCTATTGGTCTAACAGGATCATATGTAATAGAATTCGAGTTAATGTTATCAGATAAATAATACGAATAAGAGAGTAATTTCGAATCAAGTCTCCCTATAGCTAATTGCTTAAAAACTTCTTCGAAAATCCTACTCAAGATCGTCCCACTTCGATTTGGACCATCTTTTCCCTTTCTTCTTCGAGTTGGGTTTTGTCTTCTGCTCCTCCTGTGTCCTCCCCCATGGTCTTTTCGAATACCGGGTCAGACATCCCTTCCTGATCTTTTACTTCGAGTTTTTCGATGTTGTACCTGGCATTCACAATTTGAGCGTCCACAAAATAGGAATTATTTTCGGCCTTAACTACTTCGAATTTTTCCCCATTCCAACATATTAGAAGCTGATGTAATGTTGAAGGTAAACAATAATTTTGATGGATCCAATCCCTTCCGAGTAGGGCGCTAAAGGATGAACTTATTTTTACTACAAAAAATGCATAGTAAGAAACCATTGACCCTACCTTAACCCTACATGGTAACACACCTAGTATTTTCGTGGCCTGTCCTGAGAATCCATATACTGCTACATCAGCGGCTACTAAGTCTTTTATGGATTTGTTTATTTTAGTCAAAGTTTTTTCGGGTAAAACATTAACAGTTGCACCATTATCTATTAAGACTCTGTTAATCCTACACCCTTCGATTTCGGTTTGTACATACAGTGGTTTCATGTGATTGTTATTTATGGTTTCTTTGAAAAATAATAACTCAAGGAAATGTTCATGTTCATTATCTTTTTCCTTATCTGCATAATCAATAAACTCGAAGTGAGGTTGATTACTTTCATTTAGGGTCTTCAAGACCTCAAAAGCATTCTCTTCCTCATATGCCTCCTTTATCTTCGAGGCAAATTCTGCCGGGAGTATTGTTGCCATGTTACAGTCTCTTTGTTCTTCGAGATCCAATGCCCTTCACACAGAGGCTTGTTTCTCGCTCTTCTCGATTTCACCTATCATACCATCTTCTGGTATTCCATCCAATAAAATATCCAGATCACCGGATTTGAAATCGGCCAAGTCATCTTCACCACCTGTAGCTGCTTTATCTTGAAGGTTCGAGTCCTTCATTTGGTCACTTAGACTGTCCACCTCTTTTTCGAGATCCTCATAACTCGATCCCTTGAACACCTTCGATTTCAAAATTCCCTTGGCCAACGCCTCTTCTTCGATTCTTAAGTTGGCAATCACCGCCTCCTGTTGCATTTCCATTGCGATAGCTGCTCTCGAGTAGGCCACCTGCTGGTCCATCGATTTAACCCTGTTGTTCCTGTTGACCTCGAAGTTCTCTTGATACTCGTTTCCTCGAATCTGGCCTCTAGCGTAAGTGTAAGGCAATCCTCGGCCTCCTCTTCCTCTGAAGTGCCTTTGAGCATGCATCATCCCTGGCACTCTGTTGCCGAACTCCTGCCTCGGCCTCTTGTTCCAATTCTCGATTCTTTGATAGGCGGGGACCCAATTGGGGTCGTTTTCGATTACCTGTAACCTCACCAGCTCGTAGTGGAGGGTATCGGCGCAGAGATGGCATAGGGCCTTCTGTAATTTGGTCAAATTGCTCACCACTCGAGCGGGTGTCTCATATTTAATGTCACACATGGGCATCTCGAGTGCCTGCTTATAAGTTTTCTCTTCGGCTTTCGATTTCTCTTTAGGAGGTTCGATTTCCTCCTGTTTCTCTTTCAGTTTACCTTCCGGGGTCAAACCCAGGATTCTCTTTTCTGTCGAGGATAGAGTGATCAGACCCCTCTCGAGTTGTTTAGCCGCGAAACGTCTGAAAATCTGGCACTGGTCCGTAGTATGGAGCGTGTTCATGTGCCAGCGGCACATCCCCATCCCCTTCAGACCTTCATCTTTGACCTTAGGGAAGGTCAAGACTCCTTCGTCGATCAATCTGTTGAATGTTCTTATGGCCACTTTGGTCTCTATGGTGACCTGCAAATCGCAACATTCAAGGATATTAATTTCGAAGTTCAGAATGGGAAATGGATCTTCATCTATATTGGTTTTCTGAGTATCAGGAAAATAAGGTCCTTCGAATCTATATTTTCCTGTATTAAATTTCGAAATAAAATACACTCATTTGTATTATGAGAGAAGGCATTATGCCATTTACAATATGATTTGCCTTTTATTTCGATTTTCGAAGGTATCTTATACTTTCCTTTAAATTTTATCTTCATGTTGGCTAGTAGCCAATCGAATATTTGTTCGATTTTTGTTACGTCGAAAGTATAATTTCTTTCTTTTTTCGTTTGTAATGACCCCGCGGCCATGCAATATTTTTGTTCGAGGGCTCCACACTGGTAGGGGGTCCCTTTATGAACTCTGCCAGATCGACTTCATAAGCTTCTTCGAATACCCATGGGGTCCCAATTTCGAAGGCATTGAAACCTTGGTGTTTTCTATTATTCTCCTCTTTTAGCATGTTCTCGTACCTTATGGCACTTTCCGCTAAACTTCTAAAATCTGCGAAAGGCATGCCATCAAATCTTAACCTATATTCGCATGTTATATTTTGTTGGGCTAATTGTACAAACTCAATCTCAGGCAAATTAAGGTGACATTTTACCCTAGCTTTCTTAAAACGTGTTAGGAATTCTTCGACTGACTCTCCTACATTCTGTCTTATTTTAGCGAGGTCACTCATCGATATCCCCGGATCTGTTCGAGCGAAATGGTTCTAAAATTAGAATTGCATTTCGTCCCAATCACTTATGGAATTAGGGGCTAGGCTTATATACCAGTTAAAGGCCGATCCTGTTAGGGAACTAGGAAAAAGCCTTAGCTTGAGAAAATCCTGATCTGATGCCTCTCGACATTGGCATGTGAACCTAGATAAATGCTCGAGAGCGGAGACATGGTCGTCTCCAGAAAACAGGGTGAAATTGGGAATTTTATAATTTCGAGGAAAAGGGAAGTTTCTATCTATCCAATCAGGGTAAGGCTTCCCTGGCGCAAGTCTGTGGTTTCTTCGAAAACTCGGTCCGTACATCCTCTCAATGATCATTTCGATCTGAGTTTGAACAGGATCAGGAAATTGGCCCCCAATATTTCCTCCCATATGGGCATCGGGCACAGCTTGCCCTCCTGCATATGGTACTTGAATATGATTGGGGAATGCGTTAATTTCTTGACCCATAGATGGATTCGGAAATCCTGGGTTTCCCATAGGGAAAGGCGTATTCGAGACTCCTGGGTAAACCGGCACTTGACCCTGCCCCCCAGGAAATTGCCCTTGTGTAATTGTTGTGGGTATTTCGAAACTGCTAGAGCGGTTATTAGTGTGGTAACCGCCGGGTATTTGCCCATAACTAACCGAAGGGATTGTGAAATTCGGTCTCGAAGACTGTGTTTGAAAATGATTCGAATTCATATTTTGAGGAATACTAGGAGGAGGACGCATGTTTTGAACAAAAGGTTGTTGTCCCACTCCTGCTTGCCCCCCAGGCATGAATGGGTTTACAAAATTATGTTCGTTTATTGGGGGTGTATTCGATGTCTAGCCAACTTCGAATCGACTACTCCTGTTTCTGGTTTCTCAAGGATAACCAGGTGGAGGTTCTCCTATGTTTACGTGCCTTGTTCGAACTGTTGGTTCTACTGCTATTAATTGCGACACTTTTTCTATTAATACGTTATGCTTTTCGATTAATGGTTCTAACGCATTAACTACCTGGGTGTGTACCATCCTTGGGAAAACCTCACAAGTGTGGTTAAAAATTTCCCCTAATTCGGTTACCACTCGAGTAACCTCTCGAGCCAAACCCTCTTGTGTATTTACAGCAATATCTTGTACTATTGCGGTAAATATTCGGGCAGATTCTAGAGCTAGTGCTCGATACTGATCGTTAAATTCTCTTTGTTGATCATCTCGAGCACCTATCAAAGTCTGTTTCATGACTTTGACAAATTGTTCATACATTTTATCCGCCCTGATCCTGTGTCGCGATACAGGTTGTGTTTCCGGATCGTCATTTGGTTCTTCCCTAGAAGAACCTTCTGACATCTTATAATGGTTTTACGGAGGTTAAATTCGACTAAACTCCCACTATGGTCGCCAAAAATTATTTCTTGTTTTCGAACAAACTAGCCTAGGGAAAGATTTAGAATGTTCGATCCAAGCCCCTTGATAATTCTCAACCTAGAATTATCTAATAACCCCTGCCTATATGTGCTAATGGTGGTTTAAGCCTTGTAAATAACTTTCGTGATATAAAAGGAAAATAATAAAAAAGATACAGTAATATTCAAGCAATTTAATCAACACTTAAACGCTCAAATAAAAATATATCTTGATAACTAAGAAAGTTATGCCGAAATTTAAGCAATTAATCAACACTTAAAAACTTAAAAGTAGATATACCTCCATGAATTCTTCGGTGAATTCTTCTTTACACGGAAATAAAATGCTCGAAAATACCACTGCTAACGAACTAATTTAAGATTACTGACTAATTATCCTATAATCTAATTACCCTAAATTTCTAGACTAGTCTAATAATAGAACGAAGGAAATTTTCTGCAGTGAGTGTTGTCTCCTCTTCAATTCTTTTTCTTCCTCGCATATATACTCCTGGCCTTCTGTCTTAGTTTTCTCGTAACCTCCACGTTCGCCAACTCGCGGAAACTGCTCGCAACTTCCTTTTTAAATTTACTCCGCTTGGCGCGTGTTTTCCTGATCGGATCACGCTCCCTTAAACTTCTCTTGCTTTCTCCCTTTTTTATGATCATTGGGCTTTTAAAGACTTGCCCTCTATTCCTTGTGTTCGAGTTCTGGGTCCCACAGTTGACAGGCCCCATTTTAGCCCGTCTGATCTCATTAGGATTGCACTTCTCTTTTGGGCTCTATATGTGTTACCGGCGCAAAGCCCATTTTTTCTTATATGTAAACAACCATACCCAGAACTTAATTTTATTCCCTCCTTTCCTTCCATCTTCCTCCTACTCCACCGCCGGCTACCGAAAAACGTCCGACCGCCACCGCTACCCAGACCCAAAAGAGACCATAACTCTTTTAGAGCCTGAAGGCTCCCTTATATGTCAAATGAATGAAGTGTTTTCTATCTCCAAGCCAAGTTAGAATCCTCTACATGTGAGATTCCGAAAACAGAAACATGTGATTTAGTAAATTAGAACCCCATCCGCCCCATCTTTTAATGATGGCTCGATTAGTGTAAACTACAGTCAAAAAGCAACTACATCCCATGGCATCAAAAGTAGTCCAGGTTCTCAAATCACAAAGCGATGAAAGGGACATAGTGTACCGACTCTGACGCGGCAGTTCTCAAGGCCTTATTAGGGTCAGACATAAATGTCACCTTCAAACTCCCCAATGAGCTCTTGCCCTCCACGCACCCCCCTCCTTCGCGTACTCATGTTCCTAAAAACATCCCCGTCTACTACTCTTCAACGCCCATCGGAGCCATTCTCATCGGCAGTTAGGTGTTCGTTGACACCCATAACCACCTGCTTCCTCATCCCAACAATGTAGAACATCCACCAAGCACCAGAAGTACAACTTGGCTGGGGTCATCAAGGCCTCGTCCCGCATTGCGATTATCAACCCAATGCTCGAGTTCCTCCACCACACCGACTCCTCACTCATGGCCAACATCAACCCAAATTTTTTAACGCTCGGCAAGAAAGAAAGGGGTAAGAGGTCATTTAAAATTTGAAATCTACAATTTTGTTATGTTATTCTTTATTTTTTGGGGAGAATTACTAAAAACCCCCTACAATAAATTTTTATATCCAAAAAATCCTTAAAAAATATTTTTCAATATCAAAAACCCTGTCAACAAATTTTTTTTCGTTCGAAAAAACGTAAAAGTAAAGATTAACAACTTCCTGGAGAAAGTTGCCCTTCATTCTTACGTTAAGAATTGTGATCAAAGTTTTTTAGCGAAATCTTCTTGTTTAGGATTTTTCAAGTTGATAAATTGTATAATACAATTTTTAGTTTTTAATATTAAATATTTTAAATCTTTTTTTATGATTTATTTTTGACTTTAACTCGATAATTATCTAAAAGTACCTTTTTTAAAAATCTTAAGAAGATTGAAGTATTGAACAATCTAAAAATTTGAAATTAAAATCATACTTAATGTCAATTATCAATATAAAGTTGTACAATTGATTAATTCTTATTTTAGAAGGTAAAGGGCAGTTAAATCTTTAAATTTATTAACCCTAAATGTTGGTTTTCTTGAATGAAAAGTTGGTGATATAGGTTTTTTTTTTATTGAGAAATATTATCATGAGTTTTTTTAATATAAAAGTTTATTTTAAGGAAATCTTTTAGTAATTTTCCCTTTTTTTTTTTAACAAATGGCCTTCATCATTTCCCTTATCCACTGATCATTTTCATAAACCTAAAATAAACCGTATCTAATTATGTAAATCAAAATTTATTTTTCATAATTAGACCTCACCAGAGGTATAGTTGTAATTCACCATGAAGATAGTACCCCTAGTAGTTGAAGGCACTAAACAACTAGTAACCAAATTGAGTATTTATCATTAATTTTTGAAACCACTTGGACACTCGCCACCCCTCTTATATGAATGTATCAATTGCGAAGCTCAAAACAATACACACACTACTTTTTTCTTCTTCTCCCACTTTTAGCCTTTGTGATTACCAGACTACAATGTGTGTCCTTTTCTTTCTTCTACCCACTCGTCTAAAGAACAATCTTGAAACCAAAAGATAAAAATCAATGCTTCTAACGTGCCAGAGCAGAGTAATGATTGATTTTCACCAGAAAACTCTCCTTCCAGTCTTTCAACTTAAAATGACTTGAATTTGTCTAAGAGAACAACCGGAGGTAATGATACTTTGTCTACTTTTGGAGGAAATGCCACAACTTTTTGCAAGACCACCTTATGCATTTTCAAAAGCTCCACAAAATACATTTCCTTTTCTGTCACACAATAGTTCTTCATCTTGACTTGTTGAAGACTTGGAATGTGGAAGACAGGCGGTTTCATCTTAAAATTTCCAGATAAAACCTCCTGTGAAAAATTAACATAATAATAATGTAAATACCTACATGTAAGCGTATAATTTCAACAACTGCAAAGTACAAAATCAATGCATAATACTCACATCACTCTCGTAGTTATAATCAACCACCAATGTCTCAAGCTCTGGACATAGTTCAAGAAATGCAGCAATTCCAATCAGGTCATTTTCTATATATCCAGTTTGCAGCTCTAAATATTTCAGGTTCTTGAATACAGAACATTCGGAGGTATCCTTTCTGTCAAAAACCTTCCAGGACACGAAAAAGATCAGTGTTCATTAGGTAATTTTCTTAGAATGCAATCAGAGACAATTAAACTTGCTAGAGCGACATGAATGATCAAATGAATGCTCATGCCATCTCTAAAATCTATAAATAAAAGGTAATAAAAAGTAAGAGTTCACACTGGCCCACAGGGAAAAACAAGCATTACAGATTCAATTTTCCAGAATTTACCAAAAGTGTATGTTCACAATTTATCAACTTCCGATTCTTCACTTCTCACTACAAGTGTCAAGCAGTATGAAGCCATCTGCATTTTACCTTTATTATCAAGTTCCACGCCATACATCTCAAACCAAGTGTTCCTAAATATGTATTTAGACATTGTGTCTTTTCCTTTTTACTTTTCTTTGAGCTTATTCTCAAAACATACCATCTTTTCTGATTTTTTTCTAGGTTCATTCTCCATTTATTGTTTTTTCCCTGTTTCGACTTGGTATATTTTTTTCCATTTTCTCAAAACCCATCTGTTATGAGATAAATTCAAAACAATAGATTTGCACAATAATACATTAGATTTCCACAAGAAAGAGTTCTTGCCCAAAAGCCAAAGGCTTCCCAGAATATTTTCACGATAACTTTTACAATAACCACCTCCTACCATTTAAAGAAACTGCTGCACTAATACAACCAACAAGGAAATAACAACTTAATATTCTACTAACAACTTAACATAAAATAAATGACAACTTAAGTAATTAGTCTAACAACAATTACTACAGCAACACTACTGCTTGTTCCCGCGCCTATGATACACCTTCAACGGCGCCACTTCCTCTCGCTTCTTCGTCATGTCCAAATCAGATTTCTTCGCTGCCATATCATCACACTTTGGAACAATTCTACCCCCCTGAAAAGCAGCCTTGTCCTCAAGGCTGAGATCCGGAAATTGATGTGCTAATTCATCCGCATTAACCCAAGTCGAGTCATCTTGTGATTGACCCTGCCACTGTACCAGAACCTGTTCGACGCCATTTGAGTCATCACCTGTGATACGCCAATCCAATATTGCCTCAGGTTCATACACATTAGAGTCAGGCTCTACAAGATTCGGTGGAAGCTCAGACTCAATAGGATGGTCCCCGACTACGCGCTTCAATTGCGACACGTGAAAAACCGGGTGAATCTTACTTGTAGTAGGAAGCTTCAATTTATATGCAGTAGCTCCAATACGCATCTCCACCTCAAATGGTCCGTAATATTTGGCAGCTAACTTGTTATGTGCTCGAGATGCTATTGATGTCTGCCTGTGTGGTCTCACTTTCAAAAACACTCGATCACCAACCTCAAAAAACACATCTCGACGTTGTTTATTCGCGTATTTAGTCATCCTTTGTTGAGCTTTCACTAAATTGAATTTCAATTGCCGAAGAACTTCGTCCCGATCAACCAAAACTGCTGCTACAGCAGCCACCTTGCATTCTTTCGGTAAGTGACGTGTTATCGCGGGTGGGCTTCGCCCATATACAACTTCAAACGGTGTTGTCTTTGCCGACGTTTGAAAAGCGGTATTGTACCAATATTCCGCCCAAGGAAGCCATCTTAACCACTGTCGTGGCTGCTCAAAAGAAAAACAGCGTAAATAGGTCTCCAAAATTCGATTGAGTACCTCCGTTTGCCCATCGGTCTCGGGATGATAAGCCGAACTATATTTCAACTTAGTCCCCTGCAATTTAAACAATTCCCGCCAAAAGGTACTGACAAATATCGGGTCTCGATCACTAACTATCGAACTTGGAACTCCGTGAAGGCGAACGACTTCACGAACAAATGTTTCCGCCACTGATCGAGCCGTGAATGTTGATTTCAGCGCAATAAAATGGCCATATTTAGACAATCTATCCACCACTACCATAACACAAGTAAAACCATGGGATTTGGGAAGACACGTGATAAAATCCATGGATACATCCTCCCATATCCTGTCCGGAATTGGTAACGGTTGCAAGAGTCCCGCCGGAGACATTGCTTTATATTTCGATTTTTGACACACTAAACAATTAGCCACATATTCTTGAACACACTTGAACATCCCTTTCCAAAACACACTAACCGCAATTCGTCGGTAAGTTCGAAATGCCCCCGCATGGCCACCCTCCGGCGTGTCATGAAACTCGTGTAACAAACGGGGAATCCAACTTGAATCAGCCGCTAGCACCAAACGCCCCTTATTAAACAATTTCCCTTTGTCAAGTGTGAAACCAGGTCTACTTGTTGAATCCCGGTTCAAATCAGTCACTACACTTCTGATAAATGGATCTCGCCGCTGCTCGGCCTCAATATCAGTCAATTCAGGCCATACGGGGCCACTAATTGCTGAAATTTCGCCCTCCTCGCCTCGCCTGGATAACGAATCAGCTGCTGAATTTGTGGAGCCCGGCTTATAAGCAATTTCGAAATCATAGCCGAGGAGCTTTGCTACCCAAATCTGCTGGGAAGGAGTCACGATGCGTTGTGATAAAAGATGCTTAAGGCTATTGTGATCCGTTCGAACCGTGAACCTTCGCCCAATTAAATAAGGCCTCCAATGTTGAACCGCCAAAACTAACCCCATTAACTCGCGTTCATACGCTGATTTTGAGATTGTACGATCCGCTAAGGACTTGCTAAAATATGCAATGGGCCGCCCGTCTTGCATTAACACTGCACCGATGCCCGTGCCCGACGCATCACACTCAACCACAAAATGCTTTGTGAAATCTGGCATTGCTAACACCGGAGCAACAGTTAACGCCTTTTTTAATTTCCCCAATGCACATTCAGCTGCTTCTGTCCAAATAAAAACTCCTGAGGCTTCCTTTTTTAATAATTGCATCAATGGTCTAGCGATGTTGCCATAGTCTCGCACAAATCGACGGTAATATCCCGTCAAGCCCAAAAATCCTCGCACCTCACGGACTGATTTGGGTCGTGGCCAGCTAATCACAGAATTAATCTTCTCCGGATCCATAGAAACTCCCTCGGCTGAAATGATGTGACCAAGATACTCAACCCTCGAACACCCAAACGAGCATTTCTTTTGATTCGCCTTAAATTGATTGTCCTTCAGTATTGTGAGAACTTGAATCAAATGCTCATGATGCTCCTCCCAAGTTCGACTATAGATGAGTATGTCATCGAAAAAGACTAGCACAAATTTCCTCAAAAATGGTCGAAATAAGTCATTCATTGTGGATTGAAAAGTGGCCGGGGCATTTGTCAATCCGAACGGCATAACTAAGAATTCATAATGCCCGCTATGAGTACGAAAAGCAGTTTTTGGCACGTCCGAAGGCACTACACGAATCTGATGATACCCCGATCTCAAGTCAATCTTCGAAAAAAAGGAAGCCCCGGCTAACTCGTCTAACATCTCCTGGATCACCGGAATAGGATATTTATCGAGAATGGTTACCTTATTAAGCGCTCGATAATCCACACAAAATCTCCAACTTCCATCTTTCTTTCTTACTAGCAAAACTGGGCTAGAAAACGGACTTGAACTTGGTTGAATTATCCCTGCTAAAAGCATGTCCGCCACTAATCGTTCAATTTCATCCTTTTGGGCGTGGCCATAACGATATGGTCGCACCGATACCGGACCCGAGGAGGGTAGCAGCTCGATACGGTGATCGGTGGCGCGCTGCGGTGGTAATCCATCAGGTTCTCCAAATATCTCGGCATATTGTTCTAGCACATCAGTCACGTCCTGACCACTGGATTTTGTTATTTTGGGTGATTCTCTGTTGACAAAAACAGCCCAAAATTCAGCGTTGGTTGTGTGAATAAGGGCACGCAACCCCACTTTTGAGCGACACAACGTCGAGTCACCTTGTAACGTAATCAATTCTGACCCCTTCCGGAACTTCATTATCATGGTTTTCCAATTGATTTTGACATTCCCTAATGTCTCCAACCAAGTTATGCCCAATATAACATCAACGCCACCTAATGGGAACACAAAACAGTCCGCATGAACCACATATGACGCGATATTTATGTTCAATTTACTACAAAGCCCATTGGATTCTTGGCGACGTCCGTCTCCTAATTGCACCCCAAATTTTCCAGTCGATTGCGATCTTAATTGCAATTCCTTCACCAATTTGTCGGATATAAAGTTATGACTCGCCCCGCTATCAATCAACACCGTTATCGGATGACCATCGATTGCTCCTTTTAGACGCATAGTTCGAGGTCCACTAAACCCCGCCATTGAATATAATGGCAGCGCCACGTTTTCATGTGTTTCTTCTCCCTCAGTCGGCTGCCCTTCTTCCTCTGTTAGTTCGTGATTCTCCTCGGTTATGTCTAACATCTGTAACTCCGCTTCCTCCACCAAAAGTACTCTCAATTGTTTATTGGGGCACTCATGTAATGGATGATAAGGTTGTTTGCACTTGAAGCACAGCCCTTTACTTCGTAATTCAGTAAATTCTTGTGGTGTGAGGCGTCGAAACGGCGTACGAGCAGTGGACTGGCCTGTGGCAGTGGTGCGTGTATATTGGGTCCTGGTGGATGGAACAGCATCTCGTTCCGGGTTTTTGAAACTGCCACCAAGCGAACCTGACATGGGTGGGCGACTGAAATTCGAGCTCCGCCAGTTAGATTGAATACCACGGATTGGTTGTGATCCGACTCGATCATAACGTCCGCTCGTTTGAAGACGAAGATCGGCCTCCACATTCCTTGCCATTTCAATGGCAGATTCCAAATCTTTCGGGCCGAGAATGCGTAGTTTACTCCGAATATTCTCCTTTAACTCGTTCATAAAATACCCTAAATAGTGTGCATCCGCTAACCCGGGCACCAGATTCGATATCTGCATAAATTGATTTACATACCCATCTACACAATCTGTTTGTTTTACCGCAGCGAGACGCTCATATGGACTGCCGGTGTAGCGATCATCGAATCGTATAGTTAAGGCTTGAGAGAATTCAAGCCAAGTGGTATTCGGTTTTCGATTCTTCAACCATCGAAACCAATGTAACGCGGATCCTTCCATTGCCACCATTGATAATTGTACCTTTTGATCGGAAGATGTGTTGTGGATGTCAAATTGTTGATCGGCTCGGGCTAGCCAACCAATGGGATCCGTTCCGTCAAAGATTGGTAATTGCATCGTCGTGGTTGTGATAGGCGGTGCGACAGTTTCCGTTGTTTCTATGGCTGGAACAGCATCAGCGGCGGACGCCGAGGCCGCGGAGGCGGCGGCGGCCGGCGAGGGATTCTCCGGTGACTTCATAGCACGCAGGGTTGCAAGAATTTCGGACATGTTCTGTTCCAACACGTTCATCCTCGCATTCATCCGTGTCTGCTCTTCTGTAATCACGCTCAAGGTCTCCTCCACCTTGTCAATTCTATTTTCAGATTGTGTGGTCGTCATCGGGTTTGAGATCCGGCAGGTCGGACCAATTTGTTATGAGATAAATTCAAAACAATAGATTTGCACAATAATACATTAGATTTCCACAAGAAAGAGTTCTTGCCCAAAAGCCAAAGGCTTCCCAGAATATTTTCACGATAACTTTTACAATAACCACCTCCTACCATTTAAAGAAACTGCTGCACTAATACAACCAACAAGGAAATAACAACTTAATATTCTACTAACAACTTAACATAAAATAAATGACAACTTAAGTAATTAGTCTAACAACAATTACTACAGCAACACTACTGCTTGTTCCCGCGCCTATGATACACCTTCAACGGCGCCACTTCCTCTCGCTTCTTCGTCATGTCCAAATCAGATTTCTTCGCTGCCATATCATCACACTTTGTAACACCATCTCTCTGCTTTAAAATGGATTAATCCTAATGCGTAGAGACAACTCAAAAATGTAGTAATCATGCCTTAATTTACACGAGTCTCAACAGGATCTGGAGTCTCTAGCCGCATGAATTTTAAGTGTTCTCATTTATGTGTCATGTCTTACTTCAAAAGGCATCTATTTGCCTGGTGAGTCTTTTCATTCGTAGCCATTAGTGTGACAAGACATTACGATGAAGAAAAAGGAAAGAAGATTAAGCATCAGTCAGAAAATGGTGGGCTAAATCAACAAGTTTTATCTCTCGTCCATTTTGTGGCTTCTCTAGCATGTTTATGAAAAAATAAAAAGGAATTAAGTTCTGTTTAGTATATTATTGTCTACTCATTTAAGAGAGTGGAAAATATGAATATGAAAAAGATAATGCTAAACATGTACATAAACAATGAAATGGATATTGTCATATTGAATTTTCTTTTCTTTGTTTTGCTTCAATTCGGTGTAAAGGTTTTATGGATTTCCATGAAACTTTCAATTGACCAGGCCTCCTCAAGATCATATTTGTTGAATTATAACCAAACCAGTTCTACCTCATTGCCATCCAAATATGTTACTACAGCATTTTACAGCTATTAGAAGCAAGCAAGCATGGCCTTTGAAGTAAATAATAACTAAGAGAATACCTCAGCTTTTACAATGTCCAAATTTCTAAATTGTTAAGTGAAAATGGGTATTATAAAGTTCTCCGTATTTATGACTCTTGGAACTAAAATGCATTTAGCTAACCTTTGATATGGCAGCTGCCCTCTCCCACAACATTTGAAAATCTTAATGATAACAGGTGTGACACTATAAGACCCTGAGGCCAAAGCACAAAAACTCCAACAATGGCCTCACCATTTCAAAACCACTAATCATATTCTTCAACTTATAATTATAAACCACAACGCCAACATTTTCTTGAAAATCTGGAGTGATGGAACAAGCGAGACCTTAATTTCTCTAGATTTATTTGAAATTAGAAAATAACAAATGTTAGACTCCTAATCCAACTCTACTTAACCATTTGTGGAACCCGCTAATACTTCAATCCATGCTGGACTGATCAATATACTAATAATGAGGTCTTCAGTCGATAGATATAATTTTTTTGGAACTTTAGTTTAGGGATTTCTCTTTTATTATCTTTTTTCCACATAGATATACGTATAGCACTATACTTTTTCTTCTTATCAACCTTAATATATAGAATTGCAAATGTCTTTACAAGACAAGTATTGGGTACAACAGACATATATGTACTTTTTTATATCTTTGGTCCTCAAAAGCGTAGCAAAACAATCAAGTTTTCAACTCACTCGTTATTACACATTATCCATGTTATGGGTTTATAAGTTTCACCAGCTTAATGTCTCCTGTTACTTCCCAGGAACTGATCACTAAGACATCTTGAAATCAAAATCATATAATAAGCATCAAATCTCACATTAGAGATAAAAACGGGCACCAAACTTCACTCAAATAGATGAACAACACGCCTAAACATGTCATAGTTAAGCTACTTAGGGAACTTGGAATTTAATGCAAGTAAAAGGAAGAAAAGTTACTTGAGGCCACAATTCCTGATTAACACGCATATTCCGCAAGGTAAGCCGTCCAACCCCACTTATTAATAGCAGAATATCACAACCGCCGTTAGAATCCTCTTCAGCTCTATCAAACACCAAACAAGCTTCAACCAAAGACAATAAATCCCTGCAACAATACTTTCCTACAGAAAAGCAATCAAAGCTTATTGTACGTAGGTTTGGGACACAAATATCCAAAGAGCCCACATTTGTACGATAAAACCCCAACTCTAGTTTCTTGAGTGTGTGCGAATGTATCTGAAAATTTCTCAAGAAATGCAAGTTCTGAAGAGATAAAAACTCAAGATTAACGCAGCTCGAAACCAAAGCAAACAGTAATGTATCACGTAAAGAAACATGACACAGAGTAATCGAAACAAGAGACGAAAATCTATCAGGGGATACGCTCTTAGGCCAAACAATTCGGCAACTATTGAGTTCCAAAACCGTAACCGAGCAGGGGTTGTTGAGATTAGAGAAATGGAAATCATACTTTTCATACGATTCTGAATCGTCAATTTCGCTGTCAGCCTCATTTTTGATAAACAAATCCTCAGTGAAGGAGAGGCGGAGGACGGCGGCGCCAGAAGCGATGGCGCGGCGTGTCCAGGAGTCGACTTGGATTTGGGTGCGGCAGTAGCAACGGTAGCTGAAGAGTAGGTGGAAAGAGTGGAAAGGGGTGGAATGAGGGCGGCGAATTAGGGTTTGGATTATGAATTCGGCGAAGAGTTATCATGATTTGTGGAGGTGATTTGGGAGAGAATGGTAAAGGCTCATGTCGAAATTGAGTGTGGGAATATGATGCCAGAGATTCCGCCATTGATGGGAGACTAAGCTAGCTCTAATGGCGTTGATGGTTTGAAGGAAGGAGAGGATATGAATGAGGAGGTCTTGTGAGAGGTCGCCTATGCTTGTTTCCTCCATTCATAAATCACACGTAAGAAGAGACTGTGTTTGTGTTTTGGCGGTTTAGGTAGGAATTGGGCAACAAAGTTTGTAAAACTGTCCCAATTTATAATCAATCCGTATCAAACTGTTTTTGTCAAGTTGCGCTGCCAAATGGATTTGATAGTAGTCTTTGATGTCCTCAATCTTACTGGAAATTGCTCGAAAGGCATTTTCGCATCTTCTGATGTCTTCAATGGAATACCCGGTAAAAATACTCTTGTTCCCTTGAATTGTCCACACATAACTTCTGCATCAATGAGATTTCGACCAAATCTGCGACACATTAGTCTAGTACCATTGCATAGCCCAATCTTGGGACCAATGTTTCTTAGAAGCATAATTGATGCTCCTTTCTTTAGAACCAGCTTGTGAGGCGGGAGATTACTGGAAGTTAGGGAATTCAGAAGTTCAGTAAAGTACAAATTGTTCATATCCTCAGGTACCGAGTCGAATGAGTAAGATGTAATTTCTTCCTCACCCTGGAACAATTGAATTACTTTTTCATTGAGCTTGTTAACCTCTTCATTCAATGGTGTTATTATTGCCTTGTCCATCATATACTCAGGACCATAAGTATGTGAAAAAAGACCAGGAAAAACTGATTCAATCAGACGAT
Organism: Buddleja alternifolia; assembly: GCA_019426215.1. Taxonomy (NCBI): domain Eukaryota; kingdom Viridiplantae; phylum Streptophyta; class Magnoliopsida; order Lamiales; family Scrophulariaceae; genus Buddleja; species Buddleja alternifolia. The sequence goes on along the minus strand of CM033392.1, from coordinate 45,095,359 downwards.
GAATTGAATGTTCACCAGCCCATGGTATAGCCATGAAATCTGGTATCCTTACCATATCATCTTGTACAACTGGTTCTTCCCCATTGCCTATTCGAAGCAATAATTCAGAGAAGTTTCGATCATTTTGAGCTCTAATGTTCTCTTCCAAGTGAAGAACCTTAACATTGGACCATAAATATGATTCCACGATGCTCGCCTTTACAGATTGTAACCTCGTGCCTCCAACGACAACAGGAACAACTTGACAAAAATCACCTCCTAATATCGTAACCTTGCCACCAAATGGCAAGTCAATTTCAAGCATTTCTCTTAAAGTTCGATCCACAGTTTCAATTGCTTTTTTATCCGCCATCGGTGCCTCATCCCAAACAATTGATGATGCTCGACCTAGCAATTGACACATGTCTGATTGTTTGCTAAAAGTGCACTTGGAATTTGAATCTAACTTAATTGGAATTTTAAGCTTTGAATGTGTTGTTCTACCACTTGGAAGTTGGTTTGCTGCGATCCCCGATGTTGCTGTAGCAAGCATTACAAACCCTTGTTTCCGAAAACTTGCAAGTAAGGTTCGATATAGGAATATTTTACCAATTCCACCGGGTCCATCTATGAAGAATATAGCACTTTCCTTTCTCATTATTGCATTCCTGATGTTGTTAAATGCCTGCAACTGGCCTGGATTGAGTTTGTTGATGGCATTTAGATCATCTTCTGGAACTTCAATAGCTAACTCATCTTCCATTAAACTGGAAATGCTTCCTAAAGTTTGAAAACGCTCATCAATTTGAGGCAAGTCAAATTCTTTCGGACTTCTCTTATGCAACAAAAGTATATTATTTATTTCATGTAGAAGTCGATTCATGATAAAACCATTATTCGTAGATCTCGAAGAAGCATAGTCCTCAATCGTGTAGGCATAATTTTCTTCCCATAACCTTCTGACTCCAGTTGGTTGACAATAAAGCAATATTGTGGCAAACAACCTTCTAAGAGCTGAAGGCATTCTGACGGTTCTTGCCTCAATTAAGCATTGGCGAATACTATCATCTTCTTCGAGTAGTCCCAGTTTCTCTGCAGCTTGTTTAAATGTTGGATAATGCACATTATTCACTGTCAAAAGATCATCAAATGATTTGGGTCCTCTAATATGATTGAGTAGAATTCGCAAATAAAACCTTTCTCCTTCATTTGGTGAAACAACATATACTCAGCCAATCACTTTTTGTTGTGTTCTTCTTTTCTGCCAAATTTTTTCCTTTGACATCCATCTATAGTATCTCGGGAATTCTTTGTACAAATATTTATTAGGTTCTCTACCTTCATTATAAACTCTGAAAAATTCAGTCAATTACAAAGAAATTACAAATTTGGTCTATTTGATTAAATGAAAAAGAAATTGAAGTGGCAATTACAAAGTTAGAGGGCTTTTAACAACTCTTAAAAATATTTATAGCCATGTCCCTATTTGCCCTCTAGTTCTCATGCTCATCTTCCCTTGCTTGTTTCTTTATGAATTTAATAAACTTGTTTAGTCATGGAAAGATATAAGAAACTGGAAATCAAACATCATTTTTCACTTAGTATACACAACTAACTAACAGTGTTATAGAAATATAGGCTGTCAAAGGTCTCAAACTGGTATTTAAACTAAAATGATATACTAAAACATCATTTTCCATTCTCATAGTCTAGTTGGATTTATAAGAATATTCAACAAGTTTTGCTAACAACTGGGTTTAATCATTTTGGACACCAAGGACGAGTGTGAACAAACAACCCACGGAGCCAACCCGGGGAATGACGATGGTATCAAGATAAACAGAATTGTACAATCGGCATGAACAAAAGGATAAATTACATGGACACCCCTCCATGAGACACTAATTACAAAAATACTCTGGGGTTTGAAAAATTATCCTAACTTCCCCTTTCAGTACAACCAGATTTGCATTCCACCCTTGTTAGTGAAAATAGATTACCATTTCACCCCTGTTTTTTAACGGGTCAGAATCTAACAGGCTGTCTAGGTAATTTGCAAAATTCCTTTCGTTACAAAATAACTACGAGGTGTCGAAAAGAACAAATGGAGGTGGTAACTTTCCATTTACTTCCCGTTGAAACGCCACAATTTTCTGCAAGACCACCTTGTGCGTCTTTAGAACCCCTACAACATACAATTCGTTTTCTGATCCATGGTAGTTCTTCATCTCAACTTGCTTAAGACTTGGAATCTCCAAGATTAGTAGTTTGCTCTTAAATTCTTTAGAATCCCTTCCCTAAAAGTTTTAAGAGAATGATTATGTAGATACTCATATATACACGTAAAATTTCAACAACTGCAAGAACAAAATTAACAAAATTAACTCACATCTTTCTCGTCGAGAGAATCAAGCACTAATATCTCAAGCTCTGGACATAGTTTCAGAAATTCACCAATTCTAACCAGGTCAGATTCTTCATACTCAGTTTGCAGCGCCAAATATTTGAGGTTCATGAGTACAGAACGATGAGGGCATACTTTATATCAACAAACTTCAAGTATATATGAAGAAATTAGTTTTCGAGAAATCTTTTTCCGCAGAAGACAATCACAGACAATGAAAGTTCGAAGGAAATATTGAAACTCAAATAGTGCCAACGGGTATCCACAAGTGATAATTCAAATCTTTATCAGGTGGGATGAACCAGTAATAGAATAACTAAACATTCAGAATAATATATGTTGAGCTAGTTCATTGTCTCACTAAAACAACCAAGCAATGTGAAGCAGTTCTCATTTTACGTTTTAGCATCAAGTTTCTACTTTTTCCTATACAATATAACTTCTCGTCATTTACTAAAGTTTTATTCAAACTCTCCTCCTTTTCCTGTATGTATGTTTTATAAGGTTATTCTGAAAACATCCCATCTTTGGTAAAAGTTTCTAGGTTTTCCCTCCATTTTCTTGCTTGTTTTGACTTGGTTTTCTTTCCCATTTTCTTCAAAATCATTTCAACTATGTTTTAAAGATAAAACGATGAGGAAAGTGGTCATGGCTTAATTCACATAAATCCTCCTAAGGTTTAGAGGTCCAATTGTCGGTACATCAACTTTAAGCAATGTTTTAAATGGTGATGACATGGGGCTAGGTATTCCATGTTCCTGGGGTGGGCGAACGCCCAAGAGGCGCGTAACGCATGACCGGTCAGTTTTGACATTTTATATTTATGAATTTTATAAAATAATGTTAAAAATTGAAATGATTTGCAAAATAATTACACAAGTCACGGGAAAGTTAAGCTTAAAAAAATAATGAAGGGAAAAGCATAAAGAAAACTTATTCAATAAATAGAAGAATGGATTAATCCTATTTGAAGTTTTTCTGAAATAATTTTAAAAATTCCAACTCCCGAAATAATAATGCTAACCTTGAAGATTAAGCACATAAATTGATTTCCAAAATCCTTCTGACACTATGATGGCTGCCATGAAAAACTTTTCTGGAAGAAAAAAAGTTTTAGTGGTATAGACAATGTTTATTTAGTCTTTTTTCGATTAGAAGTGGATAGCAGACTGGTTATACCAGTCCTGAAATTCATAGGTTGCATCAATGCCTTCTTAGGGTTAGGAGGGGTGCACAACTTCCGGTTCTTCTTTTTTCTTTTGGTCAAGGAATTTGTTCAAGAAGCTATTTAATAATTGCACTAGTTTCTTTAATAGCCATAAATTAATTTTGGGGCCTTGGGCTCAATTTTTATACACTCAAGTTAGTGGTGAGTTTTTGTGATGTGGAGCAGATTGATGGGTCGGGTAGCGTGGAGGAGTCGGGCGAGACGTTGGAGCCAAGGCCATGGCGCGTTTATGAAAGAAGAAGGAAAAGAGGCGGCCAGATTGATGCTGCTGCTTAGTTGCTGATTTATTATTCTTATTATTTATTTCTATTAATGCATTAGAGTTCTTGCTTGGTTAGGAGTCTTTATTTTAGGCAAGAGAATTATTGGGATTGTATAAATACCTTAAGTAGGGTTTTGACATAATTTTTATCGTATGATCAATAAAGTTGGCTGGGCAAGAACGTGAGTTCTTGAGTTTATTCTTGTTACAAATATTTACATACAAATTCGATTTTCCACTTCCATCATTTTGTTTTTAAAAATGAACCAGCTTCTGGGTACAAAAGGGGCACCAAGCACCTAGGACAATTGCCTCATGTAATCAGGCATACAACCAACAGGCTAAACACCCCCTCCATTTGCCCAGAGGCATTTTGATAAAGCCCATCCTTAGAGTGCTCCCAGAGAGTGCCTCTTAAAAAACTGATTTTAACTTTTAAGCAAGTTTCAGGGGCATTTGGGTCCTAGTAAGGTCCTTTCAACAGGCTCCCAATACATACATTTCCAGGTGAGTCTTCATCAGTATCAATTGGCGCAATGTGGCAATCACAAATGAAGAAGAATGAAAGAATCTTAAGCAAAACTGAAAATGGTGCTTTAAACAAATAAGTGCCATTTTAATAATTCTTTTTCTCCCTTGTCTGTCAAAAATTCAAAAAAGACTTACTCTTCAATACATTTTATCTCCTCGTTTAAGAGTGTGGCAATAACGCTAAACGTATGCAACAGTAAAAGGGTTTGATTTAATTCATCATAAATAGTTTCCGTATTCCAAGGAACAATAAGATGATCAAAGCATCTCAAGTATGTAGCTGACGAATTTTACCAATAGATTTTGGTGGGATGGAACAAACAAGCTGAAACAAACATGTCTATATAACATCAAAATATTCTCTGAAACAAAAGAAACTTTATGCATTTAGGAAGAAAGGTTACCTCAAACAATATATACTGATTAATGTTCAAATTCAGTATGTCAAGGCTCTCCGCACCACTTAATAATTTCAGAATATCCCAGCAATAGATATAATCTCTTTGCTCTCCATCAGTGAAGTCCAGATCAGCTTCAACCAAAGACGATAAATCCCTGGAGTAATACTTTTTCACGCAAAAGAACTCAAACGCAATTGTACTCAGATTCGGGGCACAAATATCCAAAGACCCCACAGCACGGCTAAAACTGGGCTTGAAATGAAATACCCCAACACCAATTCCTCAAGACCGTCCGAATGTATCTTAAAATTTCTCAATCCACGCAGGCATGATAGAGACAGAAATTCGAGATTAACGCAGTTCGAAACCATAGCAAAAAGCACCTCATCATTTAAAGTAACATCATGAAGATAAATTGAAGTAAGCGAGGGAAATCCGTCGTCCGGCACACTCTTAGGCCAAACAATGCGACAATGACAAAGATCCAAAAGCCAAACGAAAGAGCAGTCCAAATCCGAAATTGGCTCTTCATCTCCAGACGGATTCTTGAAATGAGAGAAATGAAAATCATACCTTGCGAAGGAATGACCTTCAGTTTTGATAAATTGTTCTCCCTCGAAGGAGAGGCGGAGGATTCCGACGCCGGAAGTGATAGCGTGGCGGATCCAAGAGTCGACTTGTCGTTGGGTGCGCAAGCAGCGGCGGTAGCTGAAGACGAGGCGGAAAGACTCGAGAGGAGTGGTTTTAGGGCGGAGGAGTAGGGTTTGGGTGACGATTTCGGCGAAATCTTCTCGGGAGTTGAAGAGGTTTTTTTTGGAGGGAGAATGGTAAAGGCTCATGTCGAAATTGAGTCTGGCAATGTGATGCCACAGATTCTGCCATTGTTGGGAGACTAAGGTAGCTCTACTGGCGTCGATTGTTGGGACGTAGGAGAGTATACGGACGAGAAGGTCTACTGGGAGGTCTTTTATACTCGTTTCCGCCATTGATGGCTCCGAAGGGTTCTTATTTTATTTGATTTCACTTTTTCACTTTTTACTACTATTTATATTTATTTGAAGTGGAAGAAAACGATTTACTTTTGTTCTCGAGGGACGAGCGAGGCTTTTGGGATTTGGAGAAAATTGCATTTTTTGTCATATTCGTTAGGGGTGTTCGTGGTGCGATTTCGATTTTTTTTTTACTAATTTAAAATCGAATTGCCAAGTGCGATTTTTTGGTAGAAAAATTTCAAATTATCATTTTGAAAAATAAAATCAAGGGTGCGGTTTGGAGCGATTTTGGGCGGTTCGATGCGGTTTGATGCGGTTTACGCTTTTTATCTAACTAAAAATAAATATTTCAGGATATTTGCATAAAAGTGTCATTTTTTAAACATTACCTAACTAAACCTAATAATAATATTTCACATAGATAAAAGTTATGCTTAACAAAAATTATTTATCCAAAAACTACATAATATAATCAAAGTTTCGCAAAAACTTAAAATATTGGACTAAGTTGTCCTACTAAACAGTCCATACATAATAATGAAATAGCCTACAAAACTTAAACGAAAACAATATGAAAGTTGGTCTACAAGGCTAAAACAAAATAAGAGAAATACAAATTTTTCGGTACTTTTAACTTACAAAACAACCTATTAATAGTTAATATTTAATATATATATATAATTAATATTTATAATATAAAAATAAATATATATAAAAAAATGAAAAAGCTCGCGAGCCTTTTGAAAGCCTTAGAAGTCACAGACTCAATCTTTTAGAATAAAACTTGTTTCCTTGTTCTAATATTAATCATTTTTAGTTTTATGATTAAGAATTTCAGATGAATATGAATTCAGTTTTTTAATATAATTTAATTTTTACTATAATTTTTATTTTGAATAATATAAAATTTTATTTTATCTATTGTCTCCGATTGATGATGAAATTTAAATTTATATTTCCGTCTCTATATTCACCTCAATTTATAAGGTGAGACGAGATATGTGTTATACGTACATTATAAGTTATCGAAAAATTATCTCTATCAAATTATAATTCATTTAAAACATATCATCCATAACACAAGATTCAAAAATCAATTGAATAACATTTTGAAGTACCTATTTTAATTTGTCTAAAGTTCAAAAAGATATTATATTTGTAGTATATAAATTGGTATATTCAAGATTTCATTTATTTCCCCAAGTCCATGCTTCAACAAAATATGGACACGCATCTTGGGTGAACACTTCAATAACTTTTATATACTTTTTATTGGTCCATATTAGATAAAAACTCATTTTATTTAATTATTTATTTAATCTATCATGCATTTAGAGTTTAGGGTTTAGAGTTCATGGTTTAGGGTTTAGGGTTTAGGGGTTAGAGCTTAGGGTTTAGGGCTTAAGGTATCAATCTATAGAGGTGTTCATCAATTCGGTTCATGTTATTTGATATATCTAATCTAGTATTACTTTAATCCTAATTCAAAATGAATAATTAGTTATAGCAAATGAAATTTAATTCTCAATATCAATTTCAATATGATTAAATAATAAATTCATAATTTTCATGTAAAATAATGAATAAATGTTTAGAAAATAAAAATAAATATGTATATAAATATACCACATAAGATCCTTTATTGCAAAATGGTGTTGCATTTCGTATTGCGTTTGTTTTTATGCATGACAAGTGTATAAATATTTTCCTGAAATATATAAGTGATTTGAATTTTATACACTTGTCATGTATAGAAGGCAATGCAATAGGAGATGCAATACCAATTGCAATAGAGGATCCGAATTGTAAATATACATATGGATAAATATAAATATAAATATATAAAATAATGGCGGTTTTGCGGTTCGGTTTGGTGCGGTTTTGGTCCAAAACCATCACCAAACCAACTTTGCGGTGCGGTTTTTGTTTAAAATCGAAACCACGGTTTGTGCAACGGTTTGACGAAAACGGTTTGGTGCGGTTCGGTGCGGGCGGTTCGGGCGGTTTCAGAAAGTTGTTGTCCAGCCCTAATATTTGTCTACGGATCATATTCGCTATTTCTTTATTCATAATCATGCACAAAATCTTTCAAACAAACTGATCAAACTCTAGAGTAAAGAGTTGACCATTAAATTTTGATCGAAAAATTCGATTGAGACCAAATATATAAATTTTTAAAAGTTATGAAATATAATATAAGAATCACATAACAAATGAGACTACAATTAAAAAAAAACATATGAAATCGAAAATGCAATTTTTCTTGAATTTCCCAACTAACTTCAAATTTGAAAATGCCCATTTAAAATAAGGGAAAATTGGTAGAAAATCCCCAATTCCTATCAAAACTCACTGTTCAGTCCCTAGGCATATTTTTAAAGGCTGAACTCCCCATCTCAAGTTAAAACTTTGTTCTAACTCCTTAATGCTGATGAAATGTCTGAAATACCCCTAAAGGACTCTTAATTACACTCAGCCATTTGAGAGAGTTTCTTCTGCCCACTTTTTTCAGTTCCCGTTAAACTCTTCTCTTCATCGTTTTTCAGTCGGAGCTTCGCCGTCTATCTCTCTCGCTGGAGTTTTAAGTCGTGTTTGTTCCTCCCCAGTGCTATAGCCATCGTCGCTCTTCCTCCTCTTCATTTCTGCAAATTATTCGAAGGTAATTTTTCATTTTAAGTTTAAAAATTCTTCATTTTGGTTTTAATTTTTGATGCTTCAGTTCAGAGGTGTTCATAACTCAAACAAACTTGGGCACAATTGTGTCAATGTGTACGGTGATTGAAACAAAAACCCAATTTTATTTGGAAAACCCTAACTATTCGTTGTTTTGGTCTTAGAAACAGCCTAAAAATTGGGTTTTTTTTAGCTGATTAGACGCCAAATTGATGATCTCACATGAATTTTATCATACGCCATTTTGGTTATCTGATACTTTAACTTAGTGGTGTTCATACGTCAAACAAATATTGGACACAATTTTGTGAATGTGTACTGTAATTGAAACAAAACCCCAATTTAATTTTGAGAACCCTAATTTCTCTATTTTGGTCTTATAAACAGCCTAAAAATTAGTATTTGTAGCTGAATAGACGCCAATTTGAAGATCTCACATCAATTTTATCATACTTCATTTTGGTTATCTAATACTTCAACTTAGTGGTGTTCATACGTCAAACAAATTTGGGACTTGTTTCGTGAATTTGTACTGTTATAGAAATAAAACCCCAATTTAATTTCGAAAATCATAATTTAATTATTCTCTGTTTTGGTCTGAATAATTCATTTCAATACTATGAGTTTGTCATTTATTTAGTGATTAATGTATGATTACTTCCCTATGCTTTGCTTAATACGACATTTTAATACGATGGCTAATTCGTGATGTTTAATGACATACTACTAATCTGATACTTCATATGATGTATATCCATACTGAATGTCTATTACTTCATACTTAAGAAGCTTTATATAAGTATTGTAATAGTCTCCATTGCTTTTGTACAGATGGCTAAGAAATCTAAGGTAAACAGTAATGCAGCATCCACTTCTACACCCAATTCACCTAAGAGTATTGCAAATAAATGCAGCAGGGCAGAACTCTAAGCCCGGTGTTCTCCTACTAACTTCCTCAACATCGTGGAGAAGTTGAGGAAGGAGATGAAGGTGGAGCACCATATTCACTTACAAAGAACTCCTTTTTGCATAATATCTGGACATGCCTTATCTAGGCATATCCATGCACCGATTGCAAGCAATTCTTGCAAGGTTCAATGAAGAGGTCGGTGCCTTCTCGGTGGTGAACAATATCACTATCCCATTCTCCTCCGCCGACTTCTCGCTTGTTCTCGAGCTGCACGATGTTGGTGCACATGTTAATTTAACATTGTAGCCCGGAGCGAGACATTGGACCGGCTCTTCCCGGATAAGAAGGTCGAGTTGATTACTCGGACTTTGGTTGCTGAAAAACTGAATATTTATGTACATATGAGTTCGGAAAAAGGATATTGAAGATTTTGTCTGACTTTTCGTTCTTTTACTGTTTATTTGTTTTGTTTTTTTTGGGTAAAAGTAACTATTGTACTGCAAAATTTGTTTATCTGTATCTTGATGACTTGAGTACCCTGGGGACGTATGCTTGGGGACATGCCACATATTCATATCTGGTTTCCCAAATAGCGCCTTATGGGAAAGGGGGAAAGAGATCAGGCTATGTCGAGGGGTGTATCGTCGGCTTGATGGTAAGCATGTTTTGTGCTAATATATTCAATAGTTTGATTCAATAATTATTCTCACAATGCTTTACGAATTGTAGGCTTGGTTCTATGAGCACGTACCCTCTTTAGGGATGCAGGAACAGGTTAATGTGTTACCCCGGTTGTTCGGTGGGGTGTAGACAAGAAAGTCCATGGTGTCGACTCTTCCGACGCTATCCTGATCAGCCTTCTCTCGCATGATGTAATGTTTTTAGTTATTTTTTGTTTTCTTAGCTATTCTTTATAAATCTAAAATAACTAACAAAGATCTAAATTTTGTTCTTGTCATCAGGTTTATCCCATCATACCCTATACTGCGGAAACAAAATTTATCTATGCAGTGCAACACTCAATTGAGGTAAATTAGCATTGGAAGTTTATGCATTAAGATTTATCCTTTACGAGATTATGTACTAAAATAATTTATCTATGCAGAGGTCATTTGGCAGCAACAGCGACCCTAACACCTTGATATATCGCGTTCAGAGATTAGAGGCGGAGTTGAAGGTAAAGGTGGAAGAGAATGAGGCTTTGAAGAAAATAATTTTTTATCTAGAGAATGGGCCGAAGGAGGAGGATGAGGAGGCTGACGATGAGGAAAAGGATGGGAAGGAGGTTGAAAGTCCCGGTCCCTCGGACATGGACACGGTGAGCCATGCAGAGCATCAAGGTGAGGAGGCTAAAAAACAGGATGGTGCCCCACAAACTTCCAATGTACATGAAGATGTGGCTAAAGTGGTGAAGAGAGTAAGGAAAAAAAAACAACATCCAGTTGACTTCATGACACCTCCGGGCACCACACCAAGGCCGATAAAAAGAGAGAGATCAGCGCGACAACGATGAGTAGACAGTTGTATTTTCTTGTTTTAAACAATGTTGGATGTGGAATGATGATAGATAATTTCATTTTCTTTTTCTTTTTTGATGGATAGTTGTTGGGTTTTTTTTTTTATCTTTTTAACAGGGTAGCTGTTGACAGTATATATTTCATTTTGATGTATATATTCCGTACCTCTTAGTTTACTTCATATATCTCAATTGACTTGCAACCATATGTCGATATTATGTATTTATACATCAATTTGAATGTACCCATACGACATATTGATGAATTATTAAGTCAATTGATGGACATCCATATGTCAATTTGAGTAGTCATATCAACTGTACTTATACGCTGATTGATGGAAAACAATACGTCAATTGGCAGACAAACATATGTCAATTTCAATGTACTAATATGTCAAATGAAGGGCACCTATACGTCGGTTGATGGAAAATAATACGTCAATTGATAGACAAACATACGTCATTTAACATGCATTCGTACGTCAATTTCAGACAAATATACGTCGATTAATGGAAAATAATATGTCGATTGACTGGCGCACATACATCCATTTGTGACAAATATACGTCGATATTATGTATTCATACGTCATAATAAGTGTATGTACACGTCGATTGATAGACATCCATACGTCGATATTATGTATAAATACGTCATATAAAGTGTACTTATACGTCGATTAATGAACAATAATACGTCAAATGACATACATTCATACGTCAATTTCAGACAAATATACGTCGATTAATGGAACTAATACATCAATTGACTGGCACACATACGTCAATTTGGGAGAAATATACGTCGATTGATGTATTAATACGTCATAATAAGTGTATGTATACGTCGATTGATAGACATCCATACGTTGATTAATGTATAAATACGTCATATGAAGTGTACCTATATGTTTATTAATGAACAATAATACGTCAATTGACATCATTCATACGCCAATTTCAGACATCATTCATAGTCTTTGGTACATACATTGCTAAGTCAAGTGATTACTAGTAGTAGTACCTACACACCTTACGTTTGTGAAAGAAATGTAATATTATTGATGTTGAGAATCCTGTATTCATGCACAACGGAAATGGTAAAAACAGATCCGGATTCACAATTGGATCACTTTTGGATTTTAATAATTTTTTGATGTTATTTTTTGAAAATTAAACATGAAGATAGAATCTAATTTCATCCTTTTTACTAACCTTTTGATTTTGATGAAAATCTTGATCTTCCGGATAGCAGCAATTCAAAACTCCTACCTCTAGATATCACGCCGGAACGAGCTTCGAAGAAAAATCCTCTACTTTTAGACCACTATGGCCGACGAATTCACTAAGGGGAGGAGAGAATATTTTTCTCTTCTTTCTTTGCTGTCAAATCTATTGTGAGAGTTAGGTTTTGACTGAACCAGTGATAGGTATTTATAAGGAGTGGTGGGCTTGGAATTAACTAATTCCTTGAGCCCATCCAACTTCTCAAATAAACGCCCATCACACCCGTATCATCATCCTCATTGGGCTAAGTTGACTTTCAACTTAGTCCAATTATTAAATTAGGTCCAATATATTTTAATCCAATTAAAATATAATACTAATTAATATTCATCCAAATTAAATAATCTAGTTATTTAATAAAAGGATGAGTATAATAAATAAGTCTATTTATTTATTATAATTTATTTATTTCCAATAATCTAATTAATCAAATAAATTAGTGCGTTCATAATAAATACATCTAATTATTTATTATTAAGTTATTTCCATTAATCCAATTAATCAAATAAATTACCCAATTTATGTATTTGACGATGAAAGAATTCTCTTAGCTCAATTCCTTTTAAGCGTAACTCTCTAGGTTCGTTTCAATTGGCATTGAGAGGAAACCAAGGATGTGGGTATCACTAAGCCAATCACGTGGACTCACATCGAAACCCAATTGAAATGAATGGATCAATACGAACCTTTAGGTCACAGATATCGTGTGAGTATAATCCCTTCACTGTAACATCCCGATCAAGCGAGAATCATGGAATATGTCAAACTCACAAGACTCGATGTTGTGCTTCAGGGAATCATAGTAAGATGAAATTACTGAACTACCCATATGTACTATACATAAGTTAGTTCTCATGCTTTTGCCAAAGACTTATAATTTCATTTACCTACGATCGCACAGGACGTTAACTCGTTACTACATGAGACAGTGAATCCCCTATTGGCAATAACTGAATCATTGCCACTTGTCCTTCTGAACCGCACTTCGAGGTTGATCCCACCAAAGGATGAAATGGATCTAACTACTCTAATAACTCGTCCAGTGTCACAGCTCCAATCTTCGTGAATCCTCAGGTGTAAGGCTTACGCGCACTACCGCGACCAGTAATTCAATCATTGACTATCTAAGAGTAAATGCCCATGTGATTGAATTACGGCGAGTCGTGTTTGAATATGTCAATTCCATTGATATATCTATGACCAAGCTCCCACCATCCAAAGTGACTGACTGACACTCCTTGTTAAAGCTTGCGTCACACAAGTCTGGTCTTAATGCCCAATCAAGACTCATCGACTCGCGAACTCTGGTTTAAGTAAATAAGGAACTGATACTTCTAGTGTCCATCTCCTTAGACCATTGAGGAGTAGAAGCTCCCTCTTGATTACCTTGGACTTATTTTGCTCAATACTTATATTAATGCCATCAAGATTGATAAGAACAAGTTATGCCTTTATTAATGAATAAGAGTTCGTACAACATAAATGTAATGCCCTAATTATCTAATTCCTCTGTGGCATGGAGGCCATAATCCTAACAATTGATTCAACTCATATGATCTGAACATAAAATATTACAAACTAGTGCATTCGTCATAAAATACTTGTCCAAATATATTCACGTGTGTCAATGGATTTAGGGTTTGGGGTTTAGGGTTTGGGTAAGTGTCAAACCGACGTACTATTACATATGAAATGTTGTGCTGTAACGACTAAATGGATGTATTTAATAGATATAAAGACTGTACGTCAACATTGAAGATGACGTATAATTTGTACAGTAACGACGTACACAGTTGACCTAAAGAAGTATGTAAGTTGTCGAATGACGTACGTGGTCTACTAGGTTAACGTATGTGTATAAATAAATTTTACATTTCAAATGACATATTTTAGGGATGTATTTAATAAATATAGGGGTCGTATGTCAACATTGAAGATGACGTATTAATTCTACAGGGTGACGTACGTGGGTGACCTAATGACGTATGTGCGTTGTCTAATAATGTACGTGGTCTATTAGGTTGACGTATGAGTATATATAAATTTTTACATTTCAAATGACGTATTTCAATAGCAAAATGACGAACTATTACATATGAAATGTTTTTAATGACTAAAGGGATGTATTTGATAAATATAAAGGTCGTATGTCAACATTGAAAATGACGTATTAGTTGTACAGGAACGACGTACGTGGGTGACCTAATGATGGATGTGCGTTGTCTAATGATGTACGTGGTCTATTAGGTTGACATATGAAATATATATAAATTTTTACATTTGAAATGATGTATTTCAATAGCAAAAAGACGTACTATTACATATGAAATGTTGTATTATAACGACTAAAGGGATGTATTTAATAAATATAAAGGTCGTATATCAACATTGAAGATGACGTATTAGTTGTACAGGAATGACGTACGTGGGTGACCTAATGACGTATGTGCGTTGTCTAATGACGTATTTGTATATACCAAATGATGTAGTTTTTTACCAACTGACATTGCTTTTCACACAAACCAACGTGAACTTCCTTGTTCTCATACAAGGAGACACCACGCTCCTTTCTCACTCCTCACCAAACATCAGAATTTCATCAGTCTTCTCCAAGAAGATGAATGGACGCCATGTTAAGCGAACAGGCTTCACAACCCTTCATCACTCCTACTTCTTTATAAATATCTTGCGGTTTCCCAGATTTTTCTTCACCACCTCTAAAAGAATTAAAAAATGGAGCATGATTATCGAACTGTTTGGTCTGACACCACTGAGTTGAGACTCCTGGACATACTTCGGAGATCTGATATGTCTGTTGTTCTGAAAGAACATGATCCTACTGCTGATGTCTGAGAGAGGTCTGGTACAGATTATATCCGCCGTTGGTTTTGGTCTGATGTAAACTCAAAAATTAACTGGGCATGGCTAACACGTAGGTTCACAGATGATGAAGTCAAGCAACGATTTCAAGAGATACGTAACCGGTACGAAGTGTAATCTAGTGCTCTTCTTCTGGAACCCGAAGTTGAGTGGGATCCAGTCACCAACATCGTAAGGGGTATTAGTGCTTTTTGGAACACATATCTACAGGTATCATTTTTACTATTTGGTGTCATAAATGGTATCTTTTTATGATAATTTTATAGTGATTTCATATGATTGTATTGATTTGTATTTCTTATTGTCTATGCAGAATAACCCAAATGCTGCTTAGTACCGGTATGAAGGGGAAGTACATTGGGAAAAGATTAAGGTCTTATTTAACGAGAACTTCATCCCTGAGCCAGATGTATGGCCTGCACCACAACCATATGCAGGGCTGGAGAATGACGATGAAGACCCTATGGAGAATGACAATCAAGACCCTATGGAGAATGGAGATAATGAAGATCATCAAGACCCTATGCAGAATGGTGTGATGGAGAATGGTGTGGTGGAGAATGATGTGGTGGAGAATGGTGTGATGGATAATGGTGTGATGATTAATGGTAGTGACTCTGAATAGGTTTATGTTTATGACCGCTGGCTACATATTAGGTTTTTTATTTTTAATTAACAATGGCAATGTAATGAAGGCGGATACTATTTAATATTAATATGAATTATTATTTATGATTTTATGGTTACTTTTTAGTACAATATCTTCAAATATAATGTCAATTGACTTGAATTCATACTTTAATTTGAATGTACTAGTACGTCATGTCAAGTGTACCTATACGTCAATTGATAGACATCCATACGTTGATATTATGTATTAATGTGTCATATCAAATGAATCTATACGTCGATTGATGGAAAATAATACGTCAATTGATTTCCATTCATACGTCAATTTGAATGTACTAGTACATCATATCAAGTGTACCTATACGTCAATTGACTTCCATTCAAACGTCGATATAATGTATTAATACATCATATCAATTGTACCTATACGTCGATTGATGGAAATTAATACGTCAATTGACTTACATTCATATGTCAATTTGAATGTAATAATACGTCATATTAATGTATTATTACGTCAATTGATAGACATTCATACGCCAATTTCAATGTACTAATACGTCATATCAAGTGTACCTATACGTCAATTGATTGACATCCATATATTGATATTATGTATTAATACGTCATATCAATTTTATCTATATGTCAATTGAAGGAAAATAATACGTCAATTGACTTCCACTCATGCGTCAATTTACCTATATGTCAATTAATAGACATCCATACGTCGATATAATGTATTGATACGTCATATCAACTGTACTTATATGTCAATTGAAAGAAAAAGATACGTTGATGTTATGTATTAATACGTCATATCAATTGTACCTATACGTCGATTGATGAAAATAATACGTCAATTGATGGAAAATAATACGTCGTTTGACTTCAATTTATATTGTTATTTATGATTTTATGGTTAATTTTTAGTACAATATCTTCAGATGGAATGTCAATGAAACACATGATCAATTGTACCTATACGTCGATTGATGAAAATAATACGTCAATTGATGGAAAATAATACGTTGTTTGACTTCAATTCATATTGTTATTTATGATTTTATGGTTAATTTTTAGTACAATATCTTCAGATGGAATGTCAATGAAACACATGATCATAGATTTTGTGCAACACCTGGTGGATCTCCAAGAAAATGATCCACCAAAGTATTTATTACAAGCCAACAAAAGTAATGTTTTTGGTAATACAAGCGAAACAAGATAATACAACACAACCATAGTACAAATCATAATATTACAACTCTTCGAATTGGCCTCTCTCATTTTCTAGCAGCTAGTTTGTCTACATGACCGCTGGTATTCCTCCATCGCTCGGCATTTATCGGGTCCTCTTTCTACATATAAAGAGTGAAAACAACGAGAAAGATTATTGTTAGTAAGAAGTAAAGGTAAATTGAAGTTGTACAACACCACCCTAATGTTGTCCTAATAATTTACATCCGATGTAGTATCCACGAACAAATGCAGTATCGAAATGTACATGTGCAGTATTTGTATTATTATCCCATATGAGGTAATTTTAGTGCATAGTAGACGTATTTTCACATCATAATATAGTACGTAGTATAGATACATATGTTACTACTACGAACGTATTCCTAATACATAAGTGGCGTAAGAAAGTGCAAAGCAAAAGCATTGTTAGTTTATAAATGCCATACTTTGTAATTCAAACGCAATATTTCTGTCTAGCTACATGAGGTAATTGCCAATTATTCATAAGCCATACGTATACGTGATTTCAATGATTAATGCAGTATTTTATAACTTGAGTAATACTATCAAATGAGCTTTCTGCTTCTCATAGCAAACAAACAAAGAGCTAGCGTTCCCCAAAGTAAATGCCACAAAGTATTACCTGCTAGTATAGCTGTTTTCGCCTCGACGTTCATTTGGCTCGCTATTGGGAACTGCCATCATGTTAACAATTGGCAGGTTGAGGCGTTTATGCAGCCGACACATATTGAGGACGTCTTCATCCTCTTTTAAAGTCACATACAATTTGTTAGGAGGAGCAAAGTATTGCAATTGAATACATCCTAATTTCATTTCAGGCCACTTTCTTGCAAGAACAGTGAAAACCTCCATCAGAGTGGTCCCTTTAAAAATTGAAATCACATCAAGCTCATCGTTGCATGCGCAGATTCCTAATATCTGAAATTTACCTGTTTGCGCAGTTGTATCCATTTGCATCGTTACTTGTGGTGGTGGTGGTAACAGACCCAATTCATATGGTTTCTAAGTTGTATAGGATGACCCAATTTGCATCGTGGAGTGGTCGGGTAGCAGACCCAATTCAGATGACGATTATCGGAAAAAAAGTAAAAAAAACAATCGAGCTTGGAAATATAGGATGGACGGAAGGCAGAGGGGTGGTGGTGGTGGTTGTCGTCAAGTAACAGACCCAATTCAGATGTCAATTATTAAAGAAAAAAAAACAATCGGAGAATATAGGATGGACAGAAAGCAGATAAGGCAGAGGTAAATTGATTTTGCAGATTTTGGGGGTGCAGGGTGGGTGATTAGTTAATATAGGGTCTGGTGGGAGTGAAAATAGCAAAAGAGGGGGGAGGGGTATTTTAGACCTTTTAGGTGGGTAGGGAGCTAATCCAAAGATTCAATATGAATTGGGGAGTGCAGAGTTGAAAAACAGGGGGGGGGGGACTGATTCATGAATTAGAACATTGAATGAGGATTTATCTCTAAAAATCCGTTAAAATAAGGGGTTTAAAAAATAAAGTTTTTTTTGTAGAGTTTATATTGACACTCCATATGATTTTATAAAAGCAATCTACACCTATTTTAAAGTAAATAGGTTGACAATAATGTCCTCAACGTTTTCATTTAAATAGTTTTTAGTCTAATTTTGCATAACTTTTTCTTTGGTACAATTTTTTTTGCATAATAATACTAAACAAAAGTGCTCATCTTCTCAAGCATATTTGCCTGTAGTCAATATTGGTAATTAATATAACATCAAACACTAAAAAACTAGCAAAAGAGGTAAAAATAATTATCGAGTGATAATACACTTATAAAGGATAAGTAAAATCATTTTTACCACCAAATATAATAATATTTTTATTTTTGTTTAATTTAATTGAACATAACTGTCAATCTTTACTCTCAATAATTACATTTATTTTATGCTTATAACTTGTTGGTATATGTGGTTCTCTGAAAATAAGTTACTTATGGGAATAGTCCCACACCAACTTATACGGTGGTGTCTCTCTCTCACACATTTCGTGACGCTGAGTAACCTTCTCCAAAATTGATTCACACTCATTCTGCATCTCACTGGTTGGCGCCACAACCGGGTCATTTCAAGATTAACTTTCACGTTTCTAATTTCTCCAAGCATTGAAGTACAAGAGTTGGTATCATTGGTCGAGACGAAGAGGGTCATTGTATGGCGCGGTGCCAAAGACATTTATCCTACATCACCTCAATTAATTGAAGCACTTATATGCTTGGAAGGTTTGAAAAAGGGAAGGTAGAAGGGCTGGAGTAGGGGTGACCAACGAGGCGAGCCGGCTCCCAAAAATGCATGTTCGAAGGCTTGCGAGCCAGCTCACGAGTCTGAATAAAAAATAATATTTTATTTATTTATTTATTGATATATACATATAATATAATATAATATAAATCTTCCATAATTTTGTTTCCTTTCTAGAATCCATCATGGCTCCTGGGCATAGGTGGTATCAGAGCCATGTTTTTAGGGGTAATCATGTGGGTAAAGATACCATCTCTTAAAGCTGCTATAAAGCTTTCAGGTAACCCTTCCAAAGTAAGGGTATTAAATGCAATTTGTACTAATCCTATATGAAGGAATTTATAAGTATTTCTATGAGGGAGTATGTCTTTTTCAATAAATAGCCTAATAATGATTTCCTCATTATGAAGAGAAATAGATTCTTCAGTGGTTTTAACCAACTGTTTTAATCCTAATTTTTCGAAGGTTCCTAATTTATAAATTGTTTTTGATTCTATTTTAGGAATAGTCCACTTATTAAGTAAATCTAGAAATAGCCTAATAATGATTTCCTCATTATGAAGAGAAATAGATTCTTTAGTGGTTTTAACCAACTGTTTTAATCCTAATTTTTCGAAGGTTCCTAATTTATAAATTGTTTTTGATTCTATTTTAGGAATAGTCCACTTATTAAGTAAATCTAGACATACTCCCTTATATAAATACTTATAAATTCCTTCATATAGGATTAGTACAAATTGCAATTAAACCCCTTACTTTGGAAGGGTTACCTGAAAGCTTTATAGCAGCTTTAAGAGATGGTAGAAATTTAAATTGGAAACAATCTTTAATGGGAATTATACAATCTAGTCTAGCGCATGGTCCAGTTTATTTTGATGTTTATCCAAATTTACAATTATCTTTATCTGATGTTAATATTCTTGATGCCTTGACTTTGAATGTTAAAACCCATGGTTATAACTATGTAGCAGGATCAGAAGTTATCTGTATTTGTTATAGAATTTATTATAAACCTTTATATACTTTAAATCCTCATTGTAAAAAAGTGGATAAACCGTTAAATGAGACAATAATAATTGAGACTAATTTTAGTAAATCTAATATTATAACAAGAAGATCTATAAAATGGGAAGAAATAACTTTTCCTGAAAATTGGATTATTGAAAGAGTTGTTCCTCCACAGCAATAAATTCAATCAAATCTTATAGATGTTTCACAAACTCCTGAAGGAACTATAAATTTACAATTTGACAATACTAATAGATTTTTGGAATCTTCATCTAAATTGTCTAGATCTAGACCACAATCTATGCATTCTTATATATCACCTATTGATTATATTGTTGAAACCCCTTTTAGGGCCTTTATTTCTCCAATTAGAGACGAAAAAGAAGAAAAAAAAGAATCTTTAAAAGATTCTAGAATTGATGGATTATATATTAACAAAGAACATATTGTAAAAGGTTATAATAATAAGCAAGCTAATATTAAGCACGCAGAGACAATGTCTGAAATGAGTATGTCACCTTTCTAATGAATTTTAGTCACAAAATTGATTTTAGTCCTGGCTCTGAAGCTATGAAAACTATTTAAAAACAATTTAATTTATCCAGATGGGAACTTTTTAGAAATTGGTTTTTCGATAATTTCAATCAAAATGAACAAAATTATATACATAACCAATTTTATAGAGAGTGCTCTGAAAATAATTCTTTAATTCCTTTTGTTCCATGGTTTATGTCCACCTATGTAGAACAATACATTTCTGTTATAGAAAGAAACTATAAACTTTTAAATGGTCAAATTAATAAAGATATTTATCCTCGTCAAGCATTTCAAATGGAAAAAGAGGGAAAATCTGTAATTTTCTTGCTTTTTCAAAAATATTTGAAAATGATACTTTACAAATTACATGTAAACATATAAATATTCTTATAGAACAACAAAATTATGCTAACCTATTTCTTAACGTTCTAGGAGAACAAATAGCATCTTTACATGATAGAGTAACTAAATTAATTACGCTAATAGATAGATCTAAAAATCCTGATAAGGATATCGAATTAATTGAAGATGGTCATACTGCTAGTCTAATTAAAGCTGGTCATACTGCTAGTCTAATTAAAGCTGGTCATACTGCTAGTCTAATTAAAGCTGGTCATACTGCTAGTCCAAGTATTCAACCTCCACTGAAATAAAAGATTTTAAATTAAAATTTGTATCAGAATTAGAAAAATTATTAAATGATAAATTTGGTCAATTAACCATAAATACTTTAGAATAAGATTTTGTTAAAACTCTTAAAGAAGGATCTAGTACTAGTGAAAAAATTAATAAAATTGATAATTGGAAATGGGCTCATAAACCTCATCAAAGATTATATTATTACAGAAGGCCTTCTCCTATGGATGTTTTACATGAAGAACAAGAATATGTCCTTAGTAATAGTTATAGTGGAAGAAATATTTATGAATGGAATATTGATGGATATACTGAAAAACAAATTTATAAAGTTGTTCATAAGATGCTTATGTATTCTACTATCTGTAAAAAATAATGGTAACACAGATAAAAATGTTGCAAAAATGATAATTGCAGGATTTACCGGCCAATTAAAAGGTTGGTGGGATCATTATTTAACTCAAAATAATAGAGATGAAATCCTAAATACTGTTAAACAGGAAGATAATAGGTTAATTGAAAATTCAGTTTACACTTTAATTGTTAATATTGTTGAACATTTTATGGGAAGATATCCTGATAATAGTGAAACTATTCGCACATTATTACAACATCTTAAGTGTAAAACCCTAACAGATTTTAGATGGTACAAAAATACTTTCCTAAGTAGAGTTATGGAATTACCTGAAAGTAATAGTTCTCATTGGAATTTATTGATGGATTACCTCATTTATTTGCAGAAAGAGTACGAAGAATTTTAAGAGGTAATTTAATGTCTATTCCTTATGATAATTATACTTATGGGAAATTAATCGGAACATGTATTCAAGAAGGATTAAATCTTTGCAATGAAATTAAATTAAACCAACAATTAAAAAGACAAAATCTAATAGAAAGAAAACAATTAGGCCAATTTTGTAGGCAATTTGGCATGAATTTACCTTTTCTACATAAAAATGTAAAAGGAAAGAGAAAGGATAAAAAATTGGATTATCCCAAAAGGAAAAGAAAATATTCTCAAAAAAAATGGGAGAAAAAATTAAAAAGAAAGGAAGAAAGGGAAGAAAATAAAAAAGATAAAAGAAAATTTATTGTTTGTAGAAAGTGTCGTAGAACTGGTCATTATGCTAGAAATTGCTGGATCAAAAAGAAAATTAATAATCTTCAAATAGATAATGATACAAAAGAAAAAATATCAAAAATATTACTAAATTCTGATACTTCTGATAATTCTGAAACAGAATCATATTCGGAATATAATAGTGATTTTAAAAAACTTAAAGCCTTGGAAAAGGCCTCAGTAATATCTGAATCAGAATCAACATCAGATTCAGAATGTGAACCCTATCGTCAGAGACAACCTTGTATCAATAATATTGAAGAAGAAGAATATTATAAAATTTTATCTCAGTTTCAAGATATGGAAATAAATGTTATAGGTAGTCAAAATATTTTTGAATTACTTAAACATATTAAAGATTCTGATTTAAGATCCAAAATAATCGATCAAATTGAAAATACTCCAAGTACTTCTAGTGATACTAGAAATATTAGAGAACAAGTGATAACTTCTCCTGAACCATATTCAATAACTGAAGTTTATAAACTTCTCAAAGAAAGACAGGTGGTTACAACCCCTACATCCTTAAATGGTATTATGATAGAAATAAATCGTTTACAAAAAGAAATTGATTCTTTAAAACAAGAAAATAAAATTCTTGATAATAGAATATCAAGACTAGAAAACAATTCTGAAACTAATTCTGTTACTCAAGAGGAACAAATGGTCAATATAACTAATTTTCAATTTCCAAATAATAGTTTTCTAAATACTCTTGAACAAATAATGTCTCAAAAATGGACTGTTAAAATTACTCTTTTAATAGATAATTACTTTTCAAAAGAGTTTATTGCTTTGATTGATAGCGGTGCAGATTTAAATGTTATACAGGAAGGATTAATTCCTACCAGGTATTTTCAAAAAACTACTCATACATTATCACATGCAGGAGGACAAAAACTGGATATCAATTTTAAGCTTCCAAAAGCTTTTGTTTGCATTGATAAAACTTGCATTCCGACAAGTTTTTTACTAGTTAAAAATATTTCAAATCAAGTTATACTTGGTTCACCTTTTATCACAAAAATTTATCCTTTTATAACAGTGAATAAAGATAAAATTATAGGCACTTATAATAATAAGCCTATACATCTTAAATTTGTGACAAAACCTTTTTCAAAAGTCTTACATGGGATGTATGAACATCTTAAAGCTAAAGAAAATCAATTGAATTTTAACTGTTGAAGAAAAACTTCAAAATCCTAAATTACAGGATAAAATAAAACTTCTTCATAATAAATTTTGCTTAGACTCACAAGACAGAATAGGAGGGGCACCTGTAACTGTACAAGAAACTGCAGAGTTTAAGGAATGCCTAGAAGATTGTGAGATAGAAGATATGAGATAGATAGGACATACATATACATGGAGTAATGGACATGACCCTGGAGACAGAATATACTCTAAAATAGATAGAGTACTAATGAACCAGCTATGGTGTGAAGCATATTCAGAAGTTGTGGCACAATTTGAAGCAGTTGGGGTCTCAGACCACACCCCTATGATCATCAAGATACAAACTCAGGCTCCACATAGAGTAATCCCATTTAAATACTTTAATATGTGGTCAGATGCACCACATTTTAAAGAGCTTGTGGCAGAAGTATGGAATCAACCTGTGAGAGGTACAAGCATGTTTAAGATAGCACAAAAATTGAAAATGCTTAAGAGTAGTCTCAAAAAGCTTAATAAATCTCAATTTTTTGGAATGGAACAGCAAGTACAGGAAGCCAGGGTTCAGCTATAGAAAATTCAGGATCAATTGCAATATCAGCTAATGAATGATAACGTACAGTAATAGGAGAGAGAGGCTGTCAAGAATCTGCATGAGAAGAGTATAGCACTAGAAAAATTTTATAAGCAGAAATCCAAGGCAGATTGGCTAACAATGGGGGATCAAAATACCAAGTTTTTCCACTTATTGATGAAGAAAAGGCATTACAGAAATAAAGTGGCAGTCATTACTGATGAGGAGGGCAATACCTTGACAAATTATAAGCAAGTGGTGAATCATCTCATTGAGTTTTATAAGCAACAATTGGGGCAGTGTGGTAGAAGAGAGAAGTCTGACTATGCTATTTATGAAGCAGGACCAAGATTGTCAGTGGAGCGCAACAAATAGACCTCATTAAACCTTTTAGCATGAAAGAGATTAAGAAGGCCATGTTTAGTATACACAGCTCCAAGAGCCCTGGCCCGGATGGCTATGGAAGTGATTTTTTCAAGAAAGCTTGGGGTATTGTGGGTGAAGAAGTAACTGAAGCAGTGTTAAGTTTTTTCGTGGAGGGGCAGCTCCTCAAGAAAATGAATAGCGCTACCCTAGCCGTTGTTCCAAAAGTAGATAATCCTCTCAGAGCTGCTGATTATAGACCTATTACCTGCTGTAATAGTGTCTATAAATGCATTTCTAAACTGTTTACAAGTAGACTAGCTGTTGTGCTCCCATATTTAGTGAATGGTAATCAAAGTGCTTTTGTGAAAGGGATATCAATTGTGGAAAATATCCTAATTAGTCAGGAGATTATTAGATTATACAACAGGAAGGCTGTTTCTCCAAGATGTTTGATGAAAATAGACTTAAAAAAGGCTTATGATTCAATTGAGTGGGATTTTATTGAAGAGATGCTAGAAGGATACTAATTTCCACTGAAATATACAAGATGGGTTATGGAATGTGTAAAAACAGTCAGCTTCTCTATTGCAATAAATGGTGAGATCCATGGGTACTTCCAAGGGAAAAAAGGAATTAGGTAGGGAGATCCAATACCCCCCCCCCCTGATTTTTGTCCTTGTTATGGAATTTTTGACAAGAAACTTAAAAGTAGCAGCTACAAAAAGGGATTCCAGGTTCCATCCCATCTGTAAATCTATGGCCTTAACAAACATCTGCTTTGCAGATGACTTGATGTTGTTTTGCAAAGCCACAGATCAATCGGTTGCAATCCTTTGGAATCAATTTGAGAAATTTTCTGCCAAAATTGGACTTAAGGTCAACCAAGGGAAGTCTCATATGTATATTAGAGGGGTGTCATAAGAGAAACAACAGCAGCTTCTTCAGCTGACAGGATTCCAGGAGGGTACTTTTCCTTTGAGATATCTGGGGATTCCATTATCTCCCACTAGATGGAACCAAATGGATTGTCAGTGTCTTGTGAAGAAAATGACTAAAAGGTTAACTTGCTGGACATCACGAAATCTATCATATGCAGGCCGCGTCCAGTTGATAAATTCTGTATTAATGACTATACATGTCTACTGGTCCTCTGTTTTCATTCTACCTCAAGCAGTGATAAAACAAATTGAAGCTAAATGCAAAGATTTTCTGTGGGGAAAGAAAGAAAATCAGAAGAAAATGGCACTGATTAGTTAGGATGTTGTGTGTGGAAAGAAGAAAGTTGGGGGGTTGGATATCAAAAACTACAAATTGTGGACTGTAGCAGCTATTAGAAAACATGTTTGGGCAATTTCTCAAAAACAAGACAGTTTATGGGTCAAATGAATTACTGGTATTTATCTAAAGGGTGCTGATTTTTGGGACTATGTTCCTCCACTGGATTGTAGCTGGAATTGGAGGAAGATCAACTCAATCAAGTAAAAACTTATGGGAGGTTTCCTGGATAATAGGTGGACTTTAACAAAAACAGGGCAATATACTATCAAAAGTGCATATAATTGGTTGCAGGGTACAAGGAAAAAATTTAAAGGAGCTTGCATTGCTTGGAATACATTGAATGTTCCAAAACACTCATATATCATGTGGCTGGCTTTACATAAGAGATTGTTGACTAGAGAAAGATTAGGCAAGTTTATATTACTTTCTGATTGCACATGTGTATTGTGTGGGCAAGGAGAAGAATCAGTGGAGCACTTATTCTTTGTATGTAACTAGGTTCAACAGATTTTGCAGTTAATCATGCAATGGATCTAAGTTGATGGGTACCCTGTACTTTATGCTAGATGGATTAGATGGCTAGTTTATGCATTCAGAAGATGGGAGTTGAAGAAGAAGATTATAGTTGCTGCAGTGGTTGGTGTTGTGTATAAAGCATGGGAAGAGAGAAATAAAAGAGTCTTCACTCAAGTGGAAACATCAAGCAACCATGTTGTTGAGATTTAAAGCAGGATCTGAGCATTAGATATACAAGGTGTTATAAGAAAAAAATGTCAAATAGGGATAGGGTATACATAGATTCTATTATACAAATGAGTAGGTACTAGTTAGTTAGTAGTAGTTTCTTTTTATTTTGCACACATGAGCACATATTTGATTATGTAAATGCTGTGTGATGTCTCATTGTACATTTAGGTTGTTTGGTGATGAAGTTCTAACTTTACACCAAAAAAAAAATTTGCTTAGAAATTTGTAATGACATCCTAATGCTTTTTGGGATAGAAAGAAACATATTGTTGATCTTCCTTATGAAAATAATTTTGATGAGAAAAATATTCCTACCAAAGCTAGACCTTGTCAAATGAATTCTGAATACTTAGAATTATGCAAAAAAGAAATTGAATCTTTGCTTAATAAAAAATTAATATGTCCGTCTCAATCTCCATGGTCATGTACTGCATTTTATGTTAATAAACACAGTGAACAGGAAAGAAGAGTTCCTAGACTGGTAATAAATTATAAACCCCTTAATAAAATTTTAAAATGGATCAGACACCCCATTCCTAATAAAAAAGGTCTTTTAGATAGATTATATAATGCTATTATATTTTCCAAATTTGATTTAAAATCAAGATATTGGCAAATTCAAATTAATAAATCTGACAGGCATAAAACTGCTTTTAATGTTCCCATAGGACATTATGAATGGAATGTTATGCCTTTTGGTCTGAAGAATGCTCCTTCAGAATTTCAGAAAATAATGAGTGATATTTTTACTCCATACAGTGAATTTATTATTGTGTATATTGATGACATTCTTGTTTTTTCCAAAGATATTGAATCACATTTTAAGCATTTAGATATTTTTAGAAAAAATATTATTCAAAATGGATTAGTTATTTCTAAACCAAAAATGTCCTTATTCCAAACTAATATTAGGTTTCTAGGACATAATATTGAAAAGGGTAATATTATTCCTATAAATAGGAGTATAGAATTTGCTTCTAAATTTCCAGATGAGATAACTGATAAAACTCAATTACAAAGATTTTTAGGAATCTATATATAATAAAACACAACTTTTAAGGCCATCCAAGTAAGCGTACGTGTGGATAGCCTAATTGAACTCAATTTTGCCACATAGGCAAAATTGAATAATAATATATATTTTGAATTTAAATATATATAATCATCAATCTTTATCCAAATATATTAACAACTTTATATCTTTTTTGGATAAAGCTAAAATAACTAATTATTTTCTATTATTTTCTAAACATGTGTTCTTATTCCAATTTCAAATTTCAAATTCAATTGTATTTCATGTAACACGTAAAATACGGTTTTGCACCAACATAGATACCTATGCATTTTAATTCTTTGGTCATCAATTTCGGCCGCAACTTCAAATTTGAAAAGAAGTTCTATTTGGATTCATGAAATGGAGAGTTTGGTTAGTGAATCTATTACTAGAAAATATATTCAAAGCAAAAAACTAGATTCATCAAATTTAGGGATTTTTTATTATTCAAATTTTAAAGTATTTTAAAGATAATATCTATGTGCTATTTATATATGAAAAGTTCACTTTATTTACATAGCATTTCATTGTTACCTTTCTAAGAACAAATTAATGTAGAACCCAACTCACCGGTTATCAACCCATCCCTTTTTTTTTAGTGGCTTAAATAGTTCATTGTTATCCCATATAGAAATTTGTCAATTGCTTATATGGAGGTGAATATTACTATATTTATCAAGTTCATTTTGTATATTTTTTCATTTTGATCTCATAAGTTATTGAGTTTTGCATATATTTTTTGCAGGAATTTAACATGATTGCTCATATTTATGTGGTGGTGCATCAAGATCCGAACACAATGATTTCAATAATAGTATTTAATGAAGTCAATTGAGGTTGTCATTTGGAACTTTTCATTCGAAAGAGGACCTGGAATCAAGGTCCAACAACATTAACATAAGGTATTAAAGAGATAAAATTAGTTTGTCGAAAGATCATTAAACATTTAGTAGTCTATCTTTCGTTTCGTATAATATTTTTATTATTTATATATAAAATTACTTCTAACGTCTATTTTTCTCTTCATATTTGCAAGTGCAGGAAAAAGTTTTATGATTATAAGCTTGGGAATAAAGATTAAATATGGAAGGTTTTCAAAATGTTGTAGAGCAGCCATTTTTGAAGTAATGAGAGCAATTGAGTTGGGTTTGCTGCCAATTTTTTTATTTTTTTATTCAAATATTAAGACCTTTTCTTTCAATCCAAACATTGTTATTCATTTTGATTTGATTCAGTTCTTATTTTTTTCAGCGTTTATTTACCCATCTAATAAATGATCATCCATGTTAGAGTTTATTGCTTGATTTTTTGGAATCTGGAATAATATCATAACAATGCATTAAAGTTTGCACAAGAGGAACTTGCTCCAAGGAAATAGTAAAACGTAATCACAATGAAATAGTAAAGCGTAATTCACATATTGATTTGTTTAAATTTTTTGTAACATTATGATGAAGATTGAGTATTAGTGCTTTTAGTGTGATGAATATGACTTCTTAAAGATGTATTTATGCAGATTGGAGCTTAATACATTAAAAAACTCATAGATGCATGAAATGTTGGACCAAATTAATCGGTCACGAAAAAGTTAATGTATAAATCACTATTGTTGGCGCTGATTAAACTATAAAATAATTTGGGCTTTCGAATTACAGAGCCCAAATAACTCAAACTATAGAAATTCGAAAAGAAAGAAGTTGGACCCGAAAATGAATAGAACAAGGCCCATTGAATTTAGAAAATGGCAAAAAACATGGGCTGAATTGACAAAAGCCCAAGAATCGAATTTGAAAAATAAAATGAAGTCCAAATAGCCAATCATCTGCAGAGGCGCGCTAAGTTGAAAAGATTTGAAAGAACAGTTGAAGACGGTTGACAGCGGTTCCAAAAGTAGAGGAGAACGTGGAGGTTGCGAAGAAACCGACACAAGAAGTGGAGTATATAAGCACAAAGAGAAAGAAAGGAGACATCACAAGATCATCAGATTTCTACATTTTCGTTCTCTTAAGAGTAGTTTCTAGCGTAATGTAGGAGTAGATCGTAGCATAAATTAGGAGTAGCTGTAGTGTAATTTAGTATTAGACTCGATGGGATTTGCCTTCAAGGCATGTATCAGCATTCGCTTGCTTGTAATTTTTCAGAATTGAAAACTTTCATGGAGGTATAAATTATCTTTTATTCAGATTTAAGTATCGGATAGGTAATTTGTATCTTGACTTGAGTTTTTCATTCACCATTCTCATATTCGAAATGAACAACTAAAACTTCAATTAATGCAATTCGAACGCAGGGGTTGAAAAATAATACATTCGAAAGAAAGATTCTCACGTAGGTATAAGATTAT
The DNA here is from genome assembly GCA_019426215.1 of Buddleja alternifolia. NCBI lineage: Eukaryota > Viridiplantae > Streptophyta > Magnoliopsida > Lamiales > Scrophulariaceae > Buddleja > Buddleja alternifolia. The sequence goes on along the minus strand of CM033392.1, from coordinate 45,065,300 downwards.
CTTTTGTCAAATTTAAGTATCTGAGAGATAATTTTTATCTGGACTTGAATCTTATCTTTCATCTAAAGAAAGATTCTCACTTAGGTATAAGATTATCTTTTGTAATATTTAAGTATCTGAGAGAGAATATTTATCTGGACTTGAATCTTATCTTTCATCTTATTATTGCATTCGAAGACAATAATTAACACCCAAAATAATACATTCGATCGAGAGATTCTCACGTAGGTATAAGATTATCTTTTGTCAGATTTAAGTATCTGAGAGATAATATTTATCTGGACTTGAATTTTTCCTTCACTGTATTATTATTTCATTCGAAGACGATAAATATTTTCATCAATTGCGGTCCGAATAATTATTTTAAACAACACGCCGAAGTGTTAAATTCTAAACCACCGTTTAGTGTATCGAACTCGAACGCAGGGGTTGAAAGATAATTTTAAGTGGAGAATTATCGCGGGGCTCGGAACGCGCAGTTGGATCCACCCTAATCTAGTTTATTTTTTTAACGAAACAGGCGCGTGCCGTTGATTGTTATCCATCCTATCGAAATTTTTAAGGCAATCATGCGTCCATTTAACAATAGAAAAGAGAACATGGATAATCATAGAATTTTTTTTCTCAAATTTGAACCAACTCATATAAGTGACCAAAATAAAAAAGAATCAACTTAATTAACTTGATATTAATTTATTTAATAAGAATATCAAAAGACAGTGGTACTCAATTAACTTGATATTAATATCAAAAGAAATTGTAGTCATTCATTCAACCTAACTTTAACATCGGCAAATCTCTCTTGGTTTAACCTCCAAAAAGGAAAAACGATACCGTGCTTTAAACCAAAAGACAACATTAATTAATCTAATAATTAAACTATTAAGCTTTGATTCCTCTCAAAATGTGATTGACCGATCCAATTCCCCCCTTTTCTATATAACTATCTCTAAAATAATTATCAATCCTTTTTTTACTTAATATTTGATTTATAAAGTTTACTAATCGTAAAATATTAGTTTTTAAACTAAACTAATATGATTTAATGCTCTTATAAGAACTTTTTCGACAATATTTATCTATTTTGAACCAAACCTTTTAGTTTGGGTACTAAAAAAAATAATTGAGTACGCCCTTATCAATGCGAAATTGAACGAAATGATAAGTATATACTTTTGATTACTTTTCTCTACATTGTTATAAGTAATTATTTTACATATTCTTCTATTAATTCAAATGAAAACATTAATTTTCTTCTTTATGTCTTTCTTTTATTGATGATAGTTGTCAGTTATTATTTGTAAATAATTGTTTTACTAAGTTTAGCAATCATGAATAACTTTTTTAAAATTAAATTAATACGATCTAATACTTATGTGAAATAATAGTTATTAAACTGAATTAAATATTTTAAGTTAACAGATTATAAATAAATATATTCTGTAACGACAGATAAATATTTTTACTATTATTCTCAACATAATTAGGGACAATACATATTTTTACTAATATTCCCAACATAATTAGGGTCCCGTGCCTTGGCATGGGGTTACGACTAGTTTAAATTATATTTCAGCTTATTATAAAAATCTTGCTGAAGATACTGCTATTTTATATGATAGATTAAAAAAGAAATCACAACCTTGGTCTGACTAGCATACTAATGCTGTCAAGAAAATAAAAGAAAAAATTAAAACATCACCTTGTTTAATGTTGGCAAACCCAAATTGGGAGAAAATTGTAGAAACTGATGCTTCTGAGATTGGGTATGGGGGTATCTTAAAACAAGTTAATCCTGTAGCAAAACAAGAAAATCTTATTAGATTCCATTCAGGAAAATGGAATAATAGCCAGAAAAATTATGCTACCATAGCTAAAGAAATTCTTGCTGTAGTAAAATGTATATTAAAATTTCAAGAGTATTTATATAATCAGAAATTCATAATCAAAACAAATTGCAAAGTATCCAAATTTATGTTTCAAAAAGATTTCAAACATGATGCTTCTAAACAAATGTTTGCTAGATGGCAGACATATTTTGCCCCTTTTGACTTTGAAATTGTCTATAAAAAAAGAGAAGATAATAATCTTCCAGACTTCTTAACTCGGGAATATTTATCATGATGAATATTTCATGCATGCAATCCCGAGGACGAGGACCCTCCTCTTATAGAGGCAGGGGTGGTCGTGGCCGAGGTCAAGATAATATTCTGACACAACATGGAAGAAAAATACTCATAGCAACAGATTTATCATCAGAATCTCAGGATCCTTTATATAAAGAATTCCTCGAATTTAAAAAACAAAAAGAAGGTCATAACCAAGCTTCCCCCTCATATTCAAAATTTTGGGGAATGAGGAAGATGAAAAAGTTCATAATATGAATTATATACAAAATGATCAGAAAAGGGTTATACTCTTTCTCAATAATAGTGATTTAAAATGGGAAAATAGTCCCTGGGATATTTTAGAAAGATATATTAATAATCATAATTTTACTTATGGAAGTTATAAATTCCAGCAATATTATGAAAAGTTACTCGATAATACGGGTACATGTGAGATACAACATTTTGCCAGTGGAAATAAAGAAAGTTATAACTTTTCAAAAATCATCATTAAAAAGATTATATCAGCCGAAGAATGGGGAATATCACCATTGAAAGAAAAAAGTTTTTATTTTAACAATAATCCCATTAAATATAATTATTGGGATTATGTAAAATCCTTTGAAAAAGTTTTCTTATATGAAAATGATAAACATAGTCATACTTGGTTTATCAAAATATGTGGAAAAGTTTATAACTATTCCATACCTAGTTGGTTTATTCATTGGTGGTAATTTTATGGCCCCAAAACAGAAATCCTGCCAGAAATCCTTAAAGGATTATTTCAAGAATGAAAAAAATATTCTGTTAAATTATCAGAATTATCTGAGTCTCATAGACTAGAAAAAATAGATACATTTTATTTCTTTATTGAATTTTTGATCCCTTAGATTTGGAAATGGGGTCCCCAAGTAGAGTATGCTGAGGATAATATCCCAGCATTGAAAAGAGTATCATATACAAAATTTTCGGAAAAAATGATTTGAATTGATCCAGAGACTAAAAACTTGTATGGTCAGGAGACCATACAAAGAATTGATGAAAACCTCAAACTTTATAAAAATATTTGAAAAGAAGCAAAAAACGCAGCAGCATCCTGCCCTTAACAGAAATATCACAACATCTCAAACAAGAAGCAGGACAAATGTCAAAGGAGCAAATGATCGACACATATCTCAACAACATGAAAGAAGAATTAATGGAAAAATTGGAGGAAGAGGAACACAATGATACTTCAATGGCCTCTTCTAGCCAAGGCAACAATTCTGCTTATCTCATAAATCTTCAGGATGCACAGGATCCCGATGACGTCACAATTGACGATAATTTTGATCAAATTATGGAAAACCTCAAGGAAGACTCTTCCAGAACTAAAACCAAAAGAACCGGCTAATCCGACAAGAGAAAAGTCTCCTTCATGAACAGGAATAATACTGTCCATAACAGTACAATTACTGTTCATAAACAGTAAAATTACTGTGCAAATAGTAAAATTACATAAATTTTGGCGTCCGCCGCCTTTGTATGTCTATAAATAGGTGGGTGGGGGTGGGGGGGGGGGACTTCTTTATTTCCTAAGCTTTGTAAGCTTAGTTTGTAGGCCTTCTTGCTTCATTCTCTTACTACTCCCGCTCTCTGTAAAATCTATCATCTACTGTAAAATATTGTACTGAACCAGCAAAGCCATAATAAAAGAAGTTTCTTGTATAAATTGTAAGTTTTCTTATTCCTTACTTTATTATTTTATTTTGTTAAAAGGATGAGACTTATAGGCTAAATCCTTTTGTGTTAAATTATATCTGAACCTAGTGATTACCTAAAACATGGATTGATAATTCTAAAAAGGAATCTATATTATGATATGGACTCTAATGAGTTTGTTTAGTAAACTGGCTGAAATAAAATTGTTGAGAATGATGTTCATACTGTTATCGTTTAGCCGTTGAATTTGGAAGTTTGGGCGTTTGTATGAATATTCTCAATACTTTAATTTCATTGACGAATTACTAAACTGTAAAATAAAGGGATAATGGCAGACACCCCCTCAGTTATGAGGTGATGTGCACTTTGCCCCCTAACTTATTGAAATGTGCACTTTGCCCCCTCACTTATCATAAAATGTGCACTTCACCCCCTCGGGCAGCTCGGGTAGGGGCAAAGTGCTACAAAACACATAAGTGAGGGGGAAAAATGCTACAAAAACACATAAGTCAGGGGGCAAAGTACTACAAAGACACATAAGTCAGGGGGCAAAAGTCCAATTTTTATGATAAGTGTAGTGTCTGAATCTGCCCGAACTGCCCGAGGGGGTGAAGTGCATATTTTATGATAAGTGAGGGGGTAAAGTGCACATTTCAATAAGTTAGGGGGCAAAGTGCACATCACTCTATAACTGAGGGAGGTATTTGCTATTATCCCTAAAATAAAGCTGTAAATCTATGGCGATCCTTGCAAAAGTATCCTTTGTGAGAAACTATGGGTCCCTCAATTTACTACTCCCTACATTAGGTCCAGTAAATCTTCAATAATTTTGTTTCCTTTCTGGATTAAATATGTATAGATAATGATATATTTAATAATATATATCAATAGAAAATTCATAATATATATGTTAATTAAAAAACGTTAATTTTTTTATTTTTCTGAGCTCGAGCTCATTTTTTCGAGGCTCGTCGAGCGCAAAAATCTTGACTTGAGCTTAAATCGAGAAATTTACCCAGACTCGGCTCATAGGCGCTCCTAGGTTGGAGTCATATATTTGTTGAAGGAGATTGTTGAGCTTGATTCACAAACTGCATTCACCTTCAGATGATTTCTCTAGTATTGGTCTGCTGTTTTCGATATTAAACATTTGTTAGTTGATTTCATTTTCTTTTGTTCGTCGGGATGGCAATTAGTTAGCTCATGTTTTATAGCACGTAGTGCGTTTTTGTTTAGAGGGGGGGGGGGGTTCCCTCCTAACACTCTTGATGTTTTGAACTCTGATTTACCGTAATATATCGATCGTTTTCCTCAAAAATTAATTACATTTATTTTAATTTGAATTCAAACTAGTCAATGAATTTTTGTCATATTATTTTTATTCCTTTTATTATATGTGGTAGTTATCCATTACTTTAAACTTGAAAATTATGAACTATCCAATTAATAAATACTTATTTTTATATTTTAATTAAAAAATTATTGTCATGCTGTAAAACTAGTTTGTCAAATAAAATGATAAGGATTTCATATAATAGGTTAATGATACTTTTGTTCATGTGCTTAATTTAAATGATAGTGGAGTGTCTTTATCAATATTTGTAGTGTCTTTATCAACTCCCTTTTATATATTTAGAAAATAATTGTTATGATGAATCAATATCATTTTAAGAGTAAAAGATCTTCTGCCCTTAAACTAACAGTTTTATATCAATTCGGAGTAGGGGTGTTCATTTGATCAGTTTGGTCTGAAATCAAATCGCAATTTCGGATCAAAAATTGAACCAAAAAAGTTTCGCTTGGTTTGATTTCGGTCAAATTGAATTTTCCCAAAAAAAGAAAAAACTATGCAGCTCGCCTTTTTCTGTATTAGGTCGGAAAAGATTAATTTAAATTATGAAGTGGTCGAGACAATTAATCAATTATAGATGCATGCAACTTAAACTTTCACAAGAATTGAAAATTAGATGGAAAAAATTGGATTTTAATTAGGGCTACTTTTTTAAAAAATAAATTCTTTTCCTATAAGTTGTCACTAGGAAACACATTTTTTTTATATAGTTTTTGTCTATATTGTACTATATAAAATAAGAAATTAAAAGATTAAAAAAATTCACTTTTCGGTTATTTGAAGCAAACCTCAAAATTGGAACTGAACCGAAAATCGACTTTTTCACAAAAAATAAAAAATTAGATGGAAAAAAATTGGATTTTAGGGCTACTTATAATTTTTTTTTCTTTATTTTCCTATAAGTTGTCATTAGGAAACACATTTTTTTATAGTTATTTTGTCTATATTGTACTATATAAAATAAGAAATTAAAAGTTTTTAAGAAATTCGATTTTCGGTTGACTGAACCAAACCTCAAAATTGGAACTGAACCGAAAACTGATTTTTTCTATAAAAACCCAAAAATCGAACTGAAATCTCGATTTTTGATTCAGTTCGGGCGGATAACCGAACCGTAAACACCCCTAATTGAGAGCCTAAACTTTTTTTTTTAATTCTAGACGAAGGGGGATACCTTGACCCAACAAATCCGGATCGATAGTTTTTTAATCATGGGCCACATAGATCCACATCCTGGAATTGAACTCCGGACCTCACAGTCTCCCATATGAGAGTGGAAGCTGATACCACTAGACTAACAAGCATTAGGTTGGGTGGGAGCCTAAACTTTCAAATGTGTCAATTTGAACTTATATTTGTTAGAGTGCATTGACATTTTTTTTTATAACAAACGTACTTATTTAAACATGAAATATTCATATTCACCCCCTCTAAACTTTCTATTATAATACCTAGTTCACCTAAAGTTTAAATTTTTTGACAAGTGCCTCCCCTCTAATATATTTGGGTAAAAAATTGATGAAATTTTACTGAATAACCCAACAATCTCATCCATGCACTTACGAAATATATATGATTTTTAAGATCTAATTCTAGACTCTTCTTTTTCATAATATACGCGAGGAAGTTTATACCGGCACTCCACATTCTTCTTAAATTAATTAAGTTGACTATAACGCTCCTCAATGTATTATATAAAATTCTTGCCAATTTTAAAAGATGATCTTAATTATTTCTTTAAATATCTTAACTTTGAAAGTTTATATTGACACTCCATATTTTGGTAAAAGGACTTCACATCCTTTTTAAATTAATTAAGTTGACTATGAATTATGATGCCCCTTAATATATTATATAAATTTTTTGCCAATTTTAAAAGACGAACTTAATTATTTCTTCAAATAGTTTTAACTTTAACTTTTGCATATTTCTTAATTTTTTTGTACAAATTTTTGCGAAATAATATCAAACAAAATTGCTCTTTCTTCTCAAGCATTTTTTTTCTCTATATTGTGATTCTTCCTATTGAATTTGGCACACATAATGAGGGCATGAAACAATACCTCTCTTTTATATCATTGCAATAATACTAGTCATATTATTTCAAACCTAGCTATGATTATCTTACTCTTGCAAATAATATGTTGTTCATTTGCATCATAATCAATCTAGTAATCAATATACCATCAAAATGTTTAAAAACTAGAAAAAATAATTATCAAGTGATGCTACTTAAGTACCAGTTGTAAGCTTCATCACCTAAAATAATAGCTAAATTTTTGGGTTAAATGCAAAAAGAAACCCTTTTTAGCTAAAAACCCCCTAAGATCACGAAAGAGCCTAATCACCCCCTGCCTTCTTAAAGAAGCCTGCAAAAAGTCAAATTTTGTAAAAAATTGAGCGTGTTTTTCATGTTTTTCACCTCTATTGGCATGCATATTTGTCATTTATACATTCTCCATATGATATAAAAGGTAAAATAGTGTTATTTCATTAAAAAAAAACACATATTTCTTTTTATCTTTTAATAAAATTTGACTTTTTGCAGACTTTTTTAAAAACACAGGGAGTGATTAGGCTATTTCGTGATCTCAAGAGGTTTTTAGCAAACAAGTTATAACACAGAGTTTTTTTTTAGCATTAAACCCACAATTTTTGTTAAACTTAATTAAACATAATTATCAATTTTTATCCAAAATAAAATAACGTTCATTCTATTTTGAATTCAAATATTTGATACGTATCATATCTACAATTTTTTTTCTTATCCATGGTAATTATCCATCACTTTAATATTTAAAATCACGAACTATCAGATTAACAAATACTCGGTTCTATATTTCGATTAGAAAATTATTGTCACATTCTATAGAACTAATTTGTCAAATAAAATGATAAATATAGTATATTTAATATTTTAAAGGGTACTTTTGTCCATGTTTTGAAATGAAATAAAAATGGGGTGTGTATCTATATAATTTTTTTATAAATTCCCGTTTTAGTATATATAATACAAAAAATTGATAATTAATGCTAAAGTTATACTATTATATAAAGTGGGAGAGACGTAAAATAACTACTTTAGGCTGTCAAATTTTGGTGAAATTTTCATTCACTCAAAATTTAACAAATGTCCTAAATAACTATCATTTCTCCACTATATTTTATTCCCTATTTTATTTTCTCTCACGTTATCTTTATATATCATGGTATTCTTCTCTTCTCTCCCATATCTTTTTTTTTTCTCACTATATTCTTTATGCTTTATTTATTTAATTTTGGTACAAAAAATATTATCAAATTGATTTTACCTAAAAGATTTTTTTTAAAATTTTTTCTATTAAGAGAACTATGCAAGTCTGAAGTAGAAAAGACCAATCGAGAGCAAAAAGACCATGCCCTCATCGTTTCCGCCATCGTCGTACGACTCGCACCCCACCACCTGATCACCACCGTCCGACGGCCGAGCGCCACCACCTCCAGCCACCGTTTTGCGCCTCCTCCAGCGCATCCAGCCATCATCGCCCATCACCACCTCCAACCACCGTTGCGCAACGCGCCTCCGCGCCACCACCACCGTAGAGTACCACCGCCTCCCGCTACTGTAACGTACACGTAAGTGTGATTTTTTAGGCAGGAAACTCTTTTAATTAAGCAATAGTTATTTGTTTGAAGTAGTTTTGTGTTTTAATCTTGTAATATGCGGAGGCAATCGATATGAAATTGGGATCTAGGGTTTTATCTTAGGAAGTTCAGCACAAAGTTGGTTTTCATGCATTAGGATTTAGGGTTTTGGCTTTAGGAGTTCAAGAATGTCTATGTGAATATATGTTTACAGAACAAAGTTCAATGAGAATGAGCCTGCAGTTTTATGGTCAATAAAACTGAAGATTTCTTGATCTCGAGCTTGCGGACCCGAGCTCGAGTCAAGCTGTTTCTGTATGCTCCAAGCTTGAGCTCTTCAAAGTCGAGTTCCTAACTTCCTATGGTAATATTGCCAGACTCGGCTCGTGTGCATCCCTATGCAGAACTATACTGCAAAAGCTATCCAAAAACACCCTTAATATATTACTAGTAAATGCCGCACACTCGTTTGCGTGTGCAAAATAGAAAAAATATTTAAAAAATTCTTTTAGTTAAAGTCAATTTGATAATTATTTTTTGTACCAAAATCAATAAATAAAACATAAAGAAGATAGTGGGAAAAAAAAGTATGGGAGAGAAAAGGAAAATAAACGTGAAATATAAAGATAATGTGAGAGAAAATAGGGGAGAGAATAAAATTTAGAGAGGAAATGGTAGTTATTTGGAACACTTGTCAAATTTTGGGTGGATGAAGGCTTCACCAAAATTTGACAGCCCAAAGTAGTTACTCTAGGCCTCTCCCACTTTATATAATAGTATAGATATACTATATATTTTGTAAATTCAATTTTTTTTATCTGTCAAGCATTTTGCTTTGGGGTTATTATATATGATTTTTACTTATATGTGTAGTAGATCCAGAGGGTTGTCAAGAAGAGTGGATCTTGGAAATCCAATGGCAAAGTAGGCTGCAAAAACTTTCGATTCTTCACTTGGTCTTTTCTGAAAGGGGGAGCCAATGGGTAGCATCGAACCATTCAATAGGTAATACAGTAATCACTCTGTGATTGACATTTGGTGTAGTCAGTTTTCCTCTATTATGTGAATTCTAAATGCTGGTTAACATGGTTTTTATCTTTCTTCTACATGACATAAATAAATAGGTTAGTGAAACTTGCGGCAAGGGCTTTTTATGATGACATAACTACGAAAGGTGAAAACCAGCCAAAGACTGGGAGAAGTGACAACAGAGGGATTGCTGTGGTCGTTCTTGATGCTCTTACTAGGTAACTTTTTTCCTTCTTTCTATCTGTTGTTGGCAAAAACTATTGAAGTTCTTTGTTCAGCAAAAAAAAAAGCTGTTGAAGTTCTTATGAATTTTTCTGAGTATGTTTCTTAGAGTTATTGTTTTGTTCATTATTATGAGCTACATGAATGTGAAAATCTTAATTATTATGAGCTACATGAATTTGAAAATCCTAACTTTTTGTTCTTAATTTTCTGTTATTAAAATGAGAAGAAACATTGATAGACTAAGTGAACAGGTTAAGTATCAAGGTTAAATGAATAAATACCTGTCAAACGCAGTTCTTTATTCTAACACTAGTCTAGGGAGAAGAAACACTGGTGTGCACTGGCCTCCTGGTATATGAGTAAATAATTTATGTGTAGGGATACCAATATTTGTCAACCCATTGATTTTCATGCAGAGAGCACTCAAAGTGATAATATGCGAAGTTATGATATGTTTAAACAATTTGTAATGCATAATTTAACAATGCTGTTGTTATGTGTGTGATTTATAGGTTCAATTGGTGTACATAAACCCTCTCAACCCAATCCACTTACTCAAACTGAGGTGACAGAAATGAGTCAGTCTGGTTTTAAATCATTTAAAGATAGCAGCAGTTTTCTACTTGTAAAGCCCCCATTTTCAGCTGGGTCGTTGGTTTAAATAGTTTGAATTAGCCATGACCTGCAACCCGCACCTATAACCTGCTGTATATACATTAGCATGTACATATTTATGATTCTTTCTAACGTTTTATACTTTATTCGCAAGACCTTATCGTTCTTTTCATTCCTCCTATATTTCTTTTAGTTTCATTTATTGAATTGTAATTAAAAATGTGCTGTGAGTTATATATGAGAGCACTAAAAACCATAAGCAATTCTGACTCCTTTTGTTAATTACTTAACCTTAAGTACCATAAAGTTAAGAGATTTTTTTTCTTATTATGTAATGCATAGTGATTATTTTTTTAATATAGTTTCAAAATTCTATTTTATTTCAATTTTCAAAATCATACTAATTTGTTGATTCAACATCTATTTTGAGGGAACATAATCTAAATCTTGCCAACATCTGCAGGGCTTGAAACAATTATTAGAGGTTGTGGTTAAATCTTTTCTCTACTTCTAATCATGTCTGGTCAATTTGTAGTTTCACTATCACGGCTAAGTTCAACACTCAGCATTGGGAAGGAAGAAATGATTACAAAAACATGTATATGAATAACTAACAGAAGATCTAAACATTTAACTATAGGAATAAAAAGTTTCGCATTTGGCATTATTTTACTTAACAGTAGTTCCACACAATCAGAGCAAAGTTATCAAATATCACAATCGAAAATAGTGGACATGGGACATGGCATTGTAGGAATACACTTATCCCAGAATATTGTTAAGTACTCAAGAACCAGTATCTCTTCCAAGTACAACTAATATCTAGGCAAAGTACAATGTTTTATACAGGTAGGCGTTGACTCTTACCATGGATATTTCATACGACCCCAGGGATGTTGTATCATGAGTTCTACTTAGAGAAATGGTAGATTTGTAATATCATGGATAGAGGCCTCTTCTACTGTTTCATGGAATATAGCACACAATCATCAGCAAGTACAAACCATTCAAACTGATTGGTCAGGATGAAAACATCTTCCGGCTGTTTCAATATATGATTCTTTGAATTCATAAGTTATTCTTGTTATCCACGGGAAAAGAAACTCGTAAGACCTCTTATAATGAGAACAACATTCAAGAAATATGACATTTTGATATATAAAATAAAGGACTGGAAGTCTTACTCAAATATGGTTTCCTTTACAGAAATGATCAAACAAACCATAATTGGTTCTCCTAAAATCCTTTAGTAAAACCTAGAAATGGAAACTAAAGCAGAACAAAAACAATGCAGAAGTAGTATTTTCCTTAGAATTCAAGAATCATAAGGTAGCACCAAATACCAATTGTGTGATCAGTGTCTACGTATTTTTCTCTACATGTATAACACCAGAAGTGGAAGTGTATGTGGAATAAACAGAACAGATATTAAGAAGTTAAATTACCAAGGAACTTGACATCTTAATTCCATAAACTTGCACTATGTCATAGTTCTGCTGTTGAAATTCTAAAATATCTGATCCTTCTCCAGAATCCCAAATTAACACATTGGGTTTCATAAACCAGCCCTTTGTGTAAATTTCTGAGTAATATGCGTTTGCCGATTATTTAGGTCATTTAGATGGTATGCGTTAGGTACTAATTCCAACTTTTAGGAAATGCATAGAGAGTCGGGTGTTAGTAAAATAAGGGCAAAAGAAGAGTGAGTGTACATATAAGTGTTAGTGCAATTTGTATAAATACGTACAGAACTTGGGTCTTTCTTTAACATGGTATTAATATGTTTACTGATTGTTCAAGGGGGTAGAAGTGGTGAAAATTTAGTTAAACAATTGGAGAACATTGAAAGTTAAAACTTATATGAACTCAATCAATTCATCTCTTGGATTGCATTTTATCTTCCGTTATCTTTGTCTTGAGGGTTACAATGGTTGAAATGAAACTTAATGTATTGCAGCTTTCCATTTGATTTCTACAAAGGTGTCAGTGGGGATTTCAATTTATCTTCGTCTCGAGGAACACAATGGTTGAACTGAAATTTAATGTATTGCAACTTTCTATCCCGTACAGGCGTCAGTGGGTGAGGGAAGAAGATTTGGCTAAGGACTTGAAGCTTCACACAAAGCAACTTCGTCGGACTCTTAGGTTCTTCGAAGAAGAAAAATTAGTCACCCGTGATCACCGTAAGGAGGTTAGCTTTGCTGGCTCAGCGTTATGGCCAAGATATTTGTGTACTTTCTTACGATTATTTTCTTTGTAATTTGTTTATCCTACACTATGCTTCTGTGATTGCTGAATCTTATGCCTTTGATTTTTCTACTTACTTAAATGTAGTGGATGGTCATTCAAGGTCTGGATAATGGCCATTGCACCTGAAATTTAAGTGTATCTGCTATGTATGCATATACCGCGAATGGACTATGTTTGTAAATGCATCTACACTCACAGATATGGATATATGTATGCATATAAACGTCTTTGACACACACACGCACTTACACTTTGACTATCTATCACATGCATGGAACTGCGGCAATATAGTATAACTTGCATTATGCAGTGTTTTGGATTTTCACTTATCTAAAAGCTAAAAGAGAAGGACCATGGGAATTTCCTGAAGAATCTATTTGTTTAATCCACAACCAGTACCTCTCTTACAGAGAACAAGTCACCTATCCCCATGACAATCCCTCTATCCCAGTCCCATGTAACTCGTGTTTCAATTATGGAAATGCCCACATCTCAGTCTGCCTGAATGGAGTCAATGAATTGGACCTTTTTTTCTTGGTAATTATGAAATGGACTTGATAAACCTGGATTTCTTGCTTAAAACCTACCCTTTTACATTGAGAAAGGTACTCTGTTCATTTCACTTCATTGATTGAAGGTCACTTTAGTCTATGTTAAAGAGGATACAGGAGAGTGAATGGTGTTTGTTGGAACCAGATCTTAGGTGGATTTTGGCTTTAAGGACAGAAGAAATTGTTCTTTTTTCCATTAGTGAGAATTCATCGTTTTGATGAAGTCGGAATGAGTTTTGTCACTTTTGAATAAAACAAACCGCATGTGTGATTCTTATTCCTAATTGTTTTGATCATATAAAAGAAGAGGGAACGGAAATAATGGGAATCACCAGCCTGGGATTGATTTTCTCTTGGAATACATCTGTGTTTTCATAAACTTTTTCTCTCTGAAGTACCTTGATTTATGTAATATATTTTATCAAAAAGCAATCTGTCAACAGTTTAGTGGTGGGCTTCCATTAGCAGTTCTTGATTATGTTGCGTTATTTCTGCTATTGCCTCATTTTGATCTATTGCAGACTGCCAAAGGTGCAAAAATATACAATGCTGCAGTAGCTGCCACTGCTGATGGTCAGCCAAATGGAAGAGAAGGCGATGAAAAACTCAAGATGCATACACACTCATATTGCTGTCTGGATTATTCACAGGTTCTTAGCTTCCCGGATCAACACAACTTGAAATATATAGTTGTGGACTGATAATTTTTGCTATATGCACACCATTCTATGTAAATTAAGTCATGTTATGTTCAAATATTTAGTGAAACGTAATTGCATAAACATAACAACTTAGACGAAAGTTACATGGTTAAGGAAACAGCCAAGTTAGGTAGTGTACACAGAATTCATGTTAGTTGTGGGACACTTTTTTAACATGGAAAAAATCGGTTGCTGACCTTGCCTTGTGAAGAAGCAAGGCCCTGCTGCAGAGATATTCGAAATTGAGGGAAGGGATGCAGAGCAAAAGGGAACTGTGACTATGAAGAGTGAGTGAGAAGAAAAGAGTAAGAAATAAGGTGGAACATAAATAGGAAGGAGTTTTCAAACAAGGAACTCTATTTCAATCCCACAAAGTCTTAAACGATAGGCACACTTCTTGAGGATGAGATCATGTATCCTTCTCTTATCGACTTGATCTGAAATTGATTGTCAAATTTTAGGAGATGTGGGACAAGCTTTATCACAAATTTGAATACATCAACATAGATCTCTTTATGACTCGTTATTCTTCTGAAGAAATTCACCCTTATTCAAAAGTTTCTGTTGCTTTCATTTCATGAAAAATTCTTGGATTGAATTTGATGGTTTTAGTGCAGATCATCAGTTTTATAACAGTTGATTACTAGTGTTGGTTTCGTATAATTTATATGCACTTTTCCAATCTTTTTGTGCTTCTAGAAGTAGCATGATGTCACACTTGGTTATATAATGGGCTGAGTTGTATCTACACGCTGACTCCGCATAAAATGAATTGCTCACAGTAATTAAATTGTTTGCAGATATATGATGTGGTAAGGTACAGATTACAGCGAATGAGGAAAAAGCTGAAGGATGAATTGGAGAGCAAGAATACAGTTCAGGAGTATATCTGCCCCAACTGCAGTAAGAGGTATCCTCCACTGCCAATTTATTTTAATTTTTTTCCTTTTTTCGGTCATTATCCATCTTTTAAAAGAATTTGAAATTATTTGAAATGAACCCCAGATATACTGCCCTTGATGCACTCCGGTTGATCACCACTTATGACGAGTACTTCCATTGTGAGAGCTGCAACGGGGTACTTGTGGCGGAGAGTGACAAATTCGCTGCTCAAGAATTGGGAGATGGAGATGATAATGCAAGGAGGCGTCGCCATGAAAAACTAAAAGACATGCTAACAAAGATGGAGGTTTGTTCTCTTTCTTTCTTAATCATTTTTGTACGACTCAACCCTCTGTCTCTATTATGTTAAATTTTGTAAAGAAAAGGAAAACCAGCCGCTATTTCTTAATACTAAAAAATTCTTGTTGCACATTTGGCAATAAGTAGTTTTCTCTTTTAATGTGTAAATGTCCTGATTCTAACATATCCTCTGTTCTTTTATTATTTTCTCTGGTTAACATATTTATATGATATTTATGCTTTCATTTTGACCAAGTAGGACATTTACTATTGTTCACCTGAAAAACTTGGTCAATATATCACTTATTATTGCTGTATCTCAATTGACTAAAGTTGTTAGCATATAGCTGTCCTCTATTATTTTTTACCTCCATATATTTTTCCTATTACATATAAGTTTAATTTTATGTAGACATGACTGAATAAATTCCTATGCTATTGTGACTGTCTTAATAAAAATTTAGTATGTACCATGTAGAGTGAAGCAAAAGATAGGATATTTTGCAATTTTTGTCTGTCAATAGTCAAACCTTCTCCAGTTTTAGGGAAAAAGAAATGCGAAATATGTTAAATATGTCTTGGATAAACTTAATTGTGCAAGTTAAGCAATAAAAGGTTAATATGGAATGTGTTGAAAAATCAAAGAAAGTCCCACAACTCTTTCAATCAATTCCTGTCCCATTCACCATTGCACCACCTCCTGAATGACCATGTACAATGAACTTTCCTCCAACAGCTTCCGTTTTCTTAGATATCTTTTATGCCACATTAATAGTCTGCCAAATTGATACAACAGCGACTGTGCCATGTTGTTGTTTAGGGATGTGTTTTTTTTTTGATGTTTGCTGCTTACTGTGAATTCATTAACTGTATATATGAGTTTGATTATCAGTGTGTTACCTTTGTGCCTATTGTTTTTTTTTTTTTCAAATGTGGGTTGTTAGGATAGAGTACATAAGGAAAGGGGACACTGATTAGATTATTGGTGCCATTTTTTCTAATAGAAGAATTGGGAAGCTTTGTAGAAAGATCTTCTGAATACTGTTTTTGAGGAACTGGAAGTAACTTTAGTGACCTTAGTACAACACATAAAAGAATATCAAACATGAGTTTTCAGTCCTAAAATCATTCTAATTTAAAGCTAATCTTTCCACTAGATATAACTTCCTTATTTGAAACTGAAATATGTTGTGTGGACAATGGCTAGTGCCTGTGTCTATGTGGAGCTCAGTACCTTGGGACCGTTATACTTGGTGAACAGCTACTAAGTCATGAATTCATGCTCTTAAACTTTTAATCAGTCACCTAATTTGCTTTCATATCCACGATAAATGTTTTCCCTTTGACCAGCAACGCTTGTTTCTTGCACTCTGGATTCGTTTTTGTTTCAGGCCCCGAAGGTGTAGAACTTCTTATCTGCCTTAGTAGCTATATGTTGGACATGCAGTCATAGTTCTCTATTTTTGATACTAATTACGGTCTCATGTTTTCATTTGGCATTTTATTTATCTCTCTCTCTCTCTCTCTCAAGATAAGATCATAATGATAGATGTATAGTAGAAATAGATCATAATGATAGATTTATAGTAGAGATAATCTAATCTGTCAATGTACTAGGTTTTTTACTTCTTCTGTCAAAGATTCCATGCTTTTGTTGTTTGAAATGTCAATAGATAATGAAACTCTTCCTGAAATGATTATCTACTTCTCCAAACTAGCAATATTTATTATATGCTTGTAACTTGCTGGGACTTTTCGATCACTTTTGAGGTTAAAAATAACATGAATGAAATTCCAATATTTTCAGCAGTCACCTAAAATCATTGTCAGCTTAGAAACAACATTGAATTGCAGATGGATATGCTATTGATCATGATAAGTGTTGTGCTCGATCAAGTGTAGAAAGAAGTATGCATTTACTCATAGTTGTACTTTTGCCTTCAATCTTTTATAGCTATATTACTATGCTCCCACTTCCCAAATTCATTGAGTCCGTTTCCTTCTAGGAACGTCCCAAAATAAGGCTCCATTTCCAAAAATGATTTTTATTCGAAAGTTACCGTTTCAATCACTGTAATGATGCAATCACACTAACTCTCCACTGCTAAGTGCAATAAATGTAAATATGCACAGAAATTTCACTATTTCCAATTCATCTAAAACTGTGGGGTCAAGATTGAACCATTTTGGTGTGGGGGGTGGAGAGAGTATTTTCTATGATCACAAGGACTGGTATCTTTTCCAATTTAGATAGAGGCATCAGCTTGCTAGTGTGATTATTGCATAGTCCATGGCGGAGAGCATTCGTTTACTTCTCATCCCATCTATTACGTACATTATTCTTCTAACTCCATATTCCATATGCAGCTGCTGCATTATTGTATTCCCATAATACGTAGTGAGTTTCTTACTGGGAGGGCAGTTTACTTAATTTACAGGTTCGTTAGTGGATGCCAGTTTGGTCAATAGTAATTTTGAATTTAATAATATTCAGTTCCTTTGCCGAGATATAAAACCAGAGGATCTTGAAAAGAAACTTTTGTTGTACTTGGTGGTCATTACCAATGAAATTCAGATAGGTGAATTTCCCATGTGTAAATATGATGCTAAATTATCACTAACGTACACTTATTTATGAATAAGCTTCAGCCTGTCTTAGTGTAAGCCATCGTCGTTACATGTAATTTCGTGTCAATTTATAATTAGAGAATTTGTAAGGTCCAAATTAATGCTTGAAGATTGAGCATAAGTTAGGTGTCTTCAGTTCCTAGCCGAATGTTCATGAGGCATCTTGTGGTAACTTCATTGGCATGTTTGGAAAATACAAATACTATTTATCAGGGATTATAGTCGTTCACAACGTGCTCTTGCTTAACCATATCTTGTCTTTTTATGCTCAAGTTTCACCTAATGCTAACTTCATTTATACTTAAAGGTCTTGTGAGATTAATGTTACTTATCAACAACTGAAAGTTACAATAATCTTTCTATAGGGTTTCCATTTCTTTAACATGCGTCCAATTCTTGTAGTTTTTTTTTGTTTTATACTTTTTATATTACTAGCAAAAAGCACGTACGCTGCACGTGAAAGTATATATTGTATGAACACTTTAAACTACACTAGCTTTGAATACTTGCAAAATGAAATGATAGCCCATATATACTTATAGCACTTCACCTCTTCAATACACAGTGGAGATCGATTTGATCTAATGATATGAGTTAATTCTCACTTACTAAATTTTGATCTTTCTAATATACAAATGAATGTTTTACATACGTTCTACACACCCTGTGGAAGTTTTATCAAACTTCTACTATTCTCTTATATGCATAATAAGTGTAAACTTGTAGGGTCTTATAAGTATCTTGTGTTGGTTATCTTCGTTCCAACGACACATTGTTGATCCTCCACTAAAAAGGTTCAAATGAGAGCTCTTTCAATGTAGCTGCCTGCATGATAGACATCTTGTCAACTACTACTTCTCAACAATGATACACTATTATTCTTGTGCAAACGCAGTATACAATTGTTAATCTGTCAATAAAAATTTGATTTGAAATTTTTTATTTATGAATATCAATTAGGCATATGATTAGTGCAGAATATTAAATTGTTCAATAATTCAGGTGCTTATAGGTATCCATAAATACACCTCAAATTTTATAGCATTCCATTGCATTTGAAAAGGTTATGATTAGTAAAATGTCATTCTATAATGCCAACAATTAAGCTCTTGGATTTCCGTAGCAGTTGGAAAGGTTGGGAGTTGGAGAGATTTCTTTCATTATTATCTAATTGTGTTATTATTAAGTGTTTAAATGTGTTATCAATGAAGAATAAATTAGTATTTTTACAATTGGAAGAAACACTATGTAAGATCCATACTTTTATAGCAGTATAGATATAGATATAGATTATTTCTCTGTCCATCATAATACATAACAGAGGAAAGGACAACAATAATTAGGAGTGTTCAAGTGATGCATTCGTATTTTTAACAGAATAGCACGAGCTTCTACTCATGGTAATATATGCATTTAATAGATGTTCAATAGATGTGTGAAAACCATTGAAATCCTTTATTTATATATGTTCATGTTATATGAAACTTGTTTTTGTGCCCACCGGACTGTCTTTTTATTGAACTGTGAAAGTTTGCTCAAATACAGGAGCAGCTGAAACCACTAATTGATCAACTTGGAAGAGTTAAGGATTTGCCTGCTCCTGAATTTGGAAGTCTTCAAGCTTGGGAACTGAGAGCAAATGTTGCTGGCCGTTCCAATGGTGACCCTAATGCTAATGACCCCTCTAAATCGTCCCTGGGTTTTGGTGGAACTCCTATGCCTTATGTTGGCGAGACAAAGGTTACCTTCCTTGCATCTTCTGTTTACTTGCAGGTTTTTTGTTTTGTTTCACTCTTGCATTTACATGGAAGATGCGTAATATTTGATCACAGATATTAATCACGGCTATTCTTGTAATTTCCTTGGTTCATGTAATTTAATACGGATATAGATGCTCAATCATTGTAGTTCAGTGTACATAAAGCATATTTCAGTATATGATTCCTAATAATAATTTCACGAGTTGGTAGCTCTGGAAAATGTATTCATCAAGTGTTTGGAAAGCTATTTAATGACAATTGTATACTTTTGTTATGAATACCTTTAAAGAATTTGTCTATTCTGCATGGTTGTTTAGAAGTGATTTTACTTGCTAGGAATTTTCTATTACTACTGTGGAAACTTAAAGCTCGGGATTGTCAGGTTGAAGTTGCCTTCTCTGGTGTTGATGATAAAGGAGATGTTAAATCACTGAACACAAGTACACCTATGAAAGTTTTGCCTCCCTGGATGATTAAGGAGGGAATGAATCTTACAAAAGAGCAACGAGGAGAGACTAAGATAGAGACAAAGATGGGTAGCACTTCAACTACTTCGGAGCTTTCAGATGACAAAAAATCCACAATTGTAAATGATGAATCAAAGAATATACAGGTTTCATTTCGTCAAATTTTCTTTAGCTTTCTTTTATTTACCCTGTACATATCCTTTTTTTTTTTTTGTGATTTTACCTTTTTTGTACAACGCCCAACTCCCTTTAGTCTATCATTAACTTTTTTCTTGTGGGTTTTTTAGGACGAATATGTTAAAGCTTATTATGCTGCTCTACTTATGCGCCAACGTGAACAAGAAGAAACGGTCAAGAAAGAAGAACAGGAGTCAAGTAATGCTACAATGTCCAATGATGTGTATAACACACCCAGTGAGCGCCAAGTTGGCATGAAGTCGAAACGTGATGATGATTATGAAGGAGATGATGTTGAATGGGAGGAGGAGGCGGCCCCTCCTGCAGCAGGTAAATAGCGTTATTTTGTTTATCTTTTATCCATTTATTGATAATTTTCTTCCAAGAATAGTAAAGTTATATTTTAGTGTTATTCAGAAATGTATGATGATTTTGTGTCAGGTGGTGGAACATCAGAACATTATAAAGTTGACTTAAATGTAGAAGCAGAGGCTTCTGAAGAAGACGAGGATGAAATAGACTGGGAAGAAGGCTAAAACTCACAATTTTGATTAGGTATTCTTTACAAGTTGCAGGCTCTTCTTGATTTGGTGTCAAAACTAATTTAGTTACTCCACTATATTGGCTGTAGAAATAATGTATATTGATTGTTTCATTGGTTGTTTACGAACAATGTTTCTAGTATTTCTCTATGAACTGCGTCGCCGTTGTACTAATGTTGTGGTGTTAATATACAAGTAAAAGTTCATAGACTAAGCGGCGTTTGAATGGCGTTTTGAGAAGCGCTTTGCAAAATAGCGCAATTACTAAATGAAATTGTGAATTTAATATTGGGGGTTAATTACACTAACCAATGTTTTCAAAACCGGCTCGGCTGGCCCAACTGGTTTACCCGCCGACCGGCAGCGATGCCGGTTCGGATGAGCACAAAAACAAGTCGAACAGAGATCTGATGTGAACTAAAATATTCATCCGGAATGACATCACATCGGGTTTCTTATAAAAATCCATCCGCTGATTGATGAATTGACCGGAGTTTCTTACTACTTGCGAAGCCAATTCCTTGACGAACAAGCGTTCATCCAGGATGAGATTTCTGCTTGCCAGAAGTAGCGCCATCTTTTGGACAGAACAGAGGTTCTCACAACCTCTTTGAATGGAAGAAAGAAGATGAGGAGGATGAGTACATCTGATAGAATCGACAAATATTCTTGTTCCTCCGAATACATTTTAAGTGTGGAATTGAAGTACTTTTCCGTGATAAGATGATGCTGTGAGAGGCATGGAGGATTTAGAAGGTTAATAGACGTATTTCATTGGAAAGGGATGATGAAGAGGTGTCTGGATTGACGTGTGGTCAGATTTATTCATCATTGCGTCGCTCGAAATAAAAGTGGGATTGGTTAATTAGCACAAGGATAAATTTTTTTAAAAAAGTAAAACTTAGCAATCTCGGATGGACGTATTTGATAAAAACATTGAATTTTATTTCGAGCACGGGCACAGCGCATCGTGCGGTGGGCGCCCTCTAGTACATATATAACACATAATATATTACACACACACACAGAGTACACTCACACTGCCCATGATATTTTAGTCTAGTGGTAAGATTGAAGCCCCATAACTTAGAGGTCCTGAGTGCGATCCCACCAGATGTGTGAGTTATTTCTCTACTTATATAGTAGTTATTTGCTTCTAGTTTGTTGCTCGTTGTTACTAATTTGTAATAGAAAATTGTTAGATTCAATATTCGATGTAACGATATAACCGTTTTATTAAAAAAAAAAGTACACTCACACTCGCACATACACGACACACCCACTAACACACACACATACAACACTCTTAACGCATACATACAACACACACAAACGCACACGTACGCATACACAGCACACACTAACACATATATACGCACACGCACACTAGATTCCGAAATGGAGGCGAGGATGGGGAGGTTGAATATATAGGGGTGCGGGGCTGGGCTGGGCAAGGGTATGTGGAGAGAATGGTGTTTCAAATTTGGTGGTTAGAGTCTGAGTGGCTTGGGGGCTATGGTTTCGGTGGGGGAAGGAAGGAGGAAAAAAGAAAAATAAAGAGAAAAAGAGAAATAATAAAAAAATTATAAATAGTAAAATAATAAAATTATAGACATTTAAATTTATTCATAAGTTTTTATTTTTAAATCTTTTTAAGCTAAATCATAGTTAACTGATTCTTTGAGTGTTCATAATTGTTAAGTGTAATTAGTCCTTCCTACAATTAATTAATTATTATTAAT
Organism: Buddleja alternifolia; assembly: GCA_019426215.1. NCBI lineage: Eukaryota > Viridiplantae > Streptophyta > Magnoliopsida > Lamiales > Scrophulariaceae > Buddleja > Buddleja alternifolia. Next base: position 45,042,647 of record CM033392.1, on the reverse strand, counting down.
AAGTATTTAAGTATTTAATTACAATTTTTTTAGTATTAGTTAATTACAAACAACTCATTATACACTAATTACTTGATGATTTGTAAATATAATTATTCATTATTTATTGAAATTTATTAATTGAATGATTATGTAATTATAATTTATTTAATTTTACAATTTGTTGGGAGGATTGAATAAATATTAATTTAATTGATTTGTTGTTTACGCAATTTATTTTGTAATTTTGAGTAGTTAAATAATTAATTTATATATATATATATATATTTAAATGAAGCTTATAGTTTGGAATAGAAAATAATTAATTATTTTTTATTTTATTATTTTATTATTTAAGAATTAATTATTAATATATATTAATTGTATTTTATTTTTAGATTAACAGTTAAAATAAGACCTCTATAATAAGAAAAAAATATAATAAACTAAACTTAATTTACCAAAACCTAAATCTAAAGTAAAAACTTGAAAAATAGACAAATTTTAATCAAATTATTACAGAAAACACCACCCCCTCTGGTATTAGGTAATTACATATACCTCCTAACAGTATTTTTGTTCATGAAAAATTTAACCAAATATGGTCAGAGTTGACAAAGGATCAAAATAAGATTATCACACGTTTTCTTTGCTGACGTCAGTAAAATCCGGGCCGGAAAAAATTAAATAAGAGGGAAAAATCTGTAAGTCTGTCATCTCTGACCGGGTGTTTTTGTAATTTACGAAACATCGGAGACCTTTTCGAAAACATACCTAACGTTCGGGGAACGTCTCTAAATGTTTTGTTAAAATTGAGTATTTATGTTTGGTTAAATTCAAAATCTATAGCGAAAATATGAGCATTATTCAAGTATTCATATGTATATGCATAATATGAAATTTGAGTTGGGACTAAAGTGATAATTTCACAAATCTAGGGCACTATCTCTATATAAGACAACATCAATCATCAAACAGCCTTATAAATTCCAACAACCTTGGCACTGATCTCGTGTCAATAACGGAGTTAGCTCTTTGAAAACTTCAAACTCCAGAAATCCTAACTAGCCGCACAAACAACAAAAACTCCAATCTCATCAGTAATCAAACATCACAAGAAAAAGGAAAAAAAAAAAACTTTGGAATTAATGAATGGAAACAAGATCCGCAAAGAGGAAAAAGCTTCAAAACAATGCAGAAAACGAAGGGCCAATTAGAACAACTGATCATAGTTTCGAAGATCGTATCAGTGATCTCCCAGATGACATTCTTCATCATATTTTCTTTTTTCTTCCCATTAAATCCATTGCACAGACTAGTGTGTTATCAAAAAGATGGAAAAATATATGGTACTCATACCCCGATCTCGATTTCACCACTGTCAGTACTCTCGCCAACGCCTCCGTTGTTACGAGCTCAAATACACGCAAAAGGAGTTGTTCTTACTTCACCAAAGGATCCCAATACATTGATCAGATATTGAGCCTTCTAGAAAAGCATGCAGACATTAGGGTTTTTAGATTTCGTGCTTTCTTGAGCTTTTCTAGATTGACCAGTCTGATCCGTCATGCAGTTAAGCATAATGTTCAAGAACTAGATGTAGAAGTTTCTACGTGTGATTACTTCAATTTTCCTCGAAGCCTTATATATAGTAACACTTTACGAACTTTAAGGTTAAAATCATGGCATCCTGGTTTTAGGTTAGCTCCTCTAGAGATTATGAAGGAGGGTTTTCGAGCATTATCCACATTGTCGCTTTCAAGAGCTATTTTACGTGACCAACCAGAAATTATTAATTTATTCACGGATTCTTCGTTTCCCTTGCTTAAGAAGTTGCATTTAGAAGCATGTTTTGGGTTGAAACATCTTAGGATTGAGTGTCCAGCTTTGGAGGATTTATGTCTGGAAAGCTGTTTTCAGTTGCAAGATTTGGAGATTTGTGTCCAAAAACTAGAGAGATTAAGGGTATCGAGTTGTTTTGATGCGTATAGTGTTAGCAGCCGTGTGAAGATTGATGCCCCGATGCTCAAAGTTATGTTGTGGTCGTATAATGCTGTCACCGAGGAATGTATTTTGTTGAAGTTAACGTCTCTGCGTGAAGCGTTTGTCGGGTTTTTCCTTCTTCACGATGGTCTAAGTGGAGCAAAGACTCGAAGTATATATAACTTTCTTTATGGTATCTCTCATTGCCACTCTTTGACACTTGAAAGCCAATGCATTGAGGTACTTGCCTCATCTTAATGTATCTTTGAAGTTTTGTACTATATTTTTCTAATAAATTGTAGTATATTTTCTTTGTATATCTTTCTAATTGTGAATCTGTTCAGTGATTTCTTCTTTTATTAAAATCAAATTTCTTAATTACATCTTAATTGCTTGATTTGATAACTTTTTTTATGTACAGATTCTATCAACAAATAGTCGACTTGCAGGAGTTTCATTGTGTCCTTTTCAAAAGCTAAAATCGTTGGAGTTAAGTACTGGATTCAACAAGCACAATAACCCTGGACTCGCAAGTCTTTTCAGGAGTTCTCCCACAATTCACACTATCATTATCAAGATTATTGGTGACCACAAGGCTGAGCGTCGTGTAAGTTATAATAACTTTTCTGTTAAATTACCTATTTCTTTCAATATCAATATCAAATATCATGATGATTCTAACAATTTGATTTCCATTAAATACGTACTAATTAAGAAAATTGTTGCAGTGAAATTCTTATATTTTAGCTACTCCGGTTTGAACTTTTTATAATTTATGTTCCCTTAAATGTGAAAATTTAGACAATTTTAGTTCACCGGACACGTTGCAACTAGGTTCGAGTTTAAACTAAAGCGACTCGAGTGTAATTAAATATGAATGAAGTTGAGTTTGCGACTCATTAGGCTCGGACAAAATAAATCGAACAATAACCAGCCATAATTTAAACCTTTCGTGTAGCTGTTTAACGTCATAGAACTAAATTATTTAGGGGCTAATTAACTGAAGTAATTATATATCTACCATTGATTTTTCCTAGATGCATATTCAGATGATAAAGTGCAGATATCAGTGCAAATTCTTTATTGGAAAGAATAATTCTCAAGCTTTTATGTCAGTATTCTTTCTAGTTACAACTACTTTAGATTTCGGCAAGTGTTGGTGTAGTTTTTCATGTCTCGAAGTTTGAGTTGAAAAACTTTTGTTAATGTTTTACATTTTCTATTACAAGTTTGGTATTGATCTGTTTTTATCAGTTTAAATTGTTACGATGTGTTTCTTCGTACGAATTTCAGTATATTGTTCTGTTTTATTATGAACACTGTGTGCAAGACCGAAATAGGCTAGAAGCTCGTAAAAATATTTGAAGTTTGAGCGGAGCCAGCAACATTTTCAGAGTTTGAATCTTTGTTCATCAGGACTGATAGTACTTAATTTGAGCCAATGTAAGCTCGGTTCATAAACCCTAGTTGTAATACCAACAACAATAATGAAAAAGAGTTAATGTTTGTAAGATTGAATTTATCGAAAAATTGAAGGTTAAGAACTAAGTTTGACGAGCCCAAAGGGAGTTCACGATGAAAAATAAAAAAAATATAATTTTCCAATAATTTGTTTACTATTTCTTCATGGCTTTTATATGTGCACATATATATATTGACCACAGAAATGGAACAAGGATCTATGGCAATCACCAAGCTCTGGGGAAGAAAGATACTGGGAATCACAAACTCAATCCCTGAAGTCCTTTCTTCACCACTTAAAGATAGTAAAGATTCATGGCTTTACGGAATGCGCAAACGACGTTAGTCTCGTCAAGTTTTTGCTGAAGCATGGAAAAGTATTGCAACAAGTGTTTCTTTGCACCACTCTTTCCAACTCCAAGCCAAGAGATTCCCGTTTGAGAGATAAAATCAAATCACAGATTATGGGTTTTTCAAGGGCTTCTTCCAATGCTAACATTTTTTTTCAATAGCCCTTTCATTACTATAACTTCATGAACTGACTGAGAATTTTTCATTGAATCTGGACTTAGAAAAATTTAATTGCTCCAAGTTTATGTGATACAAGTACTAATCATAAAATGTACCTTTGATTTGAAACTTTTGTTTTATTTATTGTTAATTTATTTCAATTAATCTAATTAATTAAATAAATCAATTTGTTCATCAAATGACAAATTACCTGAATAGCCTTATTTGATAACTAGAGACTTTCTTCGGTTAATTCTTTGAAAGAGCGACTCTCTAAGTTCATCTCAATTGGCAATGGGAGGAAGCCAAAGATGTGAGTGTCACCTAGCCAGACTCGTGGACTCACATCGAAACCTAATTGAGATTAAAACAATTTGATTCATACGAATCTTTTGGCCACAGACACCATGTGAGTATAAGCCTTTCAATGTAACATCCCGATCGAGTGAGAGTCATGGAATAAGTCAAACTCAGAGGACTCGATGCTGTGCTTAATAAATCATAGTAAGATGAAATTACCAAACTACCCCTCGTGTTCCACACGAGTTAGTTTTCCTGCGTGGCCAAAGGCTTATAATTTCATTTATCTATGATCGCACAAGACGTTAACTCTTTTGATGCTCGAGATAGTGAATCCCCTATTGACAGTCACCGAACAATTGCTGCTTGCCCCCATAGACCGTACTTCGAGGTCGATTCTACATAAGGATGAACTTGATCTAACTACTCTAATAGCAAGTCTGGTGTCACAAGCACAATTTTCATGACTCCTCAGGTCTAAGACTCACGCACACTATCATGACCAGTAATCCAATCATTGACAGTCAGCGAGTAAATACTCATGTGATTGAATTACGGCTAGCCGTGTTCGAATATATCAATTCCATTGACATATCTACGGTGCAGGCTCCCACTATTACTTAGTGACCAACTGACACTCCTTGTCAGAGCCTGTATCATAAAAGTCTGGTCATCATGCCCAATTAAAACTCTTCGACTTTTTTTTGGAAAAGTAGAAGCTCTCTCTTGATTACTTAGGACTTAAATGTTCAATAGTTATTAATGCCATTAAGATTCATATGAACAATTATAAAATTGCCTTTTATTCCATAGAATTAGTTTGTACAACATAAAGATAAAAGCCCTATACAATCTAATTTCTCGTTGGCATCAAGAACATAATCCTAACAATCTGCTACATGGAGAGCATAATTTGTATGCCGTAGTGGAAATGGACTATGGAGATGATCCCTCTACTTACGATCAGGCAATGGCGAATATAGACTCTGTAAAATGGCTATAAAAACAGAGATGGATTCTATGTATTTGAACCAAGTTTGAACTCTTATAAATCGTCCCGGGTGTACCAATAGATTGCAAATGGATTTACAAGAGAAAGATTAGTCCGAATGGCAAGGTTGATACCTAAGGTCAGGCTAGTGGTGAAAGGATATAGTCAAAGGGAGGGCATTGACTATGAGGAAACCTTCTCGCCTATCGCCAAGATCAAATCCATCAGGATTTTGCTTTCTATAGCCACACATCTGGATAATGAAATATGGCAAATGGATATGAAGACCGCATTCCCAAATGGATTTCTCGAAGAGGACATCTATATGGAACAACCCAAGGGTTTCATATATAACAAAGATTCTCATAGGGAGTGTAAATTGCATAGATCCATTTATGGACTCAAACATGCATCACAGAACTGGAATTACCATTTTGATGAAGAAGTTAGGAACTATGGCTTCGTCAAGAACGAAGATGAACCATGCATTTACAAGAAAACCAGTGGGATCAAAATATCATATCTAGTCCTATACGTAGACGACATTCTATTGATAGGAAATGATATCGGCCTACGGACCTCGGTCAAAATATGGCTCTCTGGCACGTTCTCCATGAAAAACTTGGGAGAAGCTACATATAACCTTGAAATTCGCATCTATAGAGGTAGAGCGAATAGGAAAATGGGGCTTTCCTAAGCCCTCCACTTAGAAAAGCTACTGAAAAGGTTCAGGATGGAAGATTCTAAGAGAGGCCTGTTGCCCATGAGACATGGACTTCACCTCTCTAAATCGATGAGTCCTCAAAGTGAGAAAATCAAAAGAGGATGAATGCTATTCCATATGCATCAGCCGTAGGAAGTCTCATATACGCTGTGTTATGCACGAGACCGGACATTGCTTTCGCTATGAGTGTGATAAGTAGGTTGCAAGCTAACCCAGGAGAATAACATTGGATCGTTGTGAAATGTATCTTTAAGTACTTGAGAAGAACTAAGGATATGTGTTTGACATATGGAGATGGAGAACTTAAAGTGGAAGGTTAAAGCGACTCTGACTTCTAATTAGACGTCGATGATCGTAAGTCCACTTTTGAGTTTGTATTCACTTTAAATGGTGGAGCAGTGACTTGGAAAACTTCGAAGCAAAGCATAACTGCTGATTCAACCACTAAACCTGAATACGTGGCTACCTTAGAGGCTGCCAAAGAAGCTATTTGCATAAAGAAGTTCGTGGCGGAATTTCAAGTGGTTCCTAGCATGGAGCTCTCGTTGCCACTTTTCTGTAACAACAATGGAGCCATCGCGTAAGCTAAGGAACCAAGGTCTCACAATAAATCTAAACACATAGAAAGAAAATATCACATCATTAGAGAGATCGTTGGAAGAGGCGACATCGCCGTGCAGAAAATAGATTCACACTACTTCAAAAAATGCCTATTACAGCGGTTTTTTTACCTATTACAGTGGTTTTTAACCGCTGTAATAGGCACCGCTGTAATAGAGTTTTGGCCTATTATAGCTGTTAAAAACCTTTGTAATAGGACCCCTATTATAGCAGTTATAATTATAACCGCTGTAATAGGGTCCTTTTTATTTTTTTTATTTCACCCCTATTATAGCGGTTATAGTAATAATCGCTGTAATAGGGTAGGTTTTTTTTTTATTTCACTTTCTCATTTGTAATTTTACCGTGTCGGAATGACATGAAATTCGCACGGTCATAACGAAATGGCGTTCTGAACAAGACACAAGCATTGCAATGCGGTCTTGTGATTTTAGCCATCTGAGATCGTTTAAGGCCTCAAATTTGCGTTTTACTACTAAAATAACCGCATTGCAAAGCATGCGTCTTGTTCAGAATGCCGTTTCACTATTACCCTGCAAATTTTGTGTCATTCCGACACGGTAAAATTACAACCCGTATTTTCACAAATACACAAATAATACACCCACACATACAAAAATATACATACACCCACATATACACAAATATACACCCACCCACACATACACAAATATACATACACCCACCCACACATACACAAATATACATACTTGACCCACACACACAAATATACATACACCAATATATACACAAATATATATATACCCACATATACACAAATATACACATACCCACACATACACAAATATACATACACCCACCCACACATACACAAATATACACCCACCCACACATAGACAAATATACATACATCCACATATGCACAAATATACATACACCCACCCACACATACACAAATATACATACATGACCCACACATACACCAACATATACACAAATTTACATACACCCACCCATACATACACAAATATACATACACCCACACATACTGTGGTGGTGGAGGCGGCGGTGGTGCTAATGGTGGTGGTAGCGGCGGCGGGGGTGGTGGTGGTGGCGGGGGGGGGTGCTAATGGTGGTAGTGGTGGCGGCGGCGGCGGTGCTAATGGTGGTGGCGGCGGCGGCGCCGGCGCTACAGAGAGAGAGAGAGAGAGAGTAGAGAGAGAAAGACAAAGAGAGAAAGAGAAGCGGGAAGATGGTTTTAAATTTTTGGTTTCGGCTTATTACACCGGTTCTTATGTGAACCGCTGTAATAGGGAGTAGAAAGAGAAGTGGAAAGATGATTTTAAATTTTTAGTTTCGGCCTATTACAGCGGTTCTTATGTGAACCGCTGTAATAGGGTACACCTAATACAGCGGTTCACATAAGAACCACTAATAGGTATTTTTATTTTTTTTATTAATTTTTTTTTTGAAAATATCCTCTGCCTATTACTGCGGTTCTATATGAACCGCTGTAATAGGTCAGTTTTTAATTTTTTTAAATTTTCGTTACCCCTATTATAGCGGTTCAAAAGCGAACCGCTGTAATAGGGTTATTACAGCGGTTCTCTTTTGAACCGCTGTAATAGGGTACAACCTATTACAGCTGTTCGTGGGAGAAACGCTGTAATAGGTAGCCTATTACAGCGGTTCACCCATGAACCGCTGTTATAGGCCCCTCCGTTCAGCAGTTTTTGTAATAGGTGCGCTGTAATAGGCCCTTTTTGTAGTAGTGTCAGCAAATAACGTAGCTGACCCACTCACTAAGCCACTATCACAGGTGGTGCTAGAGTGACATATGAAAAATAGGGGTATTAGATACCATAGCGATTGTCATTGACTATAAGTGGGAGATTGTTAGGATTATACCCTCGACGCTAATGAGAAATTAGATTGTATAGGGCCTTTACCTTTAGATTGTACAAACTATTTCTATGGAATAAAAGACAATTTCACATTTGTTCATATGAATCTTAATGACATTAATAAGTATTGAACATTTAAGTCCCAAGTAATCAAGAGAGAGCTTCTACCCCTTAAGGATTAAAGAGATGGACACTAGAAGCGTCAATTCCTTGATTACTTATATATGGTTCGCAAGTCGAAGAGTCTTAATTGGGCATTATGACCAGACTTGTATGGCACAAACTCTGACAAGGAGTGTCAGTCGATTACTAGGTAATAGTGGGAGCTTATGCCGTAGATATATTAATGGAATTGATATATTCGAACACGGCTCATCGTAATTCAATCACATAGGTATTTACTCAATGACTGTCAATAATTGGATTATTGATCACGATAATGTGCATGAGCCTTAGACTTGAGGAGCCACGAAGATTGTGCTTGTGACACTAGACTTGTTATTAGAGTAGTTAGATCCAATTTACCCTTCGGTGGGATTGACCTCGAAGTATGGCCTATGTGCAAACAATAATTGTTATGGGATTCACTGTCTTGAGTAGTAAACGAGTTAATGTCCTGTGTGATCATAGGTAAATGAAATTATAAGTTTTAGGCCAAAGAAGAAAAACTAACTCGTGTGGAACACGAGTGGTAGTTTGCTAATTTCATCTTACTATTATTTATGAAGCACAACATCGATTCCTGTGAGTTTGACATATTCCATGATTCTCACTCGATTGGGATGTTACAGTGAAAGGCTTATATTCTATTGATCAAATTATTTTAATCTCAACTGGGTTTCGATGTGAATCCACGAGTCTGGCTAGGTGACACTCACATCCTTGGTTTTTTCACATTGCCAATTGAGACGAACATAGAGAGTCGCGCTTTCAAGAAATTAAGCGAAGAAAGTCTCTAGTTATCAAATAAGTTATTCAGTTAATTTGTCATTTGATGGACAAATTAATTAATTTAATTAATTAGATTAATTGAAATAAATTAATAATAAATAACTAGATTGATTTATTATTTTTCTATTAGCCTAAATTAATAATTAGATTAATTAATTTAGATAATTATTAATTAATATCATATATTAATTAGATTAATGTTTGTTGGATTTAATTAATAAGTGGACTAAGTTGAAAGTCAATCTAGCCCACTAGGAAGTCAAATAGGCGTGTATTATGATGATGGTGGGCTCAAGGAATTAATTAATTTCAAGGCCATCATCTCGTATAATTACACAAAGCCTAATGTAAAAACCTAAGTAATCTCATAACTTTACTGCATAACAAGAGAAGAGAAAAAAATACTTTGTCCCTAGCGTCGGCCTCCATAGAGCCAGAGGAAGTGGATTTTTCTTCAAGTCTTTTTTTCTGGTGTGATATCTAGAGGTAGAAATCCGGGATTGTTGCTGCCTTGAAGATCAAGAATTCATATTCTACAACGAGGTTAGTAAATTGACGAAAATCAATTTCGTCCTTTTATTTAGAAAAATTACTAAACACCAAAAGTGATTCGGCTTGTGAATCCAGATATGTTTGTCTTTCCGCTGCACATGAAATAGGATGCACAACATAATCCTTGTCACCTTAAGATCTTTCGAGGTTTGTAATTGATGGATTAGTACTGTGATCTTGCCACAAGTTTCATCTTTAGACGCTAGAATTTCCACCCATGTATATCGTGAGAAATTATCAACTATCACTAAGCAAATACTTTTTACCACTTGCACTTAAAATTTGAATAGGACCAAACAAATCCATATGCAATAGTTCAAGAACTTAAGAAGTGATAGGTGAGGTTTCTTCTTGAAAGATGATTTACTTTTTACCCAGCTGGCATGCGTAACACAAGCAATCTTTTTGAAATGAACCCTTAGGTAATCCCTCTACAAGATTTAGCGATATAAGCTGAGAGATTGCCTTAAAATTGAGGTGATTCATGTTTCTATGCCATAACCAACCCATTTTAATTTGACTTTTAGCCACAAAGCATGTAGTGTTGTTATCAATTGTTGAGCACCAATCTACTATATACACATTATTTGTTCCTTTTTATTTTAATTTAATAGGTCCAGTCTTGGCGTCGTTAATATAACAATAGTCACTAGAAAATTTTATTTCAAATCCTTTATTACAAAATTGACTAATGCTCAATAAATTATGCTTAAGACCCTCAACATAATATACGTCACTTATCATGACGTTACCTTTATGCATGACACCTATACCTTTAGTTTTACCTTTAGAGTTGTCACCGAATATGACTTGAGGACCATTGGTACATCAGTAGTTGATCAAAAGATCTTTTGAGTCTGTCATGTGCCTTGAAGACCCACTATCAATGTACCAAATAGATGAATCGGCACTGGTTCTAGGTATCTGCATGAAAAGACAGTTCTAATTCTTTTTAGTTACCCATTGTGACTTGGGTCATTTCTCATTAGTCTTGTTAATGTTATGAATTAAAATTTAGGAACCCTTATTTGCCTAATCTTCATTGCCGGAGGATTGGCCTTTTCGGGTTTCACCTTTTGTGGTGTGTATAGTAATATCCTTGATTATTATTATAATCATAATCATAGTCATCATTTTATTGATAGTATGATCTTGATCTTGGTGGATATTGATGCTGGTTTTTCCTTGGCACAGGTTTAGGGTGTGTTCGATGCTTAGAATTTGATTCACATGTGCAGAATTTGTCCTTAGCTTTTTGAGCTTTTGGACAGTTCTTTCCTTGTGAATCATTCACTTTTGTCTTTCCCTTATTACCTGAGTCAGCCTTTAACTTCTCATCTGGCCTCTTACCATTGTCCTTTTATTCATTCGGTGTTTGACTGTTTGAATTTACTTCCACAAAGGCTACACCTTTACCTTTGTTGGATGCCGTAACTTTTGACAATTTTTATTTGTTATCAAATTTATCACATCCTAAACTGGTCTTTTCACCAAAAAGTTTAGTTACCTCAGTCACATTATCTAGCTCTTGATGCTTTAGATAATGATGAGACGAGCTACTCTGATTTTGTAAGTTTAGAGATTAGCTCAGCTTTTCTCTTGACTATCATATCAAAATCACTTTTTAACTAAGTGATTTCAGCCTCAAGTGATTGGTTCTTCTCAATACATTGTTGCTGAACTTGAAACTCTACCTTGAGTGTTACATTTTCACTCTTAAGTCATTTCCTCAGAGTGTTTATTATATAGTTTAGCAGCTCCTTGACAAGCTCCATGATAATCATTGATTTTGTCAAGTAGTTCTTTATACGAAAGAGGATTAGATATTTCAGTGTTTACCTCTGATAGCGAGTCAGTAGATGCTTCTCTGTCTATTGCCATAAGACAGATAAGAGCTCAATTGCTTGATGGCTCATCATTGCTACTCTCTTCTGAAGATTTTAGATCCTCTTCAGGTGCGAAAGTTGATTTTGATTCCGCTAGCAAACCTTTTTGTCTAAAGTTGCTCCTGAATTGGTTTCTTTCCTATTTATCTTTCCTGGATGGCTTAGCGACAAAGGAAACTGGGCCGGCGACTCAACCAATAGTGTATGATAGGCGATGTAAGGAGTGAAATGTAGCTAGTTTAACCTCCATAACTAGCGTTCTCTCTAGTCCCGCTATTTTTGGGCCAACATTGTTGATGACTCGAGAGCTCTCTGGTCCCTCTATTTCCGGGTGAGTGCCGACGATGACTCAAGATCTCTCTGGTCCAGCTATTTTTGGGCCAGTAGTAATGATAACTTGAGATACCCTTGAGCCTGTCCCTTCACCGTCATGCCTTATGGTCACCTCGATGGAGGATCCACACTTTGAAAGTGAAATACCAGTAGAAGTGCATCTTGCACCCTCTCGGGTGCCTCCTAGCGCACTACCTAATGAGGTCACCCCACCATCAGCTGACCATTGGGGTCATTTGTTTGTAAATGCCATAACGATAGCTCTCTAGGGTTATGGCTCCCAAAATTAGGATATGTGCACCTGGGACTATCCACCAGTAGTTATACCGGTTATCGCGCCAGCAATCCCATCGGTTCTCCCTCCAGCTATCTCGGAGGTCTCTATTTATCAGCATGCCACCACCCTGGGCCCGACACTGATGACCTCACAAGCTCATCAGGGCAACCCTAGCTTCATAGTGGGTTATAGAGAGGTCTACAATGGTGTAGGAGGGTCCAATACCCTCAATAGGAATAGTAATATCCCTCCAGCTATCTAGGAGGTCCCTCTTCATCAGCATGCCACCACCTTGGGCTCGACACTAATGACTTTACAAGCTCATCAGGGCAATCCTAGCTTTATAGTGGGTGATAGAGAGGTCTAATATGGTGTGGAAGGGTCCAATACCCTCAATAGAAAAAGTAATATTCCTCCAGCTATCTCGCAGGTCTCTCTTCATCACCATGCCGACACCCTAGGTCCGACATTGATGACCTCACAAGCTCAGCAGGGCAACCCTAGCTTTATAGTTGGTGATAAAGAGGTCTACTATGGTGTGGGAGGATCCAATACCCTCAATAGAAATAATAATATCCTACCGCCAGGTAACCTTAAGCATAGGGCTCCTTAGATACCTCAGGATAGCCTGGTTGAAAAATTCAAGGACATGAGAAAGGAGATGAAATAATATTTTGGAAAAAATGTGCGAGACCCTCTAAGAGGGGTCCCCTTCGGTCCCCGTATACTAGTTGATGAGCTACCTAATAACTTCTGTGCCTCGAACATGTTAGAATATGACGGTACTTTAAATCCCATGGAGCACTTATGGAAGTTCAAAAATTGTGCACTCTGGCACCAATACTCAGATGGGGTAAAATATCACGTGTTCCTAATAACCCTAACACAAGTTGTACAACAATGGTTTAATCAGTTTGCCCCTAGCTCCAAGCGAGCCCTATTCACTCAAGCAGCAAGGAATCTATGCCACATAGGTGGGTACAATGCAATACGAAGGGAAATAGCAAGCTAGTTTAAGCTAGGGCAAAAGTCCAAAGCAAACAAAAATTAAAATCAGCCAAGTGGAAAGCTCCTAAGAAACCTAGAGGGTACTCTGAGTAACAAGCTCCTCAGTGGCCTCGAAGATTGACTCTAGCACCGCCTTTTCCCCCATGGCAGCCTTGTCGTTGGCTCTTCTATCCATAGAAATGCACAAGATAGCCTCCAAAGTATCATTCTCTATAGCTAGCTGGCTCTCTAACCTGCTAACCAGCATCACTCACAACAGGGATATCAATAGGATTGTCAACTTTAGTATCAATAGCTAGAATATATACGAGCACCTTCTTGCTTGGCTCAGGAGCATCATCCAAACCTGCTCCTTCGAAAAGGAACGAGGTATCCTCACCAGAAGATAAACAACCAGCTTCCACAAGTTGCCCACACAAGTGCGAAACTATGATAATAGTATTCAAGAGCTATGTTCACGAGCCCATCTTGACACTCGGGGGACTGAAGAGAGGTCTCATGATGATGCTTGTAGTTGGCTTCTAGTACTGCCAAACCTTTGATAGAATGATAAAAGTTAGATACTGCTTCCTCACTGGCCTTCTCACAGGATGCCCGATAAGCTTTCTCGATCTCATCAGCCTGCTCAACTTTAATTTGAGCATGTATACCTTTCTGTTCCTCCAGTTCTGAGGATAGCTCACTTTTTAAGATTCATTCCTTAGTCAAACTGTCAATCAAGAAGAACACCTGTTTCTCCCATTCACACAACTTCTTGGAGTCATCAATAGAGATAGAGGCGCGGGCACAAATACGGCTCATCGTGTCGCTACCCAAGAGATTTACCTAAATGAGCAGGAGAAAATTAAGTTAGAGGAATAATCAGTAAGTTGTGTACAAAAGAAATGTATTAATAAAATAATGAATTACAAACGAAGTAAGTCCTCATGATTACCTGAAGGATAACAGAGGAGAAACCCTCGAAGAGAGTTGAATCGGAGAGATCGTTCAGATACCGGCGATCCTGGAGAGATGCCATGCCGACCAAGAGATCATAAGATGCCCTCTTAGCAGGGACAGGGAATAAATATAGGACTTGTAGTCTCTTTTGAGACCTTAAGCCATTCGAGTTCCCATGGTCGAAGGGCCCTCAAGGCCACTTAGGAGGTGGCACTGACCTATACAAAAAATGCTGAAGTGGGCGCTCATGGGATAGCTGAGAAGGACGTGTCCTACGAAAACATGCAGGAGCCTTACCATCAGCTTCCTTACCGGGTGTCTCGCTAGCTTCCCTGTCATGTTTACCTTTAGCAGTATCAGCAACTCTCTTCGCAGCAGGATGAAGAAGAAGAACAAATAAGAGGATCCAAAAGGAACAAAAGTGAAAATCAAAGACAAAGGTTAGTAGGCAAAAGCCCTGTGAAAAACAAGGCAAAGTTCTTGTGAAAAACCTGGCAAAGGCCCATTGAAACACTAGATAAAAGCCCTGAGAAAAACCAGGCAAAAGCGATGAAGTCAGACCAAAGTCATATTAGTAGGAAGACTCGTAGACAAAAGCTCTGTGAAAAACCAGGCGAAAGCCCTATTAAAAACCAGGCAAAAGCCCTTTGAAAAAATAGGCTAAAGTCCTACAACAATAAAAAATGCCCTGTGAAAGAATTCAGGCACTATATAACAAAAAGCCATGTGAAAGAATTTAGGCACTATATAATAAAAAGACTTCTGAAAAGATTCAGGCACTATGTAAATAAAAAAACTTTGTGAAAGAATTCAGGCACTATATAATAAAAACGCCTTGTGAAAGTACAAGCACCAAGAAAAGCCTTGCAAACACGCAAGCACAAAAAAAAAAAAAAAAACCTTGTGAAACACCATGCACTAAGAAAAGCCTTACGAACACGCAAGCACCAAAATAAAATAAAAGAATAGTAATAATAAAATAAAATAAAAATAAAAATAATGATAAAAAGTATATAATAAAGAAAAAAGAAGAGGAAGCCTTGTAAAGCACCAATCACTAAAGAAGCCCACTTAAACATTCAGGCATAAATTACATGAAATATGCAGGTAATTAGATAAAGTCTACAAGAGGATGCAGAGCCCTACAAAGAAATGTGTAGGCATCCTATACAAAGGCCCCAGGGATGTGGGTTAGCTACAATCAAGGTAAATCTCATCAGCTGCCTCAAAGTAAAGTTCGTGAGCAGCCTCAAAGCAAAGCTCATCAGCAGCTTCAAAGTAATTATACTTTCAAGATTTTGAAATTTTTTCAAACTCTCAAGAGTAGAGGGACTTATGATGTGGACGTAAAATATTGTTTTCCACAATTGGGCTTAAGAAAATTAGGCATCAAGAAGAGCTCGTGGGCTACCTTAAAGAAAGCTCCTGGGCTACCTCAAAGGAGGGCTGGAAATAAGGGTCAAAGATAGCAAGGTAGAAGCCTGATAGAGAAACTGATAAAAAATGGAATAAAATCATATTAAATATTTAGTCAATATTGTATCCCCAAAATTAGGGGATTATTTCCTCTTCCCCTCAATTATCAAAAGTGACCATTTTGACTTGGAGAGGGGGGAAGTGGACGCCTACTCCATTTATAAAAGGAGGAGTTTTGACATTTTATCATCATTTTTTCACCTATGTAAAAATCAAGAGACATTTTGTACTCTACTTCTCAAAAATTAATAAGAGTATTACTTTGTTCTTCTTTCTTTTGTTTTCCCTTATGTTAAAAAATTACCCCCATATTGAATAAAGATTGCTTTCAATTCACAATCCTAGGAAAGATAATGATTTGAATTTAATACATTTTTTGGTGTGAAAATCGAACCACAACAATATGTATATGACCCAAAAACTCAAAAGTATAGTAATTATATTGTAAAAATGAAAATTGAATTCACATGCTGCAGTCTTCTATAATCATCAATAAATCTCATCGTTATCAGGGAAATTTTTGCAAGAATACCTAATAATAGTTGGATAATCTTCAAATTAAATGGATGTGGCTTATTTTGAATATCCAAGAGTTGCAATTTTTTGAAGTTTGAAACTCCTCATCAGAGATATTTTGAAAATCTGAAAATAAGAAATAGCTGTTGAATTGCCTCTGGAGAGTTGACTTTCTTGAGAAATTGTGGCTGTTAATTTTTAAGAAATTGTGTCTATCCACTTTAAACTCCAAAATGTGTCAATATGCCTAAATATATGTTAGAAATATGAGAGGGAAATCACATTTTTGGTCCTATATATTTGACCTTTTTCAATTTTAGTGTCATTTGTTACGGGATTCTTATATTGTATTACGTTGCTTTTAAAAAATTTCATATTTGGTCTCAACCGAATTTTCCGTCCAAAATTTAACGGTCAACTCCGTCCAAAATTTTGGATGGAAAATTTGATTGTGACCAAATTTGAGAAATTCTAAAAGCTGTCGAATACAATGTGATACTCCCATAATGAATAGGATCAAAATTGAAAATAGCGCCAAAAATGCGATTTTCCTGAGATATTAGGGACGAAAAAACAGAAATATTTTGATCATTTTGCTTTCATATTACATCTCTTCTCTGCCATTACATTTTCATTTAAATGTAGGTCCAAAAATACATTCTTTGATTCATTTTATATTACTACATATAAATATTCAGGATTTTTTAGTGGCACTATATTTGAGTATTCGGGTTTGTGTAAGTTCACAGTCAAGCAACAATTTTTGTAACTAAACTCCATTGGATTTTAAGACAAATGCTCTATATAACTCGTGTGCATTCAGTAGATAGCAAATATTGTGTTGAGGAGAGCGCAAATTTTGCACGACTCTGAACTTTATACAAAATCATTTGTACAAGTTAGTTCGTCATATTTTCTAACAACAATATGGGTTAGTTGCATTTGTTTACTTGCATTAATTATATATATATAAATATATATATATTTTTTTGATCAAACATTAATTAATTATGTTCTCACCATCTATGATGCACGGACACTCCGAAAAATCACCCCATGCAGTGTCGGACACATGGTGGACACGGACACGGCAAAAGTGTGTCCAGAATTTAAAATAAATAAATAAAACAAGGACACGACACGGACACGGCACATGGTGTGTCCGACACGTTCAGGACACTTCGGGACTGATTTCAACATTTTCAAAACTTTAGAGGCCAAAATGAAAAAAAGAAGAAAGCTGAATAGATTTAGAGGGCTCTCTCTTCTCAGTTCTCATGCTCCTGCAGAAAGAAAGAAAGAGAGTTGGAGGATAGAAAAGAAAAGAAACCCTCTCTTCTCTCAATTTTGGAGTCTGCCATCGTGTTGGAAACAACCGCTGCCGCCGAAAAAATATTATTAATAAGTTGTTGAATTATTGATTATTGTCTACTAGGTGCACAATTACTCATAAGTTTATAATATATATATATATATATATATATATAGATATATTAAGAATTGACGTGTCCCGTGTCCGTATCGTGCAGTGTACGTGTTTACTGATGGGTTTGCATGTGGAGACAAATCAAAGTGCCAAAGGAAGAAGAAATTGAGCTGGAAGCGCGCCTAGGCGCGGCACGCAGGAGAAGGGGCCATGGTTACTGCTGGCGGCGCCCAGGCGTGGCCATGACGGCGCCTAGGCTCCGGCACAGTGGCGGCCAAGTGCGGCCAATCGGCGCCTGGGCGCGGGTCCGACGCTGAGAGCGTTATTTTGACGCGATTTTGTGTTATTTTGGCAAGTTTTGAGTTATCTACTTGGATTAGGTCATTATAACTTAGTCTCCAAGTGTAGAACATATAAGTAGATGATATTCTCTTCATTGTAATTGTATCTCTCTCACAAGATTAATAAAAACTCTCTAGCATAGGTCCGTGGACGTAGGGAATGTGCCGAACCACGTAAAATCGCTGTCTCTTTTTCTTGCTTTCTCTTTACTTTTAAGTTCGTTTATGCGCATTGATTCCTAACAACTGTTATCAAGAGCATGTGTTATAGCGATCTGTGTGAATTAATGGCGTCTGAAGAAGGAAAAGTGAAGATTGACAAATTTGATGGAAAAGACTTTGGATTCTGGCGAACACAGATGGAGGATTATCTGTACCAGAATAAGCTCTATCAACCGTTGTCGGGGAAGAAGCCTGAAAAGATGTCAGATGAGGATTAGGAGTTATTGGATAGGGAAACCCTAGGAGTTATTCGATTGACGTTATCGAGAAACATGATGTTTAACATCCTAGATCAAAAAACAACAACGGGTTTGATGAAGGCATTATCCAATATGTATGAGAAGCCATCCGCATCGAATAAAGTCTACCTGATGAGACGTTTATTCAATCTGAGGATGACGGAGGGAGGATCGGTGACCAACCATATCAACGAGTTCAACGTGATCATCACTCAGTTGAGCTCGGTTGATATTAATTTTGAGGATGAGATAAGGGCCTTAATTTTGCTGTCTTCATTGCCGGATAGTTGGAGTGCGACGGTAACTGCTGTAAGTAGTTTTTCTGGCCAAAGGAAGTTGAAACTTCAGGAGGTTCGGGATCTGATTTTGAGCGAGGATATTTGTCGGAGGGAATCAGGAGAACTCACGTCTGCTGCATTCAGTGCGAAAAACAGAGGAAGAGGTATTCAACGGGGTGGTTAGAAACGTAGAGGTCGATCCAAGTCAATGGGGCGAGGGAAGTCAAAACCGCGCAAGGAGGCTGATTGCTGGGGCTGCAGCAAGAAAGGCCATTACAAGAGGGGTTGTTCTGAAAAGGCGGGTCAGAATCAAAACCGGGAACATCAACAAGCAAATGCAGCAGTGGACGATGTCGGAGATGCTTTGGTTTGCTGTGTTGACAGTCCAGTCGACCAATGGGTTCTGGACTCACGTGCATCGTTCCATGCTACTTCATGTAAGAATTATCTAACAAATTATGTTTCTGGAAAATTTAGAAAGGTTTTTCTTGCAGATGACGAACCCTTGGAAATAGTTGGTAAGGGTGAGGTCACAGTGACGACGGCACAGGGAATGCAGTTGAAACTGTATAATGTTAGACATGTTCTGGGGTTGAGGAAGAATTTGATCTCAATGGGTCAAATTGACAGTGATGGGTACACCACGGTGTTTGGTGGTGGTGTCTAGAAAATCACCAAAGGTAATTTTGTGGTGGCTAGTGGTAAGAAGTCGGGGACTCTGTATACCACAGAAATTAAAAAGGACTCGTTTGCTGCAGTCGAGGCCATAGAGGATGTTTACTTATGGCATAGGCGACTAGGGTATATGAGTGAGAAAGGAATGAGAATCATGGCATCCAAGGGGAAGCTACCAATTTTAAAGACAATTGAATTGGGTCTTTGCGAAGACTGTGTGCTTGGGAAGCAGAAAAAGATGAGTTTTTCCAAGACGGGTAGAGAACCGAAGGCAGAGAAGTTGGAGCTTGTGCATACTGATGTATGGGGACCGGCTCTTATGCAGTCACTTGGAGGGTCGAGATATTATGTTACCTTCATTGATGATTCCACTCGAAAGGTATGGGTCTATTTTTTGAAAAATAAGTCGGATGTGTTTAATACCTTTAGGAACTGGAAGGCAGAAGTCGAGAATGAAACGGGATGAGATTGAAGTGTCTAAGGTCGGATAATGGCGGGGAGTATGCCTATCAATGGGTAGGCATTACCCAGGCCCAGGCCCAATAATTTTATATTAGACCCTGCCCAGACCCGATTATTTGGGTCTGAGACCCGGACCCGACCCGGACCCGATGGTAGTAAGGAGTTTGGGTCCGGGTCCGAGTCGGGTCTGTACCCGAACAAGACCCACGGGTCCTTTACCCGAACAAGACCCGATCAATACCCGAACAAGACTCACGGGTCCTTTACCCAAACAAGACCCACGGGTCCTTTACCCGAACAAGACCCAAAATTTATTTTTTCAATTCACTTTTGTATTTTTATCTGCTTTTATTTTATTTTTTCCTGTGGATTTTGTAAATAGAACTACTGTCACTAGTGTATTTGACCATTTTCTGTTATTTTTTATTTTATTTTAGATTGTAAATTTTACTAGTATTTGTTAGCTGACAGGAGAAACTTATTTTGTCTCTGATATGGAATTAGGAAAAGAGTAATATTAGCAGCCTTCATGTATGAAAGAGATCCAAGACACTAAGTGAGATTCTTCTAACCGGAAAATAAATAATGGTTTTGATCGAGACATGTTTTACAGTTCTATAAATACATAAAATATATAATGAACAACAAACTCGGACGATCCCAATTCTCCCAAAAAAAAAAAAAGGACCCAACCCGGACCCGGACCCGAAACTCCGGGTCTGTGCAGTGGACCCGATTTTCGGACCCATCGGGTTTGCGGCCGTGTCGGGTCCGGGTAGGGTAGAGGAGGCATCCTTTGGGCATTTTCAGGGTCTGGGCCTGGGTCTGGGTAATGCCTACCCATTGACAGGTCTAGCGAGGAGTATGATAGCCAAGTGTTCAAAGACTATTGTACAGAGAATGGGATCAACATGATCAAGACCATTCCGGGGACTCCACAGCAGAATGGGATTGCAGAGCGGATGAATAGAACCTTGAATGAACGAGCTAGGAGAATGAGGCTTTACTCCGGGTGGCCATAGACATTTTGGGCTGATGCAGTGAGCATGGCGGCTTACCTCATCAACCGGGGACCTTCAGTACCGTTGGACTTCAAAATACCGGAGGAGGTTTGGTCTGAAAAGGAGGTAAATTTATCGCATTTAAAAATATTTGGTTATTTATCTTATGTCTTGCGAAGTTCTGATGACAGGGATAAGTTGGATCCTAAGGCACAGAAGTGCAAATTTATTGGCTATGGAGGAGAGAGTTTTGGGTATCGGTTCTGGGATTACCAAAACAACAAAATCAGAAGGCATAAGGATGTCACATTTAACGAAAGGGTGCTTTACAAGGATACACTTGGAGCAGAGACTGAGGAAAACGAGAAACCAAAGGCGATATTGGAAGAGATCACTCTAGACGAGGTTTATGGGAATGACACTGAGAATAGGATCGAGGATGATCCGGAGACTCCACCACCAACCTTGAGAAGATCGAGTAGAACTCCTAAACCAAACGTGAGGTATTCACTTCCTTACACTATTTACTTTTGACGGATTCGGGTGAATCCGAGTCGTACAAAGAGGTGATGAGTGTGGGAGATTCTCTCAAGTGGGAGCTAGCCATGAAAGATGAAATGAGCTCGCTTGAGAGAAATAGAACTTGGAGGTTGACTGAGTTACCAAAGGAGAAATGGGCTTTGTGGAACAAGTGGGTATTCCGGGTTAAGGATGAACCGGATGGTAGTAAAAGGTACAAGGCGAGGTTGGTGGTCAAAGGGTTCCAGCAGAAGGAAGGGATTGACTACACTGAGATTTTTTCGCCGGTTGTCAAGTTAACTACTATTAGGATAGTTCTAAGTGTTGTTGCTGTAGAGGATTTTCATCTTGAGCAATTAGATGTAAAAACGGCATTCCTTCATGGGGATTTGGAGGAGGATATCTACATGGTTCAACTGGAAGGTTTTCTGGAGAATGGACGAGAAAACCTTGCATGCAAGCTAGAGAAAAGCTTGTATGGACTTAAACAAGCTCCGAGGCAATGGTATAAGAAGTTTGACTCCTTCATGGCTAGTAGTGGATATACTAGGTGTCAAATGGATCATTGCTGTTATTTCAAGAAGTTTAGGAATTGCTACATAATATTGCTACTGTATGTGGATGATATGTTAGTGGTTGGGTCTAACATGAGAGAAATTGATAAGTTGGAGAAGCAACTATCCACAAAATTTGAGATGAAGGACTTGGGAGCTGCAAATACAATCCTCAGGATGAGGATCATTCGAGATAGGTCGAGCGGGAGTCTTAAGTTGACTCAAGAGAAGTACATTGAAAAGGTACTTGCTAGATTTGCAATCTCAAATGCAAAGTCTAGAAGTACACCTTTGGGGAGTCATTTCAAGTTGAGCAAGGAACAATCACCTAAGACTGAGGAGGAGCGAGATCACATGGCAAAGGTTCCCTATGCCTCTGCCATTGGGAGTTTGATGTACGCGATGGTGTGTACAAGGCCGGATATAGCCCATGCAGTGGGAGTTGTGAGTTGGTATATGGCTAATCCAGGGTTAAAGCATTGGGAAGCGGTAAAGTGGCTACTGAGGTATTTGAGGGGTACATCGAGTATGTGCTTATGTTTTTCGGGCAGTAGTGTTACTTTGGAGGGCTTCGTGGATGCGGATTTAGGTGGTGATCAAGATGGTCGGAAGAGTACATCGGGGTACATTTACACTGTAGGTGGCACTGCAATAAGTTGGACTTCTAGGCTACAAAAGTGTGTAGCACTCTCCACAACCGAGGCTGAGTACATTGCCATTTCAGAAGCTGGCAAAGAGATGGTTTGGTTGAAGAACTTTCTGAGGGAGATTGATAAGGAGCAACGAGATTGTGCACTTTATAGTGATAGTCAAAGTACCATTTGTTTGGCAAAGAATCAGGTGTTTCACTCGAGGATGAAGCATATTGAATTGAAGTATCATCATATCCGAGAGATGATAGATGATGGGACTTTGGAGTTGAAGAAGGTGCTTGGTGCGAAGAATCCGGCGGATATGTTAACTAAGGGAGTTACCACCGAGAAACTGAGGTTTTGCATGGCCTCAGTTGGCCTCGAACTTATGTGATGAGGAGGCCGACTTATGCTAGAGAGAGAGTGCTTTCATTTGGAGGATGAAGAGTCGTGGAGTTTGATGAAGAGTTTGTGTTCCTACTTTGAGTTTGGTCTCCAAGTGGGAGATTGATGGGTTTGAGTGTGGAGACAAATCAAAGTGCCAAAGGAAGAAGAAATTGAGCTGGAACGGTGCCCAGGCACAGCCCGAAGCGCGCCTAGGCGCGACACGCAGGAGAAGGGGCCTTGGGTACTGCTGGCGGAGCCTAGGCGTGGCCAGTCGGCACTTGGGCGCGGGTCCGACGCTGAGAGTGTTATTTTGACGCGATTTTGTGTTATTTTGGCAAGTTTTGAGTTACCTACTCGGATTAGTTCATTATAACTTAGTCTCTAAGTGTAGAACATATAAGTAAATGATATTCTCTTCATTGTAATTGTATCTCTCTCACAAAATTAATAAAAACTCTCTAGCATAGGTCCGTTGATATATGTTATTTTTACACTAGTTTTCCCCCGTTTATTGACTTGGTTTTGATTGTTTTCATGAGAATTTGATGACATATGATGCTTGGACCCTTGTTTTCTCATATTTTCTAGAATAACATATCATTTGGAGAAAAGAACAAGAATTGAAGATAAATCATGCATAAAGATACAAACTGTCTGCGCAGTGCTAGAGTTTATGGAATAGATTTCTCTACCCATGTCCAAATTACACACTTCTTATACAAATGGAAATATAAGAGGCAAAGGTACATTTCTTATGTTGAAGACAAAGATCAGATATGTAGGGAAGGAGGTGAAAACGTCATCGGAAGAGACGTCTTACGATGGAGTTTTCTCATTCAGTGACTTGTGAGACAATTTTGTCATCTTTAACGTTTGATTTCGGCCCTAGTGTCTTCTGGAGAGTTGTAGATCTTTGTTTTAGAATTCTACAGCAACTTGAATCAGTGAATTCCGACATCGGTAGAGAAAGTTATGCGAAGTTTACCAAAACTGGCTGGAGCAGCAGGGGACGAACGCCGCGGCGTTCAACAAGCGAACGCCGCGGCGTTCACATGCAGTAGCCAACGCCGAGGCGTTCAACAAGCGAACGCTGCGGCGTTCGAGGCAGCGGGTTGGTCTATAAATACCCCTTTTAGCCATTTTTTACCCTAACTCACCTTGGATATCAGCAACCACACGAAAATAGAGAGAGAGGGAGCTTAGAAGAGAAGATTGAAGGTCAAAACATGGAGAATTCAACAAGGAATCCACATCTCTACAAGAATTAGGGAGTTTTTACATATTTGTTTCTTGAATTTGTTCAAATCTCCTATGACTTGTATGATTTATATTTGCACTTTTGACATGAATATGAGCTAAACTTGTTTGATTGAGGCCATGGATAGGCCATTTATGTTATTTTGATTGTTGATTTGTTGGTGTTTATTGGATTAATTTTGGTTTTAGCTATGTATTCAATATTTGATCTCAATGCTACATTTGCTTGATCACCAAGTGTTTGATAAAATGCCTAGGTTAGAGATCGAGAGATAATAACCTAGGGAAGATATAAACATTGAATACCCTATAGTTAAACCGACTAGAGATAGACTCGGTTTCTTTAGGTGGCTTTCCATTCACGTGGGGAATTCCTAGACCTTAAATGCATCCTCGTTAATCGGGTTTTCATATAGAGATATATAGGAAATCGTTACCAAGGGTAGGGTTGCTATGCTAAGAGATTGGGTGGTACGTACGTTAGGGAATTTCGCCTTAGCTAAATCAATCTAATAATTCAATAGAACCTAAATCACAATCGAAATGCATAATTGGTTGAACCATGTGCCTTGATCGCTTCTCTCTATTGTTTCCTCCCTTTATTTGGTGTGACGTTGCCTTAGTTTATTTTCTTGTATTTATTAATTAGTTAATCAACCTTTCTATCGACCGATTTAACTTAGAATTGAGTAATATAGTAGTCTTGGTACTTAGATTATAGTTGTCCCTGCGGATACGATAACCCCGGACTTAGAAATCCACTTTACTACTTACGCGACCTAGTTCTCTTGCTAGGATTTTGTCGTGTCATCCGTGGACGTAGACAATTTGTCGAACCACGTAAAATTGCTATCTCTTTAATTTTAAGTTCGTTTATGCGCATTGATTCCTAACATTTACGTATCCGTGTCTATGTATCATAGCTCCCCATGTGATGTGCAAATATTGAAAACTCAACTAGTCATCCCGGGGGGAATTCCCGGTTGATACTCTGTGCGTATATATTTTTTTCTCATTATTTCTTTTTAAATAAACTAATTATTAATACAACTGGTGGTAGTTAGACAAATGAAATGGGTTAGACTTTGTTAATCATCACGTGATGGGTGATTTTTCAATTTTAAAGTTTACTCCCCGTGGATTATGGATCATTGACTAGTATGCAAAATGGCTGTATTAAATGTGATCTCTAGTTAAAGAGATTATTCTCCCCCATTACATCTGAACATACTCATTAACTTTTACTTAATGTATAAAGTGTTAGATGGCTCAGTGGAAGAGGTTCCGGTCAAAAATTCGAATGTACAGGAGAATCGGTTAAATTTTGAGACGATGGACTTGTTCAATGGACAACAGACAAAGCTATGCGTAAATCTGAATATTTCTCGGTATCACCATACCTAGAGATGATTACTACACTGGTCACCATTTTCACTACTTTTCCATTAACAATAAGGAGTATATAAATAAAGTGTATTCACATATAAACATTGGCTTAAATTATCTTCCTTTATAATGATTTCAATTTCACTGGAAAGTTAAATACTAACAACGGTCAGTATAATATGATTAGTTACAAGTTTCTATCTCCAGTATAATATGGTTAGTGGCTCTGCCATAGCATAAGCAGATCCACCTTGCCCGCTACGAAAAACTAGAAAAACGAAACTCTCTGTTGCATTTCCACCTCTATATATATTTACTATAATTTTCCAATTTAAATGATTTATTTCATTATAATTTTTAACATATGTTACTGCTAAGGATATCCATAGTACTGTATACTCGAAATTAATCAACTTGATTTTGAGGATAATACAAAATTCATTATTTTTCATTGGCTTGTCACTTCATTTAATTTGATAAAACCAAATTTTTTATTCCAAATCGTGTTTCATCTCCTATTCCATGTACTTATATGTATGACAAGTATACAGACTTTTTCTTTAAACATATAAGTGATATGTATTTTATACACGTGTCATGCACATTATAAGTACATGAATAAGGAGATGAAGCACGATTTGAAATGGAAGATTTGATTTGTTTTAATTTTGATAATTAAGAAACGAATGCAAAAAAATGTATTTGATTATCGAAAATCCAGGAAAAGGAAACGACCAACTAACAAAACCCTAGTCTTTTTTTTTTCTTCTATGTTTCTCCGCCGACGATGGCTTAGTGAAACAGTCATCTACTTCACCACTGTTACCACTACCATCGTCGGTGGATTGGGTTGAAACACCCTTCTTTAAGTTGTACATCACATCTTCAAATCTGACGAGACGGATATGGATCTAAAGACACATCTCCAAATCTAACAAGACGGATATGGATCTAAAGAGACAAAGACAAATCTGACGAGATGAAAACGGGTGATACTTAAGTTTTTAAATTTATATAGCATTTTAGATATTTTGTTTAGCATTTTATTTTCTCTCTCGTATAAAAGCTTGCTTTCTCTCTCGAAAGAGAGTTTCATCTCTCCTTGAATAGGAGTTGCACAAGAATTTTCTTGGGTTCATGTGTGAGTTCTTAAGATTTGTTATCTTCAAGAACTTGATAGTTGGTGTTTCAGATGTTCTTACTACATCGTTTGATGAGTCGATATGAATTGTATTGTTCCAGGCGTTGTAAACTTTCGATTAAATAATATATAAAATCGATTTTTCTTAAAAAAAAAAAGATTATCGCAAATCCCCCCCCCCCCCCCCCCCCACCCCACCACACACACACACACACAATAGATATCTTATTATATAAAAAACCCATAATAAAACAATGAATAGTTACCATAGATATATAATAACATTTTCATAATAATCAGGCTTCAATTCTGATCAGATTTCTTACCAAGCATTGCTCTATTCAAGAAAACAAAATAAAATAATGTGATAATATATAAATAATTAACTTCTACTCTGCCTAGGTGACCCAAGGGATTAATTACCAAGTTTTATACTTATCTAAGTGCTAAAGTTAATAAATTAAAACACGCTTTCACATGTTATATTCCATTTATTTATTTTTTGGTTACATATTCCATTTATTACTTATATATATATATATATATATATATATATATCACCGACTTCTGGACGTAAAATATAGAATAGTACGTAGCATATAATAATGATATCTTCAGAACTTTGTTAATCCATTCATTACTATGAATAAGAGAAGTCTTATGCAGTTCTAACACCACAACATACTCAACTCATATCCATGAGCTATGGCATCTCTTCATCTTCCATGTGTTACTACTAAAACAGCCAACCCCGCCTACTACTCCCACTCCCTCTCACCTTCTAATTCTCACACTACTACTATTATCTTCCCCAAACCATCACATTTCATACAAGTTGAAAATATCAGAAAATGGCCTTGCTAACTAACTCCAAGAGGGCGACGGCTAACAAGGGGAGGAGAGTGAGCATGCAAAGCGCAGCAATCGCCTTCAAATTTCCTGCAGATCCAATAAGCAATGCCAAAACCAGGAAAAAAACTCGCAAAATGTCGAAACTACTTCCCAAGGAAAGGTCGACAGAAGGAACATGCTTCTTGGTTTAGGTGGTCTCTATGGTGCATCCAACCTGGTTTCCACTACTCCTGGAGCCTCCGCTAATCCTGTAAAACCACCTGAGCTCGACAAATGTGGTACCGCTACAAACTTGAACACCGGAGGCACACCTTTGGATGTCGATTGTTGCCCTCCAATTTCACGAAATATCATCGATTACAGGCTCCCGCCTGTTCATCAGATAAAAATCAGGCCATCTGCTCATAGAGTTTCCCCCGAGTACATCCTTAAGTACAATATGGCAACTGATCGCTTGAGACGGCTTCCCAAAGATGACCCGCGTAATTTCATGCAGCAAGCCAACATCCACTGCGCTTTTTGTAATGGTGCTTATGACCAGCCAGGACAAGGCAAGCTGGACCTACAAGTCCACAACTCTGTTGGAAAATTTAGACTGTGATAAAATGGATATGCAATTTGGAATCGAGGCGAGAATTAACTCTGTCCTTAAAACAATATTGCCCCGCTATAGCCCTGTTATTGGTGGTACGGGTTGGTGCAATTTGTGTCCCAAGATACAACGATTCTTCTCGGGATTGAACCACTTCAAAACCGAGACCCACGAACGAAACCCTGTTTCGAACTCTCAATAACAAAATGATTCAACTCTCAACTTTGTTATTCCCGGAATAACGAAACTTGAGAGAATGAACATAGATGAAGAGGAATTGTTGATTCACTCTTAGAAAGAATGATCATCCAAGGGGGTTTATATAGGTGTTAGAAACAAAAGGGGCCATAAGTGTCATTAAATTGAATTTAATGACTCACATAAATGTCATTAAATTTAATTTAATGACTCACATGTAACGGTCGTAACGGTTTTGACCGTCATAAATATGACCAATCACATGTGTGTTAAAAATACAACTCGTACGATCATGACCATCGATCGTAATGAGTAGTATCTTTAAATCCTCATAGTTTTACACCGTTGGATCAGAAGAAATTCACGGTAAACCCACAGATTTCAAACCACAACTTCAACATTTAATTTCTCATTCGTCCGAACTCGGATTAGAGAAATTCGAAATGCACATGTGTTGTTCGAATTTGTTACCGAAAGTATGTCACACGTACTTTATTTACATCCGATTTCCAACAAACTCTTGGCTTTTCTTTCCTTTCCATCGTTGGTATCTCCATCATTGGAGACCCCACATTCGCTTTGCCATTTTGGAACTGGGACAGTCCCAAGGGCATGACCATCCCGCCCGTGTTCCTGGAACGCAAATCCGCCCTTTATGACGCAAAGCACAATCAGGCTAACTTGCCGCCAGCTGTGATCGATCTTGGCATGACCGGCAACACTGATACTGTTCAGGTGGTGGATAATAATCTCTCCATTATGTACAATGAGATGATTCGTGGTAACTCAGATGTGTTTGATTTTATGGGACAGCCTTATCGCGAAGGAACTGCTATAAACCCTGGGCCAGGCGCCGCTGAGCGAGGCTCTCATACCGCCGTGCATGTCTAGGTTGGGGACCCAAGACAGCCCAGTGGTGAGGACTTGGGAAACTTCTACTCTGCTGGCCGGGACCCGTTCTTCTATTGCCACCATGGAAATGTCGATCGGATGTGGTATCTATGAGAAAACGTCTTGCCCAGCAACAAGGTGCCCGACAAGAGAATCACAGACCCTGATTTCCTCAGTGCCTCATTTTTATTCTATGATGAGAATAAACAACTAGTTCGTGTGAGTGTCAAGGACTCCCTGGACAATTTACGAATGGGATACGATTACGAGAGAATTGACATTCCATGGTTGAACTACAAGCCATCCCCTCAGAAGGCCACAACAAAAGTATTTAGAATTGGCACAAGTGCGCCCAAGGCAGACACTACTAGTACTATGTTCCCTCTCACACTGGATAAAATTGTTAAGGTCCTTGTTCGAAAGACTAAGAAGGGAAAAGCAGACGAGTTACTGGTGATTGAAAATATAACCGTCGACACCACCAAGTTCCACAAGTTTGATGTATTCGTCAATGACGAAGATGACGATGTAACAAAGCTAGACAAGGCGGCATATGTCGGAACTTACGCGCAAGTACCACATAAAACTGCTAACAGAATTGCGACTACTTCAATCCGGCATAAGCTGACAGATGTGTACGACGACATGGACGTGGGTGATGATGATGATACGGTGGTAGTGACATTGGTGCCGGGCATGATGGTCCAGGTGTCACCATCTGTGGTATCAAGATCATTGCGAATCCTAATTAAGCCTGCAACTCAACCATGATCAGGCTAAAGTATTCGTCGTTTTCTCCAGTTATTTCATGAATATTTTTGTCTCTAATAATCCTTGCACCTCAGAGATGGATCATCAGGACGTCTCGTCTTGTGATTTTTTTAAATATGCATTTCGTCGCTTTTCTGCAACATCATTTCCGATCTTTAATTGTTGTACTTTCTTCATTTGGAATAATTTCAGAATAAAACTTTGCCTGATTTTGTTCACAGACTTTTTATGTGCGTTTTCGTACAGATGATGTATGAATACGTGTGTTGATTTATGATAATGGTAAAATTTGTCAGTCAGATAATATCACGTGATTTACCACGTGGGAAGGGAATTCGGTCCAACTCACGATAAACTAGGTTGGAGGTTGAATTATTTATAGACTGCACTCGTTGTTATGTGAGCTGCCTACATACCCGAAAAAATGAGATCAAGTCAGTTCGTAGTTCTATGGTGGATTTACTCTCAGAAGTAGCCAGTGTATTTTTTCTGAGAGAGTAGATAAATGAATGTCATCAGCTCCTTTAATTTGGAGATATATATAGGACTGATGGTGGGCTATGGGTCGGGCCTTGACCATTGGCCCATTTGCTTATTTGTTAAACCCATTACTTGGTCCTTTTATATTAAAATAACTTTCTTTCTTTTATAGCCTCTTGAACATAACGGACCAGATTCAGAATGGGCCGCCAGCCCTATGGGCTCGACTATCATATTAACCGCAGACTTGATCCACGGGTGGTGCCTTGGTCCAAGCCGGGGTAAATTAATTACCATAATACCCCTAGATATTTTTGGTGCACATCATAATACCCCCCACTCCCGGGTGTTCTGTATAGGATACCCGGGAGTAGAAATATGTATGGGTGTGTGGCAGACTTTGTCAACTAAGGGGGTCTAACGAGTCCCCCTTTGCAGGGGGATATCATAAGTGTTATCTTGAGGAAATGTAGACACGCTAAAAGCTAACGTGCTTGGATAGCAAGTATACTAGTCGTGCATAGTAATAAGTGGACTAAAAGTCCGGGTTGTCGAACCTCAAGGACTAGGTATTTTAGTTTATGATTAACGATAAAAGAAAGACAATTAAAGTAACGTGCAAGAATTGATTGAATAAACGAAGGATGAAAGAGGAACGAGCTATAGACTAAAACTCACGTATGATAAAATGACCAAGGCACATGCTACAACCGAATCTACTCGTCAATATATATGGTTACTCCTCGAATTATTAGACTCCTATTGCTTTGGTGGAAACTCCTAAGTTAACTATTACCCGATGTCTTGGCTCATAATAATCCTATGATTAATTGACGGTTCTCTAAATATGTCTATCCGAGAATCTAATCAATAACCACGCATTAACGTTCTAGAGGTTCCCCGAATAAATCCGGCTAACAGCACCCGGGAATCTTTACCTATTTCTAGGAGCAATTCCTCATTTGTTTCGGATGACGTGTTAATTCCCTTGAACCCTAACCTATCTTCTCTTGAACAACTAGATTAGGCAAGATAGCAAGCATATGGTGATCAAGCACATGATTGGAATAAAAGCATAAAATTAACACCCAAAGCAATAGGAGAATTAATACAAAAATAACTTCATATATATTGACTCATAAATTTGGCCTTAACATGGCCTTAGTCTCACAAATTTAGCTCATAATCAATAACATAAAAGAGCCTAATGTAGTCATATACATAATCATAGACAAGTATGTAATGAAAAACATATGAAAACTCCCTATATTGCTTGATCGATGATGTATCCGAGTCAAGAGCTTCAATCCCAAGCTAAACCTCCTTCTCAGCCTCTTAGAGTTGATGAAGAACGGTCCAAAACCCAGCAAATCGCCTCCAATCTCCCAGATTTGGAACCCTTCAAATGAATTGAGAAATCCAATTTTATACTTTCAGAATTCTGTTATCGCGGTGTCTGGGCGCGCGTCGATCGGCGCCTAGGCACAGCCTACGTGCGTGTGTTTCTTGGGGAAAAAGCTCAAGGGCGCCCGGGCGTGGAGAATGGAGGCGCCCAGGCGCGGGAGGTGTGGCGCCTAGGCGCAGGTGTTCAGGCGCCTAGGCGTGGTTCTACGAAATCTGAGTTCTGTCTGCTAGGATCGGGCCTGGGCGCGGGTAAAGTGGCGCCAAGGCGCCTCACTGCGAAGCCTTGAGTAGAGTTGGATAAATGAGTCGTCTTTTTGCCCTTTTCTTCGTCCATCGTCGCTTACTACCTGAAATCACTTTACATACATATTAAACGCACGAGTGGCAAGAAATGAACTATATACGGGCCTGAATTGTCACTAAAAAGGCCTAAAAACTTATGCAAAAATGACTCCTATCAACCCCCCCAAACTTATCAATTGCTCGACCTCGAGCAAGAAAAGGCATAAGATACGAGATCATTATCAAACACAGGGAAAACAATAAAAAAAACTACCTAACTCCCTTTCGTGGAGTACACAGTTGCATTTAGTGGATGCAACAAGCCTTTGAACCCTTGAGTTACCTCAAAGGACGAGTTATAGTCTCGTGAGGGTTTGCAGACGATATACCCACAAAATTTAAAGATTTTCAACCATGATCAATCAACGCAAATCAATATGATTAATAAAACACGTTGGTATAAATTCATCTGTTTAGGCTCAAATTTACATATATATACACGTCACACACTTGCTCATGTTACGCCTTAACATCGAAAAGATCATCCTAAGGGTTTAGTGTAATAAATCTCAAGCATTATAGTCGAGTGGCATTCTTACCACTTTTCAAGCATTAATCCCATATCTATCAACTTTCGATTAGTCACATGGTATGAGAATTGAAATAACTTCATAGCCACTAAAAATGTTGTTGGGTTGACTCATTCCCTCGGGTGGCTCGTGGCAGCGGAAGTTAAAATTTTACAAAAGGTAAACGTACAACCACCCGAAAACAGGAATATGGATTGGTTCGATCGAATTTACAGGGAGGTAAACGAAATTATACCTCTCGAAAATTTCGTTATCACCTCTAGCTTTGGATCACATCAACCCTGTGGTGCAATTCCACACAATTTCCCTTGGGTGAGAAATTGCCCGTCGTCTTTTCGTATCTTTCGATTTAGAGTGCTCTAAGCGTCGCACCTCTAAGATGTATCCACACCTCGTTCAAGTCACCAATCGTTTTGCCTTGCGTGCCAGACAACAAAACAATTCTAAGCTTGCCTTAGGCTTGAATATGTGAAGGGTAGGAATATTTCTAAGTCGTTTAATTCAACACATGAATAGAACGACGTCTTGTTGGAAAGAGGAGAGAGGTGGCCGATTTTAGGAGCTAGGGAGGGGCGAATTTTTCCAGCAAAAATCATCATCGCTTTAGTCTTCTTCATCTCTTATTTATAGGTGAAGATTACCTAGAGTCCAATTAGGAAAAAGAAACTTCCTTTCTCCTAAACTCTCTAGTAATCTTTATCCTATGAAAACTTGGAGAAGGGGAAAACTCTTTTCCTCCTCCACCACATGTAAAATCGCCCCCTCTCTTATTTCAAGACATAAAAATCGGTCAACACAAGAAATTGGGCTCTAGGATTTACTTATGACTTCTCAATTTAATTATAGGCTCAACCCATCAATTAAATACAAGTCTAATTAAATCCAACCAATTTAATTTCCAACATATTATTTATTTAACTTGGGCTTTACCCAATTAAATAAAATACTTGGACTCTACTAGGTCCATTAATTTAATTAATTCTACAAGATTAATTAAAAGAGTAAAATGAATTGAATCCTTCAATTAATTTATATTCCACATTAGGAAAGTACTACACTTTCCCAATTTCCTCAATTTCCTCGAAATTGATTAATCACATCTTTTTCAAACAGTGACTCTCTCGAGTAAGTGTGTGACCCCTTAGGCTCGTTTCTATCTAGTAGTAAGTACACCTTCCCACAGTGCTAGTGTACCTTCCTAAAATGGAAAGTACTAGATTAAATCAATCCTTTGATTTAATCAAGTCTCGAATTAGTCACCAAGCTAATTCTCGGCACTTACAAATCGCGGTTGCCCACCTAGCATAGGGTCTCGAAGACCTAGATAAAACGAAAGTAAAGATACGCCTTTTGTGATCTTGATCCTCGCATAAGTAAGATCCCTCTACCTAATCTCCCAATTGAATCTAGAGCAGTGGCAAAGGTCGAAGCTCTATTAATTCAATCCTATGTTTCCCACGTTATGTGAAATCGACTTCGACTATCTAAACGAGGAAACCCTACGCCTCTTTAGATATCATACTTCGGCCGAAGATTCCTTAAGTCGATTCACTATGTAACCATAGGAGATTAACTGACAGGCTAATGTCAGAGATAGATTCCTCTCGATTCTCACGTGCCTTAATATGTCTGAGTTTGCCCATATTCGATCATCTAGAGTGATCATGTAACAAATCAAGAACACGTGCGGTTACGCATAAGACATACAATGGAATTTTAGGTCCATAAGGATTACTCTTATACTACAAGACCACTGGAAGTTCCACATTCGACTGGGAATCCATTTTAGAAACTTCCAAGGGGTTGTTCAGTTCGCCCATCACCAGAATGGCAACCCTCATAGATGCATTGGCTTTCACCGTGCCAATATCTATGGAACGAGATACACTTCTCCCAGAGTATGCATCATATGAGCAAGTGTTTTGGGTTGCATCGATATCCCTTTATCTCGATGAACCCCTTTTACGACTTGGAACATTTGTTTAAAGATCACAGCCTTCGAGACATATTCCATCATTGCCACACCCAATGTGCAATGATGTCCCATAGCTATGTGTGATCCTTCGGGACTTTATTCTAAGCCAAAGTAAAAACTAATTTAAGAATAAAGACATGCCATACTTATAAAAGAGATTGACTTTATTTATAAGAAAATGATTGTTCAACTCTAGAGTTACTATTACATAGAATGGCGCCCAATAATTGGTGCGCCGGGCACTAACTCTAACAATCTCCCACTTGCCCTAGCGCCAATTGCCCATGTACTTAAGGCGCATTCTTCCCAGATGTGCTTCAAATACTTTTTGGCTAAGGGGTTTGGTGAGTGGGTCCGCTATGTTTTCCGTTGTGTCTACGCGCTCCATTCGCACGTCGCCTCTTCCAATGATATCTTGTATCAATCGGAATTTCCTCAGAACATGTTTGGATTTCTGATGAGACCTCGGCTCTTTTGCTTGCGCAATAGCCCCGTTGTTATCACAGTAGACCGTTACTGGACCCCCAACGGATGGAACGACACCCAATTCTTGGATGAAGTTCCTCATCCAAACAGCTTCTTTTGCAGCCTCATTTGCTGCAATAAATTCTGCTTCTGTGGTGGAGTCGGCTATGGTTGCTTGCTTGGAACTCTTCTAGTTAACCGCTCCGCCATTAAGCAGAAATACAAACCCTGAAACCGACTTCGAGTCATCCTTGTCGGATTGGAAACTCGAATCAGTAAACCCCTCTAATTCCAATTCTCCTCGTCTGTATATCAAGAACAACTCCTTAGTTCTTCTCAGATACTTAAGGATTGTTTTCACCGAACTCTAATGTGCCATGCCTGGATTCGCTTGATATCGACTGCACGCACTCAATGCATAGGTTACATCGGGTCTTGTGCATATCATTGCATACATGATACTACCTATCGCAGAAGCATAGGGAGTTTTGGACATTTTCACTCTTTCCTCCTCAGTCTTTGGGCACATAGACTTGGAAAGTGTGATACCATGTCCTACTGGCAAGAATCCCTTCTTGGACTCTTCCATCTCAAATCTTTTGAGTACGCGATCAATATATGCAGATTGGGAGAGACCTAACATCCTACTCGATCTATCCATATAGATCTTCATACCGAGTATGTAGGACGCCTCTCCCATATCTTTCATGGAGAATTTATTAGAGAGCTATACTTTAGTCGAATGCATCATCCCTACATCATTTCCAATTAGTAGGATGTCATCGACGTAAAGTATGATGAACGTGACTGCGCTCCCACTGACTTTCTTATACACACATGCCTCTTCAAAGTTTTGAACGTATCCATACTCTTGTATGACAGTGTCAAAATGTTTGTTCCAACTTCGAGAAGCTTGCTTAAGTCCATAGATGGACCTTTGGAGTTTACACACTTTGTGTTCGCTCCCTTTGGATGTAAAGCCCTCTGGCTGTTGCATGTAAATCTCTTCCTCAACTTCTCCATTGCAAACTCCAAGCTCTATTAATTCAATCCTATGTTTCCCACGTTATGTGAAATCGACTTCGACTATCTAAACGAGGAAACCCTATGCCTCTTTAGATATCATACTTTGGCCGAAGATTCCTTAAGTCGATTCACTACGTAACCATAGGAGATTAACTGACAGGCTAATGTCATAGATAGATTCCTCTCGATTCTCACGTGCCTTACCACGTACGACGCATATGTCTGAGTTTGCCCATATTCGATCATCTAGAGTGATCATGTAACAAATCAAGAACACGTGCGGTTACGCATAAGACATCCAATGGAATCTTAGGTCCATAAGGATTACTCTTATACTACATGACCACTGGAAGTTCCACATTCGACTGGGAATCGATTTTAGAAACTTCCATGGGGTTGTTCAGTTCGCCCATCACCAGAATGGCAACCCTCATATATGCATTGGCTTTCACCGTGCCACTATCTATGGAATGAGATACACTTCTCCCAGAGTATGCATCATATGAGCAAGTGTTTTTGGTTGCATCGATATCCCTTTATCTCGATGAACCCCTTTTATGACTTGGAACATTTGTTTAAAGATCACAGCCTTCGAGACATATTCCATCATTGCCACACCCAATGTGCAATGATGTCCCATAGCTATGTGTGATCCTTCGGGACTTTATTCTAAGCCAAAGTACAAACTAATTTAAGAATAAAGACATGCCATACTTATAAAAGAGATTGACTTTATTTATAAGAAAACGATTGTTCAACTCTAGAGTTACTATTACATAGAATGGCGCCCAATAATTGGTGCGCCGGGCACTAACTCTAACAAATGCATCACTTTAGGTTTTAACTTATGCAACTTTAAACTCAAAACATTAGAGACTAGACCATGTGCAATGTTGATCCTCTTAGGCTTTCTATGACACCCTTGTAACGAGCTTTATGACAATAATTCCCAAACCAGACGACTTTAAGGTATTAAGTGTAGAGACACTCCTAAGGGCTTAATCGCTCGAGTGTCAAAGGCCACAAAACCAAACTAGGTCCTTATTAATCTTTACACTTGCATTGGCTTGAGCTTAGCTCAAATTAGCATAATAGTACAGTATTCTAGGCATGGTGCTCTTCGCCCCCAGTATCTATTAAGCCTGACTTTTGCAGTCATACCAATGTTCAACCTCTTTTATTATTGCTAAGCATACAAAGCTAACATTCTCAACTCATAACACATGTGAAAATTCTAGATTGATATTCCGGGATCACGCCTTTAAGTGTTTCAAAATGGTTACCCACTCAACTCCTCTACCCTCGACTTATGTGCATATGTGAGTCATCTTAAGGTCAATCTAGTCTAGTTTAGGGTCCCACAAGCAAGGAACGATGTGTATAGTCATTAAAATCCACATTGATAGAGAAAACATGCCATGTATTCAAATTAACCATTCTCAATGCATCGAGTGACGGGTTGAAATTCTATCTAATTTTTTTTTCGAAATTTCACAAAATTGTACAAGCTTCACATGTAGAGGTACCAACCCCCCCCAAACTTGGACCTAAATATCTAAAACATGGATAAATGACTACAATGGATCTAGTACTCCCCCCCCCCCAAACTTAACATGACATTGTCCTTAATGTTCGAAAAAGAAAAGGGTAAAGTACACATCACCATAGGGTTGCTGAAAAGCAAACCCGAGTCCACTAAGGTAATTGAGTCCAAGAGTGGCAACCACGGTGTCGGCCACGATGTCAACCACTACACATTTAAGCATATGCTAGCCATCCGAATCATTAAGCATAAGATAGGAATGAGGGAAACACAACGAAACAAGCATAAACTAAAAATTGCATAGATAAAATAACTAGAAGGGAAGCAAAAGAACATCCAACAGGTAATAACATCCAACAAACCAAACCCAAAAGATAAATAAAACTAACAAAATGAAACAGGAAATGGAAAATAAAAGACACGACTAATCCTCAGTGCTAAAATGGTCAATATAGTCCTCGTCCGCTCCTCCCCCAAGATCAGTCAAATCGAGCATAGGGCTACCCTCGTCATCATGAGCATCATCATCACCTCCCACAGGGATCATAGCACCCGACTCGGGTACATCCTCGGGCTGCTGAGGAGTGGGGCGCGGGTAAGGTGGAGGAGTAGAATAGTCCAACGGGCCCCGGCCGACAAATGTGTCGTGCTCGATGAGAAGCTGACGGACGTATGTGTCGGTCATAACCATCCTCATCTCAGCCTTCAACTCATCCCTCAACTGTTCAATGGCGGTGGCAACCAGCGGTGGGAACTGTCGAGAACTAGTAGGTCGGGACGACGACGGGCGAGGCCTCTTGGAAGTGGCCTGTAGTGGGGGAGCCTGTGGGTCATCAGCTACCACGGCTAGAGAAGAACCAAGGAGCTCCGTGCGCTCCATGGGAAATGACGGAACCTTAGCCTCCTTGCACAAAATGGTGATAAGTGACGGGAGAATGATGGGGTTTTTCCTGGTGGGTCCATCACCTTTCTACTGGGCTTTCTCCTTAATGATCAACGGCCCCAACTCGTTCTTCAATTTTCAAAAATGGTCCTCCAAGGACTTGTGCATCACCCG
Source organism: Buddleja alternifolia (assembly GCA_019426215.1). Taxonomy (NCBI): domain Eukaryota; kingdom Viridiplantae; phylum Streptophyta; class Magnoliopsida; order Lamiales; family Scrophulariaceae; genus Buddleja; species Buddleja alternifolia. The sequence continues at coordinate 45,003,629 of CM033392.1, read as the reverse complement.
TGCAAAGCCGACAGTTTTCTTGGACATAATAGCATAAATGAGGGTGGCCCTTTCCTTGTTAGTCTCTGACCGGTTGGTATTCGGGATCAAATTAAATCTGATGAAGTCTAACCAAAATACGGCCTCGGGAAGTAGGGCCCGACGGGGAATATGAGCATCTTCGGACAACCACTCCCAACCCTCGCGTGCAATAACCCGCAAAATGTCTGATAAGTTAACCCGTAGGTGCCCCGCGTTGTATAGAGACATGAACTCGCTTATCTTCCCCAACGCATAGTTGACCTCCGTACCCCGTACCAAAAGTGTAGGACCTGTCCATACGAGAGTCTCAATCTCACAATACACACCTGAACTGAAAAATTCGAGGACCCAAGGAAGGTGGATGGCCTCGGGCTTTTCGCAGAAAAACTGTAGATGATGGAAATTTATCAACTCTTGCACAGAGGGCTGTCCCCGGATGATCAAATAATGCTCTTTAATTAGAGTACGGGGGGTGCTCAAACTTTGGCATAGAATCTGAACTTTGGGGTTCGCAAAACGGGGATCGAAGGGAGTCTCGGGCTCGTTAGAGAAACCCTCACCTATTTTCTTCTTGCCTTTGGACTGTTTAGTGGTTGTTTTCGGCATTTTCAAACGACAAATGGGCGTTGTAAAGGCGTAAATTGAATCCCAAGTTCTCAACTCTACTCTAATTCAACCAACCCAACAACACTCCACAAACAGGTATCGACCCACAATCCAACAACAACAAACCACAATATCCACAAATTTCACAAAAAATATGCACCAAAAATCACGGCCAATGCCCCAAATCCTCAAAAAGATAATGGCTTCCCACAAACACAAAATCTACACCAATATTCGGCTAAAATCGGAGATATAAGAAGAAGGTAGCCAAAACTCACCTTTTCCCCAAAAATTGGTGCAAGAATTCGGATGTGTAAGGATCCCAATGCGTGGCGAGGAGTGATGGCGAAAATCGGCGGTGGAGAAAGGTGGAGATGGCCGGAACAAGCGAGAGGATCACCTGAAATCGCTTTTAGAGAGGGGTTTCGGAGGAAATTGAGAGAGTTTGACCGTTTTGACCAAGAATTGAGATAAGTACAGGAAACGGCACCTAGGTGCGGGTATTTGGGCGCCTAACTGCGTACCTGAATGTGGCGTTGAAATCCTTCGGCGCCTAGGCGCTCAATTTGTGGCGCCTGGGCGCTGGGGAATGTGCGCCGGTGCGCGTATCTGTTGGCGCTCGGGCGCCATGATGCGAAGCAAGGTGAGCTCCTGGGATCCCTAGGCGCCTAGGGGCGATATGATCGGCGCCTGGGCGCGGGTCACCTGTTGTGTAGGATTTCCATTTCCTATTTCAAAAAAAGAAGAAAAACACTTAAACACGAACCAACAAGGATTTAAAGCCAGAAAATAAAGCAACGAACGGGAAAACACGAGAAAATGAAAAAGAAACGGAAAGAAAGCTTGGGTTGCCTCCCAAGAAGCGCTAGTATAGAGTCGTTAGCTCGACTTAAGGCGAGAAATCACGGAGGGTCCTCGAGGATGATGGACACTTTGTCTCTCGGTCCATCTAGCCCGACATATGGTTTCAAACGTTGAGCGTTAGTTAAGAAAGTCTGTCCTTTATCCATTGTAAGCTCGTCGGCGCCCGATGGATAGACATGGGAAATCCAAAATGGGCCCGACCATCGAAACTTAAGCTTCCCGGGGAAGAGTCGGAGTCGAGAGTTGTACAGTAACACCCTCTCTCCCTTATGGAACTCCCGGGGGAGGATATGCTTGTCATGCCACATTTTGGTACGCTCCTTGTAGAGTTTTGCGTTCCCATAGGCGAGGTGACGCCATTCTTCGAGCTCGGTGAGTTAAAATTAAGAAACTTGATGGCCCAAAAGGCACGATGCTCAAGCTCAACAGGCAAGTGACATGTTTTGCCAAAAACAAGATGATACGGGGACATGCCAATTAGGGTTTTAAAGGCGGTCCTATAAGCCCAAAGAGCATCATCTAACTTAAGGGACCAATATTTTCTTGATGCATTGACTGTTTTTTCTAAGATGCGCTTAATCTCCCGATTTGACCACTTGGCCACTCGTTTGCGGGTGGTATGGGGTCGAAATTTTATGCCGCACCCCGTACTTGTTCAATAAAAGTTCGAACTATTTATTGCAAAAGTGGGTGCCCCCATCACTAATGATGGCTCGGGAAGTTCCAAATCGAGTAAAAATATGCTTCTTTAGAAAACGAGTGACTACCCGAGCATCATTAGTGGGCGAGGCCACGACTTCCACCCATTTGGAGACATAGTCTACCGCAACAAGGATGTATTTGTTTGAACAAGAATTGGGGAAAGGGCCCATAAAGTCCATACCCATACATCGAACAACTCACACTCTAACATGCTATTTAAAGGTGTTTCATGACATTTAGAGATGTTCCCCATTCGTTGACATCGATCACATGATTTGACATAATGATATGCATCTTTAAAAAGAGTAGGCCAGAAGAAACCTAATTGGAGGATCTTAGCTACCGTTTTGGAAGGCCCAAAGTGGCCACCCACCACCATATCATGACAATGAGAAAGGATAGAATTCACTCCCGTTTCGGGTATGCAACGTCGAATTAAGCCATCTACACAAACTTTGAATAGAAAGGGTTCTTCTCATAGATATTGCTTCACATCAAATAGAAATTTCTTCTTTTGATGAAAAGTGATATCCGGGGGAAGGAGGCCCGTAACAATGTAATTGGCAAAGTTAGCATACCAAGGTGAAATATTGTCAGAAATAGCAAGGAGGTGTTCATCCGGGAATTCCTCACGAATGGGTGTCTCATCTAACGGATCATTCACTAGCTCTAATCGTGAGAGGTGGTCGCCTACTACATTCTCGGTGCCTTTCTTATCTTTTATCTCTAAATCAAAGGAAAAATTACAACATTCATACACTATGTTGGCTTACACGTTTTTTTAGTACACTAAGTTGACTTACTGGCAATTTGGGTACACTAACTTGAAAAAATTGGCAATTTTGGTACAAATTCCACCGGAAAATTGAATTTGGCCGGAAAATTTGGGGATTTTGACTGAAATTGGGGATTTTGACTGATTTGGAGTTTGGTTTTTTACCAAATTACCCTCAATAAAGTATTTTTATTAAAATAATATTTTAATAATCATTTTTATTAAAAATAGTATTTTAATAAATTTAATTTTATAAATTAAATTTAAAAAAAGGAAAAAAAAAAAGAAAAAAGAAAAGGTGGGGTGGGGAATAGTGTCACCCTCGCCACCCCACCCTCCCTCTCTCTCCACTCCATCCCACCCTCATGCACACACACAGTCCACACACACACACATATATATACACACACACGCATATACACACACACACACAGTCACACACATATATATATACGCACACACACACATGCATTTATACACACACACACATATACATACACACAGTCGACACACACACATATATATACACACACGCACATGCACACACACACACACAATCACATATATATATATACACACACATGTATACACACACACACACACACATATATATATATATTCTCTTTTAAGTACGAACACACCGGGGGGTAGTGAAACGTGATGCAGGGGTTGGGGGTGGGGTGGTTTTTTTTTTATGAAATAATAATTTTTTTTTAATTTATATTTAAATAAAAAATCCAAATTTAAGTCAAAATCAATTAAATTCTCCAATTTAGTCAAAATTCCCTCAATTTAAGTCAAAATAAGTCAAAATCCCCAAATTTTAGTCAAAATCCCAAAATTTTCCAGTGGAATTTATACCAAAATTGCCAATTTTTTCAAGTTAGTGTACCCAAATTGCCAGTAGGCCAACTTAGTGTACTAAAAAAACGTGTAGGCCAATATAGTGTATGAATGTTGCAATTTTTCCCTAAATCAAATTCTTTTAGTAACAAAATCCACCTAAGGAGTCTCGGTTTGGCATCTTTCTTGGCAAGCAAATATTTTAAGGCTGAATGATCGGTGTAAACTATCACTTTGTTTAGCACGAGGTAAGAGTGAAATTTGTCGAATGCAAATACTATGGCTAGTAATTCCTTTTTCGTGGTGGCATAATTCAATTGTGCGTCGTTAAGAGTTTTACTAGCATAGTAAATGGTTCGAAATACCTTTTCCTTTCTTTGGCCAAGGACCGCTCCAACTGCGGTGTCACTCGCATCACACATCAACTCGAATGGTAAGCTCCAATCGGGGGGTGACATGATAAGGGCGGAGACCAAACGTTCCTTCAAAGCGAGGAAGGCCTGCATACAAGAAGAATTGAAATCAAACAGTGCATCATTGACAAGCAAATTAGACAAAGGTTTCACAAATTTAGAGAAGTTCGAGATAAATCACCTATAGAAACCGGCATGCCAGAGAAAACTCCTAACGGCTTTGACCGAAGTGGGCGGGGGAAGTTTTTCTATGACCTCAATCTTGGCTTGGTCCACTTCGATCCCTTTTTGAGAGATCTTGTGGCCAAGCACAATTCCCTCCCGGACCATTAAATGACATTTTTCCCAATTCAAAACAAGGTTGGTTTCCTCACAACGTTTTAGCACATTATTCAAATGAGCAAGACTTGTATCAAAAGTTTTTCCGAACACAGACTAGTCATCCATAAAAATTTCGAGGAAATCTTCAACCATATCATGAAAAATCGCCATCATACATCTTTGAAAGGTGGCCCGGGCATTACACAAGCCAAATGGCATCCTTCTATAAGCAAATGTGCCATAAGGACAAGTGAAAGTGATTTTCTCTTGGTCCTCGGGATCTATGGCAATTTGATTATAGCCGGAGTAACCATCGAGAAAACAATAGAATTCATGCCTGGCTAACCTTTCAAGCATTTGGTCAATAAAAGGGAAGGGGAAATGATCCTTACGGGTGGCATCATTCAATTTACGGTAATCTATACACACACGCCACCCGCTAAGCATACGAGTTGGGATCAATTCATTATTCACATTCTCAATTACCGTTATCCCCCCTTTCTTGGGCACCACTTGGGTAGGGCTCAACCACGCACTATCAGAATAGGATAGATTATACCTGAATCGAGCAATTTTATCACTTCCTTCTTTACTACCTCTTGTATTTGTGGGTTTGACCTCCGTTGTGGTTGGCGCGTAGGTTTGGCGGAGTCCTCCATAAGTATCTTGTGCATACATATCGCTGGACTGATGCCTTTGATGTCCACAATTTTCCACCCGAAAGCTCGTTTGTGAGACCTCAACACTGTCATTAGTTGCTCTTCTTGTGGTCTTGAAAGAGACGAAGAAATGATCAATGGTAGTGTCTCATCATCATTTAAGTACACATATTTAAGGTGGGAGGGGAGGGGTTTGAGTTCGAGAGAAGGGGGTTCTTCAATAGATGGGCGAGTGACTCCCAACAACGATCGATCAACTTTGATGAAGCCTCTCGAATGATAGGAAGATTTGCATTCCAAGCTTAGAACGCTTTCCACTTAATCATCACTCTCCGAGTCCACTTGTATGGAGTTCATAAGATCCCGTTCGAATGAATTTTCAATCGTATTGCCCTGCAAATACTCAATAATCAACGGGTCAAACGTATCAATTCGAAAACACGAGTCATGATCAAGAGGGTGTTTGAGGACTTTGTAGACATCAAAGGTAACCTTGTCGTCGCCCACATTCAAAGTTAGCTTACCATTAGCAATGTCAATCACTGCCTTACCCGTGGCTAGGAATGGTTTCCCTAAGATTAATGGCACCTCCACATCTACCTCCATATCAAGGACCAAAAAATCAACCGGAAAATAAAACTTGTCGACTTGGACAATAACATCTTCGATTATCCCCTTAGGCCTCTTGATTGATCGATCGGCGAGTTGAAGGCTCATTGAGGTCGGCTTGGGATTGCCAAGGCCTAACTTCTTAAATAGCGAATACGGGAGGAGATTGATGCTAGCCCCCGAGTCACATAACATTTTCTCGAATGACAAAGACCCAATTGTGCACGGGATTGTGAGGCTTCCGGGATCTTAGAGTTTAGTTGGCAATTTATTGAGCAAAACGGCGGAGCATTCTTCAGTGAGACACACCGTCTCATTTTCCTCCCACTTCTGTTTGTTAGAGAGTATGTCTTTGAAGAACTTCACATAATTCGGCATTTGGAGAATGGCATCAATAAACGGAATGTTAATCCTCACCTCACGAAGGACTAGGTATTTTAGTTTATGATTAACGATAAAAGAAAGACAATTAAAGTAACGTGCAAGAATTGATTGAATAAACGAAGGATGAAAGAGGAACGAGCTATAGATTAAAACTCACGTATGATAAAATGACCGAGGCACATGCTATAACCGAATCTACTCGTCAATATATATGGTTACTCCTCCAATTATTAGACTCCTATTGTTTTGGTGGAAACTCCTAAGTTAACTATTACCCGATGTCTCGGCTCATAATAATCCTATGATTAATTGACGGTTTTCTAAGTATGTCTATCCGAGAATCTAATCAATAACCACGCATTAACGTTCTAGAGGTTCCCCGAATAAATTTGGCTAACAGCACCCGGAAATCTCTACCTATTTCTAGGAGCAATTCCTCATTTGTTTCGGATGATGTGTTAATTCCCTTGAACCCTAACCTATCTTCTCTCGAACAACTAGATTAGGCAAGATAGCAAGCATATGGTGATCAAGCACATGATTGGAATAAAAGCATAAAATTAACACACAAAGCAATAGGAGAATTAATACAAAAATAACTTCATATATATTGACTCAAAAATTTGGCCTTCACATGGACTTAGTCTCACAAATTTAGCTCATAATCAACAACATAAAAGAGCCTAATGTAGTCATATACATAATCATAGACAAGTATGTAATGAAAAACATATAAAAACTCCCTATATTGCTTGATCGATGATGTATCCGAGTCAAGAGCTTCAATCCCAAGATAAACCTCCTTCTTAGCCTCTTAGAGTTGATGAAGAATGGCCCAAAACCCAGAAAATCGCCTCCAATCTCCCAGATTTCGAACCCTTCAAATGAATTGAAAAATCCAATTTTATACTTCCAGAATTCTGTTATCACGGCACCTGGTCGCGCGTCGATCGGCGCCTGGTCGCAGCCTGCGTGGCGTGTGTTTCTTGGGGCAAAAGCTCAGGGGCGCCCAGGCATGGAGAATGGAGGCGCCCAGGCGCCTAGGCGTGGCTTTGCGAAGCCTGAGTTCTATCTGCTAGGATCGCACCTGGGAGCCTCACTGCGAAGCCTTGAGTAGAATTGGATAAATGAGTCGTCTTTTTGCTCTTTTCTTCGTCCATCGTCGCTTACTACCTGAAATCACTTTACACACATATTAAACGCACGAGTGGCACGAAATGAACTTTATACGGGCCTAAATTGTCACTAAAAAGCCTAAAAACTTATGCAAAAATGATTCCTATCAATGGGTGTGTGGCAGACTTTGTCAACTAGGGGGGTCTAACGAGTCCCCCTTTGCAGGGGGGATATCATAAGTGTTATCTTGAGGAAATGTAGATGTCGCCTTAAGGCAATACCCGTGGCTACCGTGAGGTCTGACGCCTCGGGGTTAAGCACTGCGAGGTCAGATGCCTTGTAATGCTAATGTGTGCGGGGTACTTTGATTTGGGTATGCGTTTCATGTCTTAGGGAAGAGCTCTTAAGTTAAGAACCTCTACCCCACTTGACTAATAACTTCAGAGGGGTTATTAAGTTAGTTGATGAGGCACCTTAGAAGAATTTTAGTTGGTGAGATGTGCTTCAAGCACACCTTTATTTGTAAGACACGCCTCATAAAGAGGGGGTGCATGCCTGGCCTAAAGGGAGGCTTGCGCCACGCCTATAATAAGCTTGTCGGAGGAGACTTAAAATCTTGAGGCATCTATCCGGGGTTTAAGCATCCCAGAGGGGACCTTTAATTTTTGTCTTTAATATGGGAATTTGCACTCCGGAAGGGGCTTGAAATTTATTAGACAGGCCTTTAGCCTGAGGTGAGGGGATAAAGCCTTTGGCCTCAAGGTATGGGGGCAAAGTCTTTGACCTCTAGGTGTGGTGGTTATTTTCCCCTTATTGTAGTGTTAAATTTATTTCCTATGGGCTTTTGCACTTGTCGGATGTTATCTTGTGTAACACCCATGAAGTAGGTAGGACCACATGTTAAATTTCTCTTTCCTCTTAGGTAGGAGAGCCCCTCCCTTCAAGAGGGGGGTCGGTAACAAGCACCCGGAGGTGGGCGAGGGAGACACAAGATTAGGGGTTTTGAAAGCTCCCCACCTAGTTTTATCTAAGTATAGGTAGGTTGGTGGCTTTCACTCTCACACCCCTTCATATCCTCACTTTTTCAAAAAACTTTCTCTTGAAATTTTTCTCTCTCTAGGAGCCCACTTCCTTAGCCAACCATGGGTAGAAGCGAAGATGACCAAGGTAAATTTGGGATTCTTAGTACTTGCTCCTTATTCCATAGTGTCACGCTAGTAATGTGAGGAATTGCTCATTTTTTCACCAACACCCACTTGATTTACTTCATGACCTCTCCGCCCACATGGAGCATTTTTTTGGGGGTCGCTAGTGTTTAGAAGAATGTATCTCTCTATTTGGGTATGTCGTAGATGGGACGTGAATCCCGCTCTCAACGGGTAGCCTCAGGGCGTTAGGACCCAAACACCGAGGAGGGCGCCATGTGGTGACCCCCCACCTTCGGCCTCGCGGCTGGGTACGAGGCGAGGCAATGCCTCGTGGCCAGCCGCGGGGCATCGTGCCTCGCGGTGGTGCCTCATCGGATTTTTGACGGGCGTCTCCCCGCGACTTTAGATTAGGGGCGGGGATTATTTTCGTGCCTCTTATGACTTGTGAACTTTTTTTTTGTGCTATCTATTTTGATACCATAGATGAAGGATTTGTTTCTAATTGAACCCCCTACTTTTCATAGGAATAAGGAGCTCTTCTTCCCCCATGGCTTATGAGCTCTAGTGGTGTGTACCCCGTGGCTTCATGAGCACTAGGACAATTACTTGATTTTTTTTCTATACCCCGTGGATTCATGAGCACTAGAGAGGTGTTGTGTACCTCGTAGCGTCATGAGATCTAGCGGGGTGTTTTGTACCCCGTGGCTTCATGAGCGCTAGAGGGGTCACTAGCATTTTGCTAGTTAGTTATTCTCTAGCATTTTGCTAGTTGCTTACCCACTAGCATTTTGCAAGCTGCTAGCCAGCGTTTTGCTAGCTAGTGTAAACCCACCAACTTGGGGGGTATTTTATATCGAGATTTGTATCCCACTATGTGATGGTTAAGATAAAAGGTAGGGCGTTAGGCCCTACAAGTCGGAGGGTCGCCACCCGAGAGGTTGCCTCAAGGTGGCTTCCTTCGGGGCGCTGTCCCGGGGCTTATTGCCTCAGGGGTCTTTAACGTGCGTGACTTGTGGCATTCTTATATGCCTTTTGTACGTATCTGTGTACTTTATCTTATGGTCATTTTTTGCTTGTATGGCTATGAGCTATTAGAACGTTAGCGGCATTCTTGTTTTTGACTTAGCATACAACACATTTGTGACTTACTCATTGGCCCTTCATAGGCTTTGAGTAAGTCTTTTATTTTTCAAATTCCGTTGTCTCATGAGCTTTGTCAGGGTAACAATGGTGGCGTTGTTTGTTAGCACCATGTGATGCCAATGAGTGTCAATGTTGGCATTCCTATGTCCATGGAACGTTCTCCCCTGCCAATGGTAGTATTACTATGCTCATGACACGTTTTCGATGGAGCCTCAACCCCTCTCAACACCACTGAAAGGATTATAAGGTGGATAAACCTCATTCGAGCCTTTGCTAGCTCAAAGGACTTTCAATGTTCCACCTATATTGACCTCTAATGGGGTCGTGAATTATTAAATGCAGCCTCGATTTGAAACTTTTAGTTCCAAAGGGCTATGTTGATATGTTGTTTTCCTCTTCAAACACTTACGTAAATAAAATTACCCCACTCCCTCCTGGGAATTAGAGGGGTGCTAGCATTGTTACTTAAGACCTTTATAGGACATTGAGGGTGCTTTTGAAACCCTCTTATTGGCGTCACTTGGGCGTTGATCACTAACGTTACTTTTTTAACAAACGCTAGCTACAAATATTATCTAGTTACTCAACACTTCCTTAGCCCCCACTCCTTAATGTGCTTACTTAGAGTATGATAATTAGGAGTAGGTTCGTACGGGGCAAGTTTTGATATCTGGCCAATTTTTATGTAGGATGGATGACTAACTTAGAGTCTGATGCCCCCAACTCCTTAAGAGTTTTCTACATAGGTAAAACTTTTGGGAGCAGGGTCTTTACGACATGTTATATGGAGGCTAGATTAGCCATGTGTGTTATTATTTATGGCGTGAAGTGAATTATCACCATAGTCGTATCTGTATAATCTCGATCCAGAGTCTATGTTGGGGGTGGGTTGTTCTAGAAGCCTCATTCCCTCTCGGCGCTACTGGAAGGATTATAAGGTGGACTAGTCTAAACCAAATCTTTGTTTGGGGGACTTTTGTCGTTCCACCTATATTGGCCTCTGAAGGGGCCTTATATTAAGTGAATAGCTTTAGTCAGAATCATTGGTCCCGAGGAGCACTTATGAGCATTATTAAAGCGCCCATCATTTATTGTTGTCTAGACTTGTATGAAATCTCATGCACGTTGACAAATAAATCTAGCATATGCATCATCATAAAGAAAAATGTGCTCTTAGGCACTTAGCAATCATATATCAAAAATTCAACGTATCCAAAACTCGATGAAAAACCAAAGGGGGTGCATCAAAGCACCTCAAAACTTAAAAGGATAGGCGGTGCTCGTGGGCACCCTTACTTAACGCTTGGCCAATGGTGAGTTCTTACTTTATACCTAGTGGCCTTGAAGATACTAGGTGGACTACTTAGTTGTTTCCATGTTGCCTTGCGGCCTTAATGGGGTGCCTAAGGCGCTATTCATGACATCTCCCACTCATTGCCTTGTGGCTTTAGTATGGTGTTATATGGGTGCTTATGCAGCCCTTCCATGATGTGTTTTAATCTTTGGACGCAATAGCCAACACTTTTTTGCCCCCTACTCCTTAATGCCTTTGCCATGAGTGAAACATTTAGGAGTAAGGTTTTAATGGGATGATTTATTATGATCTATTGTCGTTTTTTTTGTAAATGAACCATAATTTTTAATAGTAAGTTGTTATGTATAACCTCGATCTGGAGCGTATTTTGTATTGAAGGGGGGGGGGGGCTTCTAGTTTATTAAAGCCTCAACCTCTTTTGTTATACTCCTGGAAGGGTTATACGATGTACAATTTGGCTTCAACCAAACTTCGTGAGTTCGGAGAGCTTTCATCTTGCCACCTATATCGGCCTCTAGAGGGGGCCTTGTATGAATTGATTTTTGGCCTCAGTCAGAAAGACTAGTTCCGAGGAGCACTTAGGAGTGTGTTAAATCATTCAACTCTCTCATGCTTGGCTTCCAATCCTGGCACGCCCTTCTCCACTTTTGGTGCCCTTGCTTGTATCTTATTTCTACCGTGGGCGACTTACTGAGGCCGATTTATCGACTTTTTTAAGGCATTAGCGTAGCACTCTCTTGTTACCTTCACATTGCCGACGACTTCCCCTATTCCTACATAGGTTGGAAATTTTGTCTTCATATAAAAAGTGGATATGACGGCTTGGAATAGGTTTAAGCTCGGCCTCCCCAAAATGATGTTGTATGTGGAGGGGGCTTTGACCATCAAGAACTTCACCATCTTCCTAGAGCGGGTTGGAAATGAACCCAAAGATATGGGATGAGACACCTCCCCTAGTGCTTCCACCGTCTCACTCGAATTTTCTTCACCCAAAAGTTAGAGATGGTCACCAATATCACGAAGTCGTCGTTCACTAACGGGATGTGGTTCTCAAGGTCTTGCACTCCAAACTCTATAGTTAGTGCATTTTGTCCATTGGACTATGCCTTGTTTCTCGACGATAGCCAAAACTTGATCTCGCTGGAGTGTAAAGGGGGTATTCTTAGAGAACCCTGAAGGAGGGATGTGCTTGCGCTCCTTAGTCTCAGGCATCTTATCATCTTCCCTTGTCTTTCTTTTACTGCAACCACCCTCTTGCTTTGCCGGACCGATAGTCTCTTCGATCCTAATGTATTTTTTGGCTCTAGCCAATAGCAACTCCATAGTCGCTGGCGGCTTCCCAGCTATAGACTCCTTGAACCTACTATTGCACAAGTTCCTTTGCATTATCCCCGATAGCAATTCGTGGTTGACATGTGGTACCTCAGACACCGCTGTGGAGAATCGCTGTACATACTCTCTCAAGGATTCACCATCTTTTTGCACTATCATGAATAGAAATGAGGTCGTCTTTGGATACTTCTTGTTCATGGAGAAATGGTTAAGGAAACGCCTGGTCACCTGCTCGAAGCCAGTAATGGTACCAGCTAGCAATTGGTTGAACCAGCCAAGGGCCCAACCAGATAGGGTAGTTCGAAAGATTTTACAGTAGGCTGCGTCGCTGACGTCGTACATGTTAGCCTTTGCATTGAACTTGTCTACATGCTCTTGTGGGTCTCCAGCCCCCTCATATTTTCTTAAGTGTGGTATCTTTAGTCCTTGCGGTAGAGACTCTGCCAAAATTTCCAGATAGAAAGGACTTCTCTTGGGGGAAGCTACAACTAATGATATTAGCTGCATATCCTCATATCTTCCACGATTATCTAAACTTTCATCATGGCGGGGTGCATGTCTACGCCGGCCTTCTCGCCTTGGCAAGGTCTCTTCGGGGGTCAACGAGGCTTGACCTCTACGTGGAGACCTGGGAGACGTTGGCCTTCTATCTCTTCCCGGCGGTGGCCTCTCATGAGGTGAGACCATGCTGTTTTCTTCTCTTTTGCGCACTACCCCATTAACCGGAGAGTTGGATCGCCTCAATCTAACCCGTCGTGGGTCAAGGACCCTTGGCCTCGGTAGGAGGATTGGCTAGGCCCAACTCGCTGGAGGCGACTTTTTTCACAAGGCTCCTGGCTCCTATGAACTGACTGAGGGGGTGGAACTTGAGGCACCTTCTCTTGAGGCAGAGGTGCCTCTTAATGATTTCTCACGTGGAGGTCTTGCCCCCGACAACTGATGGAAAAGGAGTCGTGCGTGATAGGTGTGCCTGGGCATATTGCTGGACCGCCCTGTGCTGCTGCTTTCACTGAAACGTCTTCAACCAGAACAAGTAGTGCCTCTTGAGTGATCTCGAACACCCTAGTTGTAGGGGGTGGAATCACTGCATATGTTACGGGAGGCTCGTTTTGCTCATTCACCGTGTTGGGAAAGCCAACCAAGCAGTAAAAGCATGTCTAGGGATATTATTTGTGTTCCAAACAATACTAGAATATCTGAAATTAGGTTGCTCCCCTCTAAGCCAATTGTAACATTTACTCACTGAATACATACCTGATTGATCTGTGAGGCCTCCTCTGCTGTGCAATAATCCTTGCTTCAACTTTTCTTTAACTGAATGTAGTTTTCTCCAAGCCTAACTATTGTCTCTAGGTGGTTTATAGGCCCAAAACTCCTGCTCCTTCAGATATATGCTATTAATCCACTTCACAAACAGGGTATCCTTTTTCTTTGCCAAATTCCACACAATTTTGTCTATTGCTGCAGTGTTCCAAGTTTTACAGCACTTCACATTCAGGCCTCCATGCTCTTTTTTCCTACACACCTGGTCTCAACTTACTGGAATCAGTCTCTTTTTGTTGTCTGTTTTCCCCCATAAAAAATCTCTTGCTTTTTGTTCTATCTGCTTCATAATTTCTTGAGGTAAGATAAAGATAGATGCCCAATATGTATGCATTGTTAACAGTACTGAGTTTATTAATTGGACCCTGTCTGCATATGATAAGTGCCTTGAAGCCTAATATGTTATATGCTTGTTTTATGTGATTTTTACACCTCCCATGAACTTAGGTTTTATATTTATGTTTGAGCATGCTTAAAATATATGTTGATTAGCCCATTGGCTTGGGCTGATCTAGAAAGTTCATGGAAGTGTGTATGTAGGTAGAATTACTAAGTGTTTACTACGTTTTATATGCATGTTTGCGCTTTATTAATTTAATATGCATGATTGAGACCTATATAAAAATAATTAAATTTTCCCACATTTAGAAATATTAAGTTAGTAAAGGGTACTAGGTATTCTGTCCTCCACTGAACTTAGGAGAAATTAAAATGATATTTAATATATAATATCGTCCCTAAGCAATGGGGGTTATATATTGAAATATATTTTAAATTTTTCCTAAGTGCATGAAATGCCGTTGGTCGAGAACAAATTTCTCCCCAAATACCAGCAAAAGGTTGCAAGGTGAAATTCAATTGTTAGACTGATAGATAATCAGTGGGTTAAACTTAAATTATTCATAAATCAATATGATCGTTAAAAGGTTGAGATTTGATGAATAATGGACAAATAGATTGAATCATCCATTTGATGGGTTGATGTTGGACATCACTTTAATAGATTAATATGCCACATAGTAGCAAAAGGTTGCAACCTATTAAACTAGTTAAAGAACTCAATCACTCACTACGAAATCTATCCAACGAGATTTCCAAAAAATTGCAGTGGTAGTGCAATGTTTCGAAAAATGTAGTGGGAGCCAAGTAAAATTAAAGTCCTAATTTTACTTGTGTGCTATATAAATACCTAATTGACATCTTAGTTTATTTTTTGCTTTAGTTTTTATCTCTCTTAGATTTATAACCCGTTTAGTTAGTTATGCTTGAGAATTTTGTCCAAACTGGCTTAACCAAATCAACTGACTTAGAAACTTGAGGATGGTCCTCAGTTTAGAGTAGTTGAACTATATGCTTGAAGAAAGCATTACTCAAGTCTAAGTATGGGACGACGAGTAGGGCTATTATATGAGGTGCACCGGATATAGAACTATGTGTTTTTAAAACTAGTGTTCTATGACCGGTTTTCTCAGCTTCTTACATTCTGCATTCTAGAGTTAGTGCTCATGATTGAAAAATTAGAAAGAAGTGAAAAGCTGGAAGAACGAGAGCTGATTTATAATGGAACCAGACATTGTGTCATGGGTGTCCATATGAGATACAACCTTGTTCTTTTTAAATATTCCGGACATTTTTATAGTATTGGTCCTTAGTTATGATTGGAAAAACTAACCAATAAATGTCCGGAATATAAAAAACTAACCAATCATAACTAAGGACCATCCTATTGGAAAAACTAACCAATCATATGAGATACCCAATCTACGTATACAAGACAAAGGTAAAGAATCTGGAGGATTGGTTCTTAAAAGGATATTTTGTTGGTTGTCTCAAATAATTCAGTGGGAGACCTCTTTCTACCTACATGATGATCGGAGGATCATTGTGCCTTAAAAGCCGCTATTCTCAAAGATAAGTTCATTTGAGAGAGTCAAGTTGGTAGAAAGATTGTTCTATAAGAACAAAACAAAACTCCTTAGGAGACTATTATTCAAGAAATCCAAACCATGCCCGTTATAACACAACCACTAATGAGTTGGTCTGATAGAGTATCTCAGCCGCCTGAGATAGATGGTTGTCTTCTACAAGGAAAGCATAAGTTGTATGCTGTAGCAGAGATGAACCATGGATACAATCCCTCTACTCATGATAAATCGATAGTGGATATAGAATCTACGAGAAGGTGTAAGGCTATGAAAGTGAAGAAGGATTAGATATCTTTGAATCAATCCTAGACCCCAGCAGATCGCCTCAAGAGTATTGTACTCATCAGAGGTGAACACATCTACAAGAGAAAGACTGATTCGAATAGCAAGGTCAGGCTGATGGCGAAAGGGTGTAGTCAAAAGAAGGGCATTGACTATGAAGAAGCCCCTTTGCCATAGTTATAATCAAATCCACTAGATTCTTACTTTCGATAGTAATACACCAAGATTATGAAAAACTGGCACGTGGATGTGAAGACTTGTTCATGAATGGATTCCTCAAGGAGGACATCCATATGGAACAGCTCAAAGGTTTTCACATCTGAGGCGGATTCTCATAAGGTCAACAAGCTGTATAAATCCACTTGTGGATTTAAGCAGGCCTCTCGTAGTTGGAATCTTCACTTTGATGACATAATTGGGAATTATGATATCATCAAAAATGAAGAAGAACCATCTGTGTGAAATAAGGCTAGTGGGAGCTAGATATCATTTCTAGTAGTATATGTAGAGGTTGCTCTACAAATGGGAAATTATATGAGCTCATTGAGTTGAATCAATACATAAATCTCAAGCATACACTCCATAAAAGACTTGGGAATAACCAATTTCATCCTTTGAATTTGCGTCTATGGAGAAAGGGCGAATGGAATTATGGGGCCCTCCCAAGCCCTTTGCTTAGAATAAATCCTAAAGAAGTTTGGATAAAAGATCTGAGAAAGGGCTCTTGCCTAGAGAGGAAGAGCAATGGATAGACTTAGGATACATTCTTCATCTATGCCTGTGGAGAACTGATAGTGGAAATTTATACATACTCGGACTTTAAGTCTGATAAACAAATTAAAATTCCACTTTGGGTTTGTATTCACTCTCAACTGTGAAGTAGTAACCTGGAAGACTTCTAAGTAAATTACACCACTAATGAGAATGAATATAAAACTGCCTTGGAGCCTTAGAGGTGGTCAAGAAATTTCATCTGGATCTGAAGTTCGTGGTAAAACTTCTATTGGTCCCTAGTGTGGAAGTTGCGTTTATCACTTTACTGTGATGAAATGGAGCTATAGCGCAAACTGGGGAACCAAGGTCTCACGAATCCAGACATGTTGAGAGATTGTTGGAAAAGGCAATGTAGCCTGGTAGAAAATGAACCCCGGTCGATAACACGGCTGACCCACTCACTAAGCCACTATCACAGGCGGTGCTAAAGTGACATCTTTAGAAGATGGGTATTATATACCAATTGGGATAGAGTGCAAGTGGGAGATTATTGGGAAAGTGCCCTTGATGCCAAAGAGGAATTAGAGAATAGGGCACTAGTTTATATTGCACAACCCTTAACTAATAGAAAGGCATTTAATATATTGTTCGTATAAGTCTTAATGGCATCAATAAGACTTAAATGAACAATTAGTCCATGTGTGTCAAGGCAAACCTTCGCACTCCTTATAGTAGTTAAGGAGATGGGCACTGGAAGGGTTTGGTATTTGATCACTTAAATGGTTCGCAAGTCGGAGAATCTCAATTGGGCATTGAGATTCGTGTGGACTTGTATGACACATGCTCTGGCAAGGAGTGCCAGTCAAACACTATGGGATAGTGGGAGTTTGTGTCATAAATACATTGATGGGATTAATGTATTCGAACACGGCTCTTAGTAATTCGATCACATGGGTTTTTACTCATTGACTGTCAATGATTAGATTACTGATTATGATAGTATGCGTGAGCCTTTGACCTGAGTAATCACGTTGAAGATGTACTTGTGATTTCAAGTCTGTCATTAGAGTAGTTAGATCCAATTCACCCATTGGTGGGGTCAACCTCGAAGTGCGGCTTGATGGGCAAGTACGAGTCTTAACTGATTAGCAAGATGGAATTCACTGTCTCGAAAGTAAACGAGAAGTATCCTATGCAATCATGGGTAAATGAGATTAAAGTCTCTGGCCAGAGCTCATGAACTAACTCGTGTTTGACACGGGAGGTAGTTTTGTAATCTCATGTTACAATGATTCTTAGCATAGCATCGAGTCCTGTGAGTTTGACATTCCATGACTCTCACTCGATTGGGATACGTCAGTGAAGGGCTTATACTCATACAGTATTCATAATCTAGAGATTCATAATGACATAGTCATTTCGTGCTCGGTTGGGCTACGATGTGGGGCCACGGTGCTGGCTAGGTGTCACTCACATCTTTTAGTATCCTCCCATTGCCAATCGAGATGAACTTAGAGAGTCGTGCTATAAAGGAATAGACTGGAAATCGTAGTTTTGTATTTGGAGAGTATTTTGATAATTTGTCCTATGGTAGGACGAATTAATTAATTGGACGAACTAATTTAATTGGTTGTTTAATTGGATTAAACAATGGTAAATTAAATTATTTAATTTGAATAGTTAATTAACTGGGTTAATTAAATATTTAAATTGGAATATTAATTTAATGTATATTTATTTAATTGGATTAAATGAAATATAATTAAATTAAGTGAACTAAATTGACTGGGTCAATTTAGCTCACATGGGGCGTCCAACGGGCCCTTATGGGCGTGTGAACTGGACTTACTGAAATCCTCCACCAAAATACAAGACAGAAAAATCATATTGTCTCTGCCTAGCCGCCTCGGGAGATGATGATGAAGATTTCCAAAAGTCCGTTCCTGTGTGACGATATAGAGACGGGATGTTTAGACCTTTCAAGATTCGCGAGGATTAATAGAATTCGAAAAAGGTAAGTTTTTCGCGTTCTTCGTTTTATTTTAAAATCATCGAAAAACCACAAATTGATCTTGGCTTTGGGAATCCAGATATGTTTTAAATTCCGCTGTGCATGATACCAGGATTCCCAGCACACCGGAGGTGGTATATCAGGACCTCCTCCAACTTGAACATCCGGTAGAGCTTCTCCACCAGCTTGAACGTCTTGCAGCCCTCGTGGCATCGGGTTTAGTACTTTATCGCCAGCTGCTGACATATTGTTGCTAGTCATCCTATCACTGGTGGTATGTGCTTGAGATCAAGTTTGCATACTCAGTGGCTGGAGCACTGTTCCCACAGACGGCGCCAAACTGATGATGGTAAAATTTGTTAGTCAGATAATATCACATGATTTACCACGTGGGGAGGAAATCCGGTCCAACTTACGACAAACTAGGTTGGGGGTTGAATTATTTATAGACTGCACTCGCTGTTGTGCGAGCTGCCTACGTACCCGAAGAAATGGGATCAAGTCAGTTCATAGTTTTATGGTGGAATTACTCTCAGAAGTAGCTAGTGGATTTTTTCTGAGAGAGTAGATAAATGAATGTCATCAGCTCCTTTGGAGGTATATATAGGACTGATGGTGGGCTATGGGCCGGGACTTGACCATTGGCCCATTTGCCTATTTGTTAAACCCATTACCTGGCCATTTTATATTAAAATAGTCTTCTTTCTTTTATATCCTGTTGAACATAACGGGCCATATTCACAATGGGCCGCCAGCTCTATGGGCTCAACTATCATATTAACCGCGGACTTGATCCACGGGTGACGCCCCAGTCCGAGCCGGGGTAGATTAATTACCATAATGCCCTTAAATATTTTTGGTGCACATCAATTCAAAAAAAATTCTCTATTCTGAATTTGTATTTCATTTACTATAAACATGTCATTTTTATAATTTTTTTAATATGAAAATCACATTCACGGCAAAATGAGAAATCTAAAACTTATTTTTATTGATATCATCAAATTAATTTAGTTAGTTTTCTAATGGAAGATGTCGATTGTAAAAAAAAAAAAAAAAAAAAGCCTTATCATATTCCACGTGTGCAAATTTGTCTGACAATTGAAAAAAAACCCAAATTTTAATTGGTCACGTGGCAAAAGTAGGGTTTCCAATTGAAAAATGTCCTTAAATAGTAATTTTTTTTTAAGTTACGGGATCAATTTTACAATTTTTCCTGACAAATTAATCGAGTTTGGGAGAACTTAATATTATAAAGTAGAATTAAGTTAAGATTACTTTCAATATAACCATTTTGAAAAACGTGGAGAAGTAATTTAACCAATTATAATTTATAAGCAATATTTTTCAATAATAAATCTTTCGATGGGTCACACAAAGTGTGTAGGACTGTAAGTGATAGACAAAGATTAGAAACCGATCTTGCAACAATAGTAACACCAGCAGTTGACCCGTTTCTATGAACTCATGATTTGACACAATTTGTGTATAAGTGATAGACAAAGATTAGAACCCGATCTTGCAACAATAGTAACACCAGCAGTTGACCCCATTTCTATGAACTCATGATTTGACTCATTGATATTTCGAATGGGCAAAAATGAACTATTAGCAGGAAAAAAAAACAAACACATAATTCAAACTCGGACCATTCGACTCGATCTGATATAATATCTATATCTATTCTAAAAGTATGAATAATAAGAGTGATTTACATTTCTTAACTTTTTATAAGACTAAAATAAGTTCGGTCCTCCATTTATTGGCCTCGACATAAATAGCTCTAAATGTTTTAATTTTATACAGATTCGGTCTCTGTCATTAATCTTTTGTCCAAAAACTAACGGAATGGCCGCACGTGAGCTCAAATTGGGAGAAATTGGTCAATTTTGACGCTAAAAATCAATTTGCACAACAAAGAATTTGTAATTAGGGTTTTATAAAATTTGGGAATTTTTCAAAAAAATGTGATTTTGAGACTTTATTGAGACACTTAGAGTTTTTCATGAGATAATGAAATGAAGTGAGATTCCACCCATTTCCCCCAAATCTGAGCTCATTTTGTTAGTTTTTAGACGAAAAGTTAACGGTATGGACAAATATGTTTAGAATAGCAATATTTAGAACTAAATTTCTCGAGTCAGATAAATGGGGAACCAAAACTATTTCAGTGATAAAGTTCAGGGACCAAAAGTGCAAATCTCCCTAATCATATTACAATAAAATTTAAGTATATCTTATCAGATAATATGCAAGTTAATAATATTCAACAATTCTACAAAAAATATTCATAACAAAACAAAATGTGATATTCCTACTAAACAAAACAAAATTGTATATATACCATAACAAACTAAATCTTGTCATTCTTTCCAACTACATCTCAAGTACAATAATTGTCATTAAATTGGACTCCATAAGTTGAGTACAAAAGAAGAAAGTATTTAAATTAAGAACTAATATTGTGTAGTCTAAAACTTCTCCATAATAAAAATTGAAGTTTGTTTTAGGTTTCACATTAATAACAACATAAATAAACTAATTAAATTGTAAAGAAAGTATGTTGCGTGTGCTCTTAAGAAATTATGAGATGTATTATTTGTCCTTTAGCATCTGGCTCAAAAGTTATATGTATTTTATAACTTTTACTTATTTTTCCTCTACATTTTTATCTATATAAAAATATTTTTAATGACCTTCAAATTAAAATTTCATAGCATACTGAGAAGATAATATGTTAAAATTGTTTAAGAGAATAAATTGCTAATTTATGTTTCTAATTTATTCTTCTTCTTAGAGAGAACATAAGTCAAAGTATTATAGATCTCTGAGCGTACAAATATCAAATAAATTTTGCTTTCTCATCGCAGTTAATAGAATGCAAGTGGAAATCTAGAAAGTGTTTCTAAATTAAAGGAATTTCAAATTAAACACGCAACAAAATTTTGAAAATGTTGATGCAAACAAAAGAAAGGACTTGTCAACTAACAATAATGAAGGAGACGCCAACAACATATCAAGAGATGATGAAGAAACATTGAGCAATATGAGAAAGAAATATAAAAATAAATACATGAAGTCAAGTAAGAAGAAGGTTGCAACGTCTATCAAGATTAAAAAAGAAATGGACTAATTACACCTTCACATAATATTAAACCTTATATATTTATATTTTATGTTATTTACCATTTCAACATTTTCAATTGTGGATCGTTTTAATTTTTAAATGAATTGCCACTGAGAATTATAATTTTTTAGTTTCAGTATTTAATTTATATTCGATACCACAACTTGATAATGATGCAAATTCTTGATTGTTTACTATATTACAATAACTGCAAACAAAACTTAATCACATCCATAAGTACATATCATGAACCAAAAATTGCCAATAATGTTGCAGGAACGTCTCAACTTACATAAATTTAATTAAATAATATATGGTACTTGGAGGTTAGTATGACTTGGTATCATCCTCCTTAATTTTCGGCTTCAAGAATTAGTTTACTTTTAATTATAATTTGTAACTTATTCATATGAAATATTTTGATATAGAATCTTTAGTAATGATGGAACGTCTTTTATTCATATTTATGTGCATATTTAATATTAATATTCATTTTTATTTAAATTATGCTCTTTTTTTATATAAGTTCGAAAGAACTATGTGTAACGCACGTGCTCTTTACTAGTTATCTATAAAATCACCACACCAAGAAAGATTGAGATATCACCACTACAGAGGTAGCATATCTAAGCCAATACGTGCAACATATGTGCAGATAGAGTGCTATTACCATAAATCTCTAAAAACGTATGTTGCTTGTCAGTTATTCGCAGTTAATTTTAATTTGTATTAAATTAGATGGACACAGGTATATAACACGTCTCTTAATGTTTAATGACTCATCAGTAACTTGCTTAATATTTCATCAAATTCAAAAGAATCATCAAGAGGTATAAATTCAGCAAGACAATAGATCTATACTTAATTATTTTTGAACTCATTTTTCTAAAAAAATAATAATAATTCCAATGCGGTGTACGTTTAAATTCCTTTATTTTATTGATGAGACATGTTAAACGTAGTCAATACTGTTCTCCCGGAGTGAATGAGAAAAATCCATTTTACTCCCCCTCGTTCGTAATTATTCAAAAATCTTCATATGATATGGAAATTATCACTGAACCCCCTAAAAAGGGACATGTTAAACGTAGTCAATACTGTTTTCCCGGAGTGAATGAGAAAAATCCATTTTACTCCCCCTCGTTCGTAATTATTCAAAAATCTCCATATGATATGAAAATTATCACTAAACCCCCTAAAAAAAGCAATGCAATTAAATCCCCTACGCGCGTGGAGCACGAATATTGCAAGTTATTATAATTTCTTTAATTTTTTTGGACTTTTGCCCCTAATCTAACATCATTAGATCTAAATGATAAAAATCGACAGTCAAGATTAAAACTGTACATTTATTATTCAATAAAAATAATATATACATACAATATATTAGAGTTATTGTTATTGGCCCTCCATCCTCATCTTTTTAGGTGTAGAAAAGACACAATTGCCCATCAATAATTTCTGTATAATTTTCTTCATTCTACCCTGTCGGGCTGCACTTAATAGCATTATGGACGCCTCCATAGAGCATCATCATTTTGATGTGATCTCTCGCATTCGTAGTGTACAGGGTAGAGACTGGGATGTCTCGTTTCAAATGGTTTGGCGGGAAGCAAATCATAGCTGATGCTCTAACTAAGATGGGCATTCACACCCACATGCACCACACGAATGTACCACACTCACATACCTATCACCTACTAGACAATGATAGAGCAGGCATTACTTGGCCTCGTTTTGTGACTATTAACCCGGGTTTGTCGGGTTAGTTTATGAATTGTTGGGTATCCCCCCTTTCGGAATTAAAAAAAAAAAAAAAACCTTAATTAAACACAACAAAATAAAAAGTTGCTAGTGGGACTACTTTCTAACCTCACCACTCGACTGACTTCCACTATCATCAACGATCTAGATAGAGCAAACTAAACTGTCACACACACATACACACACACACACACACATATATATATATATATATATATATTTATCAATTCTCAAAAGAAAAAAGAAAAAACATATGTATATATATAAGCTTTTTTATTATAAAAAAGAAAACATATTGATGTGTCCCATAAATAATGAAGGTAATTCAGTAATTAACGAAATAAAGTTAGAATAATTATATATTGATTTATTATAGTTAAGTGGGCTCTTTGAAAAGGCTTAGCCCCATGGCCCACCAGAGGCTCTATAAATACCCCTCATTAGTCACAATGCGAGGGATGATACTTTTGATTGAGAAAAATACTCTCTAATTTAATGAGTGTTTATCCTTCTAATATTGCTACATATAACCTTTTAGTAGATACGTAGGTAGCTTGATTCGATCAAGTGTAGTCTATAATCTGACCTCCAATTATCTAGTCTATCATGAGGTAGATCGAATCCCAACTCCACATGCACATCACGTGATACACTTTTCCCGAGGTCCCCATTTTAACATTAGACCTATTTTGATCCCGCATCATTTTGGCGCCGTCTGTGGGAAACTCGATCTTATCACTGAGTATGCAGACTAGATCTAAAGCGCGTACCAACCGCGAAAGGATGGAAGATGACATTGTTTCTGGAGTTGGTAGGGGAGTCCCAAATCCTCTAGCCCTATTTAGCTTCCAGGACATCCGAGTTGGTGGGGGAGTTCCAAACCTGCCACCTCAGTCGAGCCTTCAGAATGTTCGAGTTGGCAGGGGAGTCCCAACCCTGTCACCTCAGTTAAACCCTCAGAATGTCCGAGTTGGTGGGGGAGTACCAAATCCACCACATCTCTCAAGCCTTCAGAATGTCCTAATTGGTAGGGAAGTCCCAAATCTGCCACCTCTGTCGATCCTAAGACCATCCTAGTGGGTGCAGAAGTCTGCCACCTCCGTTCGGCCCACAAAATGTACTCCCTGAGGTAGTTATCCCTCTAGAAGCACCAGTCGTTATGCCACCCCCACGAACAGGGTGTTCGAGATCACTCCGGAGGTCCTCTTTGCCCTGGTCGAAGATGTCTCTATCCGAGTGGCGACATGTGTTGTCCAACAGTATGCAAGGGAACATCAACAACTGCCGTGAGCCATGCCCCCTCCATCCCCTCACATGAGTCAGTGGTCCCTGTCCTCTAACGGGATTGGGCAGAGGCGATCGAATTAGTCGGTCAATCGAGCAACTCACGGAGGAGATGGGAGCAACATAGCCTACCCTCAAGAAAGACAACCACGTGGAAGTGATAGAAGGCCAAAGCCCCTAGGTTCCTTCGTAGAGGTCAGGAGCCCCTGGCCCCCGAAAAGACCCGATCGAGGCAAGAAGGTTGTCGAGAGCACACTCCCAGACGAGAAGAGAGTGGTGACAATCGGGAGAGATATGAAGGCATTCAGATCCTATCATTAGCCAAAGCCCTACCCAAGAGTAGTCCCTTCTATGCAGCTATTTTTGCAAAGTAATTACCCCAAGGTTTGCAGATCCCACACATTGGGGAGTACGAAGGGACAAGAGATCCTCAGGAACACTTGGACAAATTCAATGCCAAGGAGGATATATATTACATCAGTGATGCCGCTTATTGCAAGCTATTTCATTTAACTCTGTCGGGTCGTGCGCTCACATGGACCAATTGCCCCTGGTACTATTACTAGCTTCGAACAGTTGTCCTAACGTCTCCTTCATCATTCTTGATGAATAAGAAATATCCTAAGACGTTGACCTATTTATTTACTATAGCCCAGAATAAAGGTGAGTCTCTTAGAGAGTATATTCAGTGATTTTTGGTGGCAATGTCCGAAGTACCGCATGTTAATCCCGAACTGCTCTCAGGGATAATGCAACAAATCTTAAAAGGGAGAGATTTAAAGAATCAATAGCTGGAAAACCTCCAAAGACTATGGGTGAGTTGTTTGATCGAGTCATAAAGTACATAAGAATTGAAAAAACCATCGGCTCGACTAAGGTTGATAGAGAGAATAACAAGAGAAAGCATCGGGAGGAGCGAAGCATCCAAGCCTGGGGGCAAGTTAGATGCTAAATGGGACGATACATAGCATACCTCAAAAATGATTGGGCAATGCAAGGTAATAAGTGAGACTAAATTTTAGTATAGTTGTTTTTCCACGAGGACAGATTAAGAATTTTGCATTTTTCTTGAGACCTTATTTGTGTTATGTTTGATTCGCGATGACTCATCGCTAGATGTTTATAATGTACTTCTGAGTATGACTTCATTTTTATGATTATGCATTTTCGATCCTGTGATTATGCATTTTCTATATAATCTCTTAGCAAAATTGTCAAGTAAAATGATACTTGTTACATATTTTTTATCATATGCTCATCAGAACCAAGAGTTTCTCGATTGAGGCTGAAAAGTGAAATCAATCGAAGGCCCCCTGGTACCATGAGTTCCAGAAGAGTTCAGCAAAAGTGGCACTCATACAAGCTCCCCAAGCGCAAATAGCTATGGTTGAGGTCCAAATTGCTCACTTCAAAGCCCCACTGGAAACTTAAAGTGTTGAGATAGAAGTTCATAAATTATGAGCTCTACCCTAAAATGCAAAAATCCAGAGTGAGGTAGACTGAATGATAAATATCTCAATTCCAAGATTAATTCATAACTTTATAAAGTATAATGGCAGTGAAACTCCGCCGAATCTTGAATATCTTACCCCTCAAAGTAAACACTCGAGAGTGGGGTGCATAGGTACAATGTGGCAACATTTTATAAGTTGAATTAGTTCAATATCTTTTGAAGTACCTTTGGGAGGAGGCCGAAATCTATTCCCCTAAAACTATTTTAAGGACCTTTGGGGGAGGAAGAAGGCTAGATCCTACTTTCCCTAAAAATATTCCAAGTAAATTACGACATGCCCCATGGGAATATAAATGCCCAGCCAGAGGTCAACAAACTTAATAAACCCTCTAGGGTCATAAGTCCAGGGGTATAGAGGTTCATAAGCAAATAACCCCTCTCCAAAACACAAAACACCAGATAGAGACTAAACGAGCCCCTCCGAGATTCTTAGTGTTGAGACAAAAGTTCCTAACGTAGGAACACCTCCCCAAAACACAAAACACCGGATAGAGGCTAAACGAGACACTCCAGGATCCTTAGTGTTGAGATATAAGTTCCTAAACCTAGAACTCCCCCAAAAACATAAAACGCCGGATAGAACCCAGACGAATGCCTCTAAGATCCTTAGTGTTGGGACATGATTACCTACACTAAGAACTCCTTCAAAAATTAAAAACGGATAGAGGTCAAATGAGCCTATCTGGGACCCTAACTGTTGAGATAGAGTTCATAAGCTAAAAACTCATCCTTAAAACACAAAACCCCGGATACAGGTTACATGAATGGTAACTCCTCCGTGAACATAAGTATGGGGATAGAGGTTCATGAGCTAAGAACTCTTCATAAATGATAAGCAAACTAAGAGACTCGATTTACTGATTGCTAACAGAGTTCGCTCAAAGTGTACCTCACAAATGCAGGTGCGCTCGAAGCGTACCTTGCAAGTGACAGTTCGCTCGAAGCGTACCCTTCAAATAAAGATTCTCTCAAGGAGCACCTCGCAACCAAAGATTCGCTCATGATATACCTCACAAATGAAGGTTTGCTCGAGGCACACCTTGCAATCAAAGATTTGCCCGAGATACCCCTCGCCAATAGACTTTGCTCGAGGTTCGCTTTGCAAAAAAAAGTTCATGCGAACCAAGTAGACTCGGGTAACAAAAACTTTTCAAAGTACTTGGTTTAACTTTAAGATGTTATTACAGCAACATATACTCAATCCCCTTGGAACTTATGGTTCTAAACTGAGGCCTAAAGTAGACCATCTAAAATAATAAATCCTCGAATAAAGGTCAATAAATGTCGCTATGCCTTAAGACACGATTGCCTTGAAGCAGAGGCATGAGACCTCGAGGCCGAAGGCCTCGAAGTGCAATTCGCACTGTCTCGAGGCAGCCATGCCTCGAGCAGCCTTGCCTCAAGGCAAAATCCTTTCCTGGAGGTAGAGGCTTTGCTTCGAGGCCTCGAGGAAAGAAGTGCCTCGAGGCAAAGACGTCACCTCGAGGCACCCTTGTCCATAGGAAAATGCATGTCCACTCGGGCTGAAGTCGCGAAATGAGCGAGCCCTAATGATCCCTTTTTCATTTGGTGAGCTACCCAAAGTAAGGAGGTTTCATTTTCACAATTTCCATATAGAACCACGAGTTCCTACACCGAGGTCTCAAAATTCTATGTTCCCTCCGTAATGACAAATGTTCGGATCGAGGTCTAAAGATTCTAAGTCCTCTCCAAAACGTTGGGTTTTGGGATGAAGAACTTTAAATGCTAAGTACCCTTGCCCCCTTGCCATGGGTAAAACTCCTGTCCCCCCGAATCAAAGCAAAGGACTTTGCCCCCTCACCACAAGGAAAAGAGCCCTTGCCCCTTAACTCGAGCCAAAGGCCCTTGATGTTGGCATCCGGATGAGCATGCGCATCCAAAAAACTAAAACCTCGAACGCCACTGTAGACATCATTCTTGATGTTCTTGCCATTTTAAACTAGAATACATTAATCTAATTAATACATATAAGAAAAATTGAACTTTTTTTTGTTATTGTTGAGAATGGAAATTCTGGTGACGAATCCTCGATCCCTCACCTCTAGATCAACACATGAAACAATCGAAAGTCCTCTTCTCCTCTACCAGGCAGTGGCTAGACGGTGGTGGAGAGAGTCTTCTTCTTTTTTGTATATGATGAGAGGTAGATTTCTTCTCAGGGAGTTTTCGCGTATTTTTTTTTACTGCTGATATCTCAAGATATAACTTATTCTCTAGGTATTGAACTTGGAGGGTTTTTATAACCTTCCAGTAGGCCCAGGTCAACTCAGTTATTAGGCTCAAAGACCAGCCCGAGTGGGTCAAGTCTAGCCTAACCAACTTGACCCATTTTAATTAAAAAACTGTTGCCCGACAATCACGTTTGAATGTGCATAAAGGCAATGTTCGAGCGTCTCACCTTCGAACGTGGGTTTAAGTCACGTTCGGACGTGAGTTCCTTTGTCCATCAAATGTCAAACCTCCATACATGAAGTGATTTCCTTGTTGCTTTTTATAGTGTGACTCTCTAGATTCGTCTCGATTGGCAATGGGAGGATACCAAAGGATATGGATGACACCTAACCAGCCCCGTCGCCCCCACATCGTCACCCAGTCAAGTACAAAATGAATAATTCATATGAACCTCTTGGTTATACTCTCCATATACGTATAGACCCTTCACTGAAGTATCCCGATCGAGGGATAGTCATGGACGTTGTCAAACTAACATTACTCGATACTATGCTATGAATCATAGTGACTCAAAATGACTAAACTACCCTCGATGTCTCACATGCGTTAGTTTATATGCTTTGGCCAAAGACTTTCATTTCAGTCACCTATGATCGCATAGGATATCTGCTCTTTTACTACCGAGACAGTGAATCCCATCTCAACAGTCATTTCACAACTGCTGCTTGCCCATTAATATTGTACTTTGAGGTGGGCCCCACCAAAGGATGAATTGGACCTCACTACTCTGGTAACAGACTTAACGTCACAAGCACATTGTGTCAATGACTCAACAGGTCAAAGGTCCACGTATACTAATATAACCAATAATCCAGTCATTGACAATCAATGAGTAAAACTCATGTGATTGGATTATTATGAGTCATGTTCAAATATATTAATCCCATCAATATATCCATAACACAAACTCCCACCATCGCATTGCGTTCGATTGGCACTTCTTGTCAAAGTATGTGTTATACAAGTCTATGTAGATCTTGATGCCCAATCAAGATCTGCGGACTTGTAAACCCGTATTTAGTGTCGAAGTACTAGTTCCTTCCAGCGCCCCTCTCCTTATCCCACAAAAGGTGGAAGACTTACAGTAGTACACTAGGACTATTTGTTCGTTCAGTACATTACAGATGGCATTTAGATTTATATGAATAAACCTAATGCCTTCTATTAATATGAGAATGTGCATAGTACAATTTATAGCCATATTACAGTCTGTATCCTCGCTGGCATCAAGGGCAAAATCCTATCAATCTCTCATTTGCACTTAATGCCAATCGTTTTGGTATCTTATACCCATCTTCTCAAGATGTTGTTCCAGCACCGCCTGTGGTAATGGCTTGGTGAGTGGGTCAGCCATGTTGTCTGCTGATGCTACTCTCTGTACGGCTACATCGCATCTTCTGACGATATCTCAGATAATATAATATTATCTCTCAATGTGTTTGGTTTTGTTGTGAGACCTTGGCTCCTTAGCTTGTGCAATCGTTCCATTATTGTCACAATACAATGGTAATGGGAGATCCACGCTAGGGACAACTTGAAGTTCACCCACGAACTTATTCAAACAGCTTCCTTGGCAGCCACATATTCGGCCTCTGTGGTGGAATCTACTTTGCGCTTTGCTTTGAACTTTTCCAATTCACAGCTCCACCATTGAGGATGAATATAAACCCAGAAGTGGATTTATGGTGGTCAACGTCAAAGTGGAAGTATGAATCCGTAAAACTATCTATTCTAAGTTCTCCATTCCCATACATGAGTAACATATCCTTAGTCCTTCTCAATTACTTTAGGATATATTTTATGGCTACCCAATGTTCTTTATCAGAGTTTGCTTGAAACCTACTTATTACGCTCACAGCATATGCAAGATCAGGTCTTGTACACAACATTGCATACATAAGACTACCCACTGCAGAGGCATACGATATAGTGCTCATTTCCTTTCGATCTTTCTCACTTTGAGGACTCATCTTCTTAGACATATGAATTCCATGCCTCATTGGAAAAAGGCCCTTCTTAGAGTTCTCCATCCCAAATCTTTTTAGGATCTTATCTGAGTAGAGAGCTTGAGCGAGCTCTAGAGTCCTATTCGATCTATCTATATAGATTCGAATTCCTAGGATATAAGTAGCTTATCCTAAGTCTTTTATAGAGAATGTGCTCGAAAGCCATGCCTTGACCGTAGTTAATAAGCTAACATCGTTCCCTATTAGTAGAATGTCGTCTACATATAGGACAAGCCACTGACCTTTTTATAGACACAAGGTTCATCTTCATTTTTGATGAAGCCATAGATCCTAGCTTCTTCATCAAATCGAAGAATCCAAATACGAGAGGCCTGTTTAAGTCCATATATGGACCTATTCAGTTTGCACACTTTATGACAACCCTCTTAGCATGTGAAACCTTTAGGCTGTTTCATATAGATATACTCCTCGAGGAATCCATTTAAGAATGCGGTCTTCACATCTATCTGCTAGATTTCATAATCCATATGTGTCGCGATTGCAAGCAGAATTTGAATGGATTGATCATGGCTATAGGTGAAAATGTTTCCTCATAGTCAATGCCCTCTTTTTTACTATATCTTTTCGCCACTAGCCTGGCCTTATAGGTGTCGACCTTTCCATCTGAACCAATCTTTCTCATATAGATCCATTTGCACCTAATGGGTACTATACCCTTAGGCGTGTCTATTAGAGTCCAGACTTGGTTCGAATAAATCGAATCCATTTCCACTTTCATAGCCTTTTGCCATTTCATAGTATCTATGCCTTCATTGCTTGATTATAGGTAGAGGGATCATCTCCATGGTTCCCCTTTGTTATAGCATACAAATCATGTTGATTTGCAGCAGGTAACCATATGTCTCGAGAAGCTAAGATATTCTACCAGATCGACGTATAGAAGGCTGTGTTGTTATGGGTTCGGATTGGGCTTCTTAAGCAGTTGTCTCTCCATATGTTTCATTTTGTTCTTCCAGAACAATCTTTCTACTCGCTTCTCCTTCTTGAATGAATTCATCTTCGAGGAAGGTTGCCTGTAATCGTGCAGGTAAAAGAGATATCCCATATAATCCTCGAGATAACCAACGAAATGTACTTTAAGGGACCTAGCCTCCAATTTTTCTACCTTGGTCTTCTTTACATATGCAGGGTAGCCCCACACTTTGATGTAATTCAGGTTAGGTTTTCTTCCACGCCATATCTCATATGGTGTCTTAGGAACTGACTTAGAGGGACATCTATTTAAGATATGTGCGGCTGTAAGCAATGTGTGTCCCCACAGTCAAATGAGTAATTCAGTATAGCTAAGCATGGAATGAACCATGTCTAACAATGTTCTAATCCTTCGCTCTGCTACCCCATTTAATTGTGGAATGGTCGGAGGAGTGAGCTATAACACTATACCATGCTCTCTTAAGAACTGGTCAAAGTCGGTGCTCATATACTCGCCACCACGATCCAAACGCAGTGTCTTAATATGATGTCCGGTTTGGTTTTCCGCTAAGGCCTTGAATTCCATGAACTTTTCAAGGAATCCAGGCTTGTACTTCAAAAAGTACACACAATCGAACCTAGAATTATCGTCAATAAAGGTTATGAAATAGTGCAAACCCCCACGATCCATTTCTCCAAATGGTCCACAGACGTCGATATGGGTCAAACTTAAGACTTCGGTGGCCTTTTCAAATGCCCTGTGAAGGGTGATTTGGTCATCTTGCCTTCTAGACAAGTTTCACATGTCGGATAGGAATCCGATCCCAATGGGCCTATTATCCCATTTTTCTCTAACTCATGCAATCTTTGCTCTCCAGCATGACCCAATCTTAGGTGCCAAATTAGTCTAGGGTTTGAATTTTTTATACCAAGTTTTCTAGTGATAGTGTTCACAGTGCATTTATTTTTGACATTTAAGTAATACAACCCATTTATTAAAGACGCATTGCCAACACATTTATTTCTAAAATAAATATCGCATGAACTATTCATAAACAAAAAAGAATATCCTTTCCTGACAAACACATGAGTTGAAACAATATTCTTAAGGCCATTGGGAAAATGAGACAATCGTCTAACAATAAAATATATCCAGAAGGTAAATAAATGCTAGTAGATTCAATAGGGTAGCCACAACACTAGGTCTGCTTCTTATATTGATCATCACCTCTTTCTCTCTGAGCCTCATAATTCTTTCCAGGTCCTGATTCATAACACAAATGTGAGCACTAGCTCCATAGTCTAGAATCCAAGAAGATGAAAAGACGGTAAAAGAACACATAGTTTCCAAAACATTAAGTTCTATACCTGAGGCACCATCGTTCTTTAGCTGAGGTCAATCTCGTTTCTAGTGACCCTGCTCGACACGTTGGATACATTTGTCCATCACCTTTGTGTCCTTCCCTTTATGTTTAGGGGCTTTACCCTTTCCCATGTCACCAAAGGCCTTTTTTACTCTCAATGCCTTCTTACCTTTATTCTTCTTGAAGGAATTCGACGGCTCAGCCATAGAAATGGCTGAGGCATTTTCCTTTCCCTTGGGCTTCATCTGTGCTTAAGCGTTCATGAGTTTGTTCATCAGCTAGGCTAGAGTACAATCAATTCGTTCATGTTGAAGATCACAATAAATTGTGAAAAGAAACTGGAGAGTGATTGCAAATGAGGTATTTCTAAAGTTGGAAATCCATAGTGAATTCAAGAGCCTCCAATCTCTCAATTATGAATATCATCTTAATGACATGGTCTCCCACCTTCTCATTCTCTCTCATTCTGACCCTGGAGAACTCCCTTGATATCTCATATCGGGCAGTACTGTGCTCTCCATAGAGCTCCCTCAAATGCAACAATATAGCCATTATACTTTCCATCTTCTCATGGGAGCGCTACAGCTCATTGTTCATCGATCACAACAATGTAACCCCTCACTCAAATGTCATTTTTGACCCAGTTGTGGTACACAAGTTGTTCCTCTTTAGTAGCGTCTGCCCCCGGAGCAGGAGGGATGTCTGCCTCTAGTACATAACCAAGTGACTCCAAATTGAGGACAATCCTCAGATTTCTTAGCCAATCGATAAAGTTTGGTCCAATGAAGACATTCTTTTCAAGCAGTATAGATAAAGGGTTGTTAACCATTTTTAGATAATAAAGAGATTACAGCTGAAAATAAAGCCAGATTTGATTAGATAGTTGTATTCATGCTCAAGTTGAAATTTTATGGACTTTCAATTTTAACTTGTCTCCCACTACGTTTTTCGAATAATTGAACTCCCACTACAATAATCAAAAATCCCGTTAGATGGATTTCATAGTGGGTGATTGAGTTCTTCAATGAATCTAATGAGTTGCAACATTTAACGATATCAGACTCATAGGTTCATTGAAATGGCCTCCAAGCCAATTAGTCAAACTATTTCAATCCCTTTGGTTCATGGGTCATCTACACCACAACCTTTTAATGATATCATTGGTGGTGATCCATCTAAGTATATACCCATAAACTCCTATTGATTTAATAATTCAATCCCACCTTGCAACCTTTGAACGGTATTTGGGGTGAAATTCATTTCGACCAATGGCATCTCATGCACTAAAGATGACTAAAAACACATCTTGATGCATGACCCCCTTCTGCTGGGAAGATGCCATACATTAGATGTGATTTCATCATCTAAAGCTCAATGGAGAATCGGTATATCCAACATCCCTTACCTACTTATTATTTTAAGTTGGGAGAATTTTGATATTAGGTCTCACTTTCACCTTAATATGTTTCAATCAAATGAGAACATACACAATCATCAAAAGCACAAAAGATGTAGACATAACCTAGTTAAATGTATCAACACATAGTCCATGGATATTCTAGATTGACCCAAGCTAATGAGTCAATTGGGATAGGGGTCCTATACTACAACTGGAGCTCCCACTCGCCATGTTTGAAGCTTGTCAGGATCCGCCAAGCTCCATAAGCCCTATCTCTAAATATTATAAAAGAAAGCCTCTACAAGATTCTAATGCAATAAAATAGAGATACAACACTAGGGGGCTCAAACTTCGGCCCAATACAACCCAGATAAAACAACCCCTAAATCCATGGACTATGTCAACCACAACATACATCAAAGCATGTAAACAAATTGCTCATTTTCATGTTGACATTTTAAAGACAAACTTAAAATCCAATTTTAGTTCATCTTATATTGAGAAATGACAACGAAATTAAAATCCAATTTTAATTCATTTATACCGTATTTCAAAATTTGATTGACCTGATAGTGGGTATACGATCCAATGTATGTCAAGCATGATGTGCATCTAACGCATTACTTCACATGCCCGAACGTCACCCCGTGCATGTCTAAACTTCAGATGAAAATTCAGAATTGTTGTGTTTTGCCTGTCACGTCTAAACGTGCCCCATGGCGACGTTCGAACATTGCACATCCGAACGTGTACCTAGGCAACATTCGGGCATTGCATGTCCGAACGTCAGACTTGTGCACATTCGAATGTCGGGTCTAGGAACAGACTGTTCAGCGATTTAAAATCTCTTTCCACCATCTCCGGCGACTCCCCGAGCCCCGTTTCAGCTATCTCAATACCAGAAAACATTTGTATATGCATAAACAATACATAAATTGAAGTTTTGTCCAAAAACATCTTAGTCAACATGAAAACAAATGCATTAAAATGACCAAAAAGGTCAAAAACTGGCTTTGATACCACTGTTGGCGTCCGGGTGAGCATGCACAGCGAAAAAACAAAAACCCTATGTTCTTGTCGTATTAAACAAGAATACATTAATCTAATTAATGCATATACGAAAAATTGAACCTTTTTCATTATGGTTGCAAAATTGAAATTCTAGCAACAATCCTCGATCCCTCGTCTCTAGATCAGTACGCGACAATCGAAAATGCTCTTCTCCTCCAGGCGGTGGCTAGGTTGTGGTGGAGAGAGTCTTCTTCGCTTTTGTATGTGATGAGAAGCAGATTTCTTCTCGGGGGGTTTTTTCACGTATCTTTTTTACTGTTGATATCTCAAGATATAACTTATTCTCTAGATATTGAAATTGAAGGGTTTTAATAACCTCCCAGCAGGCCCATGTCAACTCAGTTATTAGGCCTCAAAGACTAGCCTGAGTGGGCCAAGTCTAGCCTAGCCTACTTGACCCGTTTTAATTAAAAAATTGTTGCCCGACACTCACGTTCGAATGTGCATAAAGGCAATATTCGAGCGTCTCACGTTCGAATGTGACTCTAAGTCACGTTCGGATGTGAGGTCCTTTGTCAATCAAATAATAAGGCTCTGTATATGAAGTGATTTCCTTGTTGCTTCTTATAGCGTGACTCTCT
Organism: Buddleja alternifolia; assembly: GCA_019426215.1. Taxonomy (NCBI): domain Eukaryota; kingdom Viridiplantae; phylum Streptophyta; class Magnoliopsida; order Lamiales; family Scrophulariaceae; genus Buddleja; species Buddleja alternifolia. The sequence continues at coordinate 44,967,828 of CM033392.1, read as the reverse complement.
AGGTTCGTCTCGATTGGCAATGTGAGGATACAAAAGGATGTAGATGACACCTAGCTAGCCCTGTGGCCCCACATTGTCGCCCAATCAAGTACAAAATAATTAGATCATACAACCCTTTCAGTTATACTCTCCATACACGTATAGACCCTTCACTGAAATATCCCGATTGAGTGAAAGTCATGGAAGTTATCAAACTAACATTACTCGATACTTTGCTATGAATCATAGTGACTCAAAATGATGGAACTACCCTCCATGTCTCACATGAGTGAGTTATATGCTTTGGATAAAGACTTTCATTTCAGTCACCTATGATCGCATAGAATATCTGCTCTTTTACTACCGAGACAGCGAATCCCATCTTGGCAATTATTTCACAACTGCTACTTGCCCATTAAAGTCGCACTTTGAGGTGGGCCCACCAAAGGGTGAATTGGACCTTAGTACTCTGGTAACAGACTCAACGTCACAAGCACATCGTGTCAATGACTCCTCATGTCAAAGGTCCACGTATACTAATATAACCAATAACCGAATCATTGACAGTCAATGAGTAAAACCCATGTAATCGGATTATTACGAGTCATGTTCAAATATATTGATCACATCAATATATCCAAAACACAAACTCCCACTATCCCATGGCGTTCGACTGACACTCCTTGTCAAATTATGTGTTATACAAGTCTATGTAGATCTTGATGCCCAATCAATATCTTATAACTTGCGAACCCGTGGTTAGTGTCTAAGTACTAGGTCCTTCCATTGCCCCTCTCTTTATCCCAATGAGATTAATATAAGCCCTGTGAAAAACTCAGGCACTCATTATTAAAAGACCTGTGAAAAACCAGGCATCAAAAAGCCCTGTGAAAGAATTCAGGCACTATGTAATAAAAAAGCCCTGTGAAAAACCAGACACTTATTATCAGAAGCCTTGTGAGAAACAAGACATTTATCATTAAAAGCCATGTGGAAAACCAGTCATTTGCTAATAAACATATGCAGGAAGCCTAACGGAAGAACATGCGCCCATTATTGAAAAGGAAACATGCAAAAAGCCATGAGCTCACCCTAATCGAGGGTTACCCCCATACATACATGCTCTAAGTGAGCTGCGTTCAAAAGCCTTACAAAAGAGCTAGCACTAATTATCAACAAACCTGCAAAAATCCACGACCTTACCCTAATCGGGAGATACCCCACAAAAGGCATGGTCTAAGTCAGATGCGTTCAATTAAGGTATGTCTTACATATGTGAGTATTTTCAAAATACTTAATGTTATTATTTAATGTTCATTATTCTACTTGAGCAAAGGAGATATAATTCTATAAATTATAAAGGAATATGATGCGATATAAACTAGAAATAAAAAGAAGTGTTCGCAAAAGAAACAAAGAATTTATTCCATAAAAGTGGGCATTACAATGGAATATGAAGGGAAATAGCAAGCTAATCTAAGTTATGGCAAAAGTCCAAAGCTAACAAAACAAAGATCAACTGAATGGGAAGCTCCTAGGAAGCCTAGAGGGTACATTGAGTAGGAAGCTCCTCAGTGGCCTTGAAGAATAGTTCGGCCACCAACTCCGGCCCTCCAGCAGCCTCGTCGTCAGCTCCTTCATCCATTGGGAATGCTCAAAATAGCCTCTAAGGCAACATCATCTATAGTTGGCTCCTCACCTGCTTACCAGCACTCCTCATAGCAGAGATAGTAGTAGGATCATCAGCTATAATATCACTAGCCAGAATGCACGTGGGCGGCTTTTTGCCTAGCTCAGGAGCGTCCTCCAAACCTGCTCATTCACGAAGAAATAAAATATCCCCATCAAAAGACAAGCCACCAGCTTTCACAAGCTGCCTCACACAAGTGCAAAAACCATGATAATAATACTCAAAGGCTGTGCTCAGGTCCATCCTGATACTCGGGGGACTGAAGAAAGACCTCATGACGACACTTATAGTTAGCTTGTTGTACTGCCAAGCCTTTAATAGAATGAGAGAAGTTAGATACTGCTTCCTTACTAGCCTTCTCACGGGCTACCCGACAAGCCATCTCGATCTCATAAGCCTGCTTGACCTTTAGCTGAGCATGTATACCTCTCAGCTCTTCTAGCTCGGAGGATAACTCACTTCTCAAGATTCGTTCCTTAGTCAAACTGTCAGTCATGGAGAGCACTTGCTTCTCCCATTCACCCAACTTCTTAGAGTCATCAATAGAGATAGAGTTGCAAGTGCGAATGCAGCTCATCATGTTACTACCTAAAAGATTTGCCTAGAAAAGCAAAAGATAATCAAGTTAGGAAAATAATCAAGAAGATGCGTTCAAAAAATACATACGTGTAAAATAATGAATCACGAATGGAGGGAACCCTCATGGTCACCTGTAGGATAGCAGAAGAGAAATCCTCAAAAAGGGCTAAGTTTGATAGATCATCCATATGTCGGCAATCTTAGCAGAGGCAGAGAATAAAAATAATACTAGCAGTCCCTCTTGAGACCTTGAACCACTCAAATTTCTATGATAAAAAAATCCTCAAAGCCTCTTAGAAGGTCATGCTGATCCATCTAAAGAGTACTGAAGTGGGCACTCACGGGATAGCTGAGGGGGAGGTCTCTCACGAGCTCGTCCAGAAGCCCTACCATCAGCCTTCCTACTAGGTGTCTCACCAGCTTCCCTGCCACGTTTACCCTTAGTAATATCAGTAGTTTTCCCCACAGCGAGAGGAGAAGAAATAACAGCAGGTGTCCCAGAGGCCTCCTGAGGCTGAGGGGATCTGTCTCGCTTGGCAACTGTCTCCTCTCAGGAGAGGAGCTGTCTCACGTGGCAGCTGTCTCCTCTCTACTAGTAGACTACCCTGCCTTCCCTTTGAGAAGAGATCTAAACATAGTCATACCTGCAAAATAAAATTGTGGAGTTAACTCAAAAAGCAGAAATCAAGGTAGATGTATTCATTGCAAAAAGGAAATTCGTATATATATATATATATATATATATATATATATATGTTTTTTTTTAACGAAACACCCTACCGGGGGAGGGTATTTTCGGGCCCTCATCCCTTCTTTATATCATCCAAATGAAAACAATAAATAAGGAGAACTATCTCCCTCACAAGCATATCTAAGAAAACTAATAAATAAGGAGTACTAACTCCCTTACAAAGCAAAACATACGAAAAGCTAGAAAGGAGTACTGCTCCCTCACACAAAGCTAAAACAACTACTTCCATCTAAACTGAAAGCTAGGGAAAAGTAAATCCATCTTGATGCAAACTCGCAGGTTATATGTCATCTCTATGCCCGTCATCACTGTTGAAGAACGGTCATCGCATGCCTGATTAGCCAAGAAGTCGGCAGGCCCATTTCCTTCACGATAAATATGTGTAAATTGTATCTCCATCAAAGATCTCATGATTCTTATGCGATGTAGGAAGTGCTGAAAAACCCAATTACCCGGTGCCGCCCGTAATATCAATTGAATCACCATTTGTGCATCTAACTCAACCCACACCTTAGTATAACCATTAGCATAACACAACTCAAGACCCTTGCACACTCCATGAAGTTCCGCATATGTGTTTGTTGCTACCCCAATATAATCAACAAAAGCCAGTATAGGTTTTCCATTATGATCCCGTATAAGACCTCCCGAACCTGCCTCCCCCGGATTACCTCGCGAAGCTCCATCTAAATTTAATTTTACCCATCCAACTCGAGGAGGCATCCATTTCACTTCCACCGAGATAATCTTATGTGCGCGTCCCCGAGTGATACCCAGGTGAGCTGCTAAATTCTCATCACCCTTGAAGTGCTTCGAATTGAGAATGTCATGTCGATGGAGCAATCGAATATAATTCTCCACACGTAGCTGAATGCGCAAGAAATTAAAATGAATGCCCTCGTGTTTGGCCTTGTTACGATTACCAAGTGATTAAAACCGGTAAGAGTATCCGAACACTTCTAGTTCCACTGCCTATTCTCCATGATTGCCACCAAGTGTGTAAACTTTCAGTTTGTGGAATTTGAAAGTTACACAATTTAGCAAAATAATCTCCAATCCTCTTCGCCCCCGCACTTTTGAAGAATAAGTGTTCTAATGTTTCAAAACCACCCTTATGGCAGCAGGAACATTTGTTTGGAAACTAAAACAAAACCCTTGCTTTGCATAATACTATCCACCGGTAGCCAATTACGTAAAATTCGCCAAGCAAAGATGGACATTGATGGCCGAAGGGCGTTACACCAGATATCTCTAAAAGTATTACTTACGTCAAATTTCTCACGAATCAGATGCCATGCTGATTTTAAAGTAAACTTACCACCTGTAGATAGCCTCCATATAGCCGTGTCCAAAGATGATATATCAAAAGGAATCGACATAATCCTATCCACAATGTTCCCCGTAACAAACTGATTGAGTTTAATCGAATCCCATATACCACTTCTCCAAAAATTCGAGACCTACTCCGTTGTAATAAATGGGTGCGAAACCACCTTATAAAGAGCCCCATCTCCTAACCAATTGTCGAACCAAAAAGAAGCCGCCCCATTTCCCAATGTCCAAACAATGTGTGGCTCGGCAATGTCACGAACACGGACTAGATGTTTCCAAATCATTGATGATGAACGTTTGACCGGCGCAACCACCGGGTGAAACTTGTCACAATACTTTTCATTCCTAAATCGAGCCCAAATAGACTTCCCTTCTCTCAATTTCCACCAAAGTTTAATACCAAACGCCCTCACCATATCATTTAAGTTTCGAACTCCTAACTCGCCTTCCTCATAAGGATAACAAGAAATATCCCAAGTTGCCCAATGTGTCTTTTTAATATTAATGGTAGAACCCCAAAAGAATCTATTGAACAGACGCTCTATGCGGTGAATCACATTTTTAAGCGGCTCTATCATTTGCATGATATACAAAGTACATTCCTCATCGACGCCGGTTTTTCGAGGAAATTTTTGTTATATATATGTGCGTTCATATATGTATATGTATGCATGTGCATATTTGTATATATATAACTACGAATGTAGCAGTTATGCAGATATTTTTAGTAACCTGAGTCAGATAAGATGAGCCAGCTGCGAAGAGTTACGAGGAAAATAATTATGGAAGAAAGGAAGAAAAAAGATGGAGGATTTTAATGCTTAAAATTTCAAAATTTGTGCAGGTAGAGGGAAGAGTTGGAGATTAAAAAGACAAGTGAAGAGAAGCTTTAAAGGAAAGATGTACAAATTCCATCAAAAGAAAGAATCCTAAAAGGAAAATTCTCTAATCCTACAAGGAGTCTAGGAGAGAGAAGAAAAAACTTTGTTGGGAAGAAAAATGGAAAGAGAAACTTACTGCCAAAAAAAAAACAAAAAAAAACAAAGGAGAAGTGAGAGAAAATAGGGGGAAGCCACCCCCCTCTTCTTTGACTATGCGGGCTGATCGCCTGGAGCCGCAGGTCGGCTCGCGAATAGCTCATGGGTCACCTCATGAGTTGGCTCCTGTTTGATCTAAATGCCGCGATACATGTGTAATTTTATACTCTCGAGACTTTGAGATTCTTCTAACTCTCGAGAGTAGGGGGACTTATGATGTAGGCGTAAAATATCACTTTCCACAATTGAGCTTGGGAAAGTTGGGCCACAAGAAAAACTCATGGGCTACCTCAAAGGAAGATTGAAAATAAAGATCAAATTTAGCTAGGTTGCAGGCCTGATAGTATAGCTGATAGAAAAACGGAACGAAATCGTATCAAATATTTTAATTAATAAAAGTCCTACTTTGCTCTTTCTTCTTCTTCTTCTTCTTCTTCTTCTTCGAAAATACTACTAAAAACAGAGATTGTTTTTAGGTTATTATTCTAGGGAAGATTATTGTTTGCATTTATTACATTTCTTGGTGTGAAAAGTGAACAACATTAAGTTTATAAGCAAAATTTCTAAATTAAAAATTTGGGCTATATCATTAACTTATAGGCAGGACACCAACATGTCACGATATCTAATGGGTGGAAGTAAGTTGTAAAAGATTAATATAAAATAAATGTACAAAATTCCGTAAATCTATTAACTAATCTAATGGGAGCATGGATGTAAGTTGTAAAAGATCGTATTTAAAACAAATGTACAAAATTTAATCAATAAATTAGCTAAAAGTAACCCTAGTAATAATTCCAAAGAATATTAAACACATATTTGCACATTCTATTGTCCTTCATCTAAATTAAAATTAACTACTTAGATTTTTATTATTTTTATTTTTTATTTTATTTAATTATATACATATTGATTTATTAAGAAAATTGAGTATCATTAACAAAACATAAAAGACAAGAAAATTTATAGTACGTTAATATATTATATAGAGCATATACACATATATAATGATATATTCTTGGATATTTTAAATTATCTATTCCGACTTGCGTGTCATCTTGTGTTCCTTACCATCAAACAGGTGTAGAGCAAGTGTTATCCATCCTACACCATGTGTATACAATTTAAGAAAAAATATAAATATGTGATCTGAAATACGAGATGAAACACAATATCATAATAAAAGGTCTAATTCTTTTTTGGAAGTGTGTTCACACTAAATTTTTGAAAATAGGCATAATTTATTTTGTACTTTTAATCTTTTATTCTCTTTAGGGATTAACTTAATTTTTATATTTTGTTAATTACACATCCATTAACTCTTTCATAATTTTTTATTTTGTACTAAATATTAATAATAAATGAACATGAATATTTATATTATATCATTTATACTATAGGGAGAGTGTTTGGGTAAGCTTATTTCGAGCTTATAAACTCTTAAATCTTAAAATATAATTTTGGAGCTTTTAAACTCCCTCTTAAAAAATAAACTTTTAAAGTATTTGATAAAATAAGCTTCAGCAACATATAAGATGTTAGCACGTTTGACAAAAAGAGTACTTATTAGCTATTTTTAGTATATCAATGACCAAAACATATGTGTATTATTAAAGTATAATTCTTGAAATATTTGTGTATATATCTACAATAAGGAATATATTATTATAACAAATATTAACATATACTAATTTTATTACTTATATTTATTATTGCATACAAATTAATATATCAGTTTTTATTGCATTAAACAAAACAATACATTTAAATTGGTATCTATACATAGCAATCAAAAATATGATATCTATTTTAAATTGTATTTTGAAAATTACTAATTTTTTTTATTAATATGTAGTCATATTTAGAGTATGACGTACATATGGTACATACAAGCATATATATAATATAAAAAGTAATAAAAATATGTCATGTAATCAGTATTAGAAATATATGCATGTACTTTAATTGGAACAAATATGAGTTTCTTATCCGATATATAATATATTGGATAGAAATGTGTGGGTAAGAATGAAATACTTAATCAGTAGCGAAAGTATATTATTTTTCTTATCAATAAATAATATATTGGATAGAGACATGTGGGTAAGAAAGAAATACTTAACAAGTAGTGAGGGTATATTAGTTATTAAATTGTCTGGAAATATGAATTTCAACTTTGATATTTTGTAAATGGTTAGTACACTTGAATTAATTGTTACTATTTTTGTTTTATATATTTATTTATATATATGAATTATTTAACAAGAATATATAATTCACATGCAACACATGCGTTATTTACTAGTTAAGAGAAAGAGAGCTTATGCAATTTGAAAATTACACAAGTGTTTTTATGAATATTTTTTAACATAGAGAAATTTCAGACGGATAAATGATTTCACATGGGCAATGTGCAATTAACCTTTTTTAAAATTTACTAATCAAAAACTGAGATCAAACTTGTCAAACTCCATTAACAAAGACATGCTTTTTATGCCAAAGTTGAGTCCTTTAAGAGCTAATGAAATTACTTTGTAACCCTCACCCACCTTCACCAATCAACACCTCCAATCTAACCAACTTTAATTTTCAACCATTGATCTTCACACCCACACAAAGTGGACGTCAAATCACTACAGCCGTGCCAAGTTATAAACAGTTCTTAGTTCTTACATAACAATACTATTTTGTATGATTTTGGCCGTTAAAGATCAAAACATTCTTTTCAAACAAAAGTGTATCTCGATTTCTCCATAAATACCCGCACGTCGAATTAATTTCTTTAATACTCTCTTCTTGTTTTGGTGATTTTCTTTAATTCTTTTGACATCCAATGGTCTAAATACTTTTTAGAGTCCAAACACTTTATGCCTATCATAAAATTTTGGATAATTCAATGTAAAAACATTTCTTCAATCGAGAAAGTCTAGCTCCAACTTACTTCTCTCTCTAAAAAAAAATAAAATAAAGCTCCAACTTGACGGTATGAAAATCAATTATGTAAAAAACAAAATTCATTGCGATACAATTAGTATATGCTTAAGAGACGTGACTGATCACAAAATAAGTATTATTGCACTTGTGTTTTAATTAGTTGGACGTGACAAATATTCTAGTTAAAGACAACTCCATTTTATCTTGACTAAGATCTTTAACAATTGAAACATATCATGATCTTGTGTCAAAACATATGTTGTCGTCAGAGACGGAGCCACAAGAGGTCTGTTAGGGGCACCAACCCCCTCAACTTTGAGAAAATTATTATTTTTTTCTATAAACTTTTAAAATTTGAAATTTGCCCTACCCAAATTTAAAAATATCAAGTTTTGACTTCTTTTTTTTCCGGATTTGTACCATGAGCCCCAAATCCTGGCTACCGTCCCTGATTGTCCTATGAATTTAGTCATTCGATTGGAAAATACTTGGTCAAAATAAGTGTATATTGACTTTTCCGATAATGCAACATTGATCTTGTTTCAAGTAAACAACTATTAATTAAGTATTGTTATAGTTTTAACATAACATGGTAGCAGAATTTATTTGACATGATCAAATTTTATTAGGCAAGTATTATATAACATTTATCGTGTTATTAATCATTTTATTTAGATGGTAATTATCACACATTTAGTATGAGACACGAGCCAACCCCAGCCGAACCTAAAATCTTGATTTAGTACCAAGTAAAATTTATTTTAAATGCTAATTCAATTCTTGCTAATAATTTTTTTATTATAATGAACAACAAATTAATAATGTTATTACTAGTATTAATTTTTTTGGTAATATACCTATTCGTAGTATAAGGGCTATTTTGTCCTTCTTCAAATAATTTCAAGCCGAAACTCATCAAAACTTTTTGTCAAAGCTATTATCAAACAATTTCAACCTTAAAATTTTAGTCACATTTTTCATGATCGCTAAAAATTAAACACTCCTAACCAAAAGCATTTGCAAACACTCACTATAATAATAGCTGTAATGATCACCATATTTGAATTAGATGATAAATATAATCCACTTATCATCACATACTTAATCAAGGATATGATCGAACCCGACCCGAAACTAGAATCTCTCGTACATTACCCTTGATCATTTGGTACCAAGTAAAAGTATCCAATCAAACAAGGGTGAATTTGTCTTAAACTACAACATTCTAATATAGTAGCATGGTTTAACAGACGAAATGCCCACCTCAAAACAACCAAGCCTCTTGGTCCAGCGGTATAAGGCTACCACTGGGACAATTTGGGGTCGATCTGGTGTGCTCCCAGGATCGATTTTCAGCATTGTCAAAATAATGCTTGGCCAGCGGCAGCCACACATCGAAAGCGGAGATTAGTCGAGGTGCACAAAAGTTGGCCAGGACACCCCGTGGAAAAACCAAAAAAATAAAATAATGCCCACCTCAAAACTAGGTCACAAAATATTCGCTGTATTTACTTTTCGTGGACGCAAATAAAACCCACCACTCATATTATTTATTCTCTATTTTATGGAATATATATAAATAAATATATGTATGTATATTTTATAAACCCCAAACATGGAATAAGTTCATTAATGCCTTGTTCTCCAAATCAAATCTTTATAATCTGTAATGATTTCGTTAATCTGGACTCCCTCAATCCAAATAAATCACCACCATTGATTTTTTCACTATAAATCTCCGCAACCGACTCAAAGTTCTTCTTCAGCTTATTTTCTAGGGTTATAGATACAAAGATAAAACACAACTTTGAATTTCTCTCTTTTCATATCCATTATATATATATATATATATATACACATATATATGGTGTTCTTTTATTTGTTTTGCCTGTAAATTTCGTCATCGAAGGTACAATATCCGGCAATCTGGCTTACAAGAGGTTAGATCGATACTTTCTATTCTTTGATTCTTGTTTTTTTCTTTTATCTTTTGTGAATTATTACGGTTTACTACTTCTTTTTTTCCGTATAATATGATCGGACTTTATTGCTGTTTCGCTGATTGAATGACTGTTGTGTTTTAAATTCTGAATTTGTTTTGTTTTTGATAATATGTGAGTCGAAGCCTTTGATCTGATAAGTGAATTGTTCATAGTCACGAATTATATTGAGGAATCGTTTACAGTGTTTTTGTTCTATGTGCTTGTAATGATTATGTTCAATTATTTGCAGTATTTAAAATGTAGCTAAGCTGAGTAAATTATTAATTATCTCATGTGTGTCGCTTTTAATGTCTAATATTATGATTTATGAATTTTGATGCACATATTAATGACGGTTACAGTAGTTTATTTGAATAACGCTCTTATTTCTTTATTCTTTATATGGAGGAAATACCGTCTTTGTTTGGGTTTTAATACATGAAAACGAAATACTTTCTGCTATGATGCTTGATGATCTATAAGAACAGTCCTTCTGTTCTCGTCCAAATGCTAAAAAGTCTGGCTGAAAAGGTAGTTATGATTTATGACCTATTTTGCCATATGTAGGTTTGTAGTTTACAATAATAGTAATCATTAAGGAAATAAGGACAAACACATGTGGCATCTTCTGCAGAAAAAAAGCAGACAAATTAGGACCTTTTTGTGATTAAAGTAAATATCCAAAGTGAGTTCTTGGACAATTAATTTTTTTACATGAGAAAAGATTTATATTTACTTGGTTAAAAATTGAGAGACTCTTTGTTTGTGAACCACCGAAAGACGAAGGAAGTTGTGATAAGCATATACTTTAATGGTGAACTTCCTTCCATACATTACAACTCAATGATGCAACTAGCAAATTAAGTAAAATCTGATCATATATTGCTTTCCACTGATCAACTTCATTTTGCACTTCTTATCCTACTCAGGCATTTGTCTCTTACATGCATCATTGGATTTGGGCTCTTAGAGTTGCAAAAGGTTTTCTTCCAGTCTGGCAGCTACAACATCATCAGAGGTTTCTCACACCTCTGAGAAGGTGTGGGGCAGCAACGAGGGGCTGATATTACTGTATGTTTTGAGGAGGTCAAGTTCATCACACATATGGAGATTGTGCCGCATTTCAGTGGGTTTGTCGCTTGATTATGGCTAAGGTTATCCTGTCTCGAGTCCCAGGAAGGGTTGCGGCATGTGATTTCCTTCCTTAATTGTTCTGCATTTTAGGAAAATAGTAGTTATTTGATTACAGAAAATTTTAAAGATTGCAAGAAGAGTAAATCTGATGTGAAAAGGATGGTGCGATTTTCCTGCTTTCAAGCTCACATCCATTCCCACAAGAATAAGGTGAGTCATAATCGATATTCATAATCTGGTATATGCTCTTAATTTAGTAAATTCTTTATCAGTTAGTAATTAATATAATGTATTCATTTCTAAATAGAAAACGATTCGGCAATCTGCTGAATCGATGAAGAAGACATTGGAAGACGCCTCTCGAAATCATGCTCTGATGAATTTCTCTTATTCAGAAGCAAAACGTGAACCTTGTTTAAAGGAAGAGGGAGATACACTCATTGATAATGGTGATCACGTGGCTGATTCGTCTCCTACTGAGCGTGATTGCAGATCAGAGGAAATGGGGAGCAAATACAATACAGACAGTGATATTGAGATTCATAAGAATGCACTAATTAAAAAGAGCCAGTCTTTGGGAAGTGGATTAAATTGGAAAGAGAGGACTTCTGGCACCGATGGTTCAGAGGATGAAATGGAGCATGCATTTTCTCATGATGGATCTGCTGACTGCAGTGGAATAATTGTTCGAGATGGAATTAATGATCATGGACTCAACCCCTCGGAGCAATTTCAAGAACCAATTCCCTCTGATTCTGTCAGAGGGACTTGTAATTTTACAAAAAATGATTCCATTTTTTTAATTGAAGATCCACAACAATCAGAGAAGGAAATTGCTCTTAAAAATGATATGAATTTATCTGGTTCAGGTGATTGTACACCTCGTACTCCGCCGGTTATTGTAAAATCAAGTTCTTTGCCTAGTATGAGTTCCCCTCACCGATTCTCTACATCCCTTTTGCCGTGCTCTAGATCTGCTGAAGATCTGAATGCTTTAAATTCGCGGAAGAATGGCATGATGCATGAAATAGGAAGACAAGTGCAAAATGAAGAAAGATATGATTCTATCTCTAACAATGAAAAGAATAATGGTGAAATTCCAGCTGATGGCACTTTTGAGACTTATAACTACGTTGGGTCATCGAAAGACTGGATAATACCTGTGTCAGATGGGGTAAACATGGAGAAAGGAGAAAGTTCTTATCACTCTTGGGATGAAGTACCAGCCAAGGATTTTAGGTTGAAACGAATTCAGGCATGGGTTAATGACCTTCAGCAATCTAACCCATTGGAAGATTCTGAAGAACTTGCTCCATGTGATGATCATCAGTTTCCGAAAGGTGATACTTTATTAGAGGAACCCACTGCATCGAAGTTGGAAGTCAGAGTTAACCCTGGGTCGGTAGCTGCAAAGAGATATATCTCTTCTCTAAATGCCTCAGCTACAGCAGCTCAGATGACTAACCTTGGGTTGGTTGTGATCCCTTTTCTCAGTGCTTTTGTTAGCCTCAAAACGCTTAATTTATCTGGAAATGCTATAGGTTTGTTTCTTCACCATGTTCTACCTTGTGCTCAATTGTCATATTCTTTTGGTAGTGTTCCATTGTCTAACATAATTATTTATTCTGGAATTTGCAGTGAGGATTACTGCTGGTGCTCTCCCCCGTGGACTCCACGGTTTAAATCTCTCAAAAAACAATATCTCCACCATTGAAGGATTGCGTGATCTTACGCGGCTCCGTGTACTGGACTTGAGCTATAACCGGATATTAAGAATTGGACATGGTATGGACTTCTTCTCATTGTAAAGTCTGAATATTCTTGATGGCCGTTGACAAAATGGGAAAATACATGATTGAATCAGGTTATTCTCCCGTCAAACTTTATATCCAAGCACTTATCAAAAAATAAAAACCATAGATCAGAGAAAACCTTTACATGGATTCGGACATTGATACAATTGCTTAAGAAAAAATTGGAAAAGAAAATTTGTTAACTCTCTGAATGAGCTTTCATAAGTTGACCACTTTTCATTTAGTGTTTGTTTATGTGACTATTTCATACTAAAATCTGGATAACATGTAAATTCCAACAGTAGCACAGTTGCGTGAGAAGCTTGGCTGGCTAATTTTAAGATCAAGTTGAATATGATGAATACTTGACATAAAGGAATCTATAGTGGTTAGGACGGAGTTGGAGTCTAATTTGAGGGTGGTCCTAAGTGTGATTAATCGTCGCGTCATAGTAGCTTGAAGGTTATTGGGTTATTGAAACAACCTGGCTTCTTTGTTAAGCGTGAGGCTTATTATGGAAACACCTCGAGGTTTGAGAAATTATCATAATCTCCTTTGCCAGAAAAATATATAACAATTTCACCTTTGGTCGGGAAAAAGCATATTACAATTTTGCCCCCAATTTTTCGAGTTTCCAGGATTTTATAGAGGCCGTCTTGGTAATTTACAAAACCTCATGGCAGTCGTGGTAATAACCAATAAGTGAGGGGTGTGTGTAATTATCCTTTTCTTTTTTTATTCATTTCTTTAAATAATGTGATCATGTATACCAATTGACATATTTCACATTGCAATGCACAACTCAAATTAGAATTTGGTAGTCCAGTGTACCGATTAACTTCATATCATTTCGTTTACTTTTCAATTAGTGACGTCCCATTGTTGATTTCTCTCTCCAGCTTAGTCTAATACACTATTTTTAATTGTTTGAAAGGCCTTGCGGGGTGTTCCTCCATCAAAGAATTGTACTTAGCCGGTAACAAGATTAGCGAGGTTGAAGGTCTCCACCGCCTCCTAAAACTTAACGTCCTTGATTTACGTTTCAACAAAGTCTCCACAACAAAATGTCTCGGGCAACTTGCTGCTAACTACAATTGTCTCCAAGCCCTCAGCTTGGAAGGAAATCCAGCGCAGAAGAATGTAGGTGATGAACAATTAAAGAAATACGTGCAAAATCTTCTTCCTCGCCTCACATATTACAACAGACAGTCAATTAAAGTTGGTATAATGAAGGACACACCATCAGATCGATCATCTCGATTGGGAATCAACGCCCATCAAGTGGACCGTGGCCTTCGAGTTGAAGTGAAGACCATCAGAAAGGGAACACATGGGATTGTTGCTCAAAAGGTATCATCTTCGTCGATTCATGGTCGGAAAAGCCAAGGGGTAGCCTCATCGAAACTATCTAGGAGCAGGCACGGGCATGGGGGACGTCTGCCTCCCGTTGGGATAAAGGCAACTACTCAGGGGCATCAGTTTGCTGGCTTTGGCAGTAAGGTTTTGAGCTTAAAGGATGATTCATCTATTCGCCGAAGCCGAAGCGAGGGAACACTGGGAGTGCTTTGAATAAATATTTTCTGCGTTTTGAATGTGTGAATAATGCATCTTTATTGGTGCAGTGATTTGAACTTGGTTATTGTTTGTGAGTGATGCTTTTTAATTTGTACCAGACTATCTGGAGTCTGGAGACTCTTTGAGCAGGTTACTTGTTTTTAGTTTTTGGTGAATGTAAACAATGACGAATAGTTAATCGAATTTTTCATGTCAACTTCGGTTTTTGACATGTGTGTCTGTGCGCGTGTATGTTGGAAAATGATTGAAGAAAGGTAATTTATATAGACATCTCTGTCTGAGATCATAATTAAAAAAAATACGCACTAGTGCCAATAAAAACATATTATAATTTTGCACAAGTGTCGATAAAAACATATTATAATTTTGCGTGCCTATGATTGCAATTCATTCTGCATTCCAGTCAAATCACGGATCGCAAGTTATTTAGCAAGCCAATCAGTAAAAGCAGATTCACCCATTTTTTCACCCATTTGTTTAGGATCTCACCTCTTCGTGATTTACATAGAGAGTACATTGTAATTGCCAATGAGTGATAAGGTGTACATATAACTCTCCTTTGAAAACATCAGAGCCAATTGATACGAGGAAACTTAAGCAACAAAATTCTTTCTGTGTAGCATGAACCTCCCCATAATTACTAGTTAGGCCTCTGGCTCCCTTGGCTACGATACATGCAACAGTGAAGACGGAGGACAGAACTTCAACTGAAGACTTTGATTGATTTTAGTAAGGCAAAATTCGAAAAGAACGAATAGTATAGTTTTCAATTTACATTTCCATGTTGCGGAAAAACAGCAGGTAAAGATATGTGATGGACATATAGAAGCAAAATTTCTAACAAGAGGCCCTCTCTCCCTCTATCCAGATACAAGGGAAAAAATCGAAACATAATAATATTTCTCCTCGTAACCTCTTTTGCAAGCTAATACAAATAACTAATTTGGTTGATGTCGGGAAAAAAAAACATAACAATATTTCTCGTAGTTATTCTTCCGTCGGTCATTGGCTTCTTCGACACTGCAAAACAGAATGAATTTGAAAAGGTTTGTTAGTTACATATGGTACTAACAGACACTAGATCAATGGAAACAAAATCGAAAACTAAACAAATCGCAAAAGAATGAAGATGAGAGTCATTTTCTAGGCCAGGAAGTGCATATCTTATGCATCTGTCAACACTTTAAATAAGAATTATGCACCAGATAATTATCATAAAAAAGTAGGACAAAGTAAACAAAAATACGATTTTGAAAAGCAAAGCAAAGGCCATAAAAGCATATCTGATTAGTTATATTTTCTGGCTCTTTAACTCTGTAAACAATCCCAAAGCAAAGGCCATAAAAGCATATCTGATCAGTTCTATTTTCTGGCTCTTTAACTCTGTAAACAATCCTTAGATGTACTTTCAACGGTATTTCTTCATGGAGTAATCAACTCATGTATGGTCAAGAGCGGTATATAAGAAACTTTCCATAAATATAAACATAATAATATTTCTCATAGTTATATTAGTCTCAGAGCTCTGTATAAAATCCTTACAAGTTGTAGAAGAACTAGTTACCATTGTTGACAGTTTTGGCACACACACCCTGCGTCGTCCCAATCCAATCCAAGAAAAGAAACCAGTTATAATATTTACGAACTGACCATTTACTATAGACGGTGCATGGATGGACCTAAACCACAACTAACTCTTAGGTTGCGTTCGTAATAGAGGATTCGAGAGTCGAGGATTTCAAATTCAAATAACATGTCTTTTGCACTTAGGGTGTGTTTGTAATCCTACTTTATCCAATTAATTTCTTCTTGTACACAATTTTATACAACATTATGGCTGCCCAGCACCCGTGCACCAATTCCACAATTTGATTTTATACGTCCCACAAATTTCTGAAATTATTTAAAGAACAAGGAGATGAATTCAAAAACTATAACATTATCCGAAAATCACAACCATTCGACTAATTTCTTTCCCCTTTGTTTTCCTTTTTAATTGATCACTGTATTGCGTAGAGCAGGATCATAATCAATAACCACGGCATAAATAAATTACCAACATAAAACTATATTATTAACTATATCAATCACAGATCAAATAAAATCTTGTATATTTATATACACTTTGCAAAAAAAGAAAAGGACTATAACAAAATAGTGAAATTAACAAATTCTGAAATCTATATAAAATTGAGATGGCCAAAAGGAAAAAAGAGAGTAAAAATGAGGAACCTTTCAATTTTGCTGATCATGAGCATCGTGAAAGTGGTGTTGCTCCTCCTCCGCCTCCGCCTCCGCCTCCGTCTGATTATACCTTACGACCACCACCGGACACGCACAATGCTGCACGCAATAATCGCTCACACTCCCAAGCATTCCTTTGCTACTACTCCTCAAAGCCCCGATCCCTCTACTCCCCATGATCACAGTGCTCAACCCTAATCTCTCCACTTCCAAACAGAGCCTCTCCTTCATATCATGATCTTTCACAATGTGAATCTTCAACGCCACGTGTGCATCCACTAATGGCTCCGCAACGTGGTTGGCTTTCGTGGTGGTGAAGTTATCGTATTCTTCTTCCATTTGTTGTTGCGATATTTTGGGGAAACTGCTGTTAGGTGGGGTGGTGGTGGCGGTGGGGGTGGAGGAGCCCCAGTCAGCGCCGTAGAGGACGGAGGTGGAACGGACGTGGAGGAGGATGACGGTGTCGCCGGGGCGGAGGTAATTGTGGACGGCCCATTTGACGGCGTATGCGCTCTCGTCGCTGAGGTCGACAGCAATGCCGATGCGGCGGTGGGAGGGGGAAGTGATCAAGGTTGGGGTGGTGGGTGATGGAGGGAAACGTGGGGAGGATGTTTTGACTTGGACGGATTGGAGTTTGTGTCTTGGTGGATTCAAGCTGACGGCTGTGGTGGGTTGTGGCGGCGAAGTCATGGCGGCGGACGGTGGTGGGTGAGTTGTTTAAGGGTTTGTTTGTTGTAAAATGCTGAGGTTGTTAGGATGACATGAGAGAAGGAAGATGATTTCGTGAAGATGCAACGAATGAGACGGAAGTGTAGGGAGAGCAACGGTAAAGCTTCCAATCTCCTTTGTTTGAGATTTTCTATTTTCAACACTCTCTCAAGTGTGCAAATGCAATGCAATGTAATGTTATTTTTGGACATATTTATATTTTGACATGCATGTGTATGTTTTCTGCTGTGGGCTTTTTTTTCGGGGGAGGAAAGGAAGCGGCTGCATCGTGTCATTGTATTTTGTACGTGTGGGTAGGATTGAGAAAAAATAAATTAATTTGAGCTATAATAGGGAAGATTACACTTTTCCGTCCTAAAACCTTTTCCTTAGTTCAATTTTAATTTAGTTCGTTATAAATTTCTCACATTCGTCCTATAACTTTAAAAAATATCCCACATTTAGTCTCAAATGAAGTTTTCATACAAAATATAACTATCAACTCCGTTAGTCAACTTTTTGACCTGTTTTTTAGAGAGATTTTTTGCGTGAGTAATACATAATATTGAATAGAAATATCATGATAATGAATATAATATATGTATGAGTGCACTTATGCACGAATTCTCCCCCTAAAAAACTGGTTAAAAGGTTGACTAACGAAGTTGTCCATCAAATTTTGGATGAAAACTTCAGTTGAAACTAAATGTAAGAAATTTGTAACGAATGAGATTAAAATTGAACTAGGGAAAATTTATGGGACGGTAGATGAAATTTTCCCCGATTTAATATGTCAATAAAACTTTGACCACATTCTCTGTTAGATATGTTTTTGAAGCTCGTTATGGCTCAACTCAACTTGTGAGGTGTGAAAATGAAGTTATTTGATATCGAATTATATTCAAATAGTTTAAAGTTGAGATCAATTTGAAAATCATATAAAGTTCCAAAAGAATTTCTAAAGCTCAATAAAAACCAAAGCTTTCTTGAATAATACTTTATTAGGCTCAAGTCTATTCATTTACACCATTAGTTTGATTGTGAAAATCCACATTCAAAAATTCTAGCTAGTCTCGATCATTTTGATCGGACTATTAAATTACGTTTGTGCAATTACTGTAGATTTTAAGACTAACCACAAAATAAATATCACTCGTCTATCCCAAAAAGAACACCAATTTTCTGAAGACCAATTTTCTGATTTTGGTCCATTGCTTCCAGCAGAATGCGTTCAACAATACATTAAAAAGTTTTTTTAGTAATCTTTTATTAGACGAATTTTTTTTAACAAAATCTTTTATCCTATAATTGACATGACAGGTAGAGATATTCAATCCAACCGCATTACATGAATACCAATGGCGTAATTTTATCTACTAATAATCAAATTCTATCATCTTCATGAATAGGCCTCTTCAAAAATCTCGCAGATGCTCATATTGGTACACAAAGGTGAGGAATGCACGTGAAAATAATGAGATCATTCATAATTGGATTATAACACCCATTTTATTTTTTGTAAAATAAATAAATTGAAAAATAAAAAGGGTAACCACAAAAGACAACAAACTAATATATGATGATGTCGTTGGAAAATGTGCCTAATGGATCATTTCATGTCACCCTGGTGGGTATGTTCCCAAGTGAGATGCTATAGGTACATGCATAATACAGTAAACCCTGATGGGATAAAGTGTGGAGACAAATCAAATGGATCAAAAGAAGAAGAAGACGGTGGAAACGGGCTGATTTCGGATTCTGGACAAGCATGCCGCGGCACAAGACCGCGGCACAAGACCGCGGCATCAGGAAAGCATGCCGCGGCACAGGACCGCGGCATCAGAGGAGTGCCGCGGCGCCGTGCCGCAGCATCAAGACTTGGACCGTGGCACTGTGCCGCGGCACAAAACGGCAGAATGGCCTGGACGCGTTTTCGACACCTATGCACGCGTCTTTGATGACTCGACGCGTTTTGGACGCGTTTTGGACTTCTTCTTTGCCTATATATATCTCCCATGTTGCTATGTAATGAGAGAGTGAGAGAGGTGTACAAAAGAATAGAATTATACACTCTCTACCCCTTGTAATTGCATCTCAGATAAAGAAATGAAACCTCTCTAGCATAAGTCCGTGGACGTAGGCATTATTGGTCGAACCACGTAAATCGTTGTCTCGTCTTTTCACGCTTTGATTCTTGCTTTTAATTTCGTTTATGCGCGTTGATTCCTAACAACTGGTATTAGAGCACGGGTTACAGCGATCCGTGGGCGAATCAATGGCGTATGAAGATGGTAAAGTAAGAGTCGGGGAAAAAGCCTGAAAAGGTTACAGATGCAGACTGAGAGTTGCAGGAGATGCTGCAAGTTCTGGGGGTTATCCCGTTGAACGTTAACGAGAAAACGTTGGAAAATCGTGGTGCCAGATGCGGAGGCAGAGACGCAGCAGCGAGAGCAGGTTTATGTTACCGGGTTAGGTAGACATGAAGCCAGTGGGAGCAATTGCAGTGCCGGGGGCAGATCCGTATAGCCGGAGGTCAAGTGGGCAGACTCTTGTTGTCAAGAGCGGAAGAACGAGCAAGCCAGGGACCGGGGAGGCGGAGTTACGGAGCCAAAAGCAGAACCGTATAGCCAGAGGTCAAGTGGGCAGACTCGTGTTGTCAAGAAGGCGGAAGAACGAGCAAGCCGGGGACCGAGGGAGGCGGAATTATGGAGGCGTGACCACGTGGACAAACCATGAAGGTAGGAAAAGGGGCCAAGAGGGGGTTGACAGTGGAGCCGGAAGTCATGGAGGCAAGATGCAAAAGCCGGGTTAGGCCTTCGCTGAGCAGGGGCAAGATGCGAAAAACCGAGTTAAGCAGATTCGCTGAGTCGGGGCAAGATGCGAAGCCGAGTTAGGCAGATTCGCTGAGCGGGGGCAAGATGCGAAAAGCCGGGTTAGGCAAATTCGCTGAGTCAGGGCAAGATGTGAAGCCGGGTTAGGCAGATTCGCTGAGCTGGGGCAAGATGCGGAAAGCCGGGTTAGGCAGATTCGCTGAGTCGGGGCAAGATGCGAAGCCGGGTTAGGCAGATTCGCTGAGTCGGGGCAGAACGCGAAGCCGGGTTAGGCAGATTCACTGAGTCGGAGGCAAGATGCGAAAAGCCGGGTTAGGCAGATTCGCTGAGCTGGGGCAAGATGCGAAAAGCCGGGTTAGGCAGATTCGCTGAGTCGGGGCAAGATGCGAAGCCGGGTTAGGCAGATTCGCTGAGTCGGGGCAGAACGCGAAGCCGGGTTAGGCAGATTCGCTGAGTCGGAGGCAAGATGCGAAAAGCTGGGTTAGGCAGATTCGCTGAGCTGGGGCAAGATGCGAAAAGCCGGGTTAGGCAGATTCGCTGAGTCGGGGCAAGATGCGAAGCCGGGTTAGGCAGATTCGCTGAGCTGGGGCAAGATGCGAAAAGCTGGGTTAGGCAGATTCGCTGAGCTAGGGCAGAACGCGAAGCCGAGATAGGCAGATTCGCGGAGCCGGGGTTTTGTAGGCGGATGGATCGGACATAGTTAGTGCAGTGGGAGCATTATGCAGATATGTGGGGGATCCGAGTTGCCATTGAAAAACCAAAAGTATTGGCGTGAGGATCAGACATAGCTCATGCAGTTGGCAGGGAGCAGATATGTTGGAAGAATCCAAGATAGTCAATGGAAAGTCCTTGGTATAAAGGTGTCGAGAGACAGGATAACCAAGGCAGAAAGTCTTTGGTGTAAGGATGTCGTGAGACAGGTTGACCAAAGCGGGAAAGTCCTTGGTGTAAGGATGTCGAGAGACAGGTTGACCAAGGTGGTTATCCTCTTGTGAGGAGGATGGCAACGAAAGTTGCGGGGTTGTGAGACATGTTCCGGGTCTTGGAAGTAACCTATATCCGAGGTCAGTTGGACCAAGATGGATAAGTCACGCTATTCAGGAGTTGGCTGATCACCAAAAGAATAGGGTAGTGGCGGAGGTTCAAAGAAGAGGAAATCGTTCACAATGTGAGTCTGTCAAGTGGGAGCACTAGGGACGGATTTGATCTCCAATGGGATTGGGGATGTGACGACTAGATTGAGGTTCACTTGGGAAAAGTGAAGGGACAAATGGAAGATATATTGAATGATCGGGATAAAGGGATTGTGTTTTCAACTTTGAGTTTGGTCTCCAACTGGGAGATTGATGGGATAAAGTGTGGAGACAAATCAAATGGATCAAAAGAAGAAGAAGACGGTGGAAACGGGCTGATTTCGGATTCTGGACAAGCATGCCGCGGCACAGGACCGCGGCATTAGGAAAGCATTTCGCGGCACAGGACCGCGGCATCAGAGGAGTGCCGCGGCGCCGTGCCGCGGCATCAAGACTTGGACCGCGGCACAAAACGGCAGAATGGCCTGGACGCGTTTTTGACACCTATGCACGCGTCTTTGATGACTCGACGCGTTTTGGACTTCTTCTTTGCCTATATATATCTCCCATGTTGCTATGTAATGAGAGAGTGAGAGAGGTGTACAAAAGAATAGAATTATACACTCTCTACCCCTTGTAATTGCATCTCAGATAAAGAAATGAAACCTCTCTAGCATAAGTCCGTGGATGTAGGCATTATTGGCCGAACCACGGAAATCGTTGTCTCATCTTTTCACGCTTTGATTCTTGCTTTTAATTTCGTTTATGCGCGTTGATTCCTAACAAACCCCCCATTTTTGCTGGTATCCAAGGCACTTTCACAAGTAGAAAACTGCGGTTTTCGAAATGGGACTGATTAAAATACCAATCTCTCGCACCAAACATTGGATCGATAAATTTTAAACCGACATGAATAGTGCAATCCCATTTTATCAATTTAATCCTTCTTGACCATCCTTAATACAAAAGGAATCTTTAACATAAGAAAGGCTAATTTAGTTCAAAGGTACGATATATAAAATCTATTGTCACCATTAATCTCCATTCTCAAGCTTCTCGTGTATCATAATAAATGCTTGCTTTGCTTGACAGAGGATGCATTGTTAAATTACACCAGATACCTCATAATCCCCAGATGCATAGTTAAATTACACCTGATACCTCATAATCCCCAAATCAACTTCCACCTTCTTTGCAGCATATATATATATATATATATCCTATGGTAGGGTAAGAAACTTATTCTAAATTCCCATATATATCCACTCTGAACGTTGATTTCAAGTGTTCATTCTAAGCCTGAACGTAGATACTAACTAAGCTCTGCCGTTATGAACAGCGAATAAAAAGCAGGTGACTTCATCTACATAAGGGAAAAAAAAATGAAGAAAACAAAAAACCATAAATTATCTTTCGGGAATGCAACGAGATGTTCGATTATATCCAACTCCAGTGAACCAAATACAAGAGTAGACTAAGTTCACAAATCACAAACTTAACAATAACCCAAGAAATTCAAGTTTATGCACATTAACCAGGAAAAATACACTAAACTAAGAAATTTTTAATGTGTCATCCCAAGTTGATCGATTGTCAATCCCGAAGCCTGCAACTGATCTTCTACCATTTTAGACTCATGGATTTCTTTCTTCACATTGCTTCATATGTTAATAGTAATAACACTACTTTCAAGGACACAGCGCTTAAAAGAAGTGCTGCCAATTAAGAGTGAGAGAGAAATGTTTGAGGACTGTGACTGAAAGATAGTGGATTGTAGCAAATATGACGATAATGACAGAAAAACAAGCAAGAACAAATTCACATACCAAAGCTGCATCCAATGTTAACAACTTAACCAGGCCTGGTTGCATAACTTCAGTAATTCTGTACATGAAACAGATGATAATAGTTCAATGCAGATGAATCACCCAGAACAGCAAAGCAAGACATTTATGAGTTTCAGAAGAGCAGAAACTCACTCTAATTCGTTGGCCTCAACTTGAAGAGCTGGATGCTGCGGCGTTGGATGAACCCACATACTTGAAAGGAATGTGGGATATTTTATGCCAGTCTTCGCCTGTGTCCTTCCGGCATGTCACTTCAAGATCAGGACAGTCCCTGATAGAAAGGTGCTGGAGCTCTTGGAGACGTTGCATCCCATCTGGCAACAATTTTATGTTCTCACACTCGGAAATCGCCAGGGATCGAAGTGAAACAAGGTTCCCTATCCAGTCAGGCAGTTCTTTGATTTCGGGACAGCCACGAATTGCCAAATTGTGCAACGATGACACACGTCCCAGCCCACTTGGGAGAGATTCCAAGCTTATACAGTCAAAAATGTTGAGACTATGAAGGGCCTGAAACTCGTGCACTACATCAGGTAGATATGCTAGATTTGGACAGTACATTATTGTCAGATGTTCAAGTGCAGTGAGATTTCCCAAAGTCAGTGGCAAAGAAGCCAAGCTTGAACAGTTCTCAATGGACAGAGATCCTAGTGATTTCAAACCTTGTATGCTTTCATCTGGCAAGGAGATTAGGCTAGGGCACTCAATAAGTTTCAAGTTTTCCAGGTTGGTTAAGTTGAGCATTTCCCTCGGTAAATTTTCCAGCACCTCACAGAAACAAATTGACAGTGACCGTAATGAAGTAAGGGTACCTATAGTTGCAGGAAGTGTATTAAACTTCGGGCAGGAGCTGATCTTTCGCAATGTAAGATTGGAATTGTTTGATAGCAGGGCTCTTGGTATGAAATAAGCCAGTGGACAGACATCTATAACAAAGGCGGACAATGAATTCAGTTCAGATACCGACCACAATACTTTATCATCGCAGTCATGCATATTCAAATGCTCAAGTAATGGAAACCTGGGCATACTAATAAGCCTTGGACACTTAATGATGGACAATTTTTGCAGGCAAGGGAATATTTCCAACGAGTCCACGCCGTCCCATGATCTTAAATTCGGAATATCTTTCAGAATTAGCTCAATCAGAGAGGGAAATGGTTTTGTTTTGCCTTCTCTACCATAGAACTCATCGGCGATTTTCACCACTTCATCCATCCCTTCCATTTCTAAATATTTAAGAAACTGAAGCTGCCCAAGTGTGGGCAGCGTTTCGCATTTTCTGCAGTTGACAAGAACCTGCTTTGTCAGATTTAGGAGCATAAGCTTATTAAACCACTGCGGGAACATAGTTCCTGAGTACCCATTTATTCGCAAAACACTTAGATTGCGATTGGGAATAAGGCGATTAATCAAGTTCTCTGCATTATGACTGTGGTTTCTTTGGGGATCCTGTCTCGGCGCATTACGACCCACTTTCCCTTCGTTGTCATCTCCCCAAGACAATGATAATGTATGGAGCTGCTTGTACTCCAAGCACACATCTGGCACATAATTTCGAGCATTCTCCAATTGTTTAATCTTTAATCCACCCCTCAGGTCTAAATGAACCAATTGATAGAGGCTTTGTTCAAGATCTCGTCCAAGGATAAAGATTGGGAGTGTCTGAAGATTCCTTAACTTCCCAATATTGGGTGGCATCCAAGATAGGCTAACGCAATCTTCTATATTCAGATGTCTCGAGTTTATTAAATTTGAAATATTGCTTGGCAACACCTCAAGTGCGTCGCAACTGGATAAATCCAGTGATTGCAAATTGAGTAGATCACAAATAGTCCCGGGTAGTCTACTCATGAGATTGTTGGATAAATCAAGATATCTCAGGTATATCAAGTCACCAATTGACTTGTGCAGAGTTGTAATCCCACAGTTACTCAAGTTAAGCACTCTGATGTGTCCAAGGCTTTTGAACAGAGAGGGATCATCTTGGTAAGGTCATTTCCTTGGCATATCAAATGGAGCGAGCGCAATTTCTCAATGCGTAAACGATTAAATGTAGCGGGAGATAATTCGTTGCACACTATTGATGCACGCCTTTCTGTCTGGCAGATAAACAATTCCTCCTGACCAGAACCTAATTTCTCTGATACCGAATTGGAGACACTGTATGCAAGATCATGAATTAGGTCATGCACTCCACAATGTGCTATTCTCCCGTCTTCGGAGTTTGATACACCTTCAAACAGAGACATCCACACTAAATTATTGAAATACTAGTTGGCAGTGTCCTCCTTCTTTTTATAGTTTCTATCTCCAAATGACGGAATCAAGCCTTCTGCAATCCATTGATGGACCAGCTTCCCTCTGTTTATCTCATATGTCTTGGGAAACACTGAACAATACGAAAAACACTTTTTTTGATGTGGAGGAAGATGATTGTAACTCAGTCCCAGAGCTGAGAGGATGCTGCTGCCCCGCAAGTCCCATATTTCACTCCTCAGCACATTTAACCATTCCCTTTCATATCTATGGCAGCTCAAAAGACTTCCAAGAGCCTTCGCTGCCAAAGGAATGCCACCACATTTCTTTACAATGGCTTTACCAAGTTCATTTAAGATTGGATAAGCTTCTCCTCCTCCTCCTCCTCCTCCTCCTTCTGGGAAAGCAAATTCTCGGAACAGAGCCCAACAAGCATCTAAGGGAAGAGCTTGCAAAGCATAGTTGTTGAGACTCGTGCCCATCAACCTCGCAACACTTTGACTTTGTGTTGTGACCAAAACTTTGCTTCCACTTATACCACAACTTAGTGGCTCTCTCAACTTGCTCCATTCAGCTTCATCTTCATTCCATACGTCATCTAGCACGAGTAAATATTGTTTCCCGCTCAAAGATTCCTGCAAACGGGACTGCAGAATACCTAGTTGCGGGAGTTGGGAACCAAATGAATTCTTTTGGCCTGTGTATGCTAATATGTCTATTATTAACTTTCTTACATTGAAATTATCCCTTACAGCAATCCAGATCTTAAGATTGAAATGATTTTGTATATCTGGATTGTTGTACACTAGTTGTGCTACAGTTGTCTTCCCTATCCCACCCATTCCAACAATTGGTAAAACTGAGACTTGTTTTGATCTTGAATTACTACTACTGCTGCCGCTGCCACTGGATTGGTATGAATATGATGAGAGTAGTAACGTTTGTTTAATGGTATGGACATTTTTTCACGACCAAAAACTTGGGATTCATTAACACAAAACCCCGTTTGCAGCCTTTCAGATGTTTCATACCGCCTATAAAGGACATCATTTCTGAGGCTAAGTAAAGGTATTTCACTGGCTAGATCTCCAATTGTTTTCTGAATATCTTTCAATTCAAGATAAGTTTTGATGGAATCAAAAGGAGATAGAGATAGGGATAGGACCTTTCTCCTTTTCTGCCTTCGGAGGTCTTCAGTGTGGATTTTGTCGAGAAGGTCATCGGCATCATAAGCGATGCACTGAAGCTTAGACAGCCAATACCTGACCCTCTCATCGGGGAAATTAGCAATTTTAACCCCCAATTGCATATCATGATTCAAATTTAGATTCTTTTAAAAAAGT
The DNA here is from genome assembly GCA_019426215.1 of Buddleja alternifolia. Classification (NCBI taxonomy): domain Eukaryota; kingdom Viridiplantae; phylum Streptophyta; class Magnoliopsida; order Lamiales; family Scrophulariaceae; genus Buddleja; species Buddleja alternifolia. The sequence goes on along the minus strand of CM033392.1, from coordinate 44,940,737 downwards.
ATTACAAATTTAGACCCCTATGGGACCCATGAGCTTGAAAAGTCCAAATTACCCTTACGAAAGTCAAAAGATGGATAATTGCAAGTTTCCTCCTTGCTTTATCAATAAATTGCTCAAGACCCCTTATACTATTTAATTAAAATCTTTCGTATAGTCCCTATACTTTCAATTTATTTACCTTTAGTTCTCGAATTTTGAAAATGGTTTAATTTGGCCCCACAAAACAACAAAAACATCAAAAAATACATGAGAGTAATTATACATATTTAAAATAAAGGGAATCCTAACCCGCTTTTATAAATCTGCATAAAAACTTTTTATTGCCTTCATAATTTACATACATGCCAATTCCTGCTCATATTTTAAGTGTTTTTATTGATTGTCTTAATACTTTAGAAAACTTAGATTATACTAATACAAAATTAATATTAGAATTACGAAATCAATTAAGAGATCACGAAAACTATATTAAGTACCTTTTAATCTTGAATATATTAATAGCAGCCTTTTATTAAAATAGCTTCTTCTAATTATAAAAGATTAGAATATCTAGATTTAGAATATAGTTTAGCCGATAGAACCATAATCTCTTTAGATAAACATAAATTTATTTGTTGATTTGATTCAGGTTTTAAGCATAATTTACATTCAGAAAATAAACACTTAAATAGTTTAACTTCATTGACGAATTATTAAATTGTGAAAATAGTTTGTGAATCTGTGGTGACCCTTGCAAAAGTATCCTTGTGAGAAACCGGGGGTTCCTCGATTTACTACTCCCTGCATTAGGTCCAGTAAATCGTCCATAATCACTATCTCTCTTTGGAATCATCTGTCCCTGGGCGTAGATGGTATCAGAGCCATGTTTTCAGGGGGAAATCATGTTGGGTAAGGATATAATTTAACACAAAACACAAAAAACTTGATTATTGCAATGATTAGAAATCAGGATACTGTAAAAAATAGTCTCAATCTTGAATTTGAATTACCACAGGATTTAGATCTACTTAATAAGTGGACTATCCCTAGAATTGAACCAAAAATAATTTATAAATTAGGAACTTTTGAAAAATTAGGATTAAAACAGTTGGTAAAAACCACTGAACAATCTATTTCCCTGTATAATGAAGAAATGATTATTAAATTATTGAGTGAAAAGGATATACTTCCTTATAGGAATACACATAAATTTCTTCATATAGGATTAATGCAAATTGCGTTTAAACCACTTACATTAGAAGGTTTGCCTGAAAGTTTTATAGCAGCCTTAAGAGATGGTAGAAATTTAAATTGGAAACAATCTTTAATGGGAATTATACAATCTAGTTTGGCCCATGATCCAGTTTATTTTGATATTTATCCAAATTTACAATTATCTTTATCTGATGTTAATATTCGTGATGCTTTGACTTTAAATGTTAAAACTCATGGTTATAATTATGTTTCTGGATCAGAAGTTATATGTGTTTGTTATAGAATTTATTATAAACCTTTGTATACTTTAAATCCTCATTGTAAAAAGGTTGATAAACCCTTAAATGAAACTATATTAATTGAAACAAATTTTAGTAAGTCTAATATTATTACAAGGAGATCTATAAAATGGGAAGAAATTGCTTTTCCTGAACACTGGATAATTGAAAAAGCTGTACCTACACAACCACAAATACAGTCAAATCTGGTAGATGTAATACAGTCTCAAGAAGGGACCATAAATTTACAATTTGAACATCCAAATAGATTTTTAGGACCATCTTCAAAATTATCTAGATCTCGATCCCAACCTTTACATTCTTATATTTTACCTATTGATTATATTGTTGAAACTCCTTCGAGGGCATCTACTTCTCAAATAAGAGATGAAAAAGAGGAAACACAAGAATCGTTAAGAGATTCTAGAATTGATGAATTATATATTAATCAAGACAATATTGTAAAAGGATATAATAATAAGCATGCTAATAATATTAAGCAGGCGGAGACAATGTCTGAAATGAGTATGCCACCTTTTTAATGGATTTTTGGCCTAAAATTGATTTTAGTCCTGGCTCTCAGGCTAGGCAAAATATTAAAAAAGAATTCAATTTGCCTAGATGGGAATTATTTAGAAATTAGTTTTTGATAATTTTAATCTAAGTGAACAAAATTATATACAAGAACAATTTTATAAAACTTGTTATGAGAAAAATACTCTCATTCCTTTTGTTCCATGGTTTATGTCTACATATGTTGAACAATATATCGCAGTAATAGAAAGAAATGATAAACTTTTAAATGGACAAATAAATAAAGATATTTATCCTCCTTCACAAGCATTTCAAATGGAAAAAGAAGGGAAAATCTGTAATTTTCTTGCCTTTTCAAAAATATTTGAAAACAATACTTTACAAGTTACATGTCAACATATTAATATTCTTATTGAACAACAAAACTATGCTAATATGTTTTTGAATGTGTTAGGAGAACAAATAGCTTCTTTACATGATAGAATAAATAAACTAAGTATATTAATAGATAAATCTAAACTTCCTGAAAAGGATCTTGAAATCATTGGTACTAGTCATACTGGTCATAATGGAAAAGGTCACACTGCAAGTCCCAGTATTCAGCCTCCTCCTGAAATTCTAGATTTTAAATTAAAATCTACTACAGAATGAGAAAAATTCTTAAAAGACAAATTTGATAAATTAACAATAAATACTTTAGAAGAAGACTTTGAGAATACTCTAAGAGAAGGATCTCGTATTGATAATAATATTCAACGACTTGCATCAAAAGTTGAAAAAGTACTAAAGGAGAAATTAACCATAAATACACTAGATGAAAATGTTGATACAATTAATAAAATTGATAAGGAAAAATGGGCAAATAAACCCAGTCAAAGGTTATATTATTATAGGAGACCTTCTCCTATGGACGTTTTACATGAAGAACAAGAATTTATTCTTAGTAATAGTTATAGTGGCAAAAATATTTATGAATGGAATATTGATGGCTATACTGAAAAACAAATTTATAATGTTGTTCACAGAATGCTTATGTATTCTACCATTTGTAAAAGCAATAATAATACAGATAGGACTGTTGCAAAAATGATAATTGCAGGATTTACAGGTCAATTAAAAGGATGGTGAGATCATTATTTAACCCAAGCAAATAAATATGAAATTTTAAACACTGTTAAACAGGAAGATAATAAATTAGTTGAAAATTCAGTATATACTTTAATCGTTAATATTGTTGAACATTTTACTGGAAGATATTCTGATAATAGTGAAACAATTAGAACATTATTACAAAATCTTAAGTGTAAAACACTAACAGATTTTAGATGGTATAAAGATACTTTCCTAAGTAGAGTCATGGAATTGCCTGAAAGTAATAGTTCTCATTGGAAATCTAAATTTATTGATGGGTTACCTCATTTATTTGCTGAAAGAGTTAGAAGGAATTTACGAGGTGATTTAATATCTATTCCTTATGATAATTATACCTATGGTAAATTAATTGGGGTATGTATCCAAGAAGAATTACATCTTTGTAATGAAATAAAATTAAATCAACAATTAAAAAGACAAAACCTCATAGAAAGAAAACAATTAGGCCAATTCTGTAGTCAATTTGGCATGGATATCCCTTCTTCTCATAAACTTAAACCTTTAAAAGAAAAGAATAAAGATAAAAAATTTAAATATCTGAAAAGAAAACGAAAAAATTCTCCAAAGAAATGGGAGAAAAAAATTAAAAAGAAAAGAAGAAAAAGAAGAAAATAAACAAGCTAAAAGAAAATTTATTGTTTGTAGAAAATGTGGTAGAACAAGTTATTATGCAAGAAATTGTTGGACCAAAAAGAAAATTAATAATCTCCAAATAGGTGATGATATAAAAGAAAAAATATCCAAAATCTTATTAAACTCGGATACTGATAATTCAGAAACAGAATCATATTCGGAAGATAGTAGTAATTCTGAAAGGCTTAAAGTTTTAGATAATGAGTCAATAATATCATAATCGGAATCTACATCGGAGTCAGAATGTGAACCATGCAGTAAAGGTCAACCTTGTATTAATAATCTGAAAAATGAAGAATATTATAAAATTCTATCTCAATTTCAAGATATGGAAATAAATGTTTTAGATAGCCAAAATATTTTTGAGCTACTAAAACATATAAAGGATTCGGATTTAAGATCAAAAATAATTGATCAAATTGACAATATTCCTACTACTCCTAGTACTTCTATTAACACACGAAATGTCCCTGAGGAAGTCATAACTTCTCCAGAACCATATTCTATGTCAGCAGTTTATAAATTATTAAAAGATAGACAGGTAGTAAACACTCCTACATCAGTAAATGACCTTATGATAGAAATAAATCATTTAAAGAAAAAAATTAATTCTTTAAAACAAGAAAATAAAGTCCTTGATAATAGAATATCAAGATTAGAACATAATTCTGAAACTAATTCTCTTCAACAAGAACCAATAGTTAATATGCAAACTCTTCAATTTTCCAATGATAATTTCTTAAATATATTGGAACAAATTATGTCCCAAAAATGGACTGTACAAATAACTTTATTAATAGATAATTATTTTTCTCAAGAATTTATTGCTTTAATTGATAGTGGTGTTAATTTAAACATAATACAAGAAGGATTAATTCCTACAAGATATTTTGAAAAAACTACTCATTCTTTATCCCATGCTAGAGGACAAAAACTGGATATCAATTTTAAGCTTCCCAAAGCTTTTGTTTGTATTGATAAAACTTGCATACCCACAAGTTTTTTACTTGTTAGAAATATTTCAAACCAAGTTTTACTTGGATCACCTTTTATAACAAAAATTTATCCTTTTATAACTGTAAATAAAGAAGGAATTATAGGTACTTACAATAATAAGCCTATACATTTGAAATTTATCACAAAACCTTTTACCAAAGTATTACATGGAATGTATGAACAAATTAAAGCAAAAGAAAATCAATTAATTTTTCTTAAAAATGAAGTTTGTCTTTTAACCATAGAAGACAAACTACAAAATCCAAAATTACAAGATAAAATAAAACTTTTACATAATAAATTCTGTTTAGAAATTTGTAATGATCATCCTAATGCTTTCTGGGACAGGAAAAAACATATTGTTGATTTACCATATGAAAATGATTTTGATGAAAAAAAAATATTCCTACTAAAGCAAGACCTTGTCAAATGAATTTTGAATATCTAGAATTATGTAAAAAAGAAATTGAATCTTTGCTTAGTAAAAAATTAATCTGTCCGTCTCAATCTCCATGGCCATGCACTGCATTTTATGTTAATAAACATAGTGAACAAGAAAGAGGAGTTCCTAGGCTTGTAATTAATTATAAGCCTCTTAATAAGGTTCTAAAATGGATCAGACACCCAATTCCTAATAAAAAAGATTTGTTGGATAGATTATATAATGCCATTATATTTTCTAAATTTGATTTAAAATCAGGATATTGGCAAATTCAGATTAATAAAGCTGATAGATATAAAACTGGTTTTAATGTTCCTATAGGACATTATGAATGGAATGTTATGCCTTTTGGATTAAAGAATGCTCCGTCAGAATTTCAAAAAATAATGAATGATATTTTTACTTCTTATTGTGAATTTATTATCGTATATATTGATGATATTCTTGTATTTTCCAAGGATATAGAATCTCATTTTAAACATTTAGATATGTTTAGAAAAATTATTATTCAAAATGGCCTGGTAATATCTAAACCAAAAATGTCTTTATTCCAAACGAATGTTAGATTTCTTGGTCATAATATTGAGAAAGGTAATATTATTCCTATCAATAGAAGTATTGATTTTGCTTCTAAATTTCCTGATGAAATTACAAATAAAACTCAGTTACAAAGATTTTTAGGAAGCCTGGATTATATTTCAGCCTATTATAAAAATCTTGCTGAAGACACAGCTATTTTATATGATAGATTAAAAAAGAAACCAAAACCTTGGTCAGAACAGCATACTAATGCTGTAAAGAAAATAAAAGAAAAGGTGAAAACTTTACCTTGTCTAATGCTAGCTAATCCAAATTGGGAAAAAATTGTGGAAACTGATGCTTCTGAAATTGGTTATGGTGGTATTTTAAAACAAATTAATCCTATTACAAAACAAGAAAATCTTATCAGATTTCATTCTGGAAAATGGAATGACAGTCAAAAGAATTATGCTACAATAGCCAAAGAAATTCTTGCCATAGTAAAATGTGTATTAAAATTTCAAGATGATTTATATAATCAACATTTTGTGATAAAAACAGACTGTAAAGCAGCCAAGTTTATGTTTCAAAAAGATTTTAAACATGATGTTTCTAAGCAAATGTTTGCTAGATGGCAGGCGCATCTCGCTCCTTTTGATTTTGAAATTATTTATAAAAAAGGAGAAGATAATAATCTTCCAGATTTTCTGACTAGAGAATATTTATCATGAATTTTGCAGGATCAAGATTTTCAGAATATTCCTCTATACAAACAATGCAAAAATTATATATTCACAATTTATATGGTTGTTCAGTATATTATGTTCTTCCCCATCATCGTCGCTACTTAGGAAGAATTGGGGTTCCTGATCCAATTAATGATCCTTATTATTTAAAAATATATGGAGATGCTAATTGCATTAAAAGACTTCAAATTAGAAGATATTATCTTCAGAAAAGGTTCAAATATTGGGAAACTGAAATCAATTCTCCTGAGTTCCAAATGCAGAGTTTAACATATAGAAGTTGTGCTCTAAAGCACAAAAATCAATGCTTATTATGGGAATTACAATTTGTCAATGGCTTGCTCAATAGACTCTCTGCTTAATCAAAGAATTTTAATATGACAGAAATGCAGTTTCATGGAAGAGGACTCTCCTCTTATAGAGGCACAGGTGGTCGTGGAAGAGGTCAGGATAATATTCTGACACAACATGAAAGAAAGAAGCTAATAGCAGCTGATTTATCATCAGCTCAAGATCCTTTATATAAGGAATTTCTTGAATTTAAGAAACAAAAAAAGGGTCATACCCAAACTTCTCCCTCATATTCTAAAATTGTGGGAAATGAAGATGAGGAAGCAGATGTCCATAATATGGGCTATATCCAAAATGATGACAAAAGAGTTATACTCTTTCTTACTGAAAATGATTTGAAAAGGGATAATAAGCCCTGCGAATTGCTTGAAAGATATTTAAACACTCATAGTGATACTTTTGGAAGTTATAAATTCCAACAATATTATGAAAATATTCTCCAAAATAGTGGCCTATGTGAAATAAACCACTATCATAGTGGCAGTAATGAGAAAATTTATAAATTTTCCAAAATAATTGTTAAAAGGATTATATCCATAGAAGAATGGGGAATATCTCCATTCAAAGAAAAACAATTTTATTTCAACAATACTCCTATTAAATATAATTATTGGGATTATGTTGAAGCATTTGAAAAAGTTTTCTTATATGAAAACCCGAGCCATAGTCATACATGGTTCATCAAAATATGCGGAGAGGTTTATAACCACTTTATACCCAATTGGTTTTTAAAATGGTGGAAATTCTATGGCCCCAAAAAGGAAATTTTGCCAGAAATCCTTATAGGATTCTTTGAAGAATGGAAAACATATTCTCCAAAAATTTTAGAACTATCACAGTCTCAAAAATCAGAAAAAATCGAGACATTCTACTTTTTTATTGAATTTTCAATTCCTTGGATCTGGAAATGGCTTCCCCAAGTGGATCATGATGAGGATAATATCTCCTCTATTATAAGATTATCCTATACAAAATTCTGGGATACCATGATGCAAGAGGATCCTGAAACCAAAGAATTAAAATGTATAGATACTATAAATAAAATTGAAAAGAAAATAGAAGAATACAAAAGGCTGTATCATAAAAAGCAGCAGAAGATGCAAATTCCCCTGATCAACATTGCTCTGATACCATCTCAACAGCTCAAAAAGCAAGAAGGCACCAGTTCAAGAGAACAACTCATTGAGAAATATCTTGAAGAAATGAAGACAAAATTAATAGAAGACTGGATCGAAGAAGAACGAAGTGATACTTCTATGGCATCATCCAAAGGTAATAACTTTGAAGATATTAATTTCCAGGATGCACAGGATCCAAATGACGTGTCAATCGAAGACAATTTTGATGCAATATTGGAGAATCTCAAAGAAGATTTGCACCGAGGAAAATCCAAGCAGAAAAAGTGACAGAAAATTATCAAGAATAGTGAAATAATATTTGGAACTGTTCATAACCGGGAACTGTTCATAGCTGGGTACTGTTCATAGCCTGGCGTAGACAGATGATTCCAAAGAGAGATAGCGATTATGGACGATTTACTGGACCTAATGCAGGGAGTAGTAAATCGAGGAACCCCCAGTTTCTCACAAGGATACTTTTGCAAGGGTCACCACAGATTCACAAACTATTTTCACAATTTAATAATCCGTCAATGAAATTAAATCATCAAGAATGTGCATACAAAAGCCCAAAAACGCCAAACAACACGGCTAAAAACGGCAACAGTATGAGCTTCATTCTTGACTATCTAATTTCAGCCAGTTTACTAAATCAACCTATTACAGTCCATACCATAACGAAAATCTCTTTTCAGAATTATCAAACCATGTTTTTTAGAGGAATCATGAGAGTTCAGATATAATTTAACACAAAAGGATTTAGCCTATAAGGCTCATCCTTAAACACAAAGTAAAAATAAAATTAAACTGTAAGATAAAAAAAAGAAAACTTACAAGATAAACTCTTCTTTTATTATAGCAACTTCAGTAATGTACAAGAACTTGGTATTTTACACTGGAAATGGAGGCTAAAGCAAGTGAGGGAGAGGGATTTTAGAGAGAGAGAGAGAGTAAATCACTGTGTAAATAGTATAAACTATGTTTAATTTAGTTTTGAAATCCGCCGCCTCCACTTCTTATAAATAGAAGGGTTGGCCTTTGTAGAAGCAAGTTGGAAAGAGCCTTAGAATTCAGAAAGTCTCTCTCTCTCTAAAATCCCTCTCCCTCACTTGCTTCAACCTCCATTTCGAGTGTAAAATACCAAGTTCTTGTACATTACTGAAGTTGCTATAATAAAAGAAGAGTTTATCTTGTAAGTTTTCTTTTTTATCTTACAGTTTAATTTTATTTTTACTTTGTGTTTAAGGATGAGCCTTATAGGCTAAATCTTTTTGTGTTAAATTATATCTGAACTCTCATGATTCCTCTAAAAAACATGGTTTGATAATTCTGAAAAGAGATTTTCGTTATGGTATGGACTCTAATGGGTTGATTTAGTAAACTGGCTGAAATTAGATAGTCAAGAATGAAGCTCATACTGTTGCCGTTTTTAGCCGTGTTGTTTGGCGTTTTTGGGCTTTTGTATGAACATTCTTGATGATTTAATTTCATTGACGGATTATTAAATTGTGAAAATAGTTTGTGAATCTGTGGTGACCCTTGCAAAAGTATCCTTGTGAGAAACTGGGGGTTCCTCGATTTACTACTCCCTGCATTAGGTCCAGTAAATCGTCCATAATCGCTATCTCTCTTTGGAATCATCTGTCCCTGGGCGTAGATGGTATCCTAGTAAACATGGCTCTGATACCATCTACGCCCAGGGACAGATGATTCCAAAGAGAGATAGCGATTATGGACGATTTACTGGACCAAATGCAGGGAGTAGTAAATCGAGGAACCCCCAGTTTCTCACAAGGATACTTTTGCAAGGGTCACCACAGATTCACATACTATTTTCACAATTTAATAATCCGAGGTAAAGTTTTCACCTTTTCTTTTATTTTCTTTACAGCATTAGTATGCTGTTCTGACCAAGGTTTTGGTTTCTTTTTTAATCTATCATATAAAATAGCTGTGTCTTCAGCAAGATTTTTATAATTGGCTGAAACATAATTCAGGCTTCCTAAAAATCTTTGTAACTGAGTTTTATCTGTAATTTAATCTGGAAATTTAGAAGCAAAATCAATACTTCTATTGATAGGAATAATATTACCTTTCTCAATATTATGACCAAGAAATCTAACATTCGTTTGGAATAAAGACATTTTTGGTTTAGATATTACCAGGCCATTTTGAATAATAATTTTTCTAAACATATCTAAATGTTTAAAATGAGATTCTATATCCTTGGAAAATACAAGAATATCATCAATATATACGATAATAAATTCACTATAAGGAGTAAAAATATCATTCATTATTTTTTGAAATTCTGACGGAGCATTCTTTAATCCAAAAGGCATAACATTCCATTCATAATGTCCTATAGGAACATTAAAAGCAGTTTTATATCTATCAGCTTTATTAATCTGAATTTGCCAATATCCTGATTTTAAATCAAATTTAGAAAATATAATGGCATTATATAATCTATCCAACAAATCTTTTTTATTTGGAATTGGGTGTCTGATCCATTTTAGAACCTTATTAAGAGGCTTATAATTAATTACAAGCCTAGGAACTCCTCTTTCTTGTTCACTATATTTATTAACATAAAATGCAGTGCATGACCATGGAGATTGAGACGGACAGATTAATTTTTTACTAAGCAAAGATTCAATTTCTTTTTTACATAATTCTAGATATTCAGAATTCATTTGACAAGGTCTTGCTTTAGTAGGAATATTTTTTTTTCATCAAAATCATTTTCATATGGTAAATCAACAATATATTTTTTCCTGTCCCAGAAAGCATTAGGATGATCATTACAATTTCTAAACAGATTATTATGTAAAAGTTTTATTTTATCTTGTAATTTTGGATTTTGTAGTTTGTCTTCTATGGTTAAAAGACAAACTTCATTTTTAAGAAAATTTAATTGATTTTCTTTTACTTTAATTTGTTCATACATTCCATGTAATACTTTGGTAAAAGGTTTTGTGATAAATTTCAAATGTATAGGCTTATTATTGTAAGTACCTATAATTCCTTCTTTATTTACAGTTATAAAAGGATAAATTTTTGTTATAAAAGGTGATCCAAGTATAACTTGGTTTGAAATATTTCTAACAAGTAAAAAACTTGTGGGTATGCAAGTTTTATCAATACAAACAAAAGCTTTGGGAAGCTTAAAACTGATATCCAGTTTTTGTCCTCCAGCATGGGATAAAGAATGAGTAGTTTTTTCAAAATATCTTGTAGGAATTAATCCTTCTTGTATTACGTTTAAATCAGCACCACTATCAATTAAAGCAATAAATTCTTGAGAAAAATAATTATCTATTAATAAAGTTATTTGTACAGTCCATTTTTGGGACATAATTTGTTCCAATATATTTAAGAAATTATCATTGGAAAATTGAAGAGTTTGCATATTAACTATTGGTTCTTATTGAAGAGAATTAGTTTCAGAATTATGTTCTAATCTTGATATTCTATTATCAAGGACTTTATTTTCTTGTTTTAAAGAATTAATTTCTTTCTTTAAATGATTTATTTCTATCATAAGGTCATTTACTAATGTAGGAGTGTTTACTACCTGTCTATCTTTTAATAATTTATAAACTTCTGACATAGAATATGGTTCTGGAGAAGTTATGACTTCCTCAGGGACATTTCGTGTGTTAATAGAAGTACTAGGAGTAGTAGGAATATTGTCAATTTGATCAATTATTTTTGATCTGAAATCCGAATCCTTTATATGTTTTAGTAGTTCAAAAATATTTTGGCTATCTAAAACATTTATTTCCATATCTTGAAATTGAGATAGAATTTTATAATATTCTTCATTTTCTAGATTATTAATACAAGATTGACCTTTACTACATGGTTCACATTCTGACTCCGATGTAGATTCCGATTCTAATATTATTGACGCATTATCTAAAACTTTAAGCCTTTCAGAATTACTACTATCTTCAGAATATGATTCTGTTTCTGAATTATCAGTATCCGAGTTCAATAAGATTTTGGATATTTTTTCTTTTATATCATCACCTATTTGGAGATTATTAATTTTCTTTTTGGTCCAACAATTTCTTGCATAATGACCTGTTCTACCACATTTTCTACAAACAATAAATTTTCTTTTAGCTTGTTTATTTTCTTCTTTTTCTTCTTTTCTTTTTAATTTTTTCTCCCATTTCTTTTGAGAATTTTTTCGTTTTCTTTTCAGATATTTAAATTTTTTATCTTTATTCTTTTCTTTTAAAGGTTTAAGTTTATGAGAAGAAGGGATATCCATGCCAAATTGACTACAGAATTGGCCTAATTGTTTTCTTTCTATGAGGTTTTGTCTTTTTAATTGTTGATTTAATTTTATTTCATTACAAAGATGTAATCCTTCTTGGATACATACCCCAATTAATTTACCATAGGTATAATTATCATAAGGAATAGATATTAAATCACCTCGTAAATTCTTTCTAACTCTTTCAGCAAATAAATGAGGTAACCCATCAATAAATTTAGATTTCCAATGAGAACTATTACTTTCAGGTAATTCCATGACTCTACTTAGGAAAGTATCTTTATACCATCTAAAATCTGTTAGTGTTTTACACTTAAGATTTTGTAATAATGTTCTAATTGTTTCACTATTATCAGAATATCTTCCAGTAAAATGCTCAACAATATTAACGATTAAAGTATATACTGAATTTTCAACTAATTTATTATCTTCCTGTTTAACAGTGTTTAAAATTTCATCTTTATTTGCTTGGGTTAAATAATGATCCCACCATCCTTTTAATTGACCTGTAAATCCTGCAATTATCATTTTTGCAACAGTCCTATCTGTATTATTATTGCTTTTACAAATGGTAGAATACATAAGCATTCTGTGAACAGCATTATAAATTTGTTTTTCAGTATAGCCATCAATATTCCATTCATAAATATTTTTGCCACTATAACTATTACTAAGAATAAATTCTTGTTCTTCATGTAAAACGTCCATAGGAGAAGGTCTCCTATAATAATATAACCTTTGACTGGGTTTATTTGCCCATTTTTCCTTATCAATTTTATTAATTGTATCAACATTTTCATCTAGTGTATTTATGGTTAATTTCTCCTTTAGTACTTTTTCAACTTTTGATGCAAGTCGTTGAATATTATTATCAATACGAGATCCTTCTCTTAGAGTATTCTCAAAGTCTTCTTCTAAAGTATTTATTGTTAATTTATCAAATTTGTCTTTTAAGAATTTTTCTAATTCTGTAGTAGATTTTAATTTAAAATCTCGAATTTCAGGAGGAGGCTGAATACTGGGACTTGCAGTGTGACCTTTTCCATTATGACCAGTATGACTAGTACCAATGATTTCAAGATCCTTTTCAGGAAGTTTAGATTTATCTATTAATATACTTAGTTTATTTATTCTATCATGTAAAGAAGCTATTTGTTCTCCTAACACATTCAAAAACATATTAGCATAGTTTTGTTGTTCAATAAGAATATTAATATGTTGACATGTAACTTGTTAAGTATTGTTTTCAAATATTTTTGAAAAGGCAAGAAAATTACAGATTTTCCCTTCTTTTTCCATTTGAAATGCTTGTGAAGGAGGATAAATATCTTTATTTATTTGTCCATTTAAAAGTTTATAATTTCTTTCTATTACAGCGATACATTAGGTCCAGTAAATCGTCCATAATCGCTATCTCTCTTTGGAATCATCTGTCCCTGGGCGTAGATGGTATCAGAGCCATGTTTTCAGGGGAAAATCATGTTGGGTAAGGATATAATTTAACACAAAACACAAAAAACTTGATTATTGCAATGATTAGAAATCAGGATACTGTAAAAAATAGTCTCAATCTTGAATTTGAATTACCACAGGATTTAGATCTACTTAATAAATGGACTATCCCTAGAATTGAACCAAAAACAATTTATAAATTAGGAACTTTTGAAAAATTAGGATTAAAACAGTTGGTAAAAACCACTGAACAATCTATTTCCCTGTATAATGAAGAAATGATTATTAAATTATTGAGTGAAAAGGATATACTTTCTTATAGGAATACACATAAATTTCTTCATATAGGATTAGTGCAAATTGCGTTTAAACCACTTACATTAGAAGGTTTGCCTGAAAGTTTTATAGCAGCCTTAAGAGATGGTAGAAATTTAAATTGGAAACAATCTTTAATGGGAATTATACAATCTAGTTTGGCCCATGGTCCAGTTTATTTTGATGTTTATCCAAATTTACAATTATCTTTATCTGATGTTAATATTCTTGATGCTTTGACTTTAAATGTTAAAACTCATGGTTATAATTATGTTTCTGGATCAGAAGTTATATGTGTTTGTTATAGAATTTATTATAAACCTTTGTATACTTTAAATCCTCATTGTAAAAAGGTTGATAAACCCTTAAATGAAACTATATTAATTGAAACAAATTTTAGTAAGTCTAATATTATTACAAGGAGATCTATAAAATGGGAAGAAATTGCTTTTCCTGAACACTGGATAATTGAAAAAGTTGTACCTACACAACCACAAATACAGTCAAATCTGGTAGATGTAATACAGTCTCAAGAAGGGACCATAAATTTACAATTTGAACATCCAAATAGATTTTTAGGACCATCTTCAAAATTATCTAGATCTCGATCCCAACCTTTACATTCTTATATTTCACCTATTGATCATATTGTTGAAACTCCTTCGAGGGCATCTACTTCTCAAATAAGAGATGAAAAAGAGGAAACACAAGAATCGTTAAGAGATTCTAGAATTGATGAATTATATATTAATCAAGACAATATTGTAAAAGGATATAATAATAAGCATGCTAATAATATTAAGCAGGCGGAGACAATGTCTGAAATGAGTATGCCACCTTTTTAATGGATTTTTGGCCTAAAATTGATTTTAGGCCTGGCTCTCAGGCTAGGCAAAATATTAAAAAAGAATTCAATTTGCCTAAATGGGAATTATTTAGAAATTGGTTTTTTGATAATTTTAATCTAAGTGAACAAAATTATATACAAGAACATTTTTATTGTTCTTGTTCTGAGAAAAATACTCTGATTCCTTTTGTTCCAAGAACAATTTTACAAAATTATATACAAGAACAATTTTATGGCAGCCTTAAGAGATGGTAGAAATTTAAATTGGAAACAATCAAATTTCTAAATAATATTTATTTTGCTTGAAATTATGAATACCTATGATGTTATGTTAGTTATTAGTTAGAAATTAGTGCAAGGGAAAGAGAGAAAAAAAAAACAAATTGTTAATTATTAGTTAGAATTAGCAAGTAAAAGACATAGAAAAAAACAAATTGAAAAAGAATGTATGGAGAGAAATAAGGAGAAAAAGTTGGGAGAGGAGATAGAAGAGTGAGTAAAAAAAGGTGTAAAAAAATAGTGGGATATTAAGAGAAACTCTCTTGGACATTTGTCATGAAAATGCCATAAAAAAAATTAGCAGACCAAAGTTAGTTACTCTAAGGCTTGCTCATTTTATATAGAGTATAGATTGTTACCAGTTTTTCGAATGAAACTAAGATGTCTGTCTTTGTTCTCCTGGACTTCATTTGAGAAATTAATTGAACAAACATTTGGACCTATATGAGTTACGTTAATTCCGTTTGTTACTATCAAATATTTTCCAAGACATGCCAAAAAGTTTTGATTTAAACTAATATTATATTAGATTAATTATTTTGATTCAATTGTAGAGTTCTAATAAATTATACATCTTATTGTTATAGACATCTAAAATTGATTTTTGAAATTTTATCGTAGAGTCCTAATGTAAGTTTACATCTTACTGTGAGATATTTAAATTTTATTCTTATTATTTGTTTGCCTCTTTTGCCATAAAAAGATTAAATTTCATAGGATATTTTAGGTACATAAAAAATGTCAAAAAACCAATTTGTACTTTTATAATAGAGTAGATAGATGATTAGACAGCTCACTTAACAATTAAAAAATAATTATCAAAATAATCATTTATCTTAATTCGAAATGACGCAAAGTACAAAATAAGATCCATTTTGAATATTTTTTGATGTATTAGTCGATGAGTTTAACTTAAATATGTTAAATTTTCTTAGAAATAAAAACTCATCCATACCAATTTCCTATAATAAAATAACTTTTCTTACAAAAAAATAAAAATAAAAAAATCATATCATACCTAATCATTAAACTTTTTTCTATATAAAAAAAAAAACACAACCAAAAACACTTCCTCCACCATATCTCTACTCCCTTCAAAAAAATTGTCTTACATTTTCTTAGGAAAATGAGAAATGAGAAATAAAATCACATCCAATCAGCCCATATTTACTTATTTGATCATCCAAGGACCACATTGCTCTCACATCAAATATACTATGAATCCCGTGCTATGCACCAAAAAAGATATTAAAATTATTTTCACAAAAAATGATAATTACAACTTAAAATATTACGAAGATCTATATGTTATAAGTCAAATGTACACCATATATAATAAGTTGGTAAATTAAAAAAATAAGCAAAGAAAAAGGACATCAAAATAATGGAATAAACAATGGAATAAATGAAACTTGTCTATATGTATGTGTCTGAGACACACATACAAAAGTATATATTTCTTCTTTGTTTGGAGAAAATAACTGTTCTTTGTTAAAATTAAATATTTCACTCTAGGAGCAACCTCATCTCCCCGTCTTATAAATGTTAAAGAGGGAAAAAAAGAAAAATAAAAGAACAAACTTCATCGAGAAAATCTATATTAAAAAAATTTAATCTAAAATAAATTGTCTTCACATTCATATCTGAAAAAGGTAAAATAGAGAAGTTAATATTTCACTAATGAAGGAAGATATTTGTGATTATAGACTGTACTTGGTTATAACAGAGCTATACGTACCTAGTTAAGGATCAAGTCTATTCGTAGTTTAATAAAGAAATATAATGCCACATTCGTTACTCAGTTATACGATTCGAACTCCCAAATTTGTATGTAAGGGAACGTACTCCTAGGTCTATAGACTCGTTATTATGAACATATGAGGTTAAAGTTAGAGAGAATATTGTTCAGATTTTCACCCCTAATAAATGAAGTGAGGGGGTATTTACAGCATATACATGTTGTACGGATAAGTGGTTGACATTTGGATCCATTGGATGATGATACGTAGTCATATTTGACGGCTCAGATTTCGGGTCTTGGGTCAAGTTAAAGGTAGGACCCAAACCGTTACTGTTCCTTAGCGTAGATCCTAAGCTGCTTAATGGGTCTTGGGTCATTATATTATGGTTTTTGGCCTAAATACCATATTTTGGTATATCAATATTACTACATAAACATTATAAGACTACATGGCATGTATAAATTGATAAAAATGTAGCTCTAATTGTACAAATATCCCGGACAAATTTTCCTACATACTAAAGCCTACACTGACAATACGTCCTTATGTAAAGTACGAAGCTTAGGCTTTGTTTGTATGTGCTTTCATTTCATTTTCAACTGTATTTTCTAAAATGTATGGGAGAATGAGTTTTTTTATTTTTGTGTGAGAAAAGTGAAAAAAGTAAATGTGTTTGGTTGTGTTTTTAAATTTTTTAGAAATTGGTGAGTGTAATGTGTGAAATAATTGAAAAGTAATGATTAGATAGATAATGTTTAATTTGATAGTGAATATTAATGATGTTTCAAAAATTTAAAGGAAATGAGAGAGGAGAGAGAAATGTTTAAAATTTTAAAAGAGAGGAGAGAGATGAAAGAGAAATGTTTAAAAATTTAAAGGAGAGGAGAGAGAAATATTTAAAAAACTGAAAGAAGATGAGAAAGAAAATTGATAAAAAGAAAATATGAAATAAGTGATGTGAAATGTAATTTTAAAGAAATAATCGAATTTTATTGGGAACGTAAAAACAAGAATGAAAATGTGAATATTTTCAGTTAAAAAAGTGTAAAGTGTGTATTTTTATTTTCAGATGAAAATGGAAATGGAAAAATAAGATTGAAAACACAAACAAACAAGGCCTTATTATTCTAAATTCCAAAATGTATCCGGTCTACACATTTGTAAAGTAAGAAACTTATTATTCTAAATTCCAAAATGTATCCGCCCTACATGTTGGATTTCAAATGTCCATTCTAAGCTTGAACTAAGATTTCTGGTTAAGCTGCGATCCTGAACAGCATATAAAAAAAAAGTGACTACATGTACATAAGAAAAACCAATGAAGTAAATAATCATTCGAAAGAGAATGCAAGGAGATGTTCGATTATATTAACATCCCGTGATATGGTGGAAATTGAACATTCAATTTTTTTTCTTTTTTTTTGAAAGATTGAACATTCAGTTAATTAAGGGTACTTACATATACACCTTTTTTTTTGGGACCTTAAATATGAAAAACACCCCAAAGTTTAAAAAATTACCATAACTTCTCCTACTAGTAAAACATTTACAATTTTAACCCGTCAGTAAAAGCAGAATATAATTCCACTCTATTTTTTGAATTGTTAGGATCTCACAGGGATTTTCTTGGTAATTTTACAAAACCTCAAGAGACTCGTGCTAGTTACCTAAGTGAGGGGTGTGCATGTAATTATCCTAATTGATAGATTATTTGTAGAAGAATAATTTCTATGTTTATTCTTTGTGTGTATTTTCTTGTATAAATCATTACATGATACAAACATCTATATAGCTATAACTATTGCTTTACAAATCATAGTGTTGCTGGAAAGTTTATACTTTACAATTCATTGTGTTGATAGTTTGTTGCTGGAACATGGAGTGTTGATGGCTGGAACATGGAGTGTGTTGCTGGAAAGTAATGGAAAGTAATATACATTAACATCCCCCCGCAATCTGAGCCTTGGGACCAACGCGAAGATTGGTCCTTAATTGAGCGAACTTTGTTGGCGAAAGAGATTTAGTGAAAATATCTGCAATCTGGTCAGAAGTAGGAACGTACTTGACCAAAACATCACCTGCAGCAACTTTCTCTCGAACAAAATGATAGTCGATCTCTATGTGTTTCGTACGAGCATGGAATATTGGATTTAGAACTAAATAAATCGCGCTAATATTATCACAGTAGATGACAATTGATCTGGATAAGAATACAGCGAGATCCCGAAGAATGTATCTAACCCAGCAAGTCTCAGCCATAGAATACGCAACAGAACGATACTCAGATTCCGTGCTCGATCGAGAGACAGTAGCCTATTTCTTGGCAGACCAAGAGATAAGATTATCCCCTAGATAAACAGCATAGCCCGTGGTAGAACGTCGACTATTTGGACATCCGGCCCAATCAGAATCAGCATAAACCGTAATAGAATCCAGAGATGAGGGACGAAGAAGAAGCCCAAAATCAAGTGTACCCCATAGATATCTAAGAATTCTTTTAACCATCTGAAAATGTGTTGTGCGGGGAGCATGCATAAACTGACTGACTAATGTTACCGAGAAAGCAATATCAGGACGGGTATGAGTAAGATACTGTAGACCACCGACAATACTTCGATACATAGTCGGATCGGAGAAGAGATCGCCCTCAAAAGCAGATGGAGTAGTCTTTGCAGGTAGAGGTGATTCAACGGGTTTCACATCCATCAAGTGAAAACGTTGAAGAAGGTCAGTTGCATACTTCTTCTGTGAAAGAAAGAGACCATCAAAGTGCTTAGTTGCATGAATGCCCAAAAAATAATGAAGATTACCCAAATCCTTCATAGCAAACTCCTGAGATAACTGTGAGATCAAAGTGGAAATAGCCTGAGAATTATTCCCGGTAAGGATAATGTCGTCAACATATAGCAAGAGAACCATCATAACAGAGCCAGAGCGGAACACAAACATAGACATATCAGCCTTGCTACTGACAAAGCCAAGGCGGAGAAGGTATGAACCAAATTTCTGAAACCAAGCACGGGGAGCTTGTTTTAGACCATATAAAGCTTTCTGTAACTGACAGACATGATCCGGATACCTGGGGTGAATGAAACCACGGGGCTGGGCCATGTGAACGATCTCAGTGAGATCACCATGAAGAAAAGCATCCTTTACATCTAATTGTCGAATAACCCAGTGACGTGAGACAGCAATAGATAGCACAGTCCTGATAGTAGCGGGCTTCACTACTGGACTAAAAGTCTCACTAAAATCTATACCAGCCTGCTGCTTAAACCCCTGAGCAACAAGTCGAGCCTTGTACTGGTCAACTGAACCATCAAGTTTCAATTTTACACGAAACACCCATTTGGAACCAACAAGATTCTGCGAATGATGAGATGGTACAAGGATCCAAGTGTGGTTTGCCTGAAGAGCATTAAAGTCATCAGCCATGGCAGCACGCCACAAGGGATCCTTAACTGCCTGGGAAAAACATGTTGGCTCAATAGGTGTGGTAGAGACTGTGAGAGAGGGTATAGTACGTGGCTTACAGATACCAGCATGAAGGCGAGTAACCATAGGGTGGCGAGAGATAGGAGGAGTAGAACTAGAGGAAGGATGTACTGGAGAGGGGATACAAGCATCAGTCGAAGATGAGCAACTAGGAGTGGGTACAGGTGATGCTGGTGGGGAGATAGAGCATGTAGGTGGGGATAAGACAACAGGAGTAGGCACACGAGTGACAGATGGAAGTGTAGATGGTAAGGGAATAGGGGAAGTGTGAATGGTCGCAGATATAGGAGGAGAGGTAAGACTAGCACCAACATAAGGAGGGTGTGGTAGGTTAAGCGGTACTAGAGAAGACTCGGGAGAGACTGAGCGAGGATGAGGAGATGATAGAGTGGGATAAGGGAAACTGACTTCATTAAAGATAACATGACGACTTATAATAATCCTGCCAGTCGTAGGATCGAGACATCGATAACCCTTGTAGTCTGGGGCGTACCCGAGGAAAACACAGGAAATCGAGCGTGGTGCAAGTTTATGACGAGCATTGTTAACCGTTCGTAACAACACGGAATCGAACAAATAATATAGTGAAAGTAAGATCGTCTCCACAGGGAAGGTTATCAAGTACCAAACAAAGTTTATCTTATTATTTAGATTATCGATTATCAAAGATTTGAGATTTTAACTAATTAAAAGCAGAAATTTAACAAGAAAATGATTTAATTGTAAATAACTAAAACAGATATGATTAAAACGAATAATCAATTAACGAAAGGCCTAGGGATTAAGATTTTATCAAGGTATTTCTATGGATTATTGATTTTCAATGGATTATCATTCTTGTTTAAATTAAAGACCCAATTTCCTTAATTACATGAATACTCTCCCGAGATCTTCATGAGTACCCACCTAAATTAATTAACGTCACTCCCATGATCAAAAACCAATTTAGATGAATCCATTAAGTTCTATGAATATTGTTTAACTAGTCTCATGCAAAATTACCAATATCCCTATTAAGCAATTTACACATGTCTATTAAATCTGAACCAATAAACTAATTCACCTCCCGGTACTTCTTAATTTATCTTAAATCATGCAATTGGTGATCAAGCAATTACAAACATTAAACACTCATCAATAGATAAACCAAACAAGAAATCACATCCATAAATCATCAATAACCCAAATCAATACACAAGACTACATCTTAAACCCTAGAAAATAATTTAGCTATTCATAATCAAAGAAAAATAAGAAATAAATTGCATAAACATAAAATTACTCATGTTCAACAATGGAGGATTGGAAGAATACAACTTGAGAAGATGAAGCTTTTCTCCAAGAACTCTTCTCCAAAAACTCTCTAAGATCTATTTTCTCTCTCTAAAAGTCTTCAAGATCTACTTTTTTTGCAAGAAATGAATTATTCTCCCACCTCACTCTAGCCTATAAAATGTTTTTCCCACTTTCTTTTACTAAAAAGGAGTCTTAGATACATAAATTATGCCCATCCAAGTCATAAAATCGGCCCACAAAAATATAAAAATCCGCAGCTGCACAGCTGTGCAGAATATCTGCACAGTTGTGCAGTTGCCTGTGCAGAAATTTTTCTCTTCATTTTTCTTCAACGAAACATTCTCGTTTGGCCTTTCAAATGCATTTCTTCACTTCCTCTTGGTTAGCCTTCGTTATTCACGTAAAAATACTCCTTTAACTCATCAAAACAATCATTTATATGCCTACAAAAACATTGAAACGACTTAGAAATCAAAATACGTAAATTGGGCTAAAAATAAAGGAAAAGACTAACTACAAGGCATAAAATAAAGATAAATGTGAGGTAAATCATGATGAAAATATGTAAAATATGAAACCTAAAAAATACCCCACACTTAACCTTTACTCGTCCTCGAGTAAATCCAAACAAAACAAAAACAAAAACAAAACTAAAGATAACACCACTTTCGTAGGGAACACGATTGCACTTAGCACGTGCAACAAGCCGTTAAACCCCTAGGTTACCCCTAGTGGACGAGTTTTGTCTTGTGAGGGTTTGCAGAGAATATACCCACAAAATTCATGACATTCGTCTAGCTGTCTCATCGTTCATCAAATCAGCAACTAGTCACAACATTTATGACTCCCCACAATCATTACACATAAACCAATAAACACGTAGAATCATTATTTTTCCACATATGAACATCTTTACTCTCAAGTCATCACACTAATCCCAAACAAGTTCAATTTCATATACATCCATTCGTGCTTGATTTATGAATTCTAGCAAGGGAACATTTAGGATATTTCAAGCAAAAACACAACATCTATCATATTTCATCTTTATTCTTTCTTCTTCATTCACAATCGATCAACCCGTGCAATGTTTCGCTAGTCAAGCTTTCTATGTCACCCTGGTAACGAGTTTTGGGCCAATGACTCTCAAACCAGTCGGTTTTAAGGCACTAGGTGTCAAGACACCCCAACGGACTTAATCACTCAAGTGACAAAGGCTAGAAACGAAACTGGGTGATTTTAGCTTCCATTAACCACTGAATCAACTTTCTTTCCTTATTTTCTTCATCGATTTTTTTTTTCTTTTTCCTATTTTCTCGAATTTTTTTTTCTCATAAACTTTCCTCCAATATCAATTAAATATGTAATTGCTTTTATCTCCCCGATCAATTCCCTTTACTAAAACTCGTGTGTAGTGTGTAAAGATGCATAAAAATTTTACAAATTTCAGACTAAGTGATCAAACTTAATAAAAAGAGTATCCATGTACAGAAATCAAATTCATATGTTTATCCAGTCAAGAGCTCAAATATGGGAATACAAATATTATGAACAAGTCAACCAATTTTCAGCAACAACTCAGCAAAAATTGACGTATGCCCAATTCTTTCACCACTTAACGACATTACCCCACACTTGAGCAATTCAATACACGCAATCACAATTCACAACAATTTTCACCAATTAGTCATATTACCCCACATTTAACCAATTCAATATACTCTAATCTCAATTCACAACAAGCAAGCAATCCACCCCACACTTAAAATATCACATTGTCCTCAATGTAAGCAGAATGTAATGAAAAGAAGAGTGAAAGAAATACTCCCCTATTAATGTGCAGGATGGCCTGGGAGTCGGTAGTGTCCTTGAAGATCAGTTGTACAGTACAGCCTGTGGAAATTAACTGCTGAAATTGCCCAAATAATTTTTCCCGAATAATTTCGCCTAACCAGATGGCGCTGATGCTCGACGAAAGGGGGTGTCGGCGAGGTGGATATGGGAATATGAGATGACGGCAGCGTGGGGGTTTAAGAGGAACGGCAACGGTGGTTGTGAGTCAGATCGAGAGAGAGACAGAACGCGACGGCTGCAGTGGTTGTTGAATGGGGAGCAGCGGCGCGTGTGAGCAAAAGCGCCACAGTGGCGCGGTGGAGATGCTGCTGCGGCTCCGATTGTAGGTGGTGAGGACGGCGGCGGAACTCGACGGAGATGACAAACAGCGGCGGCGCGACTCTGATCGAAGGCGGTGGTTGTGTTGATGTATGAACTGGACGGTGGTGGTTTTGAGTGGCGCGAGTCGAGCAGCGGCGGCGCGGTGAGCGGCGGGGGTAAAGCGAAAGGCGGCGCTCGGTGAAGAGAAACGGCGGCGTGGTGACTGGTCTGGGGGAGAAGAGAAACGGCAGCTGTGTTGTGTGTTGGGAGATGAAGGAGAGAGAGATTTTGGCTGATTTTGGGGTTTGGTGGGTGTGTTGACTCAATTGGGGATTTTGACCAAAAAAAAAAAAATTTTTTTTTTTTCCGAAAAATTTGAGAGTGCAAAAGTGCGAAAATTGTGCACAGTTGTGCACGAAAATTGCACAACTGTGCACCTAAAAATTGTTCTAAGTGCGAAAATTGTGCACAGTGGTGCGAAAATTGGCACAATTGTGCACCTGATTTACATTGTATAATGCCCATACACCTCGATTTTCATGTTTTTTTTTTATTTCAACAAGAATAGCTTGCATTAATAAATCATTTGAGCACCGAAAAAAATAAAATAAAATAAAATAAAATAACATAAAAATTCCAAACATAAAATATTGAAAACAAAATAAGCAGAAAAAAGAAAACGACAATGACAAAAACAACGAAAACTCTTGGGTTGCCTCCCAAGCAGCGCTTGTTTAAAGTCATTAGCTCGACTTAGATAAAATTATTGTTGAGTTTTGGCGAGGGAAATTGCTTTCCCTCGAGAAATATCATCGCCTGAAAAATACAAAGCACGATTAATTCTTTTCATATCAGATATATTCCAACCTATTCCGTCTTTCTTCCATTGTAAATCAGTTAACCATCGGTCCATTTCAGGTGTACCAATTATAGCATTTACAATAACAGATAGAAACGTATTGTTTCCAAGAAGAACGTACCTGAGATATGGTGGAAGAGATTTAAGTTTTACTTTAGGTCTAGAAGATATTTCGCGATACGACTCTAATGGATCTCTTTTACCTTGGGCAATTTCTTCTTTGATGGCCTCTTCAATCACATCCACTGAATAACATTTTTCCTCAAAAGGCGGAGATTTCATCACCTTATTTAAGTCGAACTCCACCTGCTCTTCTCCAATGTTTAACGCTAGCTTGCCAGCACGCACATCAATGACGGTTCCCGCAGTTGCGAGAAATGGTCTTCCAAGGATGATTGGTGTTTTCAAATTTTCATCCATCTCAAGCACCACGAAGTCACATGGGATGTAGAACTTGTCCACTTTCACGAAAACGTCTTCTAATATTCCCATTGGGCGTTTTATGCTCCCATCCGCCAATTGAAGTGACATCTTTGTGCTTTTAAGCTTTTGAAAGCTTAATTTCCTGCAAATTGAATAAGGCATTAGACTAACACTAGCTCCTAAGTCACAAAGTGCTTTATCAAAGTGGAATTTTTCAATAGTGCAAGGAAGTGAAAAACTCCCTGGATCCTTTAGCTTTGGAGGAATGTTTCGTTGGATTATGCCACTGCATTCTTCATTCAAGGAGATTGTTTCCACGTCTTCTAATTTCTTTCTATTGCTCAACAGCTCTTTGAGAAACTTCTCACAAACAGGCATCTGATCCCGAGCATCTGTATATGGAATGTTGCGGTTCAACAGTCTAAGTGTTTGAAGAAATTTCTCTTGCTGCTTGTCCAACCTCTTGTGTTGCAACCTTTAGGGAAATGGAATTGGAGGAACATATGGTTTCACATATGGCTTCGGGATAACCTTTTCTGGCTCAACCTTGCCTGAAGGTTCAAAGATTGAATTATCTTTCGTCACAAATTCATCTCTGTGTACAGCATGTGGTTCAAATTCTTCAATTATATTTTCGTTTATCAGAGTCACTGCATTACACTGTCCTCTCGGATTCTCCTCTGTTTGGCTAGGCAGTGTGCCTTTTGACCTTGAATTCATAGAACTTGCCAATTGTCCAACTTGTAATTCCAGATTCTTCGTTGCTCCCACTACCATATCAATTTTTGCTTCCAGATTCTCAAACCGTTTTGCTGTTCCATTAGCGAGCTTTTCAATGGCTAATTCCCAAGCTTGTGGTTCTCGAGGTGGTGGTCCTTGCTGACTTGGTTGTTGAAAATTCTGAGGACCATGTTGTTGGAACCCTAGAGGAAATTGTTGTCTAGGAGGATTTGCTTGAGCTCCTTGGTTCCCTTGGCCTCCCCAAGAAAAGTTCGGGTGATTTCGCCAACCCGAATTGTAGGTGTTCGAAAATGGATTTCCTTGCTGTTTATTCTGATTGGATAGGTAATTAGCTTGCTCAATGAGTGGGCAATCAGTTGCCATATGAGGTGCCCCACAAACATCACAAGCTAAAGTAGGTTGAGATACTGCACTAACATTTCCCTTGAGTCCCTCCATGTGCTTGACAAGTGCTTCAATGTTAGCATTAAGCAATGTAATGTTATCTACATTGTGTATGCCCGGTGTTTTCTTTGCAGCCCGACCATCACTTGCCCACTGATAACTGTTGGATGCCATTTCGTCCATAAGAGCCAATGCATCATCCGGATTCTTTGCCATAAAACTCCCTCCTGCAGCTGCATCGATATTCATCCGGATACTATGTGACAAACCATTGTAGAAAGTCTGCACAAGCATCCAACTAGGAATACCGTGATGTGGGCATTTTCTGAGTAGTTCCTTGTACCTTTCACATGCTTGATAGAGGGTTTCACTATCAGTTTGCATAAATCCTGTGATTGCATTCCTTAACTGAGTGGTCTTAGCTGGGGGATAATACTTGGTCAGAAACGCAGTCGACAAATCAGCCCAAGTGGTGAACTTATTTGCCGGCTGGTTTTTCAGCCACTCCTTAGCTCTTTTAGACAGGGAGAATGGGAAGAGTCGCAATCTTATAGCATCTTCAGTAACTCCATTCATTTTGAAAGTACTACAGATTTCCAAGAAATTCCCTAGATGGGAATGAGGATCCTCCCTCTCAATATCTCCCTCAAATGCAGTGTGTTGGAGCATCTGAATGATAGCCGACTTCAACTCAAAGGTGTTGGCCTGAACAGTTGGTACCGCTATGCTGGAGGTTAAGTTCTGATATGTTGGTGTAGCATAATCTCGGAGAGTTCTCTGCTCCTCAGCCATTCTGAAACAATAATATCAAGTATCAAAGTTCAAACAAATAAAAATCCAAAACAAAAATAAACAAATAAAAAAAATAAAGAAAAATGTCTAAACTAATAAGAATCAACTTTTTATTGATATTGACTATTTGTTGCCTTCCCCGGCAACGGCGCCAATTTGTTAACCGTCCGTAACAACACGGAATCGAACAAATAATATAGTGAAAGTAAGATCGTCTCCACATGGAAGGTTATCAAGTACCAAACAAAGTTTATCTTATTATTTAGACTATCGATTATCAAAGATTTGAGATTTTAACTAATTAAAAGCAGAAATTTAACAAGAAAATGATTTAATTGTAAATAACTAAAACAGATATGATTAAAACGAATAATCAATTAACGAAAGGCCTAGGGATTAAGATTTTATCAAGGTATTTCTATGGATTATTGATTTTCAATGGATTATCATTCTTGTTTAAATTAAAGACCCAATTTCCTTAATTACATGAATACTCTCCCGAGATCTTCATGAGTACCCACCTAAATTAATTAACGTCACTCCCATGATCAAAAACCAATTTAGATGAATCCATTAAGTTCTATGAATATTGTTTAACTAGTCTCATGCAAAATTACCAATATCCCTATTAAGCAATTTACACATGTCTATTAAATCTGAACCAATAAACTAATTCACCTCCCGGTACTTCTTAATTTATCTTAAATCATGCAATTGGTGATCAAGCAATTACAAGCATTAAACACTCATCAATAGATAAACCAAACAAGAAATCACATCCATAAATCATCAATAACCCAAATCAATACACAAGACTACATCTTAAACCCTTGAAAATAATTTAGCTATTCATAATCAAAGAAAAATAAGAAATAAATTGCATAAACATAAAATTACTCATGTTCAACAATGGAGGATTGGAAGAATACAACTTGAGAAGATGAAGCTTTTCTCCAAGAACTCTTCTCCAAAAACTCTCTAAGATCTATTTTCTCTCTCTAAAAGTCTTCAAGATCTACTTTTTTTGCAAGAAATGAATTATTCTCCCACCTCACTCTAGCCTATAAAATGTTTTTGCCACTTTATTTTACTAAAAAGGAGTCTTAGATACATAAATTATGCCCATCCAAGTCATAAAATCGGCCCACAAAAATATAAAAATCCGCAGCTGCACAGCTGTGCAGAATATCTGCACAGTTGTGCAGTTGCCTGTGCAGAAATTTTTCTCTTCATTTTTCTTCAACGAAACATTCTCGTTTGGCCTTTCAAATGCATTTCTTCACTTCCTCTTGGTTAGCCTTCGTTATTCACGTAAAAATACTCCTTTAACTCATTAAAACAATCATTTATATGCCTACAAAAACATTGAAACAACTTAGAAATCAAAATACGTAAATTGGGCTAAAAATAAAGGAAAAGACTAACTACAAGGCATAAAATAAAGATAAATGTGAGGTAAATCATGATGAAAATATGTAAAATATGAAACCTAACAAGCATCAGCAGAGATGTAAGGAAAACAAGCACAACCAAATACACGAAAGAAAGAGTAATCTGGGGTATGACGAAATAAGACTTCAAAAGCAGACCTTTGCTGTAGAGTAGGTGTAGGACGACGATTGATGAGATATACTGAAGTGTATAAAGCATCGACCCAGAAGGTGGGAGGAAGATGAGCTGTGAAAAGTATAGTCCTAATCAGTTCAGATATATGTCGATGTTTCCTCTCTGCTACACCATTCTGTTGAGGAGTGTATGGATAAGAAAGACGAAGTTGAATTCCATTAGTGGAGAAATAAGTACGAAATTGAGAGTTATCAAATTCACGTCCACCATCACTTTGAAATTTTTTTATTTTTGTGGAAAATAAGTTTTCAATTAATTTGGTAAAAGCACAAAAGTGAGTGAAAACTTCAGATTTCGTACGCATTGGATAACATCAAGTAAAACGAGAAAAATCATCGATAAAAATAACATAATATTTAAAACCAGTGGGAGAAGCAATCGGAGATGTCCATACATCTGAGTGAACTAAATAAAAAGGCATAGTACTACGCCTTTCAACACGCTGAAACGGTAGTCGGTGAGACCGACCTAACTGACATTGATCACAAAAATTAAAACCACTACATTTTGATCCTAAGACACCACTACTAGATAAATGTTGAATAACAGACTGACTGGGATGACCCAAACGACGATGCCAAGTATCTCCTGAGACAGTTTGGGCAACGAGAGCACCAGATGTAGCAGACACCAAGCTAGAGGGAAGAGGGTAGAGACCATTAGTGGAGGGGGACTCCAGAAGAACTCTCCCGGTGACTTTGTCCTTTAAACAAAAACCAATATCAGAAAACTCAATAAGACAATTATTATCTTGACAAAGTTTACGAACATATAAAAGATTATGAGAAAGGTTTGGAACATGTAATACGTTTGATAATTGTAAAATATGTGCAGGGGTATGTAAAACAGAGGAGCCAACATGTTTAATAGGTAATAATGAACCATTTCCAACGAGAATTATATTTGTGCCAGTATAAGGTGTAAGATGAGAAATCAAACCATCATTCGGAGTCATGTGTGCAGAGGCACCACTGTCCTGGTACCAAGCAATGTCTGAGGTCTCGGCAGTGGACATTGCTGAGAAAGACTGTGGGAGTTCTTCAGTGATGTATGCATGATTGTACCGCTGGGAGCATGACAATGCAAAATGGCCGGACACGCCACAAATCTGACAGGGCTGACTAGTGGATGGTGTCGGTAAAAGTCCAGGACGACTAGAGTAACGAAAAGAAGAGAGTCCGGCATTAGAGTACCCAAAAGGTGACTGGGGACGAGACTGAGGGAACGGAGACTGTGAGTGCTGAGGTGATTGTTGATGAAATGGCCCCGACCATTACGATCACGACCACGACTTCTACCATAACCAGAACCACGACCACGACCATTTCGACCACCAGAGTTCTGAGAAGATTGAGAGAATGCTACAAAGGCTGGAGAGATAGTGGATGGAGGGTGAAAATGGATGAGAAGTTGTTCATATTGAAGTAATTTGGCTCGGAGATCATCAAAAGAGATGCAGGTAGACTTTAGAGAAACTGCAGTAATAAATTAGGCATAGTCATGGGGTAGACCATGAAGTGCTTGCAAAACAAGATCTACTGAGGAAACAGGAGAATTTACGGCAGTGAGATTGTCAGCCAAAGTTTTAAGTTTGCAGAGATAGGCGTCACATGTGAGAGCCCCTTTCTTGAGACTGCTGAATTCACTTTTATATTGTAATTGCTTGGCAACAGACTGTTGCATAAAGCGTGACTCTAAAGTAGTCCAGATGTCACGAGAGGTAGATAGATTATGAATTTCTTTATATATGGCTGGAGTCATCGTGGCTGATAACCATGATTTTAGACTATTGTCGGTACGAATCCAAGCGGAGTAGTCTGGGTTTGGAATAGAAGTACCAGATCCATTAAGAATAAAAGGAGGAGGACACGGAAGGGAACCATCAACGTAGCCATATAGATCATGACTAATGAGTACCGGGCGAAATTGAGATTTCCAAAACAAGTAATTTTCAGCATCTAATTTAATGGATATGAGATAAGTGATATTAGAGTTGTGAATGGGAGAATTATGCGATGCGACGTACGGTGATACCGAATGGACAGGGAGAGAGGGTGCTGCGTTTGGGGTATTTTGGGGATTTTGAAAAGTAAGTTTGGGGTTGTTTTGGTAATTTTGAGAAGTTGGGTGAAAGTTGTGTATATAAGGGATTTGTGTAGTGGAGTTGGAAGGGTTTGTTAGATTTAAGTGAGAAGGGCAGGCGGCGCCCGTCGGGAGGAGCGGTGGTGCGGCGGCAGCATCCGACGGAAGGAGAGGGGTTGCGGCGTAGTCGTCCGACGGGAGGAGAGGGGAGGCGGCGATCTGGGTGTATGATGGGATGAGAGAAGAGGGGGCTGTTTGCGACGGCTGATGATAGGCGGCGCCAGAGACGGCCGAAACAGCAACGGTCGATGAGGCTCCATCTCCGGCGAGTAAAGAAGCGGCGGTAGGTAGAGAGAGGGATGAGAGATTTTGGGTGTGAGTGGTGAGAAGAGAAGCAACATCTTTGGGAGATAAATTGTAGGAATAAGATAGAAGTTGATGTAGGAGATGAATGACACCATTGATGGTGTTTTCCGGCAGAGAGGTGGCGGGGGCCGGTGGTGTACCGACGGCGGTGGCGGAAGTGAGGGCCATTAATATAGAGGGATTTGGAGGAGAAAAAGAAGATAGAGTAGAAGAAGAGGTGGATGAGAGAAGAGACGAACTTGTTTGGTCAACTGTGGCGGTGGTACCGGAGAAGGTGAATGGCGGCGGCGGAAGGTCGTCGGCAGTGGCGGCGTCAGGTGAGGAAGAACCTGCTCTGATACCATGATAGAATATTTGTAGAAGAATAATTTCTATGTTTATTCTTTGTGTGTATTTTCTTGTATAAATCATTGCATGATACAAACATCTATATAGCTATAACTGTTGCTTTACAAATCATAGTGTTGCTGGAAAGTTTATACTTTACAATTCATTGTGTTGATGGTTTGTTGCTGGAACATGGAGTGTTGATGGCTGAAACATGGAGTGTGTTGCTGGAAAGTAATGGAAAGTAATATACATTAACACTAATAATTAAACAGCAGGAGCTAACCAAATACAGTAATATGTAGAGATCAAGTCCAGTAAGTCGTGTTAATATCAACTTAGTTTGCAATTAATCCATGTAGAAGATTAAACTAAGTTCACAAATCACAAAGCAAACAATAAACTGAACAAAATTAACCAGGAAAACAATGCTAAACTAAGAAAATTTAATATGTCATCCCAAGATGGAGTAGCAGAGGAAGATTCGAGAGTAGACATAGGGAAGAGAGAAATTCAATCGAAACAAACTACTGAGTAATAATGAAAATAATGGAATAAAGATGATAAAGAGAAGAATTACCGTAGAGTAGCACGAAATTGAGATGTTGGCCTAACAAGAGAAGGCACGAAATTCCCGGATGTAGTGGGAAGATAGTGCTGTTGGAGGCTGTATAGTGAATAAGAACGCGTTGTGGAGACCAACAACTCAAGGGGAAAGGAAGATGGAAGAATCGTCGGCGGCCGGTTGGAGGTGAGGGGCCACGGTAAGGAGAAAAAAAGAGGCCTAGGATGACAAGGGTTAGGCTGATACCATGTTATAATATGAAATCTCCACATTAGTATTATTAATGATAGAAGCATATATATAGAGTACAACACTTGGTAAACAAGAAAATAATAAATAAGGGAATAACTACTAACAATCCTAATATAATATAAACTCTAACATATAATATAAACTCTAACACTGTGGACCTCAAAGCCAGCAACTGATCTTCTACCATTTTTGACTCATGGATTTCTTGGCATTGCTTCTATATGATTCAGCAATAATACTACTTTCACGAACACAAAGCGTAAAAGAAATGTTGCCAGTTAAGAGTGAGAGAGAATGTTTGAGGACTGCGACTGAAAGATTGTTGTAGATTGTAGCAAATCTGACACAGATCCAAGCTGCACCCAATGTTAACTTAACCAGGCATGGTTACATGACTTTAGTAATTCTGTACATAATTAAATAATAATAATCATAATCCAATGCAAATGAATCATCTAGAGAACACGAATGCAAGACCTTTTGAGTTCAGAAGAGCAGAAACTCGGTCTAATTCATTGGCCTCAACTTGAAGAGCTGGATGCAGCGGTGTTGGATGAACCCATGCACATGGAAGGAATGTGGGATATTTTATGCCAGTCCTCGCCTGTGTCCTTCTGGCATCTCGCTTCAAGGTCAGGACAGCCCCTGATAGAGAGGTGCTGGAGCTCTCGGAGACGTTGCTTCCCATCCGGCAACAATTTTATGTTCTCACACTCGGAGATCGCCAGGGATCGAAGTGAAACAAGGTTTCCTATCCAATCAGGCAGTTCTTTGATTTTGGGACAGCCACGAATTGCCAAATTGTGCAATGATGACACAAGTGCCAGCCCACTTGGGAGAGATTCCAAACCAATACATTTGACAATGTTGAGACTCCGAAGAGCCTGAAACTCGTGCATTACATCAGGTAGATGTGGAAACGTGGGCATACTAATAAGACTTGGACAGTTCATGATTGACAATTTTTGCAGGCAAGGAAATACTTCCAACGAATCCACGCCCTCCCATGAACTTAACTTTGGAAAATCTTTAAGAATTAGTTCAATCAGACAGGGAAATAGTTTTTTTTTGCCTTCTTTACCATAGAACTCATCGGCGATATTCACCACTTAATCCATTCCCTCCATTCGTAAATACTTAAGAAACTGAAGCTGCCCAAGCGTGGGCAGCGTTTTAGATCTTCCGCAGTTGACAAGAACCATTTTTGTCGGATTTGGGAGCATAAGCTTATTAAACCACTGCGAGAACATAGTTCCTGAGTACCCATTTATTTGCAGAACACATAGATTGCGATTGGGAATAAGGCGATTAAGCACGTTCTCTGCATGATGACCGGGATTTCTCTAGGGATCCTGTCTCGGCCCATTACGACCCACTTTCCCTTCTGTTGGAAATTGGATATGGGTCATGGGTCGCCCATGAGGGCTTGACCCTACCCATATTACTTTGAAAGAAAGAAAAGGAGGGAGTAGTTTTTTGTAGGATAAAACTACCCCAACTCCCTCCTTCTCTCCTAAATATATCTTATGTCAAAATAAGATAATATAACAAAAAAAAAAACAAAAAAAAGGAAGAAAAAAATTCGCAGCAAAAATGAGGGGCTAAAAGTGAAGGCATAAAAGTGTCATTTTGGTGTGATGTTGGCAAAGAAGATTCACCATTTGAAGTACTTGGATTGTGTATAGTCATCTCTCTCCCCGTGATTGAGAATGCAGACGTTTTAGAGCATCAAAACCGTGTGGAAGAAGTGTGAAACAACCAAGTTGAGATCCGCATTTGGTTAGTATTTAATTATGTTGAAATCGCATGTTTTATGTGATTAATTTCCGTCATTGGTATCAGAGCGAGTTTGGTTGTGTTCCAAACTTACTTCCACACGAAAATATGATAATTATATGCTTTAAAATCATGCTTTACCATGCTTCCCGTTTTTACGTAAGATATGGGTTCATTCATGGTGATTTTATGATATGTTCATAATATGCTTTAATTTTCGAAATTTAGCATGCCTAGACCATGTATAAATATAGTATGAAGTTATATGTAAGCACGCTTGACATTTGATGAGAAATTGATGTTTTTAAGTGAATTTTTTCGTAACTTTAGAGGCAACTTCGAACCGTTTTTTGTTGTTATTATTATGAAATTGTTATATGGTTAGAATCCTTATGTCAAGAGCTTTCCAACCATATATCAAATGTTCAAAACGGATTATAAATGAGAGAGATATAGCCTCTCAAAGTTGTGGTCGCGAATTGAAAAAATCTGAAAAATTCTGGGAAAATAAGGAAGACGATGAACAGTAACCATGACCAATCCCACTCGCGCGTACGGAGAGTGAAATCCACTTCCTACCTTATACTACTCAGAAAACAAAACTGAGAGCACTGTTGGATTCTTCATAGTTGAAAATGGGGGATTGCCAAAATTTCGAAGCCGGAAAACGACCGGAAGACGGCGCGTGTGGAACACGCGCCGCCACTGCCACACGCACCCACGCGCCTGGGTGGCGCGTGGGGGCGCGTGCGGGCACCTCCCGGGGCCGTTTTCGGCCGGAAAATTTCAGATTTCTCAGAAATCTATTTTGGGAATTTTTGGATATTTAAAATATATTTTTTAGAGAGGGAAAATATTTTTCTTTGATTTTCGAAATTAAAAATGATGAAAAAAAAATAGAAAAATAGTTTTTGGGCAAGAAAAATTCGGAAATTTTGATTGATTTTCTGAAATTATTTCTCATGCCTTAGCTACCTACCAAGATGAAGATTTTTTGAACACCTTCAATATTATGCTCATTTTTTGTTAAACACATTTGAAATTATTATTTTTCCTAAATTAAAATCGTTGGAGTATAATTGTTATTTTTTTTTAAGTGTTAAAATCTTCATATAAGGTAATGTATTATGATTGGCTTTGTGCCCAATCTAATACAAATTTTTATTTTCATAGATGGCGAGACCCCAATTTATTTTTAACATCCTCCGGAGAGGAGTTAGAGCGAGAAGAACTCGTGTGCATTTGGTAAAGTTAAAAATTGCTGAGGTGTTATAGAATGCGCCCCGAACATTCTTTGCGTGAGCATTTTAAGATAATGAAAATGAAGTACAAAGAGCTACTTCATTTGGGTCATTATTTTGGTGGTCCAGACCGAGAAAGAGAATTATGGAGAAATTCTCTAACTAAGTTTTGGAGATGTGAATTTGATAGGATTTACACTGAAAATAAAGACAAAGATCTACGTCTCTTGAAGTCTTTATTCATTAAAGTGTGGAAAGAGAGAGCTGGAATTCAAGACGAGGAAATTATTATCTTTGAGGATGAATAATGGTCCTCGACGTCTTTTGAATTTCGCTCCTAGAGATAGACTCTCAAATGGGATGGTTAATATGGTTTCTCGTATGTGTAGAGATACTTAGAGCTCATTATATTACTAAATCGCATGTATATACGTTCTTTGCGTTGAAAAATTGTTGACATGTAGCTCATGCGCATTTTTTTTGAAATGTATATGTTGTTTTCTTTATGATATTGAGCTTTAATGACTTACATGCATATGATAAGATGTGTTATGTTTTCTTATATATATTATGATATGCTTTGATCATGATATTAAGTGGGAGTTCTGAGGTTGGTTCAAGTTATACTTACCTAGAACTTTATGAGATTTTTTTTTACTAGGAAATTAAATTTGTGATAATGAACATTTTGACGTAGATGATGATTGGGCACTACGTGACCTTTCGAATCTGTACATTATGGTGAATTGTCATAAATGTTAATTTGCTTAGTACGAAATCAATGTTGTATAGATGGGCATGTATGATATCTCTAGTATGACCATGGCAACCAAAATCTCTTATGAGTATTGAGATTTTAGAACAGTACTAGATGAGTACTAATTAGTAGAAATTGTGACACGTCGTTTCATAATATTTTGGAATATGTAGAATTGAATTAGATGCTCTAGAGGGCAATAACCAAGTCATGTAAGACTTATGGTGAGTCTTCCTACTCAATATAAAAGATCAATGAGTTTATCATAAGCGGAAAACAAGGTCCACTGCTTATGATGTCCTAGTTGATTGTATGATATATAATCTCATATGCGAATGAGAAATCATACTATTGATCTATAAGTGGACCAAATGAGTAATACACCCGTAAAATTGAACTGAATTGGGATTGTTGACTATAGTATTTGATGATTAGAAGTATACCCTAAATAAGAGAACAATGAGTCGCTCCTTTTTGAGGGTAAAGCCGAATATTATTAGAAATTAAAAGTCAACATACAATGACTTCTCTTATGAGAAGTGATGAGTTCAAGTTTTTTTGTACAATCTCTTTCTAATAATGAAGACATCTAAAGGTCAAGTCTTTTATTTGTGAAAAGACTTTCATAATCAGCGTTAGCCATATTATGTTTTGTACATAAAAGGCTTATTGATACTATGATAATGACTTAGGACTTTGTGGCTAATCTGTTTTAAAGAGAATTTGAGATTCTTACAGTAAACGAGATTAGAACAAAGGAAAAGTCATGAAAGAGACATATGATGAATCTAGGGAGAGCAAACTTAACCACTAATGTGAATAGAAGTGGACTAAAGGTAAAAGTGCTATATTGATATATTATTGGTCATTTTACTCGTGTATACCATGAGTTGAAACAATTGACATACGTTTGGTCAATTTTACTCGTATATGCACTGAGTTGAAAACATAGCACTTGTAGACGCTTAAATAGTGCATCTTACATATTAAGCACTGAGATACTAAATCTTGTCCTATGTGGATTTAGGTTTATGGTTATCAATTAAAAAACGTTTGAAATTCTTAAAAAGATCATTGGAAGTTGGTCTTCTGGATTGTTCTCCTGTGATTGTATTACTCTTGGATTTGAGTTTTTGACTTGGTTAGTATCTATAGAATAGATAGACAAAGTGGTGCTAGATTTGTTTCTTCTTGAATGGTTTAAGGGTGAATTGTGACCAAGGCACATTGATTATTCGATCATAATCAATATGTGTTCTAAGTAAAGTGAACAACTATGTGTGTGCATTTTTTTTTGTGTACTTGGTTAAGTCAAAATGAATTAAGACACTAAGCTAGTAAGAGAAACTCTCTGAATAACTTTCGTAGTTACTTGTCAATATGTGGTAAATCATATGTGACCATTCAGAGGTTAATGAGTAGATCTTTCATTGCAGTTAATTATGTTAGACTTCTGTGATTTAATTAATATGGGGGTTGGGAAATGAACCTCCTATTCCATTACTCCTTTACATACATTGATCATGTCTGTTTTGATTTATCCTAATATGAAACGTTAGAATGTTTCTTTGAAAATTATGAGAGAATCAAATTGATGAATTTATCTTTGAGAGGTTAAATTCAAAGGGACAATGTATTTGTATCTCGGAGATACGCAAATGATCTAAGGTGTACGTGTTCTAAGTGAACATGATGAGGTGGAAAATTAGTAAATCACAGAATGTCCGGAGAATTTTTTATTTGGATGAAGAATCTTGAAATTGCTAAACCTCAAGTCAGGTTTAACGATTCGTATAGTGGCTTTGTGCCTTATAGATCACTTATGAGAATCGTGTTCCCGAGTTTGAGTGGGAGCAAAATTATCGTAGTGATCAAGTTAGTTGAATCCAAATTTTGTGCAAACACAAAATATTCTCTGGAAAATTAGATAAAGTCTAATATAGTAAGACTCCGTCATATTCTATTATCTGAGAAGATTGAATTAATGCAATGAAAGAGTATTTATAGAATTACTAAATCTATAAACATGTGTGGCACCAATAACTCGTGACAATTGCTGAGGAGGGGATAGTTGTTTGTGTGGCAGCAATTGCCCTCGTGGTAAGGTCATAGCCAAAATGTGGTATTTCGACTTTCACATGGTTTAAAGATTTGAGTTGCATAGTTTCTCTTAGTTATAGTGTTATAAGTATGTTGTAGTCACCCAATTGTATATAATCAAACCAAGTTTGGATTCTGGTTCAACATTAAACGTGAGGATATTGAGAACTTTACATGTTCTCGAAATCTACTAAGATGTTGATACTTAGATTTTGAGGTACAAAGCTCACCCAGTAGCAAATGGTATATATATACATGTGTGTATATATCTTGAGATAAACTTATTTGCTAGCGGTGATACTTTTTAGTTATTATGGACATATGAGATTAGAATTATGTATAAATGGACATGGGATTGCATTTCTTGATTGAGATGTAATTGAAAAGATATACATGGGAATGCCTTGAGGATTCCAGAGACAAAGGCCAGTAGGTAAAGTCTGTGAACTTATAACCTTAGTTGGCAGAATTTGTCTTACAAATAATGGAGTATGAGATTTTATGAATACATGATCTTATACATGTGTTTTCATCTTCATAGATGTAGACCATTATTTTGTAGTCCGTAAGTCCATTGAGATGCTTGAAATTCTATCTCTTCATTAGTAATGTCTTGTTAGCCGAAATGAGAAGGAG
Organism: Buddleja alternifolia; assembly: GCA_019426215.1. Classification (NCBI taxonomy): domain Eukaryota; kingdom Viridiplantae; phylum Streptophyta; class Magnoliopsida; order Lamiales; family Scrophulariaceae; genus Buddleja; species Buddleja alternifolia. Next base: position 44,901,979 of record CM033392.1, on the reverse strand, counting down.
TACATTAAGCCATTGAGAATATTTTTCCTTTAGCTTATGAAGTAGAGGACATGATGAGCAAAGTGTTTGATTTTACGTAAAAATCTATGTAAATCGTTAAAAATGAATCTTGCTCAGTGTCGAGATCCATGTTAGGTTTTTCAATAGCACGGTTTCATAATGGATACTTATGCTCATCAATACTCTAATAGTGTAGAGTTGTAGCCTCGAAATGTGTCCGGAGAGTCCAAATAGAAATGTCTAGACCACCATATTCCAATAGTTGTTTGTTTTTTAGATCTTGAAGTACAATGTGACTTGTACTCGCTCCAATACTTGCTATGCCATGGGTCATAAGGTATTGTCCAATTCTAGTATGACGTATTGGACAATAGCTGGTAAACACTGCAAATGATTTCCTTAGTATGGAGAAAAGTTGTCAAAAGAATATACATATGTGGACTTGAGGAGGGGATTTGGATAAGTGTAAGTCTACCTCTGAATTTGCTTCTATTACAATGCTGACTCTAGAAGTAGCACGAAGCAACTTGTGTAACATTGTGCGCAATTAAATATTATTTGTGATATGTATATTTGCAGTGTGGGATAATGTTTGGTTGAATTTGTTTTATAGCATGTGGGAGTTGTAAGCAGTTATGTGGGAGCTGTGATTATATATGTGAATACATATCGTGATAAGCAGCTAGCTAATGCTTACATAGAAGTCTTATTATTGACCTATTGCTGTAAAATCGAACATCGACACAAAATATAATTTTATGAGATATCATTGAAAACCAATGAGTGGTGTTACAACTTGTGTATACGCATTTAGAAATGGCTAAAGTTGCTACTTGGCCTTAGCCTAAAGATATATTTGTTGGTCAAGTTAGATCTCTAGAATTGCGTAGAATGCGATCTCTTTTGAACTAAAGGATGTTCATAGAGATTTATGCCCATAAATGTTTAACATTTGAGTGATGTGCTTTCTAAGCATGTATGTGATGATATGCACTCGATGTCTAAAGGTATGTCAGATAAGTTCGAGATTGACTCTCTCACACGAGCAATCGCCTCTGACATTGAGCAATGTGCAGAGATGAGACATTTTTGATTTTGTGGCACACTAAATCATACGTAGAGATGATGTCGCCTTGATTGATAATCAAGATGAGATTACTGTTATGAATTTATGTAATCGAAATGGATTCCCACCATCCATTGACTTATCTAGAAGCCAGATGTGAGTTTTCTTGAGGTTGTTATTGATAGAGGACGAACAAGAAGAAAACTCAGGTTAAGTGTTGAGATACACTTGAACTAAGATCTGTACAGTGTATTTGATTTGAATCATGACATACGCTTCCAAATAGGACGAAAAACATTGTAGCACGTGTTTCATACTGCGTGTGCTATATGACCATTGGAGTAATGAGAAAAATCCCTGCTTTCTCATTGTGTGAGACTCAAAGGTTTATGTAACCAAAATTATACCCTTATGACTTTCTACTGTTTCTTAAAGCTTTATTTTAGTGTTGCTACTTTAGCATATTACCAATAGCCATGAATGATTCGGCAATGCGGTATATGTCTAGGAAAGCAGCTATAATATAGTTGAGAGATTCTAGTGGGAAAGGAAGACTATCTTTGTCTGACATGTATTTTGTATTCACAGGCCGGCCAATTATGTCAAACTTAGTGTTTTAAACATAATTGTGAATACATAGAATTGATTGGAAGTCAAGTATACTCTTGAATATTGTTTGAGGGACAAGAGATACGTTGACTTGTGTAGTAAAAAGATGTCTGGGGTATAGCGAGAAGTTGTCCTGATATTATTCGATATTGAGTTGCTATACATCCTTAACCGGTGTATAGCTTGAAGCTTATCATATATGCTCGTTGGTCACACGATCCATTTGCTTGTATGAAATTGTGAATATGTTGTTACGGTTACACCAGATGTATGTCTAGCCCTCATGTGCGAGTGGGAGATGTTGGAAATTGGATATGGGTCATGGGTCGCCCATGAGGGCTTGACCCTACCCATATTACTTTGAAAGAAAGAAAAGGAGGGAGTAATTTTTTGTAGGATAAAACTACCCCAACTCCCTCCTTCTCTCCTAAATATATCTTATGTCAAAATAAGATAATATAACAAAAACAAAAAGCAAAAAAAAAAAGGAAGAAAAAAATTCGCAACAAAAATGAAGGGCTAAAAGTGAAGGCATAAAAGTGTCATTTTGGTATGATGTTGGCAAAGAAGATTCACCATTTGAAGTACTTGGATTGTGAATAGTCATCTCTCTCCCCGTGATTGAGAATGCAGACGTTTTAGAGCATCAAAACCATGTGGAAGAAGTGTGAAACAACCAAGTTGAGATCCACATTTAGTTAGTATTTAATTATGTTGAAATCGCATGTTTTATGTGATTAATTTCCGTCACCTTCGTTGTCATCTCCCCAAGACAATGATAATGTATGGAGCTGCTTGTACTCCAAGCACATATCTGGCACATAATTCCTTGCATTCTCCAATTGTTTAATCTTTAATCCACCCCTCAGGTCTAAATGAACCAACTGGTATAGACTTTGTTCAAGCTCAAGTCCGAGGATAAAGATTGGGAGGGTCTGAAGATTCCTTAACTTCCCAATATTTGGCGGCATCCAAGATAGTCTAATGCAATCTTGTATTTTCAGATGTCTCAAGTTTATTAAATTTGAAATTTTGCTTGGCAACACCTCAAGTGCGTGGAAACTAGATAAATCAAGTGATTGCAAATTGAGTAGATCACAAATAGTCTCGGGTAGTCTACTCATGAGATTGTTGGATAAATCAAGATATCTCAGGTATATCAAGTCACCAACCGACTTGTGCAGAGTTGTAATCCCACAATTACTCAAGTTAAGCACTCTGACGTGTCCGAGGCTTTTGAACAGAGACTGGATCATCTTGGTAAGGTCATTTCCTCGGGATATCAAATGGAGCGAGCACGACTTCTTTATGAGGAAATCATTAAATGCAGCGGAAGATAAGTCATTGCAGACTATTGTTGCACGCCATCCCATCTCGCAAAACAATTCCACCTCCCCATAATACATTTTCTGTGGTACCGGATTACGAATAAGATACTTCATTCTAAAATCTTCTATTCTCCCGTCTTCGCAGTTGGATACACCTTCAAAAAGAGACATCCGCAAGAAATCATTGAAATACTCGTTGCCAATGTCCTCCATCTTTCTATAGGTCCCATCTCCAGGCGATGGAATCAAGCCTTCTGCGATCCATTGATGGACCAGCTTCTCCCTGTTTATCACATAGGTTTCTGAAAACACTCTTTTTTATGCGGAGGAAGGTAATTGCATCTTGATAAGAGGCATTTTTACGTGTTTTTAAGCCTATGATCTGATATTGTTGGAGTTATTTATTGCCTAAATCATGCCACAGTTGCGTTTAATTGGGGTGTTAAGTGATTTCAGGTGATAAACGAGAGCACACGAAGCAAAAGGCGAAAAACGGTGTACGACACTTTTTGAAGCCTGTCGACCACGCCCAGGCGCCGAGCTGACCACGCTCGGGCGCCGATCAAGAACAACAAAGTTGATCCCTGTTGACCGCGCCTAGGCGCCGCACTACCCGCGCCGAACGCCGTACTATCCACGCCTGGGCGCCGCCGGACTTCTCCCCCAAGAAAAGTACGCCACGTAGGCCGCGCCTAGGCGCCGGCGTAACCGTTTTTCAATTGTTTAAATGCCAAATTTCAGATTGAAGAGGGGTTCGGAAATCTGGGGAATTGGAGAGCATTTTCTGGGTTTTTGATCATAATTTCATCAACAATTGAAGGTGAAGAAGGGGGATTGAGCTAGAGATTGAAGCTACAACCAAGGATTCATCATCATTCAAGACTTAGGGAGTTTTCTTTTGTATTTCATTTACATGTTTATGTTAATAACTATGTATATGATTGTTTTAGACCTTCTTGAGCTATTGAATATGAGCTAATCTTGTAGAACTAAGGTCATGTGAAGGCCGAATTCATGAATCAATATATGTGAAGTTAATTTTCGTATTAATTCTCCTAATTGCTTTGTGTGTTGATTTTGTGCTTTTATCACAATCATATGCTTGATCTCCATATGCTTGCTATTGTGCCTAATCTAGTCATTCGAGAGAAGATAGGTTAGGGTTCAAATGAATCAACACATCATCCGAAACTAATGTGGAATTGCTCCTAGAAATAGGTAAAGATTTCTGGGTGCGGTTAGCCGGATTTATCCGGGGAAACTCTAGAACGTTAATGCATGGTTGTTGATTAGATTCTAGGATAGACATATTTAGAGAACCATCAATCAATCATAGGATTGTTATGTGCCGAGACATCGGATAATGATTAATTAAGGAGTTTTCACCAAAGCAATAGGAGTCTAATAATTCGAAGAGTAACTCATATATATCGACGAGTGGATTCGGTTATAGCATGTGCCTTAGTCCTTTTAACCAATTCGCGAGGTTTAATTCATAGCTTGTTCCCTCTTTTGATCTTTTGTTTACTTAATTGTTTTTCTCTTATTTTACTTTAATTGTCTTTACCTTAATTGCAAATCTTAAGCTAAAAATCCAAGTCCTTGAGATTCGACAATCCGGACTTTTTGTCCATTTATTACTACACGTGACTAGTGCACTTGCTATTCAAGCACGTTAGCTTCTAGCGTGTCACATCTCAATATCCTACTTACATTGTACATCCAGCTTGCCCAGCCCTCTGGCCCACTATGACTTAACCCATCACTTACAATTCTCCATTCCATTTCATCTCTGTCGGAACGCAAGAGACTTCCAAAAACCTTGGCTGCCAAAGGAATGCCTTCAGATTTCCTTACAATATCTAGACCAATTTCATTTAAGATTGGATAAGCTTCTCCTCCTCCTTCTGGGAAAGCAAATTCTTGGAACAGAGCCCAACAAGCATCTGTGGGAAGAGCTTGCAAAGCATAGCAGTCGAGACTGGTGCCCATCAACCTCGCAACACTTTGACTTCGTGTAGTGACCAGAACTTTGCTTCCTCTGACACCACCACTCAGTGGCTCTCTCAACTTGCTCCATTCAGCTTCATCTTCAATCTGTATGTTATCTAGCACGAGTAAGTATTTTCTGCCGCTCAATGATTCCTGCAAAAGGGACTGTAGAATACCTAGTTGGGGGAGTTGGCAACCAAATGTATTGTCTTGGCCTGTGTATTCTAGTATGTCTCTTATCAACTTTGTTACATTGAAATTTTCCCTTACAGCAATCCAAATCCTAAGATCGAAATGATTTTGTATATCCGGGTTGTTGTACACTAGTTGTGCTAGAGTTGTCTTCCCGATCCCACAAATTCCAACAATTGGTAAAACCGAAACAGTTGATCTCAAATTACTACTACTACTGGTCTGGTGGGATTCATTAACGTTTCTATAATCATCTGGACATCTTCTCCACGACCATAAACCTGCTGGGACTCATTAACACCAATCCCCGTTTCAAACCTTTCAACCAAAAAAACACATGGTCGGCTCCACCTCTTTGAATGATGAGTAGTACTCTAGGATGTATTATTATTATTTTATTTTTTTTGGTGATGATCTAGGATGTATTATAATGTATGCATATATATGGCCCATCTTCACAAAAAAGAAAAAATCATTTAATTACTTGATCATCGAAGGACCACATTGTTCCCGCAACAAATATATATCTTTGAAATTGCAGTGCATACCAAAATGTATAGAAAATTTAACTCTACAAGTTTACCTAGAATATCTCTAATTCTTCACATGAACCCCCCAATTCCAGTAATTCGGAAGTGAACTACGACATGAACAGGTGAATTTAGAGGTTAATATACTACCGGCATATGCTGATATGAGAGTCCAAACTCCAGACCAAGTGCTGCTCGTCATGAATTGAGGGGGTTCTGGAACCCAAAAGTTCTTAGCCCTCTCCATTAGTTGCAAGTAATCTTAGTATTAATCAAATATCCGAGTGCCCAAGTGTGTGAGACAGAGTAATTAACAAATGGAGCAAAAAAAAAGAAAAGAAAAATTGCAAATAAAAAAAAACTCCTTAAAACAAATTTTTATATCTGAAAATTCCATGATAATATTCGTCAATCCAAAAAAATTAATTCATCAAATTTTTATTTCAAAAAATCCACCATTTAAATGATATTTGGTTCAAGAAAATTGCTAAGAAAAAGAGAAAGAAACATAAGGGAAAATATTTTCCATTATTTGGTTACTAGAGAAAATAAAAAAGAAAAGAAAATAGGAGAGAAAAACGGAAAATTTTATTCTTTTGTCCCCAGATATACACCGAATTTGATTTTGGTCACATTGTTATACCCTTAATTAAATTTAGTCCCTAAACTACTATATTTTAATCAAATGTGGTCTCTTCTCTAATTTTCCGTCAAATCAGTAACTATTGGGTTTAATTGAAATGTCAAAAATTACCTTTTGCACACCAAAAGCAAAACTTTTGACACTTTTCACCCCAAAAAGGAATAATTGACACTTTTCACTCCAAAAAAGAATAATTGACAAATTTCACCATTTAATCATAATTTTATTTAGAGTTAAATCAAAAAAAAAAAAACCTGTGTTATAACTTTTCTGCTAAAAACCCTCTGGGATCACGAAATAGCCTAATCATCCTCTGTATTTTTAAAGAAGTCTGCCAAAAGCCAAGCTTTGTTAAAAAAATAGAAAAAAATGTGTTTTTTTGGTTAAATAACACTATTTTACTTTTTATATTGTTTGAAGAGTGTATAAATGACAAATAAGCATGTCAATAAAAGTGATAAAAAGAAATATGTATTTTTTGTGTGAAATAACACTATTTCATATTTTATAATGTTTGAAAAGTGTATAAATGACAAATAAACATGTCAATAAAAATAAAAAACATGAAAAACACGCTCACATTTTAACAAAGTTCAGCTTTTTGTAGACTTTTATAAGGACACAGGGGTGATTAGGTTATTTCGTGATCGCAGGATTTTTTTAACAAATATGTTATAACACAATTTTTTTTCTTTTTTACATTAAACCTTTTTATTCACAAATTACATCCACTACAAGAAATTTTAGTTTTGACAAAGGCTAAAAGTCGTTGCCTTTAATCAATAGGCGTTGGTAATAGTCATCTACAACGACTTCGCAACACCTTATTATCCGTTGTATCTGTGAGGGTTGCTAATACTTTCGCAACTGATTTTAGCCATTGCAGAAGCATTCACAACCCCTATACCAATGGCTTGGAGCCATTGTCTATAGAGGCCAAAATTATGATTTTGGCCTCTATAGTAAACGGCTAAAGAGCCGTTGTGGATAGTGGTACATACATTTATCCACAATGGCTCTCTAGCCGTTGCTAAAGGTCAGTATTTCCTTTTTTTTTTTTTTTCCAATTTTTAATTGAATTGAATTAAAAAAGTACTCTAAACTCCAAATTACAAAATTAAGCTAAAAGTACAATATATTTTATATAACTAATATAAAGCAAAATCACAAAAAATGCAATACATCATAAAATTAATATGAAATATCTAACGAAAAATCCACAATATTACAAAATGAATTATCAAAAGATGTGGAGTCATGAAGTGAAGTTCTAAAAACATGTGCGCTCATTCCTCTTCTACGGGTGAAATGGCCAAAAATGCACAATGCTCCGACAACAAAGGCGCAACACAAGTCCACCAACACGACATGATAGGTACTCAATAGGACCTTACTCCACGTAAATGCTTGAGATGATGCTCAAGTAAAGATGCCATCTCAATCTGCCAAATCAACCCAAAAATCAATCGAAACATTACCATCATTTTTCAAAACTACTTTAATTACACAAATCAATTGAACACCCAGGCATGCACTACCTGGTCGAGCCACCATTGCTCGTCAAGTGAGTAAGATCATATATACCAAATAGGAGGGCACTGACCAAGTAACAAGCTTAAATCTTAACAGTGGGAAAAGTACTAAGTAACAAGCTTAAATCTTAACAATGGGGTAAAATCATATATGGCAAATAGGAAAGCTTGAATTTTAAAAAAATAATCAAAAACCACAAACCAAATTACATAATCAAAGCCATCCACATCAACATCAACCAAAAGCGTGAGCATAAAAATGAGTGGATTTAGAAAAACGATGATCTATTACACAACTAAGCAATTCTATTACCCTCAACTCCTTTCTTTAAGTTTAATCCTTCCATCGCAACCTCTAAGCAAATTATATATAGATTCTACATAGATTCAAACAATTGTGAATATGCAAATCAAGTTCCCAACAAAAATAATAACGATGAGTATAAAAATGGATCTACGTATATATGTATCTTTTCTCTTCCCAAATTATGTTCTCTATTGTACATAGATTCAAACAATTTAGATGGAAATGTGGACTATACGCAATTTAAGATGTTAGTGGAATCAAAAGACAACATTATTAGTAATAAACCACAAAGAGAGATTCACCTTATCAGGACTGAATTTCAATTTGTATCTCGATAAGCTGTGAGATAAACTCACGCTCATTGGAGCCAAATCTTGCACACCGAGACCGGATATAAGTTCAGTCAACTGACCTTTTTCAGTCCTCTCATCAGTTCCATGACAGCATTGTTGTGGACACATTCAATTTGCTGCGGGAGTTATAAACAATTGGCTTCACAAAGTTAACTTAAAAGACTCTCCCAATCCAATTTAACCCCCCAAAAAAATCAAATGAATATATCACCCATTCTAAGAACAAAAATATCACAATTACTTTCGAACTCTTATTTGAAGTACAAACTTTGAAATTAAAAATCCAAAAAAAAAAATTTATTACCTCAACAGCATTCTTCAACAAGAGATCATCTTCAGGAACTCAAGCCCATTTTGAACTCATACGAATCTGAGATTCAAACAAAAAGGAAAAAAAGGATACAAAAATAATATCCATCAGGAGGTAAACATTATCTCATGCTAGAAAAGCGTAAATTTCAACTCTTCTAAGACAATCAGTTAAAAGACAAAACCTAATTGCATTATTTGGAAAATTAGTGCAGTATAATTGATCAATGGCATTTGATAAGAGAATTTCTTGTGCTCGCGAAACAGAACTTCTGCCTGTGCTTTATTAATAAAAGTAACAAAAAGAAACGAGTCAAAAAAAGCTTCAAATAATGCCATACATGGACACCAACTAATTCCATGCCATTCAAATATGGATTCTGAATGGAGTACTATACACCAGAAGTTTCTTCAGAATAGGTCCCTTTCGCTACACTACACTACACACCACAAACTATAATCAAATCTTCAACATTATATTCTCCAATTGCCGTTTCAAGTTTAATGTTCAACACTCCCATTGCAATGCAATGCAATGGGAGCAGACGACTTATGATCAGTTAGAACTGCACTATATTTTTCTCTTATAGTTGTAGGATTATCCTACTAATTTAACCAAAAGCAAGGATAACAGTTACTACTAATTTAACCAGAATTTTAACAATAAGTTACTACAATATTTTCGCACTAGAATCCTGCTTACTTTAGTCTGCCTCATTACAACGGACATATACATGCTGCTCGAAAACTTAAAGAAATTTGTACTGCTCGAAAACTTAACAATGTTTCATCCTTATGGATGTGACTGAGCTAAACACCAATAAACTCATGCAAGTTTGATGAAATTACCACACAATCAATGTTGTTCACCAAAATCAAAACCCCCAAATCACCATAAAATAACCTAATTTGCCTCTCCTCAATCCAATCCAATCCAATTTTTTGAGGAAATTGAAAATTCATAATCTTTCAAAAACTGATTGGAGAAATTCATGGTGAAAATTCAGATCAACCAATTAATGTTCAGAAAATGGTGAAAATTAGCTGCCTCACCACAGAGTTCGCGATCGGGAGTTGCGGTAATTCTGATTTCGCGATCGGAGAGGCGGAGGCGGTAATTGGAGGCGGCGACGGTGCCGGTACTGTGGCGGCGACGGTGCCGGTACTGTGGCGGCGACGGTGCTGGTACTGGCGGCGGCAGCGGTGGTGGTAACCGGAGCAGAAGTAAGTGGAGGCGATCGGGAGTCGCGGTAACCGGAGCAGAGGGAATGTCGTGACTGAAATGAGAGTGAAAATCGGGATGATAGCAATTTTAGACCCCAATTGCAGAGGGGTTGCAATATTAGACCCTTTATGTTTGCTTTTTCTTTTCTCTTTATTTTTTGCGGTCAAATCAAGAGAAAGGTCCAAAATATTCTTGTTTTGTCAGCCCCTATCACTGTTGCATTTTTAAGAATTTACAAATTAAGTCCCTTATTTTTAAGAATAGTTCCTTTGGTCCTTTAATTTTTAAATTTGGTTTATTTAGTCCCTAATATATGAAAAACGTCATTAAATAAAGTAATTACATAAATTAAGAGCTATTAACAAAATAATTACAGAAATTAAACAAGATTACTGTTCACCTTTTAAATTATGAATTAAAATTCACATTTTATCATTCTCAAGTAAGAGGGTTGCTCCGAAAATCCGGTTGCTTCATCAACGAAGACTTATGTTGGACAAAAATGAAGTACCTATCTTACTCTTTTGAATTTAAAAATGTAAACTTGATTCATTTTAAAAAATTTAAAAACTTAGTAACCTTGTTTTGATAAATAGCTCGAGAAAACCTTTCTGATGTGGAAGATCAGATAAACTGCGACCACAGAGCATACTCAGAATACTCAAGCTCTGATACCATTTTGCTTGCACACTGGGGGGAATTATCCCGCACATTTTGTCTCCCGACCAGTAACACCGAGACGGTAAACAAAATCTTCCCAAAGCAGTATCAGAGATTATTGAAAACAAAAATTTGTACAGCGGAAACATATTTTTGAGACGATGAAAGAGTAGAATATTACTACTGTTCATAATCATTTTTAGCATTTTTAATGTTTTTGTATTTTCGGTTTTTTAATGTTTTTGTATTTTTTGAACATGAGAGAATTATAACATTTTTAAATAGTAGGAGAATCCCGTCCCTGTGGGTAGTTTACTCACTATGCATTATAAAGCAGATAAAAACTTACAAGATATTATTGCAAAGAAGATATTTTATTACAAGAAAGGTGAGAGACTCTCTAGCAACCAAGAAGTGTGGGTTGGAGAGTGTTCAAGGGGCAATTTTTACAACTGAGGGATGAGGTCCTTTTATAGGCCTCGGACATGAACTAAATTTACAACAAAATGAAGAACAAACTTGGCATCCGAGCTGCCATTATTACAAACAGTGTCTAAACAGTAAAAAGTACATAGGTGGCAATAGTGAACAGTTAATATGGTACAAAAGTTGCTGAGATTGTTGCTTTGAATTCAGTGCCTTGTTTGATAGCTGAATTATTGCTGCAAATTATTGTCCTTGCTGCTGATACATTTATGACTTTTGTCTGGGAGATGCATTATTTTGCTGAAATTTTGAATGCTGTCTTCATGAGCTGTCTCTTTAAATTTGTCTTGTAGCTGAATTATTGGTGCTGCTAACCATTATTGCTGAACTGTTGAAGCTTTTGTCTTCTAGTATGTATCTCGACTGGTTCCTTCTAGATCTGGATTATATTCTGAATCAGGATTATACATATCAGGATTATATCTTGGTGGGTATTCCACACTTGTCATTGCTCTTTTTCCTAAAGTAGTAAGGCGAATCTTGCATCTGTTCTTGGCCGGAATAAATATGCTATGATGAGGTGCCTGGAAAATAAGCTTGAGGTCTGAATCTGAATTGGGCATCATATACTGTCGCTGCGTTTTCCTCCGTATTTCCAAAGCTAATTTGAGCTCTTCTATATTGGCTAAAGGATTTATGGCTTCAGGACAATTCCACAATGTTGACATTGGTTCCCATTTTTCATAATTCTCTGTTATCGAAAAGAATGAATGTCCTATTTCGATTCCTGTAGTGTTCCAAATTGGAGGTAGAGATACTATGTCAATCTTGAGACTTTCTGCTGCTTGTTGCTCGAATATAAAATTGACAGCGTCTGAAATATGTCGACCTATATGAGTCACTTGTACTGGATCTGATACAAATATTTTTGCTATGAAACCATAGTCTAATAACCTTTGAACGCTGATGAATTCTTCATCTATCCATCCTTCTCTAAAAACTGATGCGTCTATATGAACATTAGGCCATGAAAAATATTTTAGGGTGTAGAATTTTAATGATCCTTCGTGGCGAATAGGTTCTCCCTTCCATTGTAGTAGGCGAGTCTTTGAAATTATTCCTTCTATCTGCTGATTGATAATAATTTGGGCTACTTTTAACATTCTTTTGTAAAAGCTATCTTCTGCTTTTTGCCAAATGATATTCTGAATTTCTTCAGGTAAAGCTAGAACTGTTTGGCAAGGGTTAAAAAAAGTTCGGACAGACAAGAACTGGTAGGATTTATTTTTGATTTCCTTAGGAACATCATTTTGTCTGGGGTTTATTAAATGGGCTGATAACTTTTGATGCTGGGCTAAAAGGTCTTGATAAAATTTGTTAAGGTTGGTAAACTGTTTAGTTATAGTCTCTAAGTCATCTTCGAGTGCTTCTACATCTGGGTTTATGGGTCTCTTTCCTTTTGAAAGTATTTTGGGCTTTGCATTTTCGGCATTAGGCTGGATGTAAAAATTTGGGCCTAAAATTCTTCTTGCTGCTGTTACTGCTTCATGAAAATGTTTAAAGGGCTCCAAGTATCCCTTGGCTACCTTCTGAATGCTTTGTATCGCTCGTTGATAATCTTCAAAGATTCCCACTGGTTCTCCTCTAATAACAAGATAAACTGCTGCTTCGTCTAATGGAAAATTTTTGTTTTCCTTTTCAAAGAAATAACAAAGTGCATTTAGTGCTGTTAATTTGCCGGCTGAAGGATGAGCTTCCCATAGCGCATTGAGTAAAATACTTTGATCTTCGGTTATATGAGGGGTATCTTTTGGAAGCTTGAAATTATGTCTGACTGGAAGAGCTATTTTACCAAAGGTTTTTAAAGCTGGTCTAGGAAAAACGCTTTGTGTAGCTGGATTGAAAAACTGAGTTTCTATTGTGAATGCTGGTCTATTCTGGCTAGTTTGTTGAAAATTAGGCCTGAAAACTGGTCTTCGGACTATTTGGTTGTAAGCTGCAGAGGGAGGTCTTGTTTGTTGGTTGTCTTGGTCGTTGGAAGCCATGATCTGTTTCCCAAAATTAAAGTTAATTGTCTGCTTAATAAATCTGCTATGCTATTGTTTGATCCTTTAATATGTTCAAATTCTACTTTATATCCATTACCTTCTATTGCATTTCTAAAATTTAACCATCTTTTATTATTTTGTTTTCTAGAATTTTCATTTTTAATAAATCTAACTACAGCTTCACAATCCGTTCTAATGGTAAAAGGTTTATTTAAATATAGTCTAAAATGGTCTATTGCTTTAACTATCCCTGCTATTTCATAATCTAGGCTAGTCCAATTACTTCCTGTTTTATTAAAATTACCACTGGAATAAGCTGATATTTTTTCTTCATTTTTTGGAGAAAATTTATGAGGTTTACATTTTAATATTGCTCCCCATCCTTCTATAGAGCTATCTACTTCTATTATAACATAATCAGTACTTAAGGGTAATTCTAAAGGTTTTAAATCTTTAACAACTTCTTTAATTTTTCTGACTAAGTTAATATCTTCCTGATTAAAATGTCTTTGACCTGATTTTCCTGTTTTCTTATATAATGGTCCGACTAATTTACTAAGTTTAGGAATAAATTTTCTAGAGTAGTTTAATATTCCTAAAAACGCTTGTATTTGTTTTAAGTTTTCTAATTTATCTGGGAAATCTAGAATTTTTTGAGCTATATGAGGTTGTAATTTAATTTGTCCGTTTCCTATTTCTAAACCTAAAAAGCTTATTTTTCTCTTAAAAAGTTCCATTTTCTTTTTAGATACTACTATTCCGTTTTCTTCTATTAAATTAAACACTTGTTTTAAATGATCTTGATGTTGCTTAAAAGTTTCAGAAGCTACTAAAATGTCATCTATATATACTAAACAGAAATCTAAATGTTTAAATATATTATCCATAAATCTTTGAAATATTGCTGGAGCATTTTTTAAACCAAAAGATAGAACATTCCACTCGAAATGTCCTTCACTACAGCTGAAAGCTGTCCATTTTTTGTCTTCTTCTACCATTTTAATTTGATTATATCCACTTTTTAAATCAAATTTTGAAAATATCTTTTTATTTTGTATAAGATTAATTAACTCATCTTTATTAGGTATTCTATAAGCATCATCTTCTGTATTATCATTAAGTCTCTTATAATTATATACTATTCTAGGTTTTCCTCTTTTTATTTCTGCATTATTTCTTACTATAAAGGCTGCTGATCTATGAGGACTATCACTTCTTCTTATAACACCGATTTCCAACATTTCTTTTATTTGTGTTTTGAATTCTTTTATATCTTCAGGAGTATATTCTATAGCTGCTGTTCTTATCACTATATCTGGGTTTAATATGTTTAGTTTAAAAGTATAGTTTACTTTGTTTTTAGCTAAATCATCTCCTATAAATCCTAACATTTCTAATTTATGCAAAATTCTTTCATTTTCTAGGTTTAAAACTTCTAATCCCTTTCCTATATCTCTAATTTCTTCATCTAATAGGATATCTATAGTTTCAGGTTCTATATTATTTTGTTCTAATTCTTTGAAAAAATCGAGTTCATTATTACCATGTCCACCACGCTTCGCAGTCAACTCTGATTGTTTAATGTATCTATTAGTTGGAAAAGTATAATTATGTTTGCTAATAGTAATATAATTTTTTCCTATTAAAATACTACCATTTAATGCACAAATGAAGTTTAACCCTAAAAGGAATTCGTGGCTATTTATGGTTTCTGGTGCTATAAGGACTTGTCCTAATGTATATTTGCTACTATAATTTCCTGAAAAATCTTTAAATTGTATTCCTATGTTAATCAACTCCTTTGTTATTCTCATTAATCTATTTTCTGCAGTTCTACTAGTAACAGTATAACTTAATTGTGTTACAAATTCTTTCGGCACAAGACTAGCGCTAAGCATGCTTTTTGTACTTCCTGTATCTAAAATGACTTTAGTTTCAATATATTTTTCTTGATTACACCATATTCGACAATCTAAAAGTATTAGACTACTAGTATAGGGTACTTGTAGTTGGGGTTCATACGCTGTATTTTGTAAATGAGTTTCTTCTAATTGTTGATTAATTTCATCAAGTTCTTCTATAATTACACCTTTTCCTTTATTTTGATTACTACTTATGTTTTCATTATTTTTTAATTTTAATTCTATTAATTGTATTCTTAAATCTAAATTTTCTATTTTATGGCTTAGAACTTCTATAGATTCTAGTTTTTTACTAGGTTTAGGCGATACATCTGTTTCTATATTATATGCGTCTTTAGCACAAATAAAACAAATCTCGTCAAAACATATATTGCATTGATATCTTAAATGCATATCAGGATATAATCTACAAATACTACAGGCTACACTCATAGTTCCTTTTCCATTTATATATTTATGTTCACATGAATTATTCATATAGGTATATTCTATTATATTAGGAATTTCTGGTCCTTCTTCACTTACTATACTAAATATGCTTTCATTATCACTTTCATTACCATCTATACTTACTACGTCTTCATCTAATTGTTCTGCTATGGCTGCTCTTTCCATATTAAATTGTCTTTTCGGACATCTATTAGCTAAATGTTTAGGATCTCCACAAATATAACATGTGCATTTTCTTGTTGATGGCTTTTTAACATAATTAGGTGGCTTTCTTCCTTGCCTATATTGTCTAAAACTAGATTTTGGTTTATTTGATTTCCTTAATATTTTGCGTTTTGGCTTAAAGTAATTCTTCTGTCCATATTGTTGTGGGGTGTATATAGCTTTTCGACAAAACTCATAAGATTGCTTTCTAATTTGTTCTCTAATAAATTCTTCTTTACACCATTCCTGAAGTTTAAAGAAAGTATATTGTACTCTAGGTCCTATACCTAATCCTGTAAGATTGCCATTAGTTTTTATCCATTCTTCATGTATTCTTTTTCCTAAATCTTGTGGTAATTTCGTAAAATATCTATTACATAATTCTTCATCAAATGCTTTATTAGCTTCTCCTATTAATCTTGTAAAATCTTGACTAAAAGGTATAATATATTTCATATCTGTTATAGTGAGTTGTTCTAGGTTTCTAAGTGCTGTATCTTGTATGAATGTATTTTCTCTTCCTGGATCTATACCTATTATTAATGTTCTAATAAAACTAGTAAAATTATAAGGATTATTTCCTAAGGCCTTTATTTCATTAATTCTATTAGGATCTTTCTTCTTCTTGCTTTGCCAGATAGATAATGCTGTAGGTCCTAAACAGGTTTCTAAAAAATTAAACATATCCATATCTGCTTTTTTATTTATTTCCCAATGTCTTACTACACATTGTTCCCATATATTTATTTCTTCTGGCCACATTTGTGGACTTCCTAATTCAATTACTAACATGGTTCCACTCATGGTTTTTCCTATGGGTTGTCTTGATCCTATATATTTATTTGGCTGGGTTGATCCATATTCATATGTGGGACTTTTCCATTCTGGTCTACCACTCATTTCTACATTTCTAGCTGGAACTTCACTATAATCTGGTTCTACTCTAGTTCTTTTTCCTATATTACTACTAGTACTTGCTTGACTATCTGCCATAAAAGCTACTTCGTTATTACCTTTCTCTTTATTTTTAAAGAACTTTTCAAATTCTATTTTTCCTGAACATATATCATCAACTAAATCAATATTATAATATTGTTTAAATTCTTCTTCGGCTGACTCTAAATTGATATCTAGATTCATTGCTTCAAAATACATTTCATCTACTAATTCTCTTAAATTATTTATCTCAAAATTTTTTCTTAATATTTCTTCCATATTTTTTGGTCTATAATCATTTTTGAGCTGACTTTCTAATTGTCTAATCTCTTCATCTATTTCTTCTATATTTTCTTCCTCTTCATCTTCTTCGCTTTCTATATTAGATAATATTTCCCAATTAGCAAATCTGCTAGTTATTCTAACTTCTTCTTCTATAATATTCATGTAGCTTGTTTCAGTTTCATTATCAGTTTCTTCTTCTAGGTCTTCTAAATTTTCTTTGGGATTTTGTTTTTGGTAATTAAGGAATCTAATAGAAGTTTGACCTCTACTATTTGTATACATTACACTTTCTCCTGGAACTTTGACAGTCTCATTTTCTTCTAAATGCTTGGTTAATTCCCATTCTTCTCCATTTAAATCGTTATTATCTATATTTAAAGGTTTAATCATTTTTACTCCTACTGAGGCTAATCCATCTATTATCCCATCTATATTAATTTTATATTGAGGAAAACTATTATTAGTTACTCTTCCTAAAAATGCTATAGAAACTACTAAGTTGTTACCATCATATGTTTCATATCCTCTAGTTTGTAATCCTATCGTAATTTTATTAATATCTTTAATACTTTTCATCATGTTCGGAGCTACATAAAATATTCCTACATTATTAGTCATATCTATTTCCATACTAGCAAATACTGCTCTCCTAGCATCAGACCAACTCTTATCTAATAATAAAACTAAAACCTTTCCACCGGTTCCCTTTCTAGTTAATCCTTTTATTCCTACAATAATTAATCCTAAATGTATATACTTTTGCTTTAATTGTTTTAATTGTTTTATACATTCCGGGCTAACCAAGCTTATATTTTCAGCATTTGTTGTAACTTTTACTTCTTTTTCTCTAAATTTCTTGATTAAATGTGTGTTAAAATCCATTTTTCCTACTTTGTATAATGTTTTAGGTTTTAACTTATCTATTCCCTTGTTATTATATAAATTAAGATTTTCTTCTACGTCTATTATCTCTTCTAATTCTACTTCTCTAGCTGAGCTTTGACTTCCTGATCCTCTAAACATTCGTTTAGTGAAAGTATTACTTATTTTTCCTTTCTCTTTTTCTTTATTGCTTGATTCACTTATAGTTCTACTAGTACCACTAAATGATCTCATCATTTTTTACCAATATATATATTTTTTAGGTTCTTTTTTAGGTTTTTCAGATTCTTCTAGTGCTAAATTTGATAATCTTTCTTCTATACTATCTTGTAAATCTCCTTTAATCACTTGAGATACTGTGTCTATTTTAGTACTTATTTTCTAATTTATCTAGCCTTTCGAATATTTGTAGGATTAAAGCGAATTGAATATTCCAAAATTTAGGATATAATTTATCTGAATTACTAGTTCCTTGATAGGTAGTAAATCCTTCTTCGGTAGATAGATATTTATTTGCTAATTCAATGACTCTTTTATATTCTAATCTATTTTCTATATTATTCATCCACTAACTATTCGTTCTATATTTTTTTAGCGTTTTACTTGTTTCTAAGTTTTGAGCTTCAAGTTTATTTATTTTTTCTATTACTTGGCTTAGAGTTTTCTTAGTTTCAATTTCTAATTGTTTTAGCTTATTACTTTCCAAGCTATATTTTAACTCTATTATTTCGTCTTTAGTGGGGAAAAGCTTATTATATTTCTTAACTATTTTTAGAGTTTCCTCAGATTGTTGTTTAATATAATCTAAATTATTATTTTCACCCTTCTTTATTATTTCTCTATTTATTAAACGGTTTCTTTTAATGATTCTAACGTTTTACAAAATTTAGCGTTATTTATTTCTAAGTTTGATGCTAACGATATAAATAAATCTGTTAAACTATTTAAATGTTTATTTTCTGAATGTAAATTATGCTTAAAATTTGAATCAAATCTACAAATAAATTTATGTTTATCTAAAGAGATTATGGTTCTATCGGCTAAACTATATTCTAAATCTAGATATTCTAATCTTTTATAATTAGAAGAAGCTATTTTAATAAAAGGCTGCTATTAATATATTCAAGATTAAAAGGTACTTAATATAGTTTTCGTGATCTCTTAATCTAGGAGGTATGTTAAGATAATTATTAACCCAATGTTCTCTTCTAATTATTAATTGATTTCGTAATTCTAATATTAATTCTGTATTAGTATAATCTAAGTTTTCTAAAGTATTAAGACAATCAATAAAAACACTTAAAATATGAGCAGGAATTGGCATGTATGTAAATTATGAAGGCAATAAAAGGTTTTTATGCAGATTTATAAAAGCGGGTTGGGATTCCCTTTTCTTTAAATATGTATAATTACTCTCATGGATTTTTTGATGTTTTTGTTGTTTTGTGGGGTCAAAATAAACTATTTTCAAAATTCGAGGACTAAAGGTAAATAAATTGAAAGTATAGGGACTATACGAAATATTTTAAATTGTATAGGGGGTCTTTGAGCAATTTCTTGATAGAACAAGGTGAAAGCTTGCAATTATCCATCTTTTGACTTTAGTAAGGGTAATTTGGACTTTTCAAGCTCATGGGTCCCATAGGGGTCTAAATTTGTAATGTCTTTTTGAAAAGGTCTAAATTTGTAAGGTGATATGCAATTGGGGGTTAAATTTGTTAACTTCCCGTGAAAATCTGATTTCAATGATGAAGCCTAACCCTAACTATTTAGGTAATCGAGTTAAATGGGAAAAATTTTGGGGATTTTTAGGGACTTTTTAAAAAAATAATATAGTTTTTAATAATAATTATAAAAATAATATACAAAAAATTAAATATTCATAAATGACATAATACGTTATTGGTAATGGCGTACTTGTAATGGCGTATCCATATTTCCATTATTTTTTTTTAATTGGTGTGACTGAGTACGCCAATAGCATAGGCGTACCCAAGTCAATTTTATTAAAAAACAAAGAAGAATTTTTTTTGTTATTTTCGAATTGATTTTTAGACATTTTCTGTACATTTTCGGGCTTCGACTTCAATACAAAAAATGTAGATTGACTCACAAATTTTGTAACGGTGTGAGAATTGATTCATTTCGATATCCGGGTGAAAAAAATTACACATATACGGATTTTTTGAAAAAAAAAAAAATTTCGTCATCTTGGGGATGATTTTTCGACGTTTTTCGTATATTTTCAGGCTTTAACTTCAACACAAAAAATGTAGATTGACTCACAAAGTTTGTAACAGTGTAAGAATTGATTCATTTCGATATCCGAGTTAAACAATACAACATGTTAAAAAAGAGACACATATACGGATTTTTCGAAAAAAAAACATATTTTTTCGTCATCTTCGGAATGATTTTCGACATTTTCTGTACATTTTCGAGCTTCGACTTCAACACAAAAAATGTAGATTGATTCACAAAGTTTGTAACGATATAAGAATTGATTCATTTTGAAATCCGGGTTAAAAAATACATGTTAAAAAAAATTACACATATACGAATTTTTCGGAAAAAAAAAAAATTTCGTCATCTTCGGGATGATTTTTCGACATTTTCGGGCTTCGACTTCAACACAAAAAATGTAGATTGACTCACAAAGTTTGTAACGGTGTAAGAATTGATTCATTTCGATATCCGAGTTAAACAATACAACATGTTAAAAAAGAGACACATATACGGATTTATCGGGAAAAAAAATCGTCATTTTCGGAATGATTTTTCGACATTTTCCGTACATTTTCGGGCTTTGACTTCAACACAAAAAATGTAGATTAACTCACAAAGTTTGTAATGGTAAAAGAATTGATTCATTTCCATATCCAGGTTAAACAATACAACATGTTAAAAAAGAGACACATATACGGATTTTTCAAAAAAAATATATTTTTTCGTCATCTTCGGAATGATTTTTCGACGTTTTCTGTATATTTTCGGGCTTCAACTTCAACACAAAAAATGTATATTGACTCACAAAGTTTGTAACGGTATAAGAATTGATTTATTTCGGTATCCGGGTTAAACAATACAACATCTTAAAAAAGAAACTCATATACGGATTTTTCGAAAAAAAAATATTTTTTCGTCATCTTCGGAATGATTTTTCGACGTTTGTTGTATATTTTCGGGCTTCGGCTTCAACATAAAAAATGTAGGTTGACTCACAAAGTTTGTAACGATATAAGAATTGATTCATTTTGATATCCGAATGAAAATATACAATATATTAAAAAAGACACATATATACGAATTTTTTTTAAAAAAATGAATTTTCTATCAAGCTTCGGGATGATTTTTCTACATTTTTTGTATATTTTCAGGCTTTGACTTCAACACAAAAAATGTAGATTTACTCACAAAATTTATAACAGTATAAAAATTGATTTATTTTGATATCCGGATGAAAACATACAACATGTTAAAAAAGACACATGTATACGAATTTTTTCACAAAAAAATATTTTTTCGTCATTTTCAGGATGATTTTTCGATGTTTTCTGTATATTTTCGAGCTTTGACTTCAACACAAAAAATATAAACTGACTTACAAAATTTGTAATGGTGTAAGAATTGATTCATTTTGATAGTTGGGTGAAAAAATACATCAAATTTAATAAAGACATTTTTTAACATGTATTTTTTCACTCGGATATCGAAATGAATCAATTCTCATACCGTTAAAAAATTTATGAGTCAATCTACATTTTTTATATTGAAGTCGAAGACTGAAAACGTATAGAAAATGTCAAAAAATCATCATGAAGATTACAAAAAAAAAAGATTTTTTTTTCGAAAAATCCGTATATGTGCAATTGTTTTTTAACATATTGTATATTTTCACTCGAATATCAAAATGAATCAATTATTACACCGTTACAAACTTTGTGAGTCAATCTACATTTTTTGTGTTGAAGTCGAAACCCGAAAATGTACAGAAAATGTTAAAAAATCTACCCGAAGATGACGGAATTTTTTTTTTCCGAAAAATCTGTATATGTGTAATTTTTTTAACATGTTGTATTTTTTAACCCGGATTTCGAAATGAATCAATTCTTATACCGTTACAAACTTTGTGAATCAATGTAAATTTTTTGTGTTGAAGTCGAAGCTCGAAAATGTACAAAAAATGTCAAAAATCATTCCGAAGATGACGAAAAAATATTTTTTTTTCCGAAATATCCGTATATGTGTCTCTTTTTTAACATGTTGTATTGTTTAACTCGGATATCAAAATGAATCAATTCTTACACTGTTACAAACTTTGTGAAGCCTGAAAATGTACGAAAAACGTCGAAAAATCATCCCCAAGATGACGAATTTTTTTTTTTTCAAAAAATCCGTATATGTGTAATTTTTTTCACCCGGATATCGAAATGAATCAATTCTCACACCGTTACAAACTTTGTGAGTCAATCTATATTTTTTGTATTGAAATCGAAGCCCGAAAATGTCTAAAAATCAATTCGAAAATAACAAAAAAAATTCTTTTTTTTTTTTTTATAAAATTGACTTGGGTACGCCTATGCTATTGGCGTACCCAATCACACCAATTAAAAAAAATAAAATGGAAATGTGAATACGCCATTGGTAATGGCGTATCCATTTGTGAATATTAAATTTTTTTTATATTATTTTTATAATTATTATTAAAAATTATATTATTTTTTTAAAAAGTCCGATTTTTAGCAGAGGGAAACCTCAATGCCTAACTCAATGTCGTGAAAATCTTATTTTGAAAACTTAAGTGTGAATGTGTGATTGGATATTTATTTAAGTGGGCTGGATTTCTAAATATATTACAAACTATTATTCAAGTAATATGGACCAATGAATCTAGCCCAAAATATTTTTTGTTTGATTAAATTATAAAGAATAGAAAATCTTTCCACAACGGCTTTCAAAGCCGTATAGGAGGTAAGTGCTATTTATTATATAAATTAAAAAAAAATGGAAAACTTACATCCACAACGGCTCCTCATTGGCCGTTGTGGATATCACTGCATTTGGAACGGCAACCCCACAGCCGTTCTTGATGTTGATGAATTCTTTGTTATTAACAACGGATCTATCAACCGTGTTGATGGCTCTTTTTGAGTCGGGCAATTAGCCGTTGTGGATGTTCATGTAGCAAATGATCACTTTTCTTATAGTGATCACAACCCACTTCTCATCCATATCTATGACGTTACTACAGTATTCAAAATAACAAAATGCAAAAAATAAGATATTAAGGGGGAAGAAATATATTTTGGTAATTATATATAGTTGGTGATCCGTATTTCAAATTATATATAACTGCTGCTAAATTGAGGAAAGAAACCATTAGTGTAATGATTAATGATGAATTGTTAATTCTATCTTTAATTTTGAAAAATTATGTTAAAAGGGTGAAATTTGTTAGTTATTCTTTTCTGTGGTGGATATTATCAAAATTTGTGCTTTTGGAGTGTAAAATATAATTTTTGACATTTCAATTAACCCCAACAGATGTCAATTTGAGGAAAAGACCACATTGGATGAAAATGTGGTAGTCTAGGGACTACATTTGATGGTATAACTGGGGGATCAAAATCGAATTTGGTGTATTACTTTGGGGACCAAAAATGGAATTTTTTCGAGAGAAAATCTAATACTAATTTGAGACAATACATTTTTCTCATCAGTTGGTGAGGAAAAGGAAAATGATTTTATTCTTGTTTTCTTTCCTTTTTCCTAGAAATTTTCTTGAATCAAATAGAATGTTAGGGTTAATGAAATTGTGTATTTAACTGCCCTTAATCATTTAAATAAAACAAATAATCAATTGTACTTTTTTTATAGAAATCCATTTATTTAAGACTTTTATATTAATAATGATTTTAGTTTTATTTTTACAGATTTTACAATCTTTTTAAGGAAAATATAAAAAAATATAGATAATTACCATACTAAAAATAAAAATAATTTATTTAAAAATATTTAGTGTTAAAAATAAAATCAGTATTATATGATTTATCAATTTGCAAGAATTGAAACAAAAATATTCCCAAAAAAATTAAAAATCCATTGATCAAATATTAACTTAAATAAATGAAGGGTACTTTAGTCCAAAAAATTATTAATATAACTTTTAGGGATTCTGGAATGAAGAGCTTGTAGAATGTATTTTTGAGATTGAAAAAAATTTTTTGAATTTTTTAGATGTAAAAATTTATTTTAGTGGAGTTTTAAAAAAAATTCAACCTAAAAAAAAAAAAAAAGTAGTGTGAGAGAGTGAGCTTGAAAAAAAAAAAAAGACAAACGTTATGACTTAGAAGGTATCATCTACACCATTAAGTAGGGGTATTATATTAATTAGGGGATAATTGCATCGACCTCTCTTATTGGTATCTAAACACCTCACCTTTGAAACATTGTAATGGATCTTTACTCCTTCGATTCTTTTCATTGTATTACTGGCTAAGACTAAAATGCCCTTCATTTTCTAATTAAAAAGGTTGATTTCACTAAATAATGTGCTGGGGAATTAAAAATTATTAAAATATCATCAAAATGACATAATAATAAAAAAAACATAAATAATGAAGCATTCATAATTAAAATTTTCAGAAAATATAACTCTAAACTCATAAAAGAACTATCCTCTAGGTTAATTGTGAATTTCCTTTAACGATCTAAAACTCTTATTATTTTAGTATGTTAATATAATTCAATTTTTTATAAACATGACTAGTTCAAATTTTCTTATTAAAAGAAAGAAAAAAAACTATAAGTGCTAGGATAAGAACTTCAAAATCTTTTTTTATCCAAAATTTTATTTATTCAAATATGCTTCTTTTCTTAATAAAATCCAACTTCAATCGGAAATGTGCTAATTTATAAGTAGTATATTTTATTGAAAAATAATATTACAAAATAAAGTATGTGCACATTTATATACTATAAAGTTTGTCTCCTTACAAAGATATAGTGGTATATGTATAAAAACAAAAAAGGACTTTGTTTCATAAAAAGATGTTACTTAATAAAAATTCAAAATTATGAAAATAGCACAACAATGTATTTTGTTTTCCTTTGTTTATTGAAACTCGCTTCAACTGAAATATATATCAGCATAACCCTTAAATATGAAATAATACTAAAAATAATATGAGAAAAAGTTATTTTTTTCCCGTGAAGATTGCCATAAAAATAAGACAATGGTGTAAAAAAAAAAAAGATAATGGTATACAAAAATGAATTTAGCATAATCAAAATAACAACATATTTTTATGAAACTTAGCGTTAGTTCAATTAGGAGAGAGTTAAAATTAACATTTTTAAGGAATACATTTTTTGAATCACAAAAGGATTCACGCTTAAATTTTGGGAGGTTTTTTTATTAATTTGAAGTTTATGAATTTTGGTTAGTGTAGTGTGCCAGCAGGACAAAAAGTGGCGAGTATCAATTATAAATCTACACTTTGCAAATAATCTTATTAATGGGATTATCAGTAAAATGGCATTTTATCTTTATTTTATTATTTTTACCGCTTTATTTAGGTAAAGTCTCATGAATCATAGAGAGCTAAGGGGACGGTCACACATGCACTAGGTGGTGGTTGTGGTGTCCTAACACGGCAGAAACCTACGTGTTTGTACAGAAAGAGGAGTAATCCTGCAAGTAATAAAAGTGAATTTTAAATCCGAATTGTCGATCCCACAGAGACTCGAATTTTAGATTTTTCTATTTTAAAACAAGTAAGATTAAACTAAAATAAGGAATTGTAAATGAGCTAAAACAGATTGGCAAGTTAACAAGAACCAAATGAAGAAAAACAACTAAGGCATACGCGTCGACACAAATTATTCAATTATCAATATAAAGTCGTTAATCGTATTATTAGACTATTGTTGCTAAGGTAGAAGATTCCTTAACTAATCATTAACCGATGTCTCGTGATAAAAATCCTATACTTAACTAATGACTCTCAAAATATCTCTATCTGAAAGTCTAATTAACAAGCATGCATTAAAGATCTAGAATTTCCCCTGATAAGCTAGCTAACTTCACCCGGGAGTCTTTGACTATCTCTAGGGCAACTTCTGTTTACGGGTTACGTGATGATCCTCTTGAACCTTAACTAATCTTCTCTCGAATGGCTAAGTTAGTCAATTTATCATACATATATATGCTGGAATCATTAAGAACACGATCAAGACATAAAGTTGTTGGGATTACGCCCTAAATACTAATGAAGAATTAAATTGTATAGGGTTTTTAAATTTATGTTGTACAAACTATTTATGGATTAAAAGGCAATTTTATATTGTTCATATGAATCTTAATGGCATTTATAAGTATTGAACATTTAAGTCCCAAGTAATCAAGAGAGAGCTTATACTCCTTAAGGATTAAGGAGACGAACAATAGAAGCGTCGATTCCTTGATTATTTAAATAGGGTTCGCAAGTCGAAAAATCTTAATTAGGCATTATGACCAAACTTGTATGACACTAGCTCTAACAAGAAGTGTCATTCGGTCACAAGGGAACAATGGGAGCTTGTGCTGTAGATATATCAATGAAATTGATATATCAAATACGGCTCACTGTAATTCAATCAAATCGTTACTCAATGACTGTTAATAATTGGATTACTGGTCAAGATAGTGTGCGTGAGCCTTAGACCTGAGGAGTCACGAAGATTGCGCTTGTGACACTAGACTTGTTATTAGAGTAGTTAGATCCAATTCACCCTTCGGTGGGATCAACCTCAAAGTACGGTCTAAATGGGCAAGCAACAATCGTTCGGTGACTGCCAATATGAGATTCACTGTCTCGAATAATAAACAAGTTAACGTCCTGTGCAATCGTAGATAAATGAAATTATAAGTCTTTGGCTAAAGCAGGAAAACTAACTCGTGTGGAACATGAAAGGTAGTTTGATAATTTCATCTACTATGATTTATTAAGCACAACATCGAGTGCTCTGAGTTTGACATATTCCATGACTCTCACTCGATCGGGATGTTACAGTGAAAGGCTTATACTCACTTGGTATTTGAGGTTCGTATTAATTAAATTATTTTAATCTCAATTGGGTTTTGATGTGAGTTCATGGCTAGGTGATACTCACATCCTTAGCTTCCTTCCATTGCCAATTGAGACTAATCTAGAGAGTCGCGCTTTCAATGAAATAAGCGAAGAAAATCTCAAGTTATCAAATAAGGTTAAATAGGTAATTTGTCATTTAATGGACAAATTAATTAATTAAATTAATTAGATTAATTGAAATAAATTAATATTAAATAGTTAGATTAATTTATTATCTTTCTTTTATCCTAAATTAATTATTAGATTAATTGATTTAGTTAATTATTAATTAATATCATATATTAATTGGATTAAATATATGTTGGATATAATTAAAAAGTAGACAAACTTGAAAATCAACTAAGCCCGCCAAGGAGGGACGTAGACGTGTATAATGGGATGAGTGAGATTAAGGAATTAATTAATTCCAAGCCCATCATCTTATTTAAATACACAAAGCCAAGTTGGAAAAACCTAACCTGGCATCATAATTTTAGTGCATAACAAGAAAAGAGAAAAATACTCTCTCTTCCCTCTCTTAGCCGTCGGCCACCACTGAGCTAGAAGAGAGGATTTTTTCTTTGAGCTTTTTCTGGCGTGATATCTAGAGGTAGGGATCTGGGATTGCTGTTACCTTTGAAGTTAAAGAAAATTGATTCTACAACAAAGGTTAGTAAATCAATAAAATTCGATTTCATCATTTATTTATAGAAAATCATTAAACACCAAAAGCTCGGGTTCCTAACACATTTTTGTTGATAATCCCCTTGGTTCTGAAAGTCAATCGGTTTAATTTCTTCTTGCATCATACTATCACGTTGCAGGTATGCCAGTGAAGATCTCATAACATAATGACTGAATGGAAATTCTTGATGACTCCTCCCCCCGTGTTGATAGTAATTGCTAGGGAAAATTACACTTTTCGTCCCTGAAATTGTAGCCAAAAACACATTTGGTCCCTCATATTTCAGCCTCGACACATTTGGTCCCTCAACTTACAAATTTTGAACAAATGTGGTCCTTGCCGT
The DNA here is from genome assembly GCA_019426215.1 of Buddleja alternifolia. NCBI lineage: Eukaryota > Viridiplantae > Streptophyta > Magnoliopsida > Lamiales > Scrophulariaceae > Buddleja > Buddleja alternifolia. The sequence goes on along the minus strand of CM033392.1, from coordinate 44,873,942 downwards.
CAATTTACCGTTAGAACTAACGGAATCCGCACTGTTCATCATCTTCTCCAACTAACCCAACCCTAAAATTATGATATCTCACTCATTTCAAGTCCATTTTTAACAACTTTTATATGGTTAGAATCATCTCAACGAGTAGAATCCATCCATGTAAGTTTTGTCCCAAAATACGCTGATTCTATTGACCTGAACAACACAAATCCGAAAAACTCCATTTTTTGAATCAGCGTATTTTGGGGCAAAACTTACATGGATGGATTCTACTCATTGAGACGATTCTAACCATATAAGATTCGATAAAAATGGACTTGAAATGAGTGAGATATCATAATTTAAAGTTTGAAAATCGAATTTTAGGGTTGGGTTAGTTGGAAAAGATGATGAACAGTGCGGATTCCGTTAGTTCTAACGGTAAATTGACGGCAGGGACCACATTTGTTCAAAATTTGTAAGTTGAGGGACCAAATGTGTCGAGGCTGAAACATGAGGGACCGTGTTTTTGGCTACAACTTCAGGGACGAAAAGTGTAATTTTCCCGTAATTGCTATGATGAACGCATCCACACCACGAACACAAATCTTGCACTTGACTACCTTACGCTCCTACATTCCATCCTTGCTGTGACCAATAAAAATTATTATCATTCATCTCTTCAAGAATCAAAATAAAAAGACTATTTAAAAATATAAAAAGAAAAAACAGATAAGCGATAAGAAAAAACAAATAAAAAGACTACTTAAACTTAGAACATATAAGAGAATCTCAACATTAAATAAAATAATTATCCCCGGCAACGGCGCCAAAAACTTGACACACAAAAATTCTAGCAAATGTACTAGGTCGTGCAAGTAATATAGTGGATGTAAGTCCGGATTATCGTATTCTAGAGACAATTGTATTTAAGTACTGAAATTACAGCGTTATCTAATTCTAAGTTAAATCAATCAATAATGGTGAGAATTATGAATTAAAATACTAAATAATAATTACCAACTAATGAGAGAAATCAACTTTAAATTTAAATCAATGCGAAAAGTGACTAAGGCACATGATTCAACCAATTATTCAATTAGACTATAAATTCTATATGACCAGATTATTAGATTGTTTAGACTAAGGCGAAATTCCCTGAATTATTCACTACCCAATCTCTTGACATAGCACTTCTATCTTTGTTAATGGTTTCCTATATCTCTATATGAAAATCGAATTAACAAAAACGCATTACAATGATCTATGGAATTTCTCGTTTTTACGAAAAGCACACACAAGGAAATCGAATCTATCTCTAGTCAATTTTACATTGTGGTGTATGCATCCCTAGTTTATCTCCTCTCAATCTCAAAACTAAGCACAAATTCATATGGTTGGTAGCTAAGCAATCACAGGAATTAAGAACAAGTATTACCAAAACAAATTTAATCTGGAAAAATAATACTCAATAATCAAACATAGTAATTGGATTTCACATGACCCCAATCAAAGGGAAATTAAGTCATAATCTTAAAAGAAAAGAGATAATTCATCTTGAAAGAAATGTTCAATGAAAACAAATCTAAAAGCATGAAATTAAAACTCCCTAATAACATTTCTTGATAGATCTTGAATTCTCCGTCTTCGTACACAAAGATGGAGTATTCTTGCGTTCTTTTTCTTCCACAGGCTTCTCTCAACACTCTTAGTGTGTTTCAAAATGTCAAGAACTTCAAAAGTGGGCAATAGTTCCGAATTTGACCTAAGAGCGGCGCTTTTATAGTTGCTGAAAATAACCCGTACCCGCGGCTAAAATGTCGGTAGCCACGGCTAAAATTCGCTTTTCACATTTTACATGTTTCTTAGCCTTAGTGATTTCATATATTCAAAGCACGAAGGTTTCTTCATAATCACCGTGGCTAAGGGTCATTCTAGCCGTGGCTAGGGGTGCATTTTGAGAAATTCTTTGACCTTTTCACTCATTTTTGCTGCAATTCTCAAATAACCTATAGAAACACAACCAATCATAAAATCAAAGCATATGTGGCATAGATAAACTAAAAAACACATCAAAGTACAAGAAAAGAGGTGCTTGAAAGACGTAAAATATGAGCTTATCACTTTGCCGTCTCGTCTCTTGACAACAAAGCTCTGACCACTCGGCTACCGATTCTGTCACTCTGACCTCAGGCTTTTTGGATCAGCCACCTGGGATCGCAACAGCTCCCACTGGCTTTGTGTCTGCCCATCAAGAGACACAAATATCTCTATGATGTTTCGGATCTGCCTATCTAGCACCATGACTTTTTTTTCCACATTTTCTCGTTAACGTTAAATGGGATTACTATTCTTGGCTCCACAACTCTGCCTTCTCGTCTCTTGACAACAAAGCTTTGCCCACTCGGCTATCGAATCTATCACTCTGACATCTGGCTCAGCCACCTGGCTCAGCAACTGCTCCCACTGACTTTGTGTCTGCCAATCTGGCAACACAATGGAAACATAAATCTGCCTATGCCGCTGCGGATATGCCTATCTGGCACCACGACTTTTTTTCCGACATTTTCTCATTAACATTAAACGGGATTACTCTTCTTGGCTGTGATCTATTTGATCCCATCGTCCTTTTTCATCTTTTTCGGTTTCACCATGACCTCAATTTTTGCTATCTGCAACAAAACTGTCGAGCTCAATTATTCCTTCATCTTCTGTACAGTTTTAGAAACTAGGGAACTAGGAAACGAATATGAATCTTCCTTCGTGAATTTCCAAGGTTTTTAAATTGAAAATTAGTTTTTTTTTACACGTTATAATTGTTCTTTACTTGTCTATTAAATATAAATTAAATTTAAATATCTGCATACAAATATTATCAAAAGATTTTGCTTTAATAATAATTCCAACCCCCACCCCACCCCAAACAAATTATTCCTGGATCCGTCCTTGGTTTTTGCTTTGTTGCTTGCTTTTGACGGAGAACAGGATGTAACTGCGATTTTGTACCTGAGAAGCTCTTTACTCTTTAGTTTTTGTCTAAAGTTTCAGTTGCATGTCTTCTTTCCTTCTCTTTTCTTTATTTTGGTTGGGGCAGGGGTGTGTGTGTTCCTTTTCTGCTCATAAGTTTCTCTATAATGGGTTTTAATAGTGTTTTATATAGATATCTGCAGCTCTTGTCGAGAATTCTGCTGCTATTACTTGGATGAGGAAGGGTTCGAAGAGCGATGTATGCAAGCCATCACACCAGCTCTTCAAGGACAGAGCAAGAACCGTGTGTATGATCTACAAGGCTTGTCCAGTGATCTTCAATCAATCAGCTGGAAGGAGAGCCGCTCAATCGATGTGGCTGTACTTGAAGGGTGTTGGATAAAATGGTACAAATTGTGGTTGAGTACGAAATTCGAACGCCGTTAGTATCCGGGATACTTAAGATTATTGGATAATCTTAATCTACGTTCCGAGTAGATGAGTTTAGCATTTCGAATTTCTCTAATCGGAACGAATGAGAAATTAAGTGCTAAATTGAAGGGTTTGAATTGTATATCCCATATTTTGATATAATTTTATTTAATATGTCATGCATATATCATGAATGACACAACACATTTTAATGGAAAATATGTCATGAATACATCATGAATGACATATGAGCACTTCAAGGTGGTGGAGCATCTTGGATGGCTAAGATTTGATCTTAGAAATGGATGGTGTGGATTGATTCTTATGGAAATGGATTTTGCCTATAAATAGCAACCATTCCAACCATTTTGAAACACACCAACTCAAAACACAACATATTTCTCTCTAAGTGTTCTTGAGTTTTATAAAATCATCTTCATCTTTTTCTTGAGATTTCAACAGTAAATTAAGTTCGTAGTTTTCTGAAATTGAAGTGGTTTAATCTTCAGAAAAAGAATATCGTTGTATCTTGGGACACTTGTTGCAAGAACTCGTACCACCAAGGCGGGGCAATTTAGTGTTAAGGATAGAGAGTTCTCTCTCGCCTCGATATAATCTTTCTTTGTTATTATCAATTTGATACGTTTGTGAAGTTTTGAAACAACAAACTTAACACTAAATTTCTTGTTGTTGTTCAAAAGTTATCACTTGTTCAAATGGGAAATATGGGAAATGTTGATGGTGCTACTCTTGATTTCGGTCTTGGACCAGGTGCTATTCATGGTCTCGGTATTATCAATGGCTCCGGTGGAGGTTCTGGTTTTAGTTACGGTTCAGGGCTGGGTCCTGGTTCCGGTTTTGGCATTGGCTCTGGTGGGGGTGCCGGGCTAGGTTCTGGTTCAGGGTTGGGCCCTGGTTCCGGTTCTGGCTCTGCTCCGGTCCCTCCATTTGTTTCAATGGCTAATCCTGTTATACCGGTTCAGGCTGAAAAACCGGAGAAGTTCAGCGAGGCTGACTTCAAGAGGTGGCAACAAAAGATGTTGTTTTACCTCACGACTTTGAACCAAGCAAGGTACTTAAGGGGAAATGCTCCTTATGTCCCGGTTGAGTCAACTGATAGTGATCTGAGGAAGGCATATGATTCCTGGATACATGGTGATTTCCTTTGCAGAAATTACCTACTCAATGGATTGAATGATTCGCTTTACAGCGTATATTCTGAAGTAAAAACTGCCAAAGACCTCTGGGAGGCACTGGACAAGAAGTATAGAACTGAGGACGCTGGACTAAAGAAGTTCGTGGTCGCGAAGTTCTTAGACTTCAAAATGGTAGACTCTAAGTCTGTGACAAGCCAAGTTCAAGAGTTTCAAATTATATTACATGAAATTCATGCTGAGAACATGGCTCTGAGTGAGTCCTTCCAAGTAGCTTCTATCATAGAGAAGTTACCGCCTTCTTGGAAGGATTTTAAGAATTACTTGAAGCACAAACGAAAGGAGATGAGTCTAGAAGACTTGGTTGTCCGACTCAGAATCGAGGAAGACAATCGGGGATCAGACAAGAAGCTTCTTGTGCAGGCAATGGCAAACATTGCTGAAGTTCCGGAGAGTTCTGACCGGAAGAGAAAATTCCAAGGAAATTCCCAGAAAAAGAAGGCTGCCGGGAAAGGAAAGTCAAGGGCGGGAGACCGCTGTCACAACTGTGACAAACCTGGTCATTGGGCCAGAGATTGTAGAGAGCCCAAGAAAAACAAGTTTCATGGGCAAGGTTCTGGCCATAACCAGAACAAAGGCAAGAACCGGGTGCAAAATGAAGTGCACCTAGCTGTTGATGATGTCCAGGGTATCAACAAGATGATCGATGACCTGTCGGACAAACAGGTGCCGATCGATCTAACAGATCTTGATCTCACTGCCGTCGTGTTCGAAGCCAACTTGGTGGACAACCCGAGGGAGTGGTTTGTTGACACTGGAGCTACTCGCCATATCTGTTCAGATAGGGCTGCCTTCTCGTCCTATACCCCAACTGAAGGACGAAGACTGTTTATGGGCAACTCAGCCACATCTCCAGTGGTTGGAATGGGGAAAGTTGTGCTGAAGATGACTTCAGGCAAAGAACTGACATTGACTGAAGTTCTGCATGTTCCGGAGATTCGCAAGAATTTGGTATCCGGTTCAGCTTTGGTCAAGAATGGGTTCAAGATAGTCTTCGAGGCTGATAGATTTTCTTTAACAAAGAGAGGATTTTATGTTGGAAAAGGTTACCTTGAGCAGGGCCTTTTCAAGATGAATGTAATGAATGTAATCCGCTCTGTTGTAATTGAAAATGAAAGCAATAAAAGTATTGAGAATTCTGTTTATTTGCTTGAGTATTCTAATTTGTGGCATGTCAGACTAGGACATGTAAATTATAATACTATTCGAAGATTGGTCAACTTGAACTTATTACCAACTTTTAAAGTTGAAAATGAACATAAATGTGGAATTTGTGTTGAGGCAAAACTAGTCAAACAACCGTTTCCTTCAGTGGAAAGAAACACCGCACCACTAGAACTTATTCACAGTGACATCTGTGATTTGAAGTTTGTGCAAACTAGAGGTGGGAAAAAGTATTTCATTACATTCATAGATGATTGCACAAAGTATTGTTATGTGTATTTACTAAGAAGTAAAGATGAAGCTCTAGGAGCGTTTACACATTACAAAACGGAAGTTGAAAATCAACTTGGAAAAAGGATAAAGGCTATCCGTAGTGATAGAGGTGGCGAATACAGAGCACCGTTTGATGAATTTTGTGCAAATTCAGGCATTATACATCAAACAACGGCCCCATATTCACCACAATCAAACGGAATAGCGGAGCGCAAGAATCGTACTCTTAAGGAGATGATGAATGCGTTGCTGATTAATTCAGGTTTACCTGAGAATTTGTGGGGGGAGGCGATCCTCTCCGCCAATTATATCCTTAACAAGATTCCCCACAAAAGTAGGAGTGAGACTCCGTACGAACTTTGGAAAGGTCAAAAGCCTTCTTACAAGTACCTCAAAGTGTGGGGGTGTTTGGCTAAGGTAGAAATACCCAAACCCAAACAAGTTAAGATAGGGCCTAAAACTATTGATTGCATATTCATAGGTTATGCACTTAATAGTAGCGCCTATCGATTTTTGGTACATAAATCAGAAATATCTGAGATTCATGAAGGTACTATCATGGAATCTAGAAATGCTTCATTTTTCGAGGATATCTTTCCAAGTAAGGAAAGAAATGAACAAGTTCCTCTCAAAAGAACATTTGATGAGTCTACGAGTAGTTCTAATCCCGGGGATGAAGAACCACGTCGTAGCAAAAGGGCAAGAGTTCCAAAATCATTTGGTCCCGATTATGTATCTTATACATTAGAAGGGGAGCCAAGGACGATTAAGGAAGCTATGTCCAGTCCAGATGCTCAACTCTGGAAAGAGGCTATCAATAGTGAAATCGAGTCTATTTTGCACAACCATACCTGGGAGTTGGTTGATCTTCCAAAGGGAAGTAAGCCTTTAGGCTGTAAATGGATTCTGAAAAGAAAGTATAAGGCTGATGGAACTATTGATAAGTATAAGGCCCGTTTGGTAGTCAAAGGATACCGACAAACAGAAGGTCTTGATTTCTTCGATACTTATTCTCCAGTAACGAGAATAACATCCATAAGATTATTCATCGCTATTGCTGCGCTGCATAACCTTGAGATACATCAAATGGATGTTAAGACTGCGTTTCTGAACGGAGAATTAGAAGAAGAAATATACATGGAACAACCCGAGGGGTATGTTGCTCCTGGAAAGGAGAAGAAAGTGTGTAAACTTGTAAAGTCGCTATACGGACTTAAACAAGCGCCAAAGCAGTGGCATGAAAAATTTGATAGCACAATGTTATCAAATGGTTTCAAGATCAACGAGTGTGATAAGTGCGTGTATGTTAGACAAACACATAACGCATACGTCATAGTGTGTCTATATGTAGATGACATGTTGATAATGGGTAGTAATCATGAAATTATCATGAATACTAAAGGAATGTTAAAGAAGAACTTTGACATGAAGGATATGGGACTTGCAGACGTCATCTTAGGGATTAAAATCCTGAGGACTTCTGAAGGACTAGTCTTATCACAATCTCATTACGTTGAGACGGTTTTGGAAAAGTTCCTTCCGAGTGATAGTGCACCAGTTAAGACGCCAGTGGACTTGAGCGTTCATTTACGCAAGAACCATGGCGAACCCGTATCACAGTTAGAATATGCTAGGGTCATTGGGAGTCTGATGTATATCATGAACTGTACTCGCCCTGATCTAGCTTATTCTATGAGCAAGTTGAGTAGGTTCACAAGTAATCCAAGTGAAGAGCATTGGAATGCTTTAACTAGAGTTCTTAAGTATTTAAAGTATACTAAAGAATATGGATTACACTACTCAAGATATCCAGCTGTAATAGAGGGATACAGCGATGCTAATTGGATATCAGACACGAACGACTCTAAGTCCACAAGTGGATACGTATTTACCGTTGGTGGAGGAGCAGTGTCGTGGAAATCTTCTAAGCAAACTTGCATAGCCCGTTCCACGATGGAATCAGAATTCATAGCTTTAGATAAAGCTGGTGAAGAAGCTGAGTGGCTAAGAAATTTCTTAGAAGATGTTCCCTGTTGGGAAAAACCTGTGCCTCCGATTTTGATTCATTGCGACTGTATGTCGGCAATTGGGAGGGCTCAGAGTAGTATGTATAATGGTAAGTCTAGACATATTCGTCGTAGGCATAATACTAATAAGCAGTTGATCTCTAACGGGATTATTTCCATTGATTATGTGAAATCAAAGGAGAATATTACAGATCCTTTGACGAAAGGATTGCATAGAGATCAAATATACTGCCTATCAAGAGGAATGGGGTTAAAGACTACAAATTAAGAATGGACACAGCGGTAACCCAACCATGTTGACTGGAGATCCCCAGATCATGGTTCAATGGGACAACTAAGTTGTGAAAATTCAGTGAGGCACTTAAGAGTTTAATGAACTCTAAACCATTGCCTAGGATAAAGAAGTGCAACCTGCAAGTTGTAGCAAAAGGTTAAGCAGGGCTTTTAATGATTCCTATACTGTCTAGATGAAGTGGAGTATGGCAGGATACTCTTAAATAGGAAGTCACCTATGTAAGTGTGAGGTGTAGGCCGCCTCAACATTGAGTAAAATGTAAACACTTCTGAAACCAAGAGGGGGTGCCACGGCCAAAATGGACCCAACCGTGAGAACTGAAAAACTGCTGAAAGTTTATTATGTGAATATTGTTGTCTAGATTTACACGAACGGCTGACCAATTCAAGACATCACGTTCATTGGAGAGCCTAGTAAATCCGATGATATTTCACTAGGAAAGGTTCAAAGCCAAAAGCTACCTCTTTTGATGTGATAAACTTTCAATTGAAATCTCAAGAGCATGCATTGCATTAATTTCATTCGTGTGGGGGATTGTTGGATAAAATGGTACAAATTGTGGTTGAGTACGAAATTCGAACGCCGTTAGTATCCGGGATACTTAAGATTATTGGATAATCTTAATCTACGTTCCGAGTAGATGAGTTTAGCATTTCGAATTTCTCTAATCGGAACGAATGAGAAATTAAGTGCTAAATTGAAGGGTTTGAATTGTGTATCCCATATTTTGATATAATTTTATTTAATATGTCATGCATATATCATGAATGACACAACACATTTTAATGAAAAATATGTCATGAATACATCATGAATGACATATGAGCACTTCAAGGTGGTGGAGCATCTTGGATGGCTAAGATTTGATCTTAGAAATGGATGGTGTGGATTGATTCTTATGGAAATGGATTTTGCCTATAAATAGCAACCATTCCAACCATTTTGAAACACACCAACTCAAAACACAACATATTTCTCTCTAAGTGTTCTTGAGTTTTATAAAATCATCTTCATCTTTTTCTTGAGATTTCAACAGTAAATTAAGTTCGTAGTTTTCTGAAATTGAAGTGGTTTAATCTTCAGAAAAAGAATATTGTTGTATCTTGGGACACTTATTGCAAGAACTCGTACCACCAAGGCGGGGCAATTTAGTGTTAAGGATAGAGAGTTCTCTCTCGCCTCGATATAATCTTTCTTTGTTATTATCAATTTGATACGTTTGTGAAGTTTTGAAACAACAAAGGGCAAGTCCATCAAATGCTTCGCGAATGGAAGTCTGAACTCAGTGAGCCCTCCCCAGCTTCTTCATTGGTGCAGGTAATCTTTTCATCACCAAAGTGCATAGATTTATACTTGCTTTGACATTTTACGGTGGCATGCAGTTGGATCTGAACAGGTGAGATTAAGTAATGTTAGCATGTGGCCAATGAATATTGACTTTTCTCAATCTCCAGATGGTTTTCTGTTCACAAGAATTAAGACTGCACATTTTAAATAGAGTTTTTTGTCGACAATGTTGTGTTTTCAATTTTCTGCCTTCATGTGTGTTTGTGTGAGGTCGTGGTTTTGTTACCCTATACACTTTGATTTTCACGCAACCAAAAGAGAGCTCGAATAAGGAAGTTGTTCGATAATAGGTATGTGCTTGTGCTTTCATGCTTGGCCATCCGTAGTAAATTTGTGGAGCAGTTTTAATGGGCTTCTGTAATTTTATTTAGACTACATCATGAAAATTGAAGAGACATGCATGCATTACTTTGAAAAGTCTCCAAACTCTAAGTTTTTAAAATGGATGGATAATCATTTTATAGGGAGGGATAATCAGTTGTGTTGTCTTTGTTCTAATGCAATTTATGTGTCTCTTGGGAATCATGATGAACCACTATCTGTGTCTCTTCCATGTTTACTTATTTCATTCGTGTGTTTTCCCGCAACACATCTGTAAGTCTAATATAGTCTTGTTTACATTCTTCTCTTATGAATTCTTACTTACCAATTGCGCTATTTTGTCGGAGGCAGGGTTTTATTATGTCCAATGGTCCTCAAGAACAAGGCTTCCACAATTAGATTAACATTTCAAGAACTGCCTGATTGGATACAAAACCTTGTTTTGCTTCGATCCCTGGTGGTTTTCGAGTGCAAGAGCATAAAATTATTATTTATTTCATTTACAGAGTTACCAAAATCATCCAACCAAGCCTGGTTAAGTTATAATGCGAAGAAATGACTGAGGCTAAAATGATCAAAAATCAGTGGAAGGCTTTGAGGTCGACAGTCGATCAACTTGGGATGATATATTGAAAATTTCATAGTTTAGTTTAGTTTTCCTGTTAAATTATGATCATGTAACTGTTTAGTTTGTGATTTGTTAACTTAGTTTAGTCGTACTTGGGTTCATTGCAAACCATGTTTGATATTAGCGCTACTTTCTGGACTTGATCTCAACATATTACTATATTTGGCTAATTCTCGTTGTTTAATTATTTGAATGTTCAGTTTCCATTTTCCACCATACCAAGGGAGTTACGTTGGATATAATCGTATCTCCATGTATTCTTTTTGAAGGATTATATACTTATGTAGATGTAGTCACCTGTTTTTTCTTCGCTGTTTATGATCACAGCCTTGTTAGGAATCTTAGTTCAAGCTCAGAATGGACATTTGAAAACAAACATTCAGAGTGGATATGGGAATTCAGGCCCCCAAGTCTATCTTACTTTACAACATGTGTATGTTGCAAAGGAGGTGGGAGATGAGATATCTGGTGCGTCCAACACGATTGCAAATTATGCATCTTCTCAGAAACATTAATTTGATAGTATTATTGAAATCATGACGCTCCTAACGAGTTAAGAGCGGGAATACGCTATAAAACTAGTACTAAAAATTGAAAACCACACTTCAAGAAAATAACAAGAAGGATTTTTCATTATAAGATACACACTTGTTTTTCGTCATTTGTTTGGGTGTTTATTGAATTGTAAAAAAGGTATTTTCGAGTATCCTTTATGAAGTTGATGAACATTATTATGTGATCAATTTTGATGGAGAAATCTACACTACAAGAAAATTGAGTATTGATAATGAAAATATATCTCATGACTTAAAATCGTGGTCTATAGTGGTCTAAGCCCACGGCTAACTTAGTCGTGATGGATGCTTCATATAGGGGAAAATTGCAAGATTGGTACCGTAAGTTGGCTTACACGTTTTTTTGATACCATAAGTTGGCTGGGTAGCAATTTTGGTACCTTATCTTGCAAAAATTCGCAATTTTGGTACAAATTGGCCGGAAAATTTTGAATTTGGCTGGAAAAGTTGTGATTTTGACTAAATTTGGGGATTTTGACTAAATTTGCTTATTTTGACTTAAATTGGGATTTTTTTTATTTAATTATAAACCAAAAATTATTTTCATTTTTTTTATAAATTACTCAAATTATAAAATAAAAAATTCAATATAAAATATCATTTTAAAATTTTTAATTAAATTAGTATATATTATTTAAATACATATTTACAAATAAATTCAAAAATATATTTTAATAAACTTTTTTTATTACAAATAATATTTTATTTAATAAATTAATTTCTAAAAAAATTAGTTATTTAATATATTATTTAATAAATTAAATAAAAAAAAGAAAAGAAAAGGGGGTGGGGGAGCCGTCTTCCCCACCACCCCCCCCCCCCCCCCCCCCCCCCCCCCCCCCCCCCCCCCCGCCGGCACACACAGTCGACTCTGTGTGTGTGTGTGTGTATACACTCAGTCGACTGTGTGTGTGTATACGCACACACATACACACTCAGTCGACTGTGTGTGTGTATATACACACACATACACACACACACAGTCGACTGTGTGTGTATATATACACACACACATATACGACTGTGTGTGTGTGTGTGTGTACACACACACACATAGCACACACAGTCACACATATACACACACACACATAGCACACACAGTCACACACATATACACATTACACACATCTATATTACACACACACGCATATATATATATATATATATATCTATTTTAACTATTTTTTTTTAAGTTTAATTTTTAAATATATATATATATATATAAGTATTTTTTAAGTTTAATTTTTATTTAAAAATTGGTATTAAATGTAAATTTAGAAATGTAAAAGGGGTAATATGGTAATTTCAGCAGTCAAATTGGGGATTGAGGGTAATTTGGTAAAAAATAGCCCTAAAATCAGTCAAAATCCCCAAATTTAGTCAAAATCGCAATTTTTCCAGCCAAATTCAAAATTTTTCGGCCAATTTGTACCAAAATTGCGAATTTTTGCAAGATAAGGTACTAAAATTCCTACCCAGCCAACTTATGGTATCAAAAAAATGTGTAGGCCAACTTACGGTACCAATATTGCAATTTTCCCCTTCATATAGCCACATTAAAGTTTGTCGTGATGAAAAAGAATGCTAGCTATTTTAAGCTCTAACTAGCCGTGGTGAAAAAAATATTAATCTAACACTTTTTTTAGATGACTAAAAGCCATGATTTTTATAATGAACAAAACATTGACCATGTCTATAAATCATGATAAATGTTTTGGCCATGCTTACAAATACCACGGCCAAAATCATAGTAAAGCTGTTGTCAATTGATTTTAACTATGGTAAAGAGAATTTTCACAATAGTATATTGTCATGGGTAATAATTTTTTTTTTTTTTTTGTAGTGCTAGTTCAATCAGGCGGTCATCAGGAAAATGCAACTAGGGACTACGGACTCTTCTCCAAATGATGTGTTGTTTGAGGATATTAGAAATGTAGTTCAAGCATTGCAAGAGATTATTTTTTTTCGTTTATTCATAGATTTGGTAATCAAGTGGCTCACAATATAGCACGTACTGAGATTTGATGATAGGGAAGCAGCGAACGGCATCTATGTAATTGCATCCGGGGCACCTATATGTATGATTTGAATATTGCTTTATTAATGATACTACCATTCATTATCGGCAAAAAAAGAAGAAAAAACACTATTGAGTGGAGAATCGACAATTGTTTTAGGGAAAAAAAAAAAAGCTGAAAGGAGTAACACAAGTGTGATTTTAATTGAAAATTTGCTTCCTAATTATTTCTAAAGTTTAAACAATTTAGTCTCTTTAATTACATAGAAATTATTGTATTTTTATAATTTAGAAAATTCATATTTTCTTTGCCATAATTTTCTTTCATAATGTTACTATATGCATGCAGTGACTTTCACTATCGTTTAATTACTGAAATAAAATTATGTCTCCTAATAAGTAGATATATGATACAAACTTGATAAAATTAATTAATGATATATCCTATTACTAAAATGAGGTTATTAAAGTAAGTTTTTTCCATAAAATATTGTATATACATAAAATGGACTTAGAATCCAATTACGATCTAAGGCTATGTTTGGTTATGTTTTGGGATGGTATTTTGGTGAGAATTATTGGTGAAAATTTTATGGGGACACGTGCAATTTTGATGGGATTATGTTTGGTTATGTTTTAGGAGTAATTTTTTGAGTGATTTTTTGGTAAGATAGTGTTTGCTTTTGTTTTCAGAGGGAACATAAATTACTGTAGTTGTCAAATCATGTAAGTTTTTGTCTGTCAATAATTAAAAGTTATAATATAATATTGAGATTGTAATAATTATTATATAGATAAATATATATGTATATATGTACAAATATATATGTATATATGTAGGTAATAGTAGTATATATAATATTGAGATTGTAATAATTAGTATAGAGATAAATATATATGTATATATGTAAGTAATAGTAGTGTATATATATATATAAGTAATAGTAGTTATTATATATACTTAAAAGAAAAGTTTATATATATACACACATATATATATATATATATATATTTAATTACAAAATTATATTTAATTTATGAAAATTAAAAAAAAAATTGAAGACAACATTCAAATGTCGTCTTCAATTTTTTCATTTTTATTTTTTTATTTATAATATGTCGTCTTCTAATTATATAAATAAATATATATATAGAAAAAATTATATTTAATTACAAAATTATATTTAATTTACGAAAATTATATAAAAATAAGAAAATTGAAGACGTTCAATTTTCTTTTTTTTTTATTTATGAACAGTGAAGACAACATGGCACATGTCGTCTTCACTGTTCATTTTTATTTATTTTTTTAATTATGAAGAAGACATTTTATATGTCGTCTTCTAATTATATGTATAAAAAATAATATATATATATATATAGAAAAAATTATATTTAATTACAAAATTATATTTAATTTACGAAAATTAAAAAAAATGAAAATTGAAGATGACATTTCAAATGTCGTCTTCAATTTTCTTTTTTTTTATTCATGCACAGTGAAGATGACATTTTATATTTATGTTAAAATAAAATAAAATAAAATAATAAAAATATATATATATATAGTGTGTTAGAGAGAGAGAAAGTGAGAGAGTGAAAGAAAGAGAGGAGAGAGAATCTGTCAGATAGAGTGAGAGAGTGAGAGAAAAAGAGGAGAGAGTGTGTGTCAGAGAAACAGGGAGCACAATCATTATTTTTTTTTGACCAAAAATTGACAACTTTCTTGGTGAAATATTGTGTGATCTAAACATAACTTGGCCAAAAATTCGGACGAAAATGGGCTTGAAAACATAACCAAACATAGCCTAAATGTTAGTGTTGTGCTCGGTATCTTGTGATGGGGTTTTGCCTTTATTTGATATTATATGTTTATGTTTCGGTACTTATGTGAGTTTGTTTTATTGCTTGTATGTTCTTTGTTCAGTTTCTAGTTCTGCTGCAAATATCTCTGCTAGTATAAATTCCATACCTATGTTGAATGACACAAATTTTAAGGCACGTCAAGAGAATTTGTTGATCACTCTCGGAGTCATGAATCTAGACATTGCATTCAGGGTTCCCAAACCCGTCGATCTCACTGATAAGAGTACCTATGATGCAAAGAGAGAAATGGAAAAGTGGGAGATGTCTAATCACATTAGTCTAATAGTCATAAAACGTGTCATCACAGAATCATTCAGGGGCTCTATATTTGGAGATACAGGTAAAGAATTTCTTGAGGACCTCGATAAAAGGCTTGCTGAGAATGAAAAGGTTGAATCTGGTACAATCTTTGCAAACCTTATCTCAATAAGTCATAAAGGCACTGCAGATAAAGCACCCTTGAAGAAGCAACAAAAGGAACCAAATCAGGATAGTTGTTCCTTCTGTGGTGCTTCAGGTCATGGAAAGAAGTAGTGTACCAGCTGCCTTGCTTGGCGTGCTGAGAAAGGTATGCATCTTTGTTTAGTTTTTTCTGAGGTTAATTTAACTTCGGTACCTAGACACACATGGTGGATAGACTCTGGTGTAACCACTCACATCAGTGTGTTAATACAAGGTTTTCTACATTGTTGAGAGCCCAATGATGGTGACAGACGCATCTATGTTGGCGATGGCAAGACGACTGAAGTAGAGGCAATAGGACATTTTAGATTATTACTTAGAACTGGATTTTATTTGAATTTGACTGAGACTTTCGTTGTACCATCTTTTAGACGAAATTTAATTTCTATTTTTGCATTAGACAAATTCGATTATTCTTGTTCTTTTGGAAATAGAAAATTTGATCTTTTTCATAATTCAAAACCGGTTAGGTTTGGTTCCTTGTCGGTTTTATGATAATCTATACTTGTTAGATACTATTGCCTCATTGGATGAATCCTTGCATGTTAGTACTCGAGGTGTGAAGCGAAAATTAACTAGCGAGAATTCAGCTTCGTTGTGGCACAAGCGATTAAGTCATATCTCCAAAAAGAGAATAGAGAGACTTGTGTCCGACGGTATTCTCGATCCCCTTAATTTCAATGATTTTGATGCATGTGTTAACTGTATCAAGGGGAAACAAACAAATGTTAGGAGATTTGATGCCAACAGGAAAGTAGAGGTCTTAGAACTTGTTCACATGGATATTTGTGGACCATTCCCTTCTGCTTCTTGGAATGGTCAACAATATTTCATCACGTTCATAGACGACTATTCAAGATATGGCTATCTTTATCTCATTCATGAAAAATCGCAATCACTGGACGTGCTCAAAAATTACAAAGTTGAAGTTGAAAATCAACTCAGCAAAATAACCAAAAACTTTAGATCTGACCGTGGTGGTGAATACTACGGTAGATATAACGGTTCAGGTGAACAATGTCCCGGTCTATTTGCGAAATTTCTAGAGGAATGCGGTATCGTTCCTTAGTACACTATGCCAGGGTCTCCGACCATGAATGGTTTTGCTAAGAGACAAAACAGAACACTTAAGGACATAGTGAGGAGTATGATCAGTCATTCTACCTTACCTCAATCACTCTAGGGAGAATCTCTAAAGACCGCGGTGTATATACTCAATCGAGTGCCAACTAAGGCAACTGCAAAGACCCCTTATGAGCTTTGGACATGTAAGAAGACAAGTATAAAACACTTACACATTTGGGGATGTCCAGCTGAGGCAAGGCCCTACAGGCCAAATGAAAAGAAACTGGGCTCCAGAACTGTCAGTTGTTACTTTATTGGATACTCTGAGAGATCTAGGGGTTACAAGTTTTATGATCCCACTACCAAGTCTATTTTTGAGACTGGTAATGCCCGATTCTTTGAGGATGTTGAGTTTGCGGGGGGTGAAAGGACTAATGAGTTTGTCTTTGAGGAAAAATATGTAGATATTCCTAACTTTCTATTGATAATGATCAGGATCAAGCTTCCATACCTGACATTATTCAAGAACTAACTCCGGATCAAGACAATATCAATCAACTCCCTGTTCAGGTCATTCCAGAAGAACAAACTCTAGAACCTCAAGAACCAATGCCAGTAAGGAGATCCACTAGAGAGAGAAGGAACACAATTCCGGATGATTATATTATGTTTCTTCAAGAACATGACTTTGATATTAGAGTGATGGAAGATGATCCAATCAATTCTCGTCAAGCTATGGAAAGTACTAACTCTCAAAAGTGGATCGATGCATGAATGAAGAGATAAAGTCCATGATGGACAATCATGTGTGGGACTTGGTTCCATTTCTAGAAGGTGCAAAATCTATTGGTTTCAAATTTAAGACCAAAATGGATTCCAAAGGCAATGTTGAAAGGTACAAAGTACGTCTTGTTGCTAAGGGCTTTACACAGAAAGAAGACATCAATTATAAAGAGACTTTCTCTCTGGTTTCATCGAAAGACTCTTTCAGGACAATAATGACATTGGTGGCACATTTAGATCTTGAGCTACATCAAATGGATGTTAAGACTGTGTTTCTCAATCGTAACATTGAAGAGACGATTTATATAGTGCCACCAGAAAACTTTGTATTGGGAGATTAAAAAAAAATGGTTTGCAAATTAAAGAAATCCATCTATGGGCTTAAGCAAGCATCTCGTCAATGGTATCACAAGTTCCATCAAGTTATCACCTCATTCGGTTTTGAGATGAATATTGCAGATGGTTGTGTATACCAAAAGTTCAGTGGAAGTAAGTATACCTTTATAATCTTGTATATCGATGATATATTTCTTTCCACCAACAATATAGGCATGTTGTGCGAAACCAAGAAATTTCTAGTTAAGAACTTTGAGATGAAAGATCATGGTGACGCCTCTTTTGTATTAGGGATCCAGATATATCGAGATCAATCTTGGGGTATTCTTGGATTGTCACAAAAGAGGTATATCAAGAAAGTTCTTCAGAGATTTAGCATGCAAGACTATAAACCAGGAGACACCCCTGTTGCTAAGGAGATAAGTTTAGTTTAAGTCAATGCCCCAAAAGTGACTTTGAAACTAAGGAAATGCAAAAGATTCCTTATGCTTCGGTTGTAGGGAGTCTAATGTATGCTCAGGTATGTACGCGTCCGGATATTGCGTACATTGTTGGGATATTAGGGAGATCACTGGAAAGCAACCAAATGAGTCATGCGGTATTTACAAAGAACAAAGGAATACATGCTCACATACAAGAAATCAGATTGATTGGAGATCATAGGCTATTCTGATTCTGATTTCGCTGGATACGTTGATAGTAAAAGATCCACTTCGGGTTATGTCTACCTGCTTGCTGGAGGAGCCATTTCATGGAAGAGTGCTAAACAGACAATCGTAGCCTCCTCCACCAATGCAGCAGAGTTCGTAGCGTGTCATGAGGCATCCAATCATGGAATATGGCTGAGGAACTTTATCACTGGGCTACGGATTTTAGATGGTATAGAAAGACCACTTAAGATATTTTGTGACAATAGGTCTGCAATGTTGTATTCCAACAACAATAGGAGCTCGACGAAGTCTAAATATATAGAAATCAAGTTCTTAGTTGTGAAATAAAGAGTTCAGAGTGGGCAGATGTCTATAAAACATATAGGTACAAACTCTATGGTTGCGGATCCTCTTACTAAAGGGTTACCACCCAAGGTCTTTCATGAGCACACTACTCATATGGGTATGGTAGCACTTGAGGATATTCAGTTTTAGTGGGTGTTTGTGTCTTTTAGTTGCTTTTGGTTGTAGACATTTGCATTTGGTTATTTAGTTTATGGTTTATAGTTATTTGGATTATGGTTATGAATATTTTAGTTAATCTCTGAACGTGTTTAAATGATCTCATCAAGGTTTAAGGGAGGACCAGTTGAAAATATGCATGCTAGGATCCCATGGCATGTAATTTTCATGCTACACATCCGTACTTGATCCATGTCATTTGGTTATATCAATATACATGACCATTGATAGGTTTAGTCACGATTATATGTGATGAAAGCCACTTTGATCCTATGTTGGTACAATTGATGGACTAGATTGTTTGGGAAATTGCTTAAGGTAATGATGACGAAATTTGGAGAACTCATAATGTTATTTAATAGATGGTTATAAGGTGACACATATAGCCCAAGTGGGATATTGTTGGATTTAGAATCCAATCTATATATGGGCAATATGTGAAAGTTATGTATTAATTGTCATCATATAATTGAGCCAAGATTATGTGATCAATTAAGATATATGGTATTTTGGATTCTAAAGTAATTAAAGAAAGTATGAGATTTTAAGGGATATTATGTGTAGAAGCCAATTATTTTATTTCCTCTTTTATGATCGGCTAAATTGGAAATAAGAATAATAACTTATTATAAAAGGGTTGTGGTCCCCAAATCATACGTATCGTTCTATTCTTCTGTTCCCCATCTTCAGAGAGAATTGAGAGACTCAAAGAGAAACTCAAAGAACTACGTATTGATTTGGAAAATTCAGGTACCTATTGATTTGGAAGACTAACCGCGAAAACTCAAGAATTAATCTGATATGGCTGATTCAGGTACGCTTCCGCTTTTCGTTCTTTGATTTTTTATGATTGAACATGAACGTTCTTGGGATTGGTGAAGGATTTCACCGGTTAAAATTTAGTTCTAACAACACATTGCTGTTATAAATTTCTGCGAAATAATAACGAACAAGAACTGTAAGAACTTAAATAAACTGAAATCGTAAGAATGAATAATCGAGGCGAGAGAACACTCTCTTTCCTTAACATAAAATTGTCCCGCTATAGGTGGTACGGGTTTATGCAACAACATCCCAAGATACAACAATTAATTTTTGAATTACGAACCACTTCTAATTCAGAAACTCAAACGAACTAAAGAACAACATGAACTTTTTAGAGAGAAGATTATAAGATATGAAATGCTTTGATTTTGGTGTGAAAAATCATACTAAGGAGGAGCCTATTTATAAGCTAGAAATTCAGACAAAACATTAAAAACGAAATAAATTCTGCCTTTAGAATTATATCTGTAACAGTAGAAATAATTTTACCTGTTACAGATGGGTGACTGTTTCACTGCTGCAGTCAAAACAGTCTTTCTAGAAGCAGGTTAAAAAATGAACGAAAAAGTGGCCAACTTTTCCTTCAAAAATGTTTTTTATGTTTAGCAATTTCAGTTGTTGGATTTTTCATGTAAGGGAAATTTCTAAGCCTAAATTAATTAAAAACAATTCAATTAAATTTGGCCCAAAATGATAATACATTTGAGCCCACAAGCCCAAACTACACAAGCTCAAGATCAAGCCTAGGCCCACTACCCACGGACCTCGGACCCCGGACCCAGACTCGGATCCAATTCCAAGCCCGAGCCCGGTCTAGTCCGGTCTGGGAGGGCAGAAGGACGGTGGCGGCGGCGCGCACACGTGTGGTGAAACTGACCATGGCTAGGTCCTTTCCCTTTGCGAAACCCACCAAGGTGAGAAGATCCAAAGGGCTAACCCTTTGCCTTAAGGTAATTGCATACAAACCCATTCAACTTATGGTTTTAATACAATGTGGGATTACCACATTCAAACACCCCACTTTAACACTTAATTTCTCATTCGTTACTACTTGGATTGAGAAATTTGAAATGCTAAACTTATCTACTCACGACGTAGATTAATATTATTCAATAATATTTCGTATCCCAGATACGTATAGTGTTCGAATTTCGTACGCAAAAGTGGTGTTCACATATTTTTCATACACACAATATCCAACAATCCTCCACAAGAATGGAATGAATGCAATGCATAATCTCTAAAAGTTCGGTTGAAAATTTATCACATCAAAAGAGGTAGTTTTTGACTTTGAACCTTTCTTAGTGAAATACCATCGGATTTACTAGGCTGCCCAATGAACGCGATGTCTTGAATTAGTTAGCCGTTCGTGTAAAACCAAACAATGATACTCAAATGATAAATTCTCTGAGCTGTCTTAGTTCTCACTGTTGGGTCCATTTTGACTGTGGCACCCCATCTTGGATTCATAAGTGTTTACATTTTACTCAATGTTGAGGCGGCCTACACCTCACACTTACATAAGTGACTTCCTCATTAAGAGTATCCTGCCATACTCCACTTCATTCTAACAATGTAGGAATCATTAAAAGCCCAGCTTAACCTGCTACAATTTGCAGGTCGCACTTCTTTATCCTAGGCAATGGGTTTAGAGTTTATTAAACTCTTAAGTGCCAAACTGAATTTTCACAACTTAGTTATCCCATTGAATCATGATCTTAGGATCTCCAGTCAACATGGTTGGGTTTCTGCTGTGTTGGTTCTTAATTTGTATTCTTTAACCCCATTCATCTTGATAGGCAGTATCCTTGATCTCTAGGCATTCCTTTCGTCAAAGGATCTGGAATATTCTCCTTTGATTTCACATAATCAATGGAAATAATCTCGTTAGAGATCAATTGCTCAATGGTATTGTGCCTACGACGAATATGTCTAGACTTACCATTGTACATACTACTCTGTGCCCTACCAATTGCCGACTCGCAATGAATTAAAATGGGAGGCACAGGTTTTTCCCAACAGGGAATATCTTCTAAGAAATTTTGTAGTCATTCAGCTTCTTCACCAGCTTTATCTAAAGCGTATGAATTCTGATTCCATTGTGGAACGGGCTATGCAAGTTTTCTTAGAAGAATTCCACTATACGCTCTTCCACCGACGGTAAATACAAACCCACTTATGGACTTAGAGTCGTTAGTGTCTGATATCCAATTAGCGTCACTGTATCCTTCAATTACAGCTGGATATCTTGAGTAGTGTAATCCATAACCTTTAGTATACTTTAAGTACTTAAGGACTCTAGTTAAGGTATTCTAATTCTCTAAAGTAAGATTAGTAGTAAACCTACTCAACTTGCTCATAAAATAAGCTAGATCAGGGCGAGTACAGTTCATGACATACATCAAACTCCTAATGACCCTAGCATATTCTAACTGTAATACGGGTTCGCCACGGTTCTTGCATAGATGAATGCTCAAGTCCACTGGCATTTTGACTGGTGCACTATCGCCAGGAAGGAATTTTTCCAAAACCGTCTCAATCTAATGAGATTGCAATCAGA
This sequence comes from Buddleja alternifolia, assembly GCA_019426215.1. Lineage (NCBI taxonomy): Eukaryota > Viridiplantae > Streptophyta > Magnoliopsida > Lamiales > Scrophulariaceae > Buddleja > Buddleja alternifolia. The sequence goes on along the minus strand of CM033392.1, from coordinate 44,851,643 downwards.
CTAGTCCTTCAGATGTCCTTAGGATTTTAATCCCTAATATAACATCTGCCAACCCCATACCCTTCATGTCAAAGTTCTTCTTTAACATTCCTTTAGTATTCATGATAATTTCATAATTACTACCCGTAATCAACATATCGTCTACATATAGACATACCGGGACATAAGCATTATGTGTTTGTCTAACATACATGCACTTGTCACATTCGTTGATTTTGAAACAGTTTGACAAGATCGTGTTATCAAATTTTTCATGCCACTGTTTTAACGCTTGTTTAAGTCCATATAATGACTTCACAAGTTTACATACTTTCTCCTCCTGTCCAGAGGTAACATACCCCTCGGATTGTTCCATGTATATTTTTTCATCTAATTTACCATTTAAAAACACAATCTCAACATCCATTTGATGTATCTCAAGGTTACACAGTGAGGCAAAAGCGATGAATAATCTTGTGGATGTTATTCTCATTCTCGGAGAATAGGTATCGAAGAAATCAAGACTTTCCGTTTGTCGGTATCCTTTGACTACCAAACGAGCTTTGTACTTATCAATAGTTCCATCAATCTTATAATTTCTTTTCAGAATCCATTTACAGCCCAAAGGCTTACATCCCTTTAGAAGATCAACCAATTCCCAGGTATGGTTGTGTATAATACACTCGATTTAACTATTGATAGCCTCTTTCCAGAGTTGAGCATCTGGACTGGACGTAGCTTCCTTAATCGTCCTTGGTTACCCTTCTAATGTGTATGGCACAAAATCAGGACCATATGATTTTGGAACTCTTGTCCTTTTGCTATGATGCATTTCTTCATCCCCATGATTAGAACTACTCACAGAAGCATCATGTGTTCTTTTAAGAGGACCTTGTTCATTTATTTCCTTACTTGGAAAGATATCCTCAAAAAATGAAGCATTTCTAGATTCCATTATAGTACCTTCATGAATCTCTGAGATTTCTGACTTATGTACCAAAAATTGATATGCATTATTGTTAAGTGCATAACCAATGAATATGCAATCAATAGATTTAAGACCTATTTTTACTTGTTTGGGTTTGGGTACTTCTACCTTAGCCAAACACCCCCCCACTTTTATGTACTTGTATGAAGGTTTGTGACCTTTCCAAAGTTCGTACGGAGTCTCACTCCTACTTTCGTGAGGAATTTTCTTAAGGATATAATTGGCAGAGAGTATCGCCCCCCCCCCCCCAAAATTCTGAGGTAACCCAAAATTAATTAGCAACATATTCATCATCTCCTTAAGAGTATGATTCTTACGCTCCGCTATTCCGTTTGACTGTGGTGAATATGGGGCCGTTGTTTGATGTATAATGCCAGAATTTGCACAAAATTCATCAAATGGTGCTCCGTATTTGCCACTTCTATCACTACGGATAGCCTTTATCATTTTCCCAAGTTGATTTTCAACTTCTGTTTTGTAATGTGTAAAAGCCTCAAGCGCTTCATCTTTACTTTTGAGTAAATACTCATAACAATACTTTGTGCAATCATCTATGAATGTAATGAAATACTTTTTCCCACATCTAGTTTGCACAAACTTCAAATCACAAATGTCACTTTGAATAAGTTCTAGATGTGCGGAGTTTCTTTCCATAGAAGAAAACAATTGTTTGACTAGTTTTGCTTCATCACATATTTCTCATTTGTGTTCATTTTCAACATTAAAAGTTGGTAATAAGTTCAAGTTAACTAATCTTCGAATTTTACATGTCCTAGTCTAACATGCCATGAATTAGAATACTCAAGCAAATAAACAAAATTCTCAGTACTTTTATTGCCACTGATTTCAATTACAAGAGAGCAAATTACATTCATTTTGAAAAGGCCCGACTCAAGGTAACCTTTTCCTACATAACATTCTCTCTTAGTCAAAGAAAACCTATCAGCCTCGAAGACTATCTTGAACCCATTCTAGACCAAAGCTGATCTCGAAACCAGATTCTTGCGAATCTCCGGAGCATGCAGAACTTCAGTCAACTTCAGCTCTTTATCTGAAGTCATCATTAGAACAACTTTCCCCATTCCGACAGCCGGAGACATGGCCGAGTTACCCATAAACAGTCTTCGTCGTTCAGTGAGGGTATATGACGAGAAAGTCGCCCTATCTGAACAAATATGGCGAGTAGCTCCATTGTCAATGAACTACTCCCTCGGGTTGTCCACTAAATTGTCTTCGAACACGAAAACAATGAGATCAAGATCCATCAGATCGATTGACACCTAGTTATTAGACAGGTCGTCGATCATCTCATTCATGCCCTGGACATCATCAACAGCTAGGTGCACTTCATTTTGTACCTAGTTCTTGCCTTTGTTCTGGTTTTGACCCGAACCTTGCCCTTGAGACTTATTTTTCTTGGGCACTTTGTAGTTTCTAGCTCAATGACCAGGTTTGTCATAGTTGTGACAGCGGTCTCCCGACCTTGACTGTCTTTTCCCAACAGCCTTCTTCTTCTGGGAATTTCCTCGGAATTTCCCTTGGAATTTTCTTATCCGGTTAGAACTCTCCGGAACTTCCGCAATGTTCGTCATTGCCTGCACAAGGAGCTTCTTGTCAGAACCCCGATTGTCCTCCTCAATTCTGAGTCGGAAAACCAAGTCTAAAAGACTCATCACCTTCCTCTTATGTTTTAGGTAGTTCTAGACATTCCTCCAAGAGGGCGGTAGCTTCTCTATAATAGAAGCTACCAGGAAGGATTCACTCAGAGCCATATTCTTCTCATGAACTTCATGTATGATTATTTGAAGCTCTTGAACTTAGCTCGTTACGGACCTAGAGTCCACCATTTTAAAGTCTAAGAATTTCGCGACCACGAACTTCTTCAGTCTAGCGTCCTCAGTTCTATACTTCATGTCCAATGCCTCCCAAAGGTCTTTGGCAGTCTTCACTGATAGATATACGTTGTAAAGCGAATCATCTAATCCACTGAGTAAGTAATTCCTACAAAGGAAATCACCATTGATCCAAGCATCATATGTCATCCTCCGTTGATTATCAATTGACTCAGTAGGGACATAGGGAACATCTTCCCTTAAAAACCTAGCCAAGTTCAATGTAGTGAGGTAAAACAACATCTTTTGTTGCCACCTCTTGAAGTCAGCCCCGCTGAACTTCAACGAATTTTTAGCTTGAGCAGGTATAACAGGATTAACTGGTGGAACAAATGAACCAGAACCAGGACCGAAAGCTTGACCAAAACCGGAACTAGGACCAGAACCTGGAGCAAAATGGGTACCTAATCCGGAACCAGGACCATAACCACTGGAACCAGCACCCGGGCCAAATCCGAAGTCAAGGGTAGTGGCAGCATCATCACGGGCACCAACAACACCAATATTCGCCATTTTCAGAAATTCGATTCAACAGAAATGAGCAACAAAGAATTTTGCATTAAGTTTATTGTTATAATTTTTTGCCAAACAATAACGAACAAGAACTTTAGGAACTTGAACTAACTGAAATCATAAGAACGAATAATCGAGGCGAGAGAACACTCTCTTTCCTTAACGCAAAACTATCCGCTACAGGTGGTACGAGTTTATGCAATATCATCCTAAGATACAACGATTAATTTCTGAATTATGAACCGCTTCTAATTTAGAAAAACGAACTCAAGAACAACTTAAACTTTTTTAGAGAGAAGATTATAAGATATGAAATGGCTTGATTTCGATGTTAAAAATCATATTGAGGAGCAGCCTATTTATAGGCTTGAAATTTAGACAAAATATTAAAAACGAAATAAATTCTGCTTTCGAATTATATATGTAACAGCAGAAATACATCTTCCTGTTACAGATGGGTGACTGTTTGACTGCTGCAGTCAAAACAGTCCTTCTAGCAACATGTTCAAAAATGAACAAAAAAGTGGCAAGCTTTTTCTTCAAAAAACGTTTTTTGTGTTTATCAATTTCAGTAGTTTGGATTTTTCATGTAAGGGAAATTTCTGAGCCCAAAAGCCCAAACCCTAGGCCCAGGCCCACAGATCCGGACTTGAGCCTTGTCCGGATCGGGCTGGCAGACGGCCGGCAGCGGCGGCGTGTGTGTGGTGAAACGAACTATGGCTAGGTCTTTCCTTCTACAAAACCCACAAAGGTGAGAAGACCCAAAGGGCCAACCCTCTACCTCAAGATAATTATATATAAACCCATTCAACTTATGATTTTAATACAGTGTGGGATTACCACATTCAAACACCTCATTTTAACACTTAATTTCTCATTTGTCACTACTCCGAATCGAGAAATTCGAAATGCTAAACTTATCTACTCACGATATAGATTAATATTATTCAATAATATTTCACATCCAGAATACGTATGATGTTCGAATTTCATACACAAAAGTGGTGTTCACACACTTTTCGTACACACAATATCCAACACACATAGCCGTTACCGTTTTGCAAAAATTTATAGCTGTTAGGTTCATCCTTATTCATTACACGGCATTTGGCTGAGCCTATAACAATGCAAGGACTTCTGAATTTATTGCAACGAACCTGCATTAACTATGTAGCGACTTTTAAGTTGGATCCAGCTTTTTGAGAAACAAATGTGAGGTCCAACATTTTTCGTGTTTTAGAGTGCCTATTCATAATAGTTTTTAGAACTCTGAATTCAAACACAATCACAAGTTTAAATTATTGGAATACTATGAAAAGAAATTTTGTAAAGAACCAAGTCCCGCATTCCTACCTTTTACGGTAAGAGTATTTTGTTATTTTAAAGTTGGGTTAACTAAACTAACTACGACTCCGCTTATTTATCGTGTAATTAAAGTCCAATCCATTTATTTTGAACACATAACAAATACCTCTTTTATAATAAAATCTTACAATTAGCCCTTTTCGTCAAAAGACTAACGGAATTTGCAGACATCATCAAAAAAATATTTTCTAAATTTCCTATTTTTCCCTTGAAGGGATGAATGTAATTTTCATATGACAAATGATGTAATTGTAACTTTCAATTTAGTCTTAAATCTATGATTTCCTAAAAAACTTGTTAACATGAACTTCAAATTCGGATTTATGCCAAATTATTTCTTAGAAAATGAAAAACAAATAAAAAAATTTGGTTTATTTTAGGAGCAATATCATAATTAATTCAGTCCAGATAAATCTAAATTATTAAGTTGCCAAAAAATTATGAAACCAATTACTAAATTACATTTTTTTGAAAGAAATTGTTATAATAAAAATAATTAAAAAGTTACTATGGAAAAATATAAAAGAAGGAAAAAAAAAGGGAAAAATAGTAGCAGAAGTTAGTCGTAGGGGATGAATGTAAGGTTTTATTATAAGAGAGGGATGACTGTTAATATCCAATAAAGCGGGCTGCATTGTAATTACACAAAATAAGAAAGATGTTAATGTAATTAATATTTTTTATTTTTTGTAAAACAAGGGTAAGATTAACATTTACAATTTACGTCACGTTTGAGTAACCCGTTTAGTCAGACAGACTGTACCGTGATTATAATAAAAAGAGGGGCAATTAGTTTTATTGATTAACCTTTAAAGTGATAAATTGTTCTAAACTTGAATTTTAATTGGATTGAGCCTGCTTCTTTTGAACTCCAAATCAATAAGAACTTTCATTGCAGCCATTGATATGAGAATTATTTGTCGAATCAAATAAATTTCCTAAGTATATGGTTATAAATATCTCAAAAGTAAAGGAAACATGTGGTTACTCCTCAGCCACCAAAATCCAATTTCCCCAGGGTCAAGCCACAAGGAGGATTTTCTTTGTAGCTGAATTGACAGAGCTGACTAAGTCAAGCATAACAAATTTGACCAAAAAACAAAAAATGATCTCGTAGCTAATTTTTCAACTAATTAATACTTCTGCTTTAGTATTTCCTTTAAGCTTAAAGAATCCATATCATTCTATATCATTTAAGTGGCTATGCAATCAAATAGCTTACTAGCCGTTAAATAATATATGATAGTATTATTATTTCATTTTGTGGCATTATATACATATCCAATGATTTATATACAGATGTTGGATTCCACTAAAATAAATGACATAAAAATAAACCAAAAAAACTTGCTATCTTAATAGTGTTTGGCATGTCTTGTCGACTAAAATTGATAGTTTAATGTCACAGACATAGCCTCAATACTAACGTCTCGTGCGGCACTTAGCTTCGCTCTGCCTCTTGCGTGACTCGTGCTAAGTCAGACTCGCCCACTCGTGTTCGTGTGCTAAGGGAATTTGGCAAAGACCACAAGAAAGCTTAAAGAAAACTTTAATGCTTGTATTGCTCTAAACTTCTTGGATACAACTTTCTTGGGTGCTTATAAATGAACTTCTACCACCTATTTATAATGATCCACTTCCTCAATGGACAGTTGAGATCATCTTGATCCTACGGCTATAATCTATCATCTAGATTATTCCACTAGATATTTACAATGGAGAATTCTAAATAACTCTACCTACTCATTCTCTACATAATTCTAGAGAATTCTACCATTCTCTACACAATTCTATCGACTACTATATATACAAGGTAATGTGGCTCTAGGGACTTTTGGAGCCTCATTTGGTGAGAGGAGTTCTTGAAAACTCCCAGGGTGTGATATTCTCCCCCACCTAATCTAACGACGTCCTCATTGTCGTGCAATGTTGTCTCTCGGCTTGCCCGATCGTCCCTCCACCTCATGCTTGTTAGACACTCTTGCCGCCTAAGGGTTTGATCTTGCCGGGGTTTCTGCTTGTCTTCGTCTGCATAATCTTTCCACTATCCCGCGGTTACCTTGACTCGCGTGGATTCTTCTCGCAAGATTCCACGGATGGTGTCTTCACACTCGGCTTCGGCCTATCCTTCGCATCCTTGATGAGTTGGATGGCCGACAAATACATGGGCTTTGCCTTAACCCCTTGGTTGCTCCCGATTGTAGGCACTATGCCTGGCGAACCCTTGTCCAAAATCCATATACAATCGAAAATAGGCATTGGAATAGCGCATACCTTGCGTAGAAAATCCAAGCCTAACACGACCTTGTAGTCGTCCAACTCGGCTACCAAGAAGTCCATTCGTCCCTTCCATGGCCCGATAGTTGTCTCTACCTTACATCAGAATTCACTGTCTTGACCCATCCTTCGCCTTGTGTGACCTTGAGGCCCAACCTCTTCGCCTCCTCCGTGGTCATGAAATTGTGCGTAGCTCCGGTGTCCACCATCGCTTTAGCAGTCCGCTCGTTGATGTGCGCCTCCACGTACATCAACCTCTTGCTTGATGCGGTTGGCGTCGACTCCTCTTTAACGGCATTTTGAAGTTGCACCGCCCCTGAACGCTTTGGCCCCTCCTCTGAGCCTTCATTGGGTTCTTCAATATATTGACGTTGAGTTACCTCGCGTTTCTCCATGATCACGTGCAAGGTTCCGAGCTTTGGACAATCTTTATACGAAGGTGGCCCTTTGCAAACGTAGCATCCCTGCTTCAGCACAAAGGACTGCTTCTTGGCCTCATAATCCTTTCGGCCCGACGAGCTCCCCGAACTCGCCCCTTTGTAATGTGCTTTGTGGGTTTGGTCATCCTCGTGATGTTTGCCTCTCCCACCAATGTCGGTGCTGTCCCTCTCACGTCCCTTATAATTTGATTGAAACTCGCTTAGGGACTTGGCAGCGCGATTGCCTCATCTACCGTGTGGATGCCCCGTTGATGCAACTCTTGCTTTGCCCAATTTTGTAGTCCGTCCACAAAGTAGAAAAACAGGTCATAATCGCTCATGTTTGGTATTTAAAGCATAAGAGTTGTAAATTCTTCGACATAGTCCCGGATAGTGTTCTTATGCCGCAACTCCCGTAACCTCTTTCGAGTTTCGTAAACGACATTCTTCGGATAAAAGTGCCGTTTGAGCTCACGTTTGAAGTCTTCCCAACACTGAATCTTACACAAACCTTTCCCGATATCGGTATGCTTCCTATGCCACCATAACATCGCGGTATCGGTAAGGTAGAGGGTAGTCGTCCGTACTTTCGATTCCTCGTCGGTTAAGTTGAGCCCCTCAAAGCACAACTCCATTTGCCACAAGAAGTTCTCAACTTCCTTGGCATCTCTCCTGCCATCGAACCCCTTCGGCTTAGGGTGGTCCACCTTTGGACCTGACATCACGATGCTAGCCCCGCTAGCCATGGCCTTCTTGCACAAGGCAACGACTTCACGCATCTCCTCAACCATCACTTGTAATGCTCTCATAGCATCCTCAAGCCTAACAAGATGTTCTTCCTGAACGGTGTTAGTGTCAAGGCAAGATCGGACGTCCGCCTTAATTAACCCAATCTCTACGAGAACGTGGTGCTCCAACGTCTCGATTGTGTGCTCCACACATTCAAGTCGCTCGCCCATCTCCGCGACGACTCCCACGACACCACTCTCAAGTGGTCGGCTTGCATCCCTCGTCATCCTCGGGTGGGGCAGAATGGCCTCCCTACTAAGCTCCCCTAACAACCCTGAAGTAGCCTCGCTTGCCATTACCCGAACACTTCCACACGCAGCACCTTTGCCCAACCGGGCTCTGATACCACTTGTCACGGACTTAGCCTCAATACTAACGTCTCGTGCGGCACTTAGCTTCGACCTGCCTCTTGCGTGACACGTGCTAAGTCAGCCTCACCCACTCGTGCTCGTGTGCTAAGGGAATTTGGCAAAGATCACAAGAAAGCTTAAAGGAAACTTTAATGCTTGTATTGCTCTAAACTTCTTGGATTCAACTTTCTTGGATGCTTACAAATGAACTTATACCACCTATTTATAATGATCCACATCCTCAATGGACGGTTGAGATCATCTTGATCCTACGGTTATAATCTATCATCTAGATTATTCCACTAGATATTTACAATGGAGAATTCTAGAAAACTCTGCCTACTCATTCTCTACAGAATTCTAGAGAATTATACCATTCTCCACACAATTCTATCCACTACTATATATAAAGGTAATGTGGCTCTAGGGACTTTTGGAGCCTCATTTAGTGGGAGGAGTTCTTGAAAACTCCTGGGGCGTGACATTAAGGACAACTCCAAAGGGCGGCATTTTGGTGCAAAGTGCCAATACCCATGCCAAAATAACTTGGGTAGAAAATTACATCTTATATAATTAGGTCCTTAACAAAAAAAATTACAATTTGGTCTGATGTTTGTTATTCTTTTACTTAATTATATATGATTTTATTTTAATTATAAGTAAAACATATTTATTAAAATTAGTACAAAATGCATATAGCATATAAATTTACAACATTGAAATGTTCATATCAACATAGATTGATATTACATAATAAATCAAAAATCATCAATTCAAATACAAACAAAGTAAATATAAGATAAATAAATTAGACAGACAACAACCATAATATTATAGTAATGCACTGGATAAGTGAATAATATTGTTAAGTCTTTTTCAAAAGTGTTGTATAATTGTTAATTAATCATAAATTTTGTTTTATATGCCTCTTTTATATCAAAATAAAGCAAATCAAATTTTAATTATTTATTATTATTAAATTAGAAGAATATTGTTAGTGTAATATTATAAAATAACAAAATATATTTCCTTGGATGAATATGTAATAAAAAAAACTTAAAACTGGGTGTTATTTGTTAAATATGAAAAATAATATAAATGATGTATAAAAAAGAATATATAAGTAATTAGAAAATTACTAAAAGCCCCCCAAAATTAATTTTTCATATCCAAAAAACCCATGAACATATTTTTCAATCTCAAAAACCCATTTTACAAACTTTTCATTCTAAAAACCCCAAAAGTGATGATTAACAACTTTTTCGACTAAACTATCCTTAATTTATTAAGTTAATAATTGATAAATTATTTTTTCTTATAGGAATCATTTTGCTTTAATTCTTTCAAATTGCTAAATCATAAAATACGGATTTTATTTTGTAACTTTAATATTTTTAATATTTTTATATAATTTATTTTGATTTAGATATGGTAATTATCTATAAATATATATGTTTTAATTTTTTTAAAAATATTAATAATTTTGAAAAATAAAAGTTAAGGGAAATTAATTTTAAAATATTAATAATTTTAAAATATTAGTACCAATTATCAATATGAAATTTCTAAATAAATAAATTTCATTGCAAAACCACAATTGATTAATTTTAAATTTAGAAGGCTAAGGGAATTAAGTCCATAAATTTTTTAACCCTAAATATTAGGTTTTTGGAATGAAAAGTTGATGGAGTGAGTTTTTTGGATTGATAAATATTATCATGGGTTTTTTGGATGTAAACTTTATTTTAAGGATTTTTTTAGTAATTTTCCCTAAATAAATAAAGGCTGGTGATAATGCCAAAGCAATAGAACAAAATTGCGTCAAATGACCAAATTGCCCTTAGTCTACATGAGTTCCCTGTCATCTTCAACCCTTGAATTAATCACATACTAGATTAATCATATATAATTTCTCGGTTCAATATAATCCATTTGAACGTATTGAGTTTACCACCTTCTCGATCTGTTTATCACCAACAATACCAAATATTGGATTAATCATATACAATTTCTCGATTCAATATAATCCATTTGAACGTATTGAGTTTGAATCTACGGTCTACTTCACATAAATAGAGGCTTGTTTCCACCTGATATATCAAAATTATATAAAGGTTCTTTACATCGTAAGATAAAAAAGAACCTCGTATACGATGATACGAGGCATGTTTGCATACAAGTCCCCCGATACAATGATATTTGCATTACACCCCAAGATCCGCGTGTTTTCACTAATCCGAGTAGGGTCGACCCATGACCCGACCCTATGACAACCGATCGAGATCGTCCATCAAACACACGTGTAGGGCATCTAGTGTGAGATGTCCCATCCGTCATTCGCTCTACCGTACAAAGTGAAAACTCTATAAATACCACCATTTATGGAGTTTCACGAACAGATAATCTGAGCAATAAATATTACAAGATATACTTCGTATAGTTCACGATAGTCCAAAGACTTGAGAGTACGATCCTATAATACAAATACTAGATACCTTCGGAATACGAATCATAGATATCACAATAACCTTATTGGAACTATGTTTAGACTTGATCCCTGAGAAGTACGTAGGTAGCTAGACCATATCCAAGTGCAGTCTTTAATCTTGATAGTATGTTCATGACTTCGTATACGAAGTCATCTTGACTGAAATAGTATAGGGTAGAAACCGATCTAGATCAGTTGGCGTCATCTGTGGGAAACTTTTCAAGAGTATCTGAAATCAACAATAGAGATGGAAGGAGATAATCAGAAGGAGAAGCATGTTCGTATAGAGGACTCGGTGTCTGCTACGCCAGCGAGGGAAGCTGGGGATCCCAATGAAGGAAAGATAGGGCTAAGAAGAGGGGAGTTAGCTAAGTTGATACAAGAGCAGGTGGATGAGGTGTTGAACTAACTCATGGCATCAGGACCGGTAACTCCGAATGCCCAGAGGGTTCCAGCAACGCCTTTGGTGCCTAAGAGGCTATTTCAAGGACCGGAGGGAACGAATCCGAAACTTAAGAAGAAGGGTGAGATCGCTGCAGATGCGTAGTCTGATGAAGAGGTGGATAGTAGGGCAGATATGCGTTTGGAGATTCGTCGAGGGAAGCAGCCTATTCATGAAGAAAGGGAGAAGTTAGCTTTATCGAGGGCGGAGATTGATGATATGTATGAGAAATTAGACACGGTAAGTCATAGACCGGAAGTTGCTCGACCAAAGTTCAGGCTCGTATAAGCTTTGATGGCCAGGAATTCACCATTTTGTAAGAGTATAGTATCCGAGGAACCCCCAAGCTCATTTAAAGCTCCTCTTTTGCCTACTTATGATGGAACGGGTGCTCCTGGGCCGCATTTGACGACATTTGAGCTATTGATGTCGTTGTATACCAATCAAATATGGTAAATGCTATAGTCTTTGTGATGACATTGGTTAGGCGTGTTCAAGACTGGTTCACTAGCCAGCCACCTGGTTCGATAGTGTCATCGAGCAACTGGTCAAGAGATCTGAGAATCATTTCGCCATGAATAAGAAAGCTAAGAAATCCGTATCTTCTATGCTGGGATTCAAGCAGGGTCATACGAAAAGTTTAAGGGAGTTTGTGCATCGATTTGATAAGGAAGTTTTAGAGATACCCGAATTAACTCATGATCTTTTAGTAACATTTCTTTTGTTGGCATTGAAATAAGGTACATTGGCGTCTGCTCTAGCTCGACGCGCACAGAAGGATCAAGAGGAAGTGATGCAGCTAGAAGAGCAATGCATCAATGAAGAAGAAATGAATCTAACAAAAGATTCCAAGGCTATTAAGCCCACAAACGATCGAATAGAAAACAATGATTGACAAGAAAAGTTAAGGTCCAAAAAGAACCATGAACGACCCAGTCGATATGCAAAATACGAACAATACATGCCTTAATATTTCTAGAGGAAGGGTGTTAATGGAAGTGCAACACCTGAATGCTATCTAGTGGCCAAAACCATTGAAAATGGGGTCGAGGAAAAATCCAAATAAATATTGTCAATTCCATAAGGACAAGGGTCATGATACTGAAGATTGCTATCATTGGTCATGACAAGGGAAAGATGAGATTGAAAGATTGATAAAAGATGGTGTTTTGAATGATTTCATCAATCATACTCTAGCGAAAGTAAGAGTTCTTGAGGCCAACCATACTAAAGATTTAAGACGATCACCAAATAGATCACCAGATTGATATAGATATCGAGGAAATGATGATCGATCATGGAATCAGGGCCATGGCAATTGTCATTATGATAGGCCTCGAAGTGATGAATATCGTCTAGATACATACTATTTCTGGTGGACCAACTGGAAGAGACTCATCTAGTGCGAGAAAAGGGAATAAGAGGGAGATATTTGGCAATCACTATCATCATGAGCCTACCAGGGTCCTTTCTGTACAGAACATTGACCAACCAATAGCTTTTGACTATAGGGATTACTAGGGCATAATCATCCCCCATAACGACCCAATGGTGATAACAATGGATGTAGCAAACTTTACGATACAAAATGTTTTGGTTGATACAGGAAGTTCGGCAGATATTATTTTTTGGGATGTACTACAGAAGATGGACTTGAGAAAAATGAATCTACCCCCCCTCCTCATGGGATTCACCGACTCACGGATCATGCCAAAAGGGTTGATTGAACTCGATGTATCATTGGGATCTGCTTCGAAAAGGAAAATGTTATGGTTGAATTTTCTTGTTTTCGACACTCCTTTTGCTTATAGAATTATTGTAGGCAGACCTATGCTAAATATGTTCGGTGCTATTGTATCGACTCCCCACTTGAAAATGAAGTTTAAAATCGGAGATGGTATTGGCGAAGTGAGGGAAAATCAATTAGAGGCTCGTGACTGTTATACCACCTCGTTAATGACGAACTCAAGTAAGAAGAGAAAGAGGAAAATTACAAGGGTGAATGTCATTGATTAAGACACCGAAGTGCTGATGAAGCAGGTTGATAAAAAGTAGAAGAAGGGGGGTATGAGAGTTCAACCCGTGGAACACAAGACAATTCAGCCTTTTGAGAATGATCCAGAGAAGACTACGAGGATTGGGGGGGGGGGTAGTTGAGCCCCACGTTGGAGTCGAAGTTGATAAAATTTCTTAAAGAAAACTCTGATATTTTTGCTTGGAAAGCCGCTGATTTCCAAGGTATTGACCCGTCAGTAATAGTTCATCGTTTGAATGTTGATCCTGAAGCAAAACCAGTTCATCAGAAGCGCAAGAACTTTGGTCTCGACAGAGATGTTATCATTGAAGACAAAGTAAAGAAGCTCCTAGTTCACTGAATGGTTAGCTAATGTAGTTCTTGTACCTAAATCGGGAAACAAATGGTGCATGTGTACTGATTTTACTGATTTTACTGATTTAAACAAAATTTGCCCACGGGACCCTTATCCTTTGCCTCGTGTTAGGAATTTCATGTTATATTTTTTGATGATGACAATTAGGAATCTTGTTAGACCCCAAAGTTATGTATGCTTAAATTCCATAGATACTTGTATAAGCATTTGAACATTAGAAATGTATAGGCTTATTTTATCTTTTACTTTTGACATTCTTAGATCAAGAAGTCGGTTAGATTAAGCGTTTGATACTTTCTGAGTGAGCTTATCAAGACTGCGAAATCTTAAGATTCCAAGCGTCCAAGAAATCAATAGTGAATGAAGTTTGAAGAAGTTCACTCTAAGCGCCTGACATGTTCTGAGTGAGGTGTCAAGTAACGAAGACTGAAGTTTCAAGCGTCTACACTTCTAAATAAAGTCTGAAGACTTTTTCCAAGCGTCTAAACATTAAATAGTCCTCCAGATTAAATTGAACTTTCAGTTCATGAATGAAGCGTCTATCAAATGACAAACATTCTCCTGAAGCGTCAGATCGAAAGGAGTTTAATGCAAATATTCTCAGTGCATTAAATGTCAACGGGCATTTAATTCAAATTGTATTAAATGCTGATAAGAGCATTAAATGTGATAAGCACTTTCAGACGTACGGAGAAGCCATCCTATTGGACTGTCAACAATTCAAAGACTGCAACACCAACTTTTGTGTAGCAGATTTTCAGGAAAAAGGACAAAAGTTGTTCACTCACGAAAGTGAGAGACACGCGTCCTTGCATGTGTCAAATGGACACTTTCTCTAAGAATGCCTGTAAATAGAACTTCAACAAAAAGCCAAACATAGAACAATTATCAAGCCAAATTGCTGTTGCATTGAAGTCTCATTTCTTAAACTCTCAGAAAAGCCAGAATACTCAAGAAAATATTCTCTTTGCTTTTCATCAAATGTTGAGACAGTCAACCCAATATCTCAAACATTCTTTTTGAAGAAACTACTCTACTACTGAGATATTCCAGTTGTTTGAACTTCATCAAAATCAAACAAACCTTTTTAGAAAAACCCCATCCAAACCCTTCACCAATCGCTTGAGAGTGAAATTATTTAATTAAAAAGTGATCTTGATATAATAGGCAAGAGAGAAGCTGATTTGATCGCTAGACTTGCTAAATCAAAGCAGCTCATCTCATCATTATCAAAAGCTTCAAAACAGTTGGATAATGTGACTGAAGTAACCAGATAATGTGACACGTAAGATTCTGTCGTGTCAATGGATTTACAGAACCGAGAAATGGTGGTTAAAATCTTTAGAAGCTTACCAAGTAAATTCTTGATGATGACAACCGCTATGAGAGAATCAAATATGCTGAATCTTCTAACTCCAGAAGACGCCTTTTCAGAGCTAAAAGCATTTGAGTTCGAGTTGACTTCTGCTAGTGATATTGTGAGTAGTTCAGTGATTAAATCTGGAGCCTTTTTTGCATCAATCAAAGGTAAATCGGGTAATAAAGGAAAGAATTCAAATATCAATGAGGAAGAAGAGTTGGCTTTGCTGAATAGATTCAGGAAGTTCTTGAGATATGAAAAGAAAGGAAAAGGTCTTAATAATCAAGGACAAAGTTCATATCAAGCGCCTTCTCCTGTGCAACAACAGTTTCAAGCGCCTCAGTATTCTGTTCTTTCACCCCAAGCGCCTGTTCAATACCAAGCGTCTACTCAAAGTCTCCCAGCTTCAGTGGTCTCAAAACCACACATAATTGCAGGAAACCAGGGCACTACCAGGTAAATTGCCCTTATCCAAACGTATCCAAGCCCTCAAGGCAGGATTACTTGGATAGAAACCAAATCAGGAGCAACCTTCATCAACAAGGTTTGCTAGCGGAATCAGAACCAGCATCCGCACCTGAAGATTTAGAATCATCAGAAAAAAGCAGTGATGATGATGAACCATTAGATGACTCAGCGCTCATATGTCTCATGGCCAGAGATGATGAAGCGTCTTCTGAGGTAATCAATGAATTATCAATTCCTCTTTCTTATGATGAGTTACTTGACAAAGTCAAAGAATATTACAATGAATGTGAAGAAGCTGCCAAAATATATCAAAATGATCTTGCTATTATCTCATCACTCACAAGAGATAAAGTGACGCTCAAAGCAGAGTTGCGAGTTCAGCAACAGTGCATTGAGAAGAACCAATCGCTTGAGAGTGAAATTTTTCAATTAAAAAGTGATCTTGATATAATAGTCAAGAGAGAAGCTGATTTGATCTCTGGACTTGCTAAATCAGAGCAGCTCATCTCATCATTATCAAAAGCTTCAAGACAGTTGGATAATGTGACTGAAGTAACCAGATTATTTGGTGAGAAGACCGGTTTAGGATGCGATAAACTCAGTAAACAATCCAATCAATCTGATGTTACTACAAACAACAAAGGAAAGGGTGTTATCTTTGTTGAAAAATGTTCAAAAGGTCAGACACAAAATGAACCAAGTGACAATGGTAAGAGGCCAAATGAGAAAGTCAAAGCTAACTCAGGCAAGGGTAAGGCTAAGGTAAATGATTCACAAAGACGGGTTTATCCAAATGCTCAAAAGGCTAAAGATAAGACTGACCACTGTGAATCAAGCGCTAAGCGTCCAGCACCAAAAGTGCAACCCAAGCCAGCGCCAAGGAAATACCAGCGTCAATATCCAAGACAGTCAAGATCATATTATCGATGCTATAATGATTATGATTATGACTATTATTATAATCGAGGATATTATTATACACCCAAAAAGCACACACAACACGTTGTGAAACCCAAAAAGGCCAGTGTTCCTACAATGAAGACTAGGCAAATATGGGTTCCTAAAGTTCTAATTCAAACTAACAATGTCACTAATGTTGAAGGACCGAAGCAACAATGGGTACCTAAACAGAAATAGAACTTTCCTTTTTGATTGCAGGTACCTAGAGCTAGAGCCGATACATCTGTATGGTACTTTGATAGTGGATCATCAAGGCACATGACTGGTTCCAAAGATCTTCTGATCAACTATCAAGCTGCCAATGGTCCTCAGGTTGTATTTGGTGACAACTCCAAAGGTAAAATCAAAGGTATAGGTACTGTGCATAGGGGGAACATCATGATAAGTGATGTTTATTTTGTTGAGGGTCTGAAGCACAATTTATTAAGCATAAGTCAATTCTGTGATAAAGGCTTTGAAGTCATATTCTCAAATGACTATTGCTATATAAACGATGCTAAGACTAAGTTTACCAAATTGAAAAGAAAAAGAACTAACAACGTATATTTGGTAGATTGGGGTTCAACACGTGATAACAACCCAACATGTTTTGTTGCTAAAAGTGAATCTAAAATGGGTTGGTTATGGCATAGAAAAATAAATCACCTCAACTTTAAGACAATCTCTCAGCTAATAAGTCAAAATCTTGTAGAGGGATTACCAAATGGACCATTTCATAAGGATCGTCTTTGTGGCACTTGTCAAATGGGTAAACAAGTTAAGTCATCATTAAAGAGAAAACCTCATCTATCTACCTCTAGAATACTTGAACTACTTCACATGGATTTGTTTGGACCCGTTCAAACGATCAGTGTAAGCGGTAAAAAGTATACTTTGGTGATAGTAGATGATTTCTCTAGATTTACTTGGGTGGAATTTCTTTCATCCAAAGATGAAACATGTGACAAGTTAACAACGCTTATTCGACAACTTCAAACATTGAAAAATCTTAAGGTTGCAAGAATAAGAAGCGATCACGGTACTGAGTTTACTAACAAGATTGTTGAGAAGTTTTATGCAGAAAATGGAATACATCATGAGTATTCAGCTCCCAGAAACTCCCCAACAAAATGGTGTTGCTGAGCGCCGGAACCAAACGCTTAAGGAAGCCGCTGGAACTATGTTAGCAGAATCCAAGCTCGCTCCTAGATTTTGGGCTGAAGCGATCAACACTGCCTGTTACACTCAAAACTGCTGCATGATCAACAAACAGCATGGGAAAACTCCATATGAACTATGGAAGGGACGTAAGCCAATGTTTCATATTTTCACGTCTTTGGTTCTAAATGTTTTATCCATAATAATGGATCCCAAAGCCTAAAGACTTTTGATCCTAAAGTGGATGAGGGAATCTTTCTAGGCTACGCTAAAAATGGAAAGAATTTTCGCATTCTCAATAAGATCAAATCGAAGGTTGAGGAATCTATTCATGTTGTTTTTGATGATGCTAACCAAGAACCGAGTAAGGTTAATTTAAGTGATGTAGGAGTTGAAGATCTATGTCATCAAGGGTCTAAGATTACTATTGATGAAGGTACTGACGACGATGATGAGATCTCAGTGCCACCTCCTAAGAATACTCGTGAGATTACTCTAAATTATCATGTAAGAAATGTTGATGATCATGAAGAGAATGATCATCAAGAGCACACAAGGAATTGTGAACTTGAAGTGCCTACGCAAGAAGGTAGTCAAGTGTCTGTTCCTCAAGTGCATGTTCAACCTCTTAACCCCTTCCAACCAGACAGGTTATGGCTGCGTGATCATCCACCTGAGCAGATTATTGGAGATATTGAAGCACCTGTTAGGACCAGAGCCACTACGTTCAATGAGGCTATGTTCGCAAGCTTTCTATCTCAAATGGAACCTAAGAAAGTGGATGAAGCGCTAAGTGACCCAAGTTGGATTGAAGCTATGCAAGAAGAGCTTAATCAGTTCGAACAAAATAAGGTTTGGATGCTAGTACCAAGACCAACTCACCAAGGAGTTATTGGAACTAGATGGGTATATAGAAACAAGATGGATGAGAACGGCATTGTTATAAGAAACAAGGCCAGACTCGTAGCTCAAGGATATTGCCAAGAGGAGGGTATTGACTTTGATGAGACTTACGCTCCTATCGCTCGCCTTGAAGCAATCCGCATGTTTCTAGCGTATGCAGCGTTCAACAAGTTCATGGTGTATCAAATGGACGTGAAGAGTGCCTTCCTGAATGGTAAACTCCAAGAAGAAGTATATGTGGAACAACCACCAGGATTTATCAACAATCATGGTAAGGGTATGGTTTACAAGCTAGAAAAAGCACTTTACGGGCTTAAGCAAGCACCCCGAGCATGGTATAACACTCTCTCTCTCTTTCTTATTGGTAAAGGCTTTTCAAAAGGCAGCGTTGATACAATGTTATTTAAAATTACCAATAACGAAGACATTCTCTTAGTCCAAATTTACGTTGATAATATTATATTTGGTTCTACTAACAAGCGTCTGTGTGAAAAATTTTCGAAAATGATGCAAGAACAATTTGAAATGAGCATGATGGGTGAATTAACTTTCTTCTTAGGACTACAAGTTAAACAACTCCATAATGCCATATTTATTAACCAAGCTAAATATACACGAGATATGATTAAGAAATTTGGTATGGAAAATGCATCATTTTCAAAAATTTCAATGAGCCAAACACTTAAGTTAGATAAAGATGAAAGTGGAAAGAAAGTTGATATCACTAATTATAGAGGTATCATTGGATCATTTCTTTATCTTACTGCCAGTAGACCTGATATTATGTTTTCGGTATGCATGTGTGCACGATTCCAAGCTGATCCTAAAGAGTCACACTTAATTGCTGCCAAGAAGATCCTTAAATACCTAAAAGGCACACAGAATGTGGGCTTATGGTATCCTAGGGATTCTCCTTTTGAACTGATTGGTTACTCAGATGCAGATTTTGCAGGTTGCAAAATAGATCGTAAAAGCACTAATGGTACTTGTCAATTTCTAGGTGATAGGTTAGTTTCATGGCATAGCAAGAAACAACAATCCATAGCTACCTCCACAGCCGAAGCTGAGTATGTAGCTGCAGGAAGTTGTTGTGCACAAGTATTATGGATGAGGCAACAACTTAGAGATTATGGAATAATCCTAGGTCCAACCCCCATTCATTGTGATAACCAAAGCGCTCTAGCCATGACTCAAAACCATGTTCTTCATTCCAGAACCAAACACATTGACATTAGATACCATTTTCTTCGTGATCACGTTCAAAAGAAAAATATCTCCATGCACTTCATTGGAACTGACAAACAATTGGCAGATATCTTCACCAAAGCACTCAATGAACAACGTTTTCTCACTTTGAGAAGTGAACTAGGTATGATTGACTTAAACGCTTAATCATCAAGCATCATATTTTATTAGACATATAATTTAAGGGGAATCCACTTGATTTATGTCTAAAAGCCTTCTTTGAAAAACAAAACAAATGGTACAAGTTATCAAATTTAGGGGGAACCTTAAAATTGTACTTGAACATAACTGTAAGCGTCAATGATCAAAATTTTCAGATGCATGATCATCAACGCTCAGTATTATTTTTGCATAAAATATTGGACGCTCAAACATAAAACGGACTTTGACTTTAAGCGTCTATATTACAACAGTTAAAATGAATACCAACCAATGGTATCAGTTAAGCGTTGAATCAAGTCCAATCAACTCTTAATATAAAAATATTTTCTTTACAAGCTATGCATAAAGTTTCCAAACTTCTTTCGAAGTAGTGGGTAGACTCAAAAGTCTATTTTGTACTCTACTCGCACGCTTCTATCACATCAAACTGGGGGGTAATCAAAAGTTTCTTCTTCAAAATGACGGTTCAGAGATAGCACGTGTTTGTGTACGTGTCAGTGTACAAACAGGCGCGTGCGTTACACTCTGAAAATGCCAAACGTTTTTAAAATTTTAATTCGTATGTCAAATCTTTATATATGAGAATTACCAAATGTAACTTCTCTCTATTACACAAAACTCGCGTCCACAGTTAATGAATTTATGGCTGAGATTCAACAATCGTTACACGTGTCTAAATCCTACAAAGACTAGAGAACACAAATTTCAAAAATTCTTTACTGTGTCATTTAAAACACAAATTCTGCAGAAAGACAATTCACTTTTACTCAAACATATCTGCAAAACTTATTCTCTCTCTCTCAAAGCAAAAGAAAATCTCAGTTCATCTCTTTCACTAAAAATGGCACCAAAGAAATCTTCGTCTACTTCTGCTGAACTTACCATCAAGGTGACTGAAGGCCTTGTTGTCGACTGGAAATTTCTCTATGAAAAACCTCAGATCAACCTAACAGACATGATGGACATGGTCGTCAACGTTGGGCTCAAACCATTCTTGACCCAATACTTATATATGTTTCCAACTGAAGTCGATACCTTTTGGAAGACTGCTAAGCTTTCAGAGGACAAGAAGTCTATTTCTTGTCTAATCTCTTTATCCAAGAAGGAGTCTTGATAAGAGGTGTTTTTACGTGTTTTTAAGCCCCTTTGCGTTTATATTTTAGGTTCATTTATTGCTTGATTATTGCCACATGTGCGTTTAATCCATGCATTAAGTGATTTCAGGCCTTAAGTGGATACATTCGAAGAATGGGCTGAAAAACGACGTATAAAACAAGTTTAGGCCAAGTTGCTTCACACCTACGCGCCCAAGCGCCCCTCCAACCACGCCCAGGCGCAGCTGACATCCAGTTCTGAGAATTTGCTTCGCACTCCCGCGCCTAGGCGCCATCATAGCTACGCCTGGGCGCCGATTGTGCAACACTTTCCACGGTTTAAGGCTATTTCTGTACATTTAGAGACCCAATTGGACAAAGTTTCCTTCTACAAAGTTGTAGATCTATGTCTTAGCTTCACGTGGAAACTTGAATCATCCAAATCGGAGGTCTGTGGAGAGATTTATGAAGGATATACGATTGTTGAGCAGGAAAGCAAGAAAGCTGTCCAGACTTCGCACATCCGCGCCTAGACGCCAAACACCCACGCCGGGGCGCCGATACCTCCGACATTTGATTCCTTTTAGCCAAAAGTTCAGCATTTTAGGTGGAAGGGAATCATTTAAAGCCAAGAGGTCAGCACATGTGTTGAAGGGGTGCCTTAGTTGTATTTCTTGATTGGCATGCTTTATAGGAATTGTTTATTACATGCTTGATGGGTTTTTGGAGTTTAAAAAAGGGAAGAGAGTCTAAAAGGAGGGAACACAAGGGGGAGGGCAGCCGGCCATCACCCTTCCCCCATCAATCATTCATCATTTTCAATTCTTCACCAATCATCATTCTTTGAAGTTTGCTAGGAAGAGGAAGGAGGAAAAGAGCTAGAGATTTGAAGCCACAATCAAGGATCCATCTTCAATCACACTTGAGGGAGTTTTTAATTATTTTTCATTACATTTTATGCTCATGATTATGTATATGACAACATTAGATTCTTTTAAGCCATTGATGATGAGCTAATTTTGTAGAACTAGGGCCATGTAAGGCCAAATTGTGATTTATACTTATAATAGAGGATTGTTGTGATTACTCTTATATTGTTATGTGATGTGAATTTGTGTTTTTTTGCTTATCTTGCATATACTTGATCACTACATGTTAGAATCTTATGCCTAGGTTAATATTTCGGGAGAAAATTGACTTAGGGTGCAAGAAATTCACATCATGACCCGCAACTAATGAGGAATTGCTCTAGACATAGGTAAAGATTCCCGGGTGAAGTTATTCGATTCTAATCGAGTGAACTCTAGTACGTTAATGCATGTTTAGTGGTTAGATTTCCGGATAGGAATATTTGGGAAATCACGATCTAAGCATAGGAGTTTATATGCGAGACATCGGTTATTCTCTACCTTAGGAGTTTTCACCATAACAATATAAGAGTAATTCTCCAACAAGAACCTTTATAAGTATATTTGATCAATTTGGACCCAGCATGTGCCTTAGTCTCTCTTTATAGTTTGTGTAAAATCAATTGTGTAATCTTGTTCTTATTGTATGCATTTTACCTCTAATTTACTTTAATTATATTTGTTCTTTATCATTACAAATCATAAACTAAAATTTAAGTCTCCGTGGTTCGACAACCCGGACTTTTCGTCCACACTTATTACTACACACGACTAGTGCACTTGCTATCATAGCACGTTAGTTATTAGCGTGCCAAGTTTTTGGCGCCGTTGCCGGGGACTTGTTTATTTTAGTTTTTGATTTTATTGCAAGTTTTTTTTAGTATTTGTTTTATTTCCGTTTCTCATTTCAGGACTAACTAGCAATGGCTGGTAACTTTCCAGATATTAACCTTCCAGAAAATAGAGAGTGGTTGCAAAATATCATACAAGCTATGCAACCACCAGTGCCTCTTGCATCCATTCGTAGTAGTCAACCACGACGGGTTCACCCTATTCAGAGACCTGTGATTATTCCGGAATTCACCACACCAAATTTCCAAGTTCCGCCTCACCTACTCACCATGGTTCAGAACAACCCATTTTATGGGGATCCAAGCGAATCACCATATGATCACTTGGAAAACTTTGACAACATCCTCTCAACCATACAACTCCATCCAAGAGATCTCGACTCTCTTCGCTTTCGATTCTTCTATTTTTTCCTCAAGGATAAGGGAACCACTTGGTATAAGTCTCTTCTCCCACAATCCATCACGACTTGGGAAAAGCTTACGGATTTGTTTCTGGATAAATTCTTTCCACCATCAAAGGTAAATGAGCTCCGAAGTGAAATAAGGGGATTTAAGCAGAAAACGAATGAGTCATTGGCGAATGCATGGGCAAGGTACATGTTTATGCTTAGAAAATGCCCATCACATAATTACTCTCTATGCAATCTTGTGCAATATTTTTACGACGGGGTTCGATCGAGGGTTAGGCATCGACTCAATGCTGGAGCTGGTGGTGATTTATTGGGACTAGATGATCAGACTGCGTGGAGAACACTTAAGCAATTGGCACAAGAGGATGAGTGGTACCCTGAGGATGATGATGAAGAAATTTTCCCTAAAAAGGTTACGAGTGTTAAAGCGGTTGAGGAAGTTGGCAATTTTGAGGAAGAACCGAAGGGGCAAGGAAATCATCAACAAGACCAAGTGAGAATTCCTACTCCAGAGGAACAACTTGATAACACCATTGGAGAGCTCCGCCTTATGATGAAAGATGTATGGCGGGAAATGAAGGAGATGAATCATCAACTCAAGCAACTATCGAGCGACATCTCTGAGAAAGCACTGGGGGCACTAGTGTGTGACACTGAAGAGAATTTGAAGGAGGAATGCAACACCGTGATGTTCAATGAAAAAAAGTTGAGAAATTCGAAAGCAGATTCCCCCAACTATGAGCATTCGACTCCTATCCTTTCTGAGGCTGTTGATATTCCTTTACCTTCCTCCTTAGCCACAGGTAAATCGGTATTTGATGCCGATGATGGTAAGTTGTCAATGAATATAGAAGATGATATGGTTAATTTCAATAACTATGAGGTTTTTGAGCATCCACTTGATTTGGATTTGAATTTACACATTGATGCTTTTGATCCTTTTAGTGTTGAGCACTTTCAGGAAAAACGATCCAATAATCTTCTACATCCATACATCATGGAGCTGAAATATGTCAAGGTGATTGGTGAAGAAAAACGAGAAGTTATCTCTAACTTGGAAGAGAGTCCACACCACCATTGGAAGCATGGAGAAGAAAGAGTAATCGAGGTGTTGAGGGACAATGGAAAAATTCATGAGTGGATGAATGCTCGGTCACAACATAGGTTATTTTTCACAAAGAATCGGCCAATCTTCTTTCCAAATGACCAAAGAGTGAACCGAAACATGAGAATGGATTGGAGAACAAATAAGGCATTCATACGGAAACCGCCTTGAAATAACTCGGTAAAGTCAAGCTAATGACTTTAAACAAGCGCTTCTTGGGAAGCAACCCAAGTTTGTAAGTTTTCTTTTCTTTTTGCTTTCGTTTTTGTCATGTTTAGTTCGTTTCCTTATGTTGTGTTCAAGCATGCACTTTTGGCATGTATGTTTTCTTATGCTTGATGGTTAGAAGAGTTGAAGTGTTAGATATGATGCACATTTGGACCCCATGTTTAGAGATGCTTATTTTACTCGAAAGGAGGAGAAGCTTTGTAAGGATGCATTGGAAGTTTAAGGATGTTTTTTAACATCCTTGGTTGTGAGTGTTCTTTTACCGTTGTGTATGCTTGTTATAACAACATTGGGGACAATGTTGGATTTAAGTTTGGGGGTACAAGAGTGCTTATTTCGAACATTAAAAATGCAATCCTAATTTTTTGCTTGAGTTTGGGGGAAAGTTTGTTTGGCATCATGTTTATAGGTTTCTTTGTTGAGAAAATCAAGCATGAATTTTTTTTAATTCTTCCAATTGATGCATTGAAATTAATTAACTTGGAAAAATGGCATGATTTCTTGAATTAATTTGAATTTAACGGAACATATATATCTTTGAAATTGCTCATGGAGACCCTATACTAGGATTGATTTCTTAGATGATTCACATTGCACAATAAATCGAGGGTAGAGGAGTTGAGAGGATAACCATCTTGAGACACTTAAGGAATTTTTTCCGGAAATATTAACTTAGATTTTTCATAAGGTTATAAGTTGAATAGTAATTTTGTATGCTAAACAATGAATTGAAAAGGTTGAATTTTGTCCTTGACCAAAAGTGGTCAGGCTAATACGTACCGGAGGTGAAAAGTTTCATGCCTATATACTGTACTATTATGCTAATTTGAGCTAAGCTCAAGCCAAAAAGAAGTGAATTGTTTAAAAGATCTAGTTTTATTTCGTGGCCTTTGACACTCGAGTGATTAAATCCTTAGGAGTGTCTCTACACTTAATGCCCCAAAACTATCTAGTTTGGGAGTCATTGATTTAAAGCTTGTTACATAGGTGTCATAGAAAGTCTAATGGAATAAAACATTGCACATGATCTAGCCTTAATGAATTTAATGGAAGTTTCATACAAATTGAAAGTTGAATGTTGAGATAATGAAATTTAAATGACTATGAGATTTTCTATAATTCTTGTGCTTTATGTTTGATCAAAAGTTGATAGATATGGGATTAATGTCCAAAATTTGGTAAAGATGCCTCTCGACTATAATGCCTTAGATTATTTTCACTACACCCTAGGGAGTCTTTTCGAGTATTGGTGTCACATGAGCAAAAGTATTTGATATGTATATATATACTTGTGAGCTTTAAAAGGATGATTTTATGCCATTCATTCCTGTTAATTATGTTGAGATGTATTGATTTGGTTGAAATTGAAAAGTTCTTAGATTTTGTGGGTATATCGTATGCAGACCCTCACGAGACTATAACTCGTCCTTTGAGGTAACTCAAAGGTTTAAAGGCTTGTTGCACTCGCTAAGTGCAATCGTTTACTCCACGAAAGTGAGTTAGTTGTTTTTGTTTTCTCCCATTGATTGATGATTTCTTCCATGCCTTATAGCTCTTATTGCTCGAGGTCGAGCAATTGATAAGTTTGGGGGTGTTGATAAGAGGTGTTTTTACGTGTTTTTAAGCCCCTTTGCGTTTATGTTTTAGGTTCATTTATTGCTTGATTATTGCCACATGTGCGTTTAATCCATGCATTAAGTGATTTCAGGCCTTAAGTGGATACATTCGAAGAATGGGCTGAAAAACGACGTATAAAACAAGTTTAGGCCAAGTTGCTTCACACCTACACGCCCAAGCGCCCCTCCAACCACGCCCAGGCGCAGCTGACATCCAGTTCCGAGGATTTGCTTCGCACTCCCGCGCCTAGGCGCCATCATAGCTACGCCTGGGCGCCTATTTTGCAACACTTACCACGGTTTAAGGCTATTTCTGTACATTTAGAGACCCAATTGGACAAAGTTTCCTTCTACAAAGTTGTAGATCTATGTCTTAGCTTCACGTGGAAACTTGAATCATCCAAATCGGAGGTTTGTGGAGAGATTTATGAAGGATATACGATTGTTGAGCAGGAAAGCAAGAAAGCTGTCCAGACTTCGCACATCCGCGCCTAGACGCCAAACACCCACGCCGGGGCGCCGATACCTCCGACATTTGATTCCTTTTAGCCAAAAGTTCAGCATTTTAGGTGGAAGGGAATCATTTAAAGCCAAGAGGTCAGCACATGTGTTGAGGGGGTGCCTTAGTTGTATTTCTTGATTGGCATGCTTTATAGGAATTGTTTATTACATGCTTGATGGGTTTTTGGAGTTTAAAAAGGGGAAGAGAGTCTAAAAGGAGGGAACACAAGGGGGAGGGCAGCCGTCCATCATCCTTCCCCCGTCAATCATTCATCATTTTCAATTCTTCACCAATCATCATTCTTTGAAGTTTGCTAGGAAGAGGAAGAAGGAAAAGAGCTAGAGATTTGAAGCCACAATCAAGGATCCATCTTCAATCACACTTGAGGGAGTTTTTAATTATTTTTCATTACATTTTATGCTCATGATTATGTATATGACAACATTAGATTCTTTTAAGCCATTGATGATGAGCTAATTTTGTAGAACTAGGGCCATGTAAGGCCAAATTGTGATTTATAC
Source organism: Buddleja alternifolia (assembly GCA_019426215.1). Taxonomy (NCBI): domain Eukaryota; kingdom Viridiplantae; phylum Streptophyta; class Magnoliopsida; order Lamiales; family Scrophulariaceae; genus Buddleja; species Buddleja alternifolia. The sequence continues at coordinate 44,824,281 of CM033392.1, read as the reverse complement.
TTATAATAGAGGATTGTTGTGATTACTCTTATATTGTTATGTGATGTGAATTTGTGTTTTTTTGCCTATCTTGCATATACTTGATCACTACATGTTAGAATCTTATGCCTAGGTTAATATTTCGGGAGAAAATTGACTTAGGGTGCAAGAAATTCACATCATGACCCGCAACTAATGAGGAATTGCCCTAGACATAGGTAAAGATTCCCGAGTGAAGTTATTCGATTCTAATCGAGTGAACTCTAGTACGTTAATGCATGTTTAGTGGTTAGATTTCCGGATGGGAATATTTGGGAAATCACGATCTAAGCATAGGAGTTTATATGCGAGACATCGGTTATTCTCTACCTTAGAAGTTTTCACCATAACAATATAAGAGTAATTCTCCAACAAGAACCTTTATAAGTATATTTGATCAATTTGGACCCAGCATGTGCCTTAGTCTCTCTTTATAGTTTGTGTAAAATCAATTGTGTAATCTTGTTCTTATTGTATGCATTTTACCTCTAATTTACTTTAATTATATTTGTTCTTTATCATTACAAATCATAAACTAAAATTCAAGTCTCCGTGGTTCGACAACCCGGACTTTTCGTCCACACTTATTACTACACACGACTAATGCACTTGCTATCATAGCATGTTAGTTATTAGCGTGTCAAGTCTCCAAAGGAATTTCTCTTATCTGCTTCCACCATTGCCAAGAATTTCAATCTTCCAAATGAGGGTGAGGCATTGGATTGTGTTACTCTAAAACAAATCAAGGAAGCTTGTACAACCATGAGTGCGTACGACGATGTACCTGATAAGAGGCATTTTTACGTGTTTTTAAGCCCCTTTGCGTTTATGTTTTAGGTTCATTTATCGCTTAATTCTTGCTACATGTGCGTTTAATTCGTGCATTAAGTGATTTCAGGTTTTAAATGGATACAATCGAAGAACGGGATGAAAAACGACGTATAAAACAAGTTCAGGCCAATTTGCTTCTGCTTTCCGCGCCTAGGCGCCGTTCTGTCCACGCCTGGGCGCCGTATCTGCACCAGTTTCCACGTTCGAGCGATATTTTCTTATTTTTAGAGACTGAATTGGATGAAGTTTCCTTCTACAAAGTTGTAGAACTATGTGTTAGCTTCAAATGAGGACTTGAATCATCCAAATCGGAGTTTTTTGGAGAGAGTTATGAAGGAAATACAATTACTGCGCCAGACAGAGGCAAATACTCCCAACATTCTGATTTGGGCGCCCGAGCGCCATAATTCCCGCGCCTAGGCGTGGCCACATCCGAGATTTGATTCCTTTCAGCCAAAAGATCATCATTTGATGGGGGAATGGAACATTTAAAGCCAAGAGGTCATCACATGTATGGGAGGGATGTCATAAGTATGTTTCTTACTAGATCTACTTTTGGGAATTTTATACTGCTCACTTTAAGAGTAGTGGAGGACACACTAGGAGGGACATACACATGAGGAGCTGATTTGTGGTGGTCTTCTTAAGGATATTTTCAGCACAATTGGACCGAACACATCTTGAGGAGGAGAGAGAGAGAGACATTTTGGCCATCACTCTTCACCCATCATCATTCATCACCATTTCTTCATCACTTTTGGAGGGGAACAAAGAGAGAGGAGCTAAGGATTGAAGATCAAGAGAAAAGATCCATCATCAATCAATTGAGGGAGTTTTAATTATTTGCATTTACATGTTTATTTCCATGAGTATGTATATGTTTGTATTAGATTTTCTTAAGGCTTTGATGAGAGGCTAATATTGTAGAACTAAGGCCATGTGAAGGCCAAATTTATGAATCAATATATGTGAAGTTGCTCTTTGTATTAATTCTCCTATTGCTTTGTGTGTTAATTCTATGCTTTTATTCCAATCATGTGTTTGATCACCATATGCTTGCTATCTTGCTTAATCTAGTTGTTCGAGAGAAAATAGATTAGGGTGCAAGAGAATTAACACATCATCCGAAACAAATGAGGGATTGCCCTAGAAATAGGTAAAGATTCCCGGGTGTTGTTAGCCGGATTCGTTCGGGGAAGCTCTAGAACGTTAATGCGTGATTTTTGATTAGATTCTCGGATAGACATATTTAGAGAACCGTCAATTAATCATAGGATTATTATGTGCCGAGACATCGGGTAATAGTTAATTTAGGAGTTTCCACCAAAGCAATAGGAGTCTAATAATTCGAAGAGTAGCTCATATATATTGACGAGTAGATTCGGTTGTAGCATGTGCCTTAGTCATTTTATCATACGTGAGATTAAATCTATAGTACGTTTCTCTTTGGTTCTTCGTTTGTTTAATCTCTTTTCTTGCACTTTACTTTAATTATCTTATCTTTATCGAAAATCATTAACTAGAATTCAAGTCCTTGTGGTTCGACAACCCGGACTTTTTGTCCACTTATTACTAAACACGTCTAGTGCACTTGCTATCATAGCACGTTAGTTTTTAGCGTGTCAAGTTTTTGGCGCCGTTGCCGGGGACTTGTTTATTTTAGTTTACATTTTTAATTATTCTTAGTTTTCGTTCATTTCTTGATTTTCTTTTATTTTCGTGATTAGTCTAATTTTGCTCTTGTATTTAATTGTTAGGTTCTTGAGGTGCATGACCCGCTCCTCAAACAAGCCTCTATTCGAGTTGGAGCCCGAAATTGAACGAGTTCTTAGGACTAGTAGGCGAGCAAGAGAAATGGCCAATAATCTCAACCAAAACCCAAATGGAAATTTCCCGGACATGAACTCACCGGAAACTAGGGAGTGGTTACAAGGTGTTCTACAAGCCATGCAAGCGGTACCTCCTCCACAACTCCCGTCGGTTCGGGGTAGCTTACCACCTAGGGTCCATACCATTCCGGGGCCCGTAGTCGTGCCTAATTTCTTCACACCAAACTACCACATTCCGGCTCACATTTTTAATATGGTGCAAGGAGATCCTTTCTATGGAGAACCACACGAATCACCACACGCTCATTTGGAAACCATAGATGAGGCTCTTGTGACCATTCAATATCACCCACGTGATCTTGATGCGATTCGTCTAAGAGTCTTCCATTTCTCATTGAAGGATAGGGCGACAACATGGTACAAATCCTTACCTCCACAATCTATTACAACATGGAGTGAGTTGGTCGATGCCTTTTTAAATAAATTCTTTCCACCCTCAAAAATCAATGAGCTACGGAGTAATATAAAAGGGTTTAGGCAAAGGAGCAATGAATCTTTAGCCGAGGCTTGGGCTAGATATAAGGGCATGCTCCGTAAATGTCCCGATCATAATTTTGGGTTGAATGAACAAGTACTCCATTTCTATGATGGGGTTAGGTCACGTATTCGGCATAGACTCAACTCGGGTGCGGGAGGAGATCTCCTTGGGTTAGACTGTCAAAGTGTATGGGACAAAGTCGAACAGTTGGCCCGAGAAGACGAGCTTTACCCCGACGATGAAGAGGCCTCATCCTCTAAAAAGGTTGCTTGTATTGAGGAAGTAGTTGAGGAAGTAGTAGTCTTGGAACCGGAGGTTGGCAATGTTAATTATGTGGGGAATCAAAATAAACCTCGGGTGAACTTTCATATACCCGAGAATTTTCCAAAAAGGCCCAACCCCGCACAGAACGCACAACCGGGGATTTATCAACCGGGGATCTATCAAGCTCCACGACCACCCTTCAATAACCCACCCCCGAGGCAAGGCAATTTCAATGGACAAGGTCAAGGTCAAGTGCAAATGCGACCTCCCACAATCGATGAGAAACTGGATGCTCACATGAAAAAGTCCGATACATCTTTCAACGAACTTCGGAGTATGATAAAGGATATGTGTATGGAGATGAAGGATTTGCGAACACAAGTAGGGCAACTTTCTAATGCGGTTAACGGTAGAGCCCCGGGGACTCTCCCAAGCGACACGGAAAAGAACCCGAAGGCCCAATGCAATGCCATAGCCTTGAGAAGTGGCAAACAATTGGAGAATGACACTGCCAGTACATCCGCGCCCGAGCGCCCAGACATGCACGCCCAGGCGCCTGATCTAACCTGTTCTGGACAAAACTCTCTGAATCCCGCGCCCGAGCGCCCCGACCTGCACGCCCAGGCGCCTACAGATCCGCGCCTAGGCGCCAATATACGCGCCCAGGCGCCACCCACAAACCTGCCAGATGCAAACTCTTTGCATCCCGCGCCCGAGCGCCCAGAACTGCACGCCCAGGCGCCAACAGATCCGCGCCTAGGCGCCGATATACGCGCCCAGGCGCCGCCCACTGTTTCTGTGGGTTTTCATCCGTCTAATCCAACGCTTTCTCCCCCTATCGAAGTTCGTCTCCCCTTCCCAAATGCTCACAAAAAGAAGAAAAAGGAGATGGATCCGAGCTTTCTCCGAATTTTGGCAATCCTTCGGGAAGTGAGAATTAACATTCCGTTTATTGACGCCATTCTCCAAATGCCGAATTATGTGAAGTTCTTCAAGGACATACTCTCCAACAAGCAGAAGTGGGAAGAGAATGAGACGGTGTGCCTCACGGAAGAATGCTCCGCCGTATTACTCAATAAATTGCCAACTAAGCTCCAAGATCCCGGGAGTCTCACAATCCCATGCACAATTGGATCCCTATCATTCAAGAAGGTGTTATGTGACTCGGGGGCCAGCATCAATCTTCTTCCATACTCACTATTTAAAAAGCTAGGCCTTGGAAATCCCAAGCCGACCTCAATGAGCCTTCAACTAGCCGACCGATCGATCAAGAGGCCCAAGGGGATAATCGAAGACGTTATTGTCCAAGTCGACAAGTTTTATTTTCCCGTTGATTTCGTAGTACTCGACATGGAAGAAGATGTGGAGGTACCATTAATCCTAGGGAGACCATTCCTAGCCACGGGTAAGGCGGTAATTGACATTGCTAATGGTAAGCTTACCTTGAATGTGGGCGATGACAAAGTTACCTTTGATGTTTACAAAGTCCTTAAACATCCTATTGATCATGACTCGTGTTATCGAATTGATACATTTGACCATTTGATTGTTGAGTATTTACAGGACAATACAATTGAAAATTCTCTCGAACAGAGTCTTATGAAATCCATGCAAGTGGACTCGGAGAAAGATGATCTAGTGGAAAAGGTTCTAAGCTTGGAGTACAAATCTTCCTCTCATTCGGGAGGATTCATCAAAGTTGATAGATCATTGTCAGGATCACCTCGCCCATCTATTGAAGAACCCCCCTCTCTCGAACTCAAACCCCTCCCCTCCCACCTTAAATATGTGTACTTGAACGATGACGAAACACTCCCATTGATCATTTCCTCATCTCTTTCAGGATCACAAGAAGAGCAATTAATGACGGTGTTGAGATCTCACAAACGGGCTTTTGGGTGGAAACTTGCGGACATCAAAGGCATTAGTCCAGCGATATGTATGCACAAAATACTTATGGAGGACTCCACCAAGCCTACACGCCAACCCCAAAGGAGATCAAACCCACAAATCCAAGAGGTAGTAAAGAAGGAAGTGATTAAACTGCTCGACTCAGGTATAATCTATCCTATTTCTGATAGTGCGTGGGTGAGCCCTACCCAAGTGGTGCCTAAGAAAGGGGGAATAACGGTAATTGAGAATGCGAATAATGAGCTTATCCCAACTCGTATAATTAGTGGGTGGCGTGTATGTATAGATTACCGTAAGTTGAATGATGCCACACGTAAGGATCATTTCCCCCTCCCCTTTATTGACCAAATGCTTGAACGATTAGCCGGGCATGATTTCTATTGTTTTCTAGATGGTTACTCCGGCTATAATCAAATTGCCATAGATCCTGAGGACCAAGAGAAAACCACTTTCACTTGTCCTTATGGCACATTTGCTTATAGAAGGATGCCATTTGGCTTGTGTAATGCCCCGGCCACTTTTCAAAGATGCATGATGGCTATTTTTCATGATATGGTTGAAGATTTCCTTGAAATTTTTATGGATGACTTTTCTGTTTTCGGAACAACTTTTGATATTTGTCTTGCTCATCTAAATGTTGTGCTTAAACGTTGTGAAGAAACCAACCTTGTTTTGAATTGGGAAAAATGCCATTTAATGGTCCGGGAGGGGATTGTACTTGGCCACAAGATCTCTCAAAAAGGGATCGAAGTGGACCAAGCCAAGATTGAGGTCATTGAAAAACTTCCCCCGCCCACATCGGTAAAAGCTGTTAGGAGTTTTCTCGGGCATGCTGGTTTCTATAGGCGATTCATCTTGAATTTCTCTAAAATTGCGAAACCGTTGTCTAATTTGCTTGTTAAAGATGCACCTTTTGATTTCAATTCTTCTTGTATGCAGGCCTTTCTTGATTTGAAGGAACGCTTAGTTTCCGCCCCTATCATGTCATCCCCCGATTGGAGCTTACCATTCGAATTGATGTGTGATGCGAGTGACACCGCGGTTGGAGCGGTCCTTGGCCAAAGGAAGGAAAAGGTATTTCGAACCATTTACTATGCTAGTAAAACTCTTAACGATGCACAATTGAATTATGCCACCACGGAAAAAGAATTACTCGCCATAGTCTTTGCATTCGATAAATTCCACTCTTACCTCGTGCTAAACAAAGTGATAGTTTACACCGATCATTCGGCTTTAAAATATTTGCTTGCCAAGAAAGATGCTAAACCAAGACTCCTTAGGTGGATTTTGTTACTCCAAGAATTTGATTTAGAGATAAAAGACAAGAAAGGCACCGAAAATGTAGTAGCCGACCACCTCTCACGATTAGAGCTAGTGAATGATCCGTTAGATGAGACACCAATTCGTGAGGAATTCCCAGATGAACACCTCCTTGCTATTTCTGAAAAAATTTCACCTTGGTATGCTAACTTTGCCAATTACATTGTTACGGGCCGTCTTCCCCCGGATATCACTTTTCATCAAAAGAAGAAATTTCTATCTGATGTAAAGCAATATCTTTGGGACGAACCCTTTTTATTCAAAGTTTGTGCAGATGGTTTAATTCGACGTTGCATACCCGAAACGGACGTGCATGCTATCCTATCTCATTGTCATGATATGGCGGTAGGTGGCCATTTTGGGCCTTCCAAAACGGTAGCTAAGATCCTCCAATCAGGTTTTTTCTGGCCTACTCTTGTTAAAGATGCACATCATTATGTCAAATCTTGTGATCGCTGTCAACGAATGGGGAACATCTCTAAACATCATGAAACGCCCTTAAATAGCATGTTAGAGTGTGAGTTGTTTGATGTATGGGGTGTGGATTTCATGGGCCCTTTTCCCAGTTCTTGTTCAAATAAATATATCCTTGTTGCGGTAGACTATGTCTCCAAATGGGTGGAAGCCGTGGCCTTGCCTACTAATGATGCTCGGGTTGTCACTCGTTTTCTGAAGAAGCATATTTTTACTCGATTTGGAACTCCCCGAGCCATCATTAGTGACGGGGGCACCCACTTCTGCAACAGGCAGTTTGAACTTTTATTGACCAAGTACGGGGTGAAGCATAAAATTTCGACCCCATACCACCCACAAACTAGTGGCCAAGTGGAGGTCTCGAATAGGGAGATTAAGCGTATTTTAGAAAAAACTGTCAACGCATCAAGAAAGGATTGGTCCCTTAAATTGGATGATGCTCTTTGGGCTTATCGGACCGCCTATAAAACCCCAATTGGCATGTCCCCGTATCGTCTTGTTTTTGGTAAAACATGTCACTTGCCCGTTGAACTCGAGCATCGTGCTTATTGGGCCATTAAGTTTCTAAATTTTGACTCTCAAAGTGTAGGTACACAACGTTTGCTACAACTCAACGAGCTCGAAGAATGGCGTCATCTTGCCTATGAGAACGCAAAACTCTATAAGGAGCGGACCAAAATGTGGCATGACAAACATATTCTCCCCCGGGAATTCCACAAGGGAGAGCGGGTGTTGCTATACAACTCTCGACTCCGACTCTTCCCCGGGAAGCTTAAGTCTCGATGGTCGGGACCATTTTTGATTTCCCAGGTCTATCCATCCGGCGCCGTCGAGCTTACAACAGATAAAGGACATACTTTCTTGGTCAACGCTCAACGTCTAAAACCTTACTTAGGGATGGATGGACCAAGAGACAAAGAGTCCTTCATCCTCGCGGACCCTTCGTGATTCTTCGCTTTCAGTCGAGCTAATGACTCTAAACTAGCGCTTCTTGGGAGGCAACCCATGTTTTCTTTCCGTTTCCTTTTCTTTTTCCCTTATTATTCCGTTTGTTGCTTTATTTTCTAACCTTACATCTTTGTTAGTTTGTGTTTTAAGTGTTTTGTCTCTTCCCTTTTGAAACAGGAAATGAAATTCTTTACAAAACTATTCAGAACTGCGCGCCCAAGCGCCGAGAAATCAGGCGCCTAGGCGCCCGATTCTGAAAGGGGCGCCCAAGCGCCGAGAAATCAGGCGCCTAGGCGCCCGATTCTGAAAGGGGCGCCCAAGCGCCGAGAAATCAGGCGCCTAGGCGCCCGATTCTGAAATGGGCGCCCAAGCGCCGAACACCCGCCTAGGCGCGGGCATTACCACCCAAAAGAATCCAGGTACGTTGTGTCGCGCGCCTAGGCGCCCAAACACGCGCGCCTAGGCGCCCGATTCTGATTTAAGCTAATATGTGGGTCAAAACGGTCAAAATTCTCCCAAAATCTTCACATCTCCTCTCCCACGCGATTTCCGGCGACTCTATCACCATTTCCGGCCATTTCTATCGTATTTCACCGCCACTTTCCATCAACATAATTCGTTGCACAAGAGGCTCTTCTTTCACATCGACTCGGTGAGAAAATTTTGGGGATAAAAGGTGAGTTTTGGCTTTACCCTTCTTCCATTTTCGATTCATAGCCGACGAGTAGGTGCCTTGCACTATATTTTGAGGATTAATTGGGGCATTGTCCGATTGTAGATTGATTTTTTTTACGTCATTGCATTTGAGGGCTTTTATTGGATTTGTGGGTTGTAATCAAAAATTGGGGGTTGATGTTGTTGAATTGGATGGTCTATTGTTGCTAAATCCGTGGGTTGTTATCAATTTGTGGGTTGAAATTGAATTTGTGGATTGTTGCCAAGTATGGGTTGCTCTGATTTTGGTGTGTTGTTGGGCGTTGAAGATTGTTGTATTTGGTTGGTTGATTTGAGTAGTTAAGAAGTTGATAATTGTTGTTGCAAATGACGAGAACTACCAACAGACCATCCAAGGGTAAAAAAAAAGTGGGTGAGGGTTCCTCTAATGAGCCCGAGACTCCCGATAATACCCGTTTTGAAAACCCCCAAGTCCAAATTATGTGTCAGAGTTTGAGCACCCCCCGCACCCTTATTAAGGAGCACTATTTAACCACCCGGGGACAGCCCTCTGTGCACGAATTGATACAATTTCATCGCTTACAGTTTTTCTGTCAAAAGCCCGAGGCCATTCATCTTCCTTGGGTTCTGGAATTCTTCAGCTCCGGGGTTTATGATGAGATTGAGACACGAGGATGGCTGGGGACAACCCTTTTGGTCCGGGGCAAACATGTCAATTATGAGTTGAGACAGATTAGGGAGAGCATAGGCACCCCGACCCCTCAGACATGCGAGTTCACCACTCTCTACAATGCAGGGCGCCTCCGAGTTAGCCTGTCGGATATTTTGCAGGTTATTGGCCGAGAGGGGTGGGAATGGGTACCCGGAGAAGCTCATGTCCCCCGTAGGGCTCTATTACCCGAGGCTGCTTTCTGGCTCGACTTCATCCGATTCAATTTAATGCCGAGTACCAATCGATCAGAGGCAAACAAGGAACGGGCCACCCTCATCTACGCTATTATGTCCAAGAAAGCTGTGGACTTTGCCCGGGTAATCCACAAGTCTTTGACGGACCACTTTAGGAAGTTGAAGAATGAGTTAGGGCCATTGATTAACAAAGAATTGGCTAAGCAAAAGGGAGAAGGTCCCACTCGGAAGATTCCCATCATTCTCCCGTCACTGATCACAGCTTTATGCAAGGCGGCTAAGGTTCCCACATTTCCTTTGGAGCGTAGTGAGCTTCCTGGTTCTTATCTCACCGTGGTAGATGACGACTCCCAGGCTCCTCCACCACCAGCTACTTCAAAGAGGCCTCGCCCGTCTTCATCCCAGTCTACTAGCTCCCCACAGTTTCCACCTATGGATGCCGCCGCCATTAGACAATTAAAGGATGAATTGAGGGAGGAGTTGCGAGATGAGATGAGGGTGGTCATGTCCGACACTTGTGCTTATTTCCGTCAGCTTTTTGTAGAGCATGATGCGTTTGTCGGTTGGGGGCCGTTTGATTATTCTGCTCCTCCACCTTACCCGCACTCCCCGCCTCAGCAGCCCGCAGATATGCACGAGTCAGGTGCTCTCGTTCCTGACGGAGGTGATGATGAGGCTCATAATGATGAGGCTCATAATGATGAGGGTAGCCCGTTGATTGATTTGGATGATCTCGGCGGCGAGGATGAGGATTACATTGACCGTTTTGGCACCACCGATTAGGCTTATCTTGTTTTATTTCCATGCATGTTTCTTTTTATTTTTGGATATCTTTTGTTGGGATGTTGGATATTTTATGTTTTATGTTTGGATGCTTGATGTTTTCCTTCCATGCATGTTTCTCATTTTTTTTTTGTTTATCTCGTTTTGTTTTATTCTATTCTATCCAATGTTTGATGCTCTGTATGGCTAGCATTTGTTTACCTATGTAGTGATCGACACAGTGATTGCCATCCGTGGACTTGATTGCCTTAAGTGGACTCGGGTTTGCTTTTCAGCTTCCCTATGGTGACGTGTACTTTGCCCTTTTCTTTTTCAAACATTGGGGACAATGTTCATGATAAGTGTGGGGGGTATACTAGATCCATTATAGTCATGTTGATTCATGTTTTACATATTTCGGTCCAAGTTTGGGGGGTGCTGTACCTCTACATATGAAATGTGTGCAATTTTAATTTATTTTTTTTGGATAGAATTTCAACCCTTCACTTGAGGCATTGAGTATGGTTAATTTGAATACATGGTATGTTTTCTCTATCAATTTGGTTTTTAATGGCTATACACATCGTTCCTTGCTTATTGGATCCTAACTAGACTAGATTAACCTTAAGATGATTCACATATGCACCTAAATCGAAGGTAGAGGAGTTGAGTGGGCAATCATTTTGAAACACTTAAAGGCTTGATCCCGGAAATATCAACTTAGAATTTTCACATGTGTTATGAGTTGAGAACGTTAACTTCGTGTGCTTAATAATAATAAAAAGAGGTTGAACATTGGTATGATTGAAAAAGTCAGGCTTAATAGATACTGGGGGCGAAGAGCACCATGCCTAGAATACTGTACTATTTTTGCTAATTTGAGCTAAGCTCAAGCCAATGCAAGTGTTAAGTGAATAAGGACCTAGTTTGATTTTGTGGCCTTTGACACTCGAGTGATTAAGCCCTTAGGAATGTCTCCACATTTGATACCCTAAAGCCATCTGGTTTAGGAGTTATTGGCCTAAAACTCGTTACACGGGTGTCATAGAAAGCCTAAGAGGATCAAACATTGCACATGGTCTAACCTCTAATGTTTCGAGTTGAAAGTGCATAAGATAAATCCGAAAGTGGAATGAAGTGATAAATTTTTAAGTGGCTATGAAGTTGTATTCAATTCTCGTACCATGTGAATAATCAAAAGTTGATAAATATGGGATTAATGTTTGAAAAGTGGTAAGAATGCCACTTGACTATAATACTTGAGATTTATTACACTACACCCTTAGGATGATCTTTTCAATGTTAAGGCGTAACATGAGCAAATGTGTGATGTGTATATATTTGTAATATGAGCTTAAACAGATGAATTCATACCATTGTGTGCTATTAATCATTGTAATTTACGTTGAGTGATCGGGGTTGAAAATCTTTCGATTTTGTGGGTATATCGTCTGCAAACCCTCACGAGACTATAACTCGTCCTTTGAGGTAACTAAAAGGTTCAAAGGCTTGTTGCATTCGCTAAATGCAACCGTTTACTCCACGAAAGTGAGTTAGGTAGTTTTCTTTTTGTTTCTCTCTTTGATTGATGATATTTCCTTATCTTAGAACTCTTATTGCTCGAGGACGAGCAATTGATAAGTGTGGGGGTGTTGATAAGAGGCATTTTTACGTGTTTTTAAGCCCCTTTGCGTTTATGTTTTAGGTTCATTTATCGCTTAATTCTTGCTACATGTGCGTTTAATTCGTGCATTAAGTGATTTCAGGTTTTAAATGGATAAAATCGAAGAACGGGATGAAAAACGACGTATAAAACAAGTTCAGGCCAATTTGCTTCTGCTTTCCGCGCCTAGGCGCCGTTCTGTCCACGCCTGGGCGCCGTATCTGCACCAGTTTCCACGTTCGAGCGATATTTTCTTATTTTTAGAGACTGAATTGGATGAAGTTTCCTTCTACAAAGTTGTAGAACTATGTGTTAGCTTCAAATGAGGACTTGAATCATCCAAATCGGAGTTTTGTGGAGAGAGTTATGAAGGAAATACAATTACTGCGCCAGACAGAGGCAAATACTCCCAACATTCTGATTTGGGCGCCCGAGCGCCATAATTCCCGCGCCTAGGCGTGGCCACATCCGAGATTTGATTCCTTTCAGCCAAAAGATCATCATTTGATGGGGGAATGGAACATTTAAAGCCAAGAGGTCATCACATGTATGGGAGAGATGTCATAAGTATGTTTCTTACTAGATCTACTTTTGGGAATTTTATACTACTCACTTTAAGAGTAGTGGAGGACACACTAGGGGGGACATACACATGAGGAGCTGATTTGTGGTGGTCTTCTTAAGGATATTTTCAGCATAATTGGACCGAACACATCTTGAGGAGGAGAGAGAGAGAGACATTTTGGCCATCACTCTTCACCCATCATCATTCATCACCATTTCTTCATCACTTTTGGAGGGGAACAAAGAGAGAGGAGCTAAGGATTGAAGATCAAGAGAAAAGATCCATCATCAATCAATTGAGGGAGTTTTAATTATTTGCATTTACATGTTTATTTCCATGAGTATGTATATGTTTGTATTAGATTTTCTTAAGGCTTTGATGAGAGGCTAATATTGTAGAACTAAGGCCATGTGAAGGCCAAATTTATGAATCAATATATGTGAAGTTGCTCTTTGTATTAATTCTCCTATTGCTTTGTGTGTTAATTCTATGCTTTTATTCCAATCATGTGTTTGATCACCATATGCTTGCTATCTTGCTTAATCTAGTTGTTCGAGAGAAAATAGATTAGGGTGCAAGAGAATTAACACATCATCCGAAACAAATGAGGGATTGCCCTAGAAATAGGTAAAGATTCCCGGGTGTTGTTAGCCGGATTCGTTCGGGGAAGCTCTAGAACGTTAATGCGTGATTTTTGATTAGATTCTCGGATAGACATATTTAGAGAACCGTCAATTAATCATAGGATTATTATGTGCCGAGACATCGGGTAATAGTTAATTTAGGAGTTTCCACCAAAGCAATAGGAGTCTAATAATTCGAAGAGTAGCTCATATATATTGACGAGTAGATTCGGTTGTAGCATGTGCCTTAGTCATTTTATCATACGTGAGATTAAATCTATAGTACGTTTCTCTTTGGTTCTTCGTTTGTTTAATCTCTTTTCTTGCACTTTACTTTAATTATCTTATCTTTATCGAAAATCATTAACTAGAATTCAAGTCCTTGTGGTTCGACAACCCGGACTTTTTGTCCACTTATTACTAAACACGTCTAGTGCACTTGCTATCATAGCACGTTAGTTTTTAGCGTGTCAGTACCCTACACTCAGTACTTCGAAAAGAAAGACCTGGTGTCCAAATACCGGCTGTTGGCTGATTTCTGCAGCAAGATCATAGAATGCCGAGTGGGAACCTTTGATAAGGTGAACCCTGTACAATTTCAGATGATGACTGCTATACTCCCCAACATCAAAATCAACTGGAGTGAGTACATTTTTGGAAGGTTTCGGGACAGTCTAAGTGCCTCGAATAAACCTTATGGACTCGTTCTAAGCGACCTGTTGTACAAATCAAAGTGTGTATACTCGTCTGGACTTTCGTTGAATAAGTCCAAGTTGTTGGGAAAAAGGATTCTGAATAACCTGTTCAATCCTCCAAAAATTGGTGGTGATGCTAAACCACTGTCTGAGCGTCTGGAAGTACGTCAAGCATCCGATAAAGAAGCGGAGCGTCCAGTGCCAAAAGAAGCTGTGAAACGTCTGGCTGCAACAAAGAAGAGGGCTCCCAGAAAGCCCAAGGTTCAATTTGCCGCCCCCTCTCAAAAGGACGATGAGGAAACCGATGAGGATGCAGAGGACAAGTTACCTCTCAAAAGAAGGAAGCTGGAAGGGATCATCAAACAAATAGACTTTGTAGAACCAGCTGCTGATCCTCCCGCTCCACCGTCTAAGCTCGTTGAAGGAGTCAACGTAAAGAAAATCTTCAAGCGTTCCAGGACTAGCAAGCGTCGAGTTGCTCCTATTCCTGAAGAGCCTGAGACTGATGAGCCAAGCGCTCAAGTTGCTGATGAGCCATGCGCTCAAGTCGCTGTTGAGCCAAGCGCTCAAAGAATTGCTGTTGAGACTAGTTCTCAGGGTAAGTTTATTTCTTCCCACATCATTTCTATTCCTACATCTGTAGAAGATCTTGCTCTTATAGAGGATAGTTCTCGTATTACAGCTATAGTTCCAGCCGCTGCTGAAGCGTCAACAGCTGTCCTCCTGGATGTTGATATGACAGAAGTTGTCACTATTGCTAAAGATGTTGCCGCAGAAGTTGCTGCAATTGAAGCTGAGGAACCTGCTACTACAGAGGTTCAGACTCCTATCCCTGTTCAGGCTATAACAGAGGCACGCTCAAAAGGTCAGAGTGTTGCTGAAGACGTTCCAGCGCCTAGCCACTTCTTCAAACTCGGCCCACTGAAGACGATTGATCATTCAATCAACTATATGCCTCCAGTTCCTGAAGAAGAATTCATTCCAGCTGGCTATAATGAAGAATGTTACGTTGTCGCTAAAAATGATTTAGCCACGATAATTGATAGAGATCGAGCTCTTGTGGAAATGTTGTTTAGTAACGAAGTCACAAGTGTCGAATTTGCGTACTACTTGGCACTAGCCAATGGAGATCCTCTACCTCCTACCCCAGCGTCTATACAAATATTTGAAAAATGGGGTACTGATAGAATTCCACAAGGGGATGTGGACTTAGCTTACTTTATGGATATGGGACGCAGCAAGCCTTCAGGTTTTGCTCCAAGAAACTACAAGATTAGAGCCTATGAGCGTCTACCTGTGGAGCTTTTAAATCCTGAAGAGGAAATCTTAAACAAAGAGAGTTATTCCCAGTTTCGTTCAGTTGTGCACAATGCTGCTAATCAAAGTCTTCCCAACCCATTAAGATTGTGGACAAATAAAAGTCCCTATATCGGTGAGCGTCCTGCCTCTCTAAACGCTCTCATTCAAGAAGAGGCTGATTACTTCTTACAAAGCGTCCTGAATGCAAACTATCAACCTGATAAGCATCGCTTTGAAGCCATCCGAGATATTCATAATGAAGGCTTTCGTGCCATTCTGAATGCAGGCACAACTTTCTGCATGAATGAGGTTACCTGGTGTGAAACCTACGTTGGCCAGCGTTACAAGTTTGAAGACCTGGTCAAGGAACCTCACTTGTTCACAATTGGCATGCTAGATAAAAGAAGACAGTTTGCTCGATATTGCTTACAGTGCCGAGAAGCAAGAGTTGGGCCACTTGCTCTCTTACCATCTTTTCGTCAACCAATTGAACGCTTTCTGCGTGAAGCGTTAGCTAGGATTGCA
This sequence comes from Buddleja alternifolia, assembly GCA_019426215.1. NCBI lineage: Eukaryota > Viridiplantae > Streptophyta > Magnoliopsida > Lamiales > Scrophulariaceae > Buddleja > Buddleja alternifolia. The sequence continues at coordinate 44,808,435 of CM033392.1, read as the reverse complement.
GATTTACCAATCAATTACTGTGGCCAAGCGTCAACAAGCGGAACAAAGCCTACTTCAGATTTAACGCTTACACCTGGCCAGCAGGAAGACAACATCAGACGTATGTTGAAGATGCTCCCTCCGTTACGGGATTTCGACAACGTCTTCACTGCAAACCTGAGAAAGCCAAATGGATCCATTATAAGACCTCTTTTTGGGTATCCATTGCTCTTCTCTTTCCGACAGGAACTGATAGAACACTATACCTATGTTCTCTCTTTACTCGAAAGAAATCCGGACATCTCGCGTGCAACCTTGCCTTACGTTGAAGAATACATGGCAATGTACGTATCAGAGTCTGAGCGTCCATTGGAGTTGCCAAAAGATAAAGTGCTATGCTTCTCCTTCACTCCACGTGACGATGCTCTATTCTTTATTAAGGCTCCTCGTTGCAAGATCTTTGTTAACCACATGCTCCAGATCTTAGGACCAGGATGGGTCATAGCAATGGACACTTCAATCCTCACTCTAAGGGATTTCTCGACCCTTCCTATTTCTCGAGTAAATGAGTTAATCAACAGTTCATCAACGGAGTTTGCTGATTCAGATTTTGGAAGGCTCAACTTCAGATTTTGTGACTTTAGCCATCTAACTACTGTCTCTTCCTTACCTTCCACATCTGATCCAGAAGTTGCCTTAGCGCCCATAGTGGAACCAGTTCAAGCGTCTCAACCAGAGGCTGTGCCTGACGCTTCAACTTCACCTGTTCCAACGGTTGCTGAGATAGCAATCCATTCGTCTGTCTTCAATCCAGATTTTCAACAACCATCTATTGAGTCACTAAAGCATACCTCAAAATTTAAACAACCAGCTACCCCGAATGTGCTTCAAACATTTGTGCCTCTCCTCACTGAAGCGTTGGAAGAGATGAACGCTCAAGCGTCCAATCATGCAGAATCTCTACACTGGATCAAGGAAGAATATAAGCTAAGATCGAGAAGGAGAATATAAGCGCTCAAGTTGCTCACATGCGCGGAGCTGCTGATGCTACCGTAGATACTGCTCTTTCTCGTATGCAGACGATGATCGATGGACTTGCAGCTAATCAAATTGCTATGAAAGAATCTCTTGAAGCAAAATTTGATGCGTTGGCTACATCCATGGTCCAAATGGCTGCTCAAATTGTCATTCTTACTGAAGCTACAGTAAAGGCTGATGATGGCAATAAGGGGGAAAAGAGAAAAGCTCATGCAAGTTCAAGAGCTCAATCAAGTTCTAAGCGTCAAGAAGTGAAGCGTCCAGAGCCAAAAAATCCACAAGATTTTGTCTTCTTGCCACCTCCTCCTCCTTTGCCCGAATCCAATTACCCTTCATGGGTTGTCGCCACGGGAATTCCTAGTAGAAGAACTGGTTTTCCTCCCATCGCTTTCAGAGCACATATACCTGTGCCATCTCAAGCGCTACTTGAAAAATTCAATATACCGATGGAGCGAGCGCCACTTCCAGAGCCTACTACTCCTCAAGACTTGGCTGTGGAAATGGAGTTCTCAGACTTATCTCAAGCGTTCAGAGCAGTGCTTAGGCATATGGGTATTAATCCATCCGAATGGGAGCGACGACATACAGTGTATGAAACAAGGAGAAAAGGGGAAAATTGTTTCGTAATTGACAGAGATCATCAGATAATGATCACCCTTCAAGATCTCATCGAAGAAGCCATCAGAACAGAAATGATCAGATGACAAAATCTTACCAGAAGAAAGTAGATCATGATAGCTCTTTGTAATTTAACCTTCTCTTCTGTTTCTACACAGTTTGTAAAATTTATAAATTCTCCGAATATATATAAAGTACATTTTTCAGCTGAAACATTTCGTTGAAACTTAACTAACTCTAACTTACTAACATAACGATTATTAACTTTGGCTGTCGTAACTCTTGAACTATAAAAGAGTAAGTATTGCCATCATCAAAAAGGGGGAAATTGTTAGAAATTTCATGTTAGATGTTTTGATGATGACAATTAGGAATCTTGTTAGACCCCAAAGTTATGTATGCTTAAATTTCATAGATACTTGTATAAGCATTTGAACATTAGAAATGTATAGGCTTTATTTTATCTTTTACTTTTGACATTCTTAGATCAAGAAGTCGGTTAGATTAAGCGTTTGATACTTTCTGAGTGAGCTTATCAAGACTGCGAAATCTGAAGACTCCAAGCGTCCAAGAAATCAATAGTGAATGAAGTTTGAAGAAGTTCACTCTAAGCGCCTGACATGTTCTGAGTGAGGTGTCAAGTAACGAAGACTGAAGTTTCAAGCGTCTACACTTCTAAATAAAGTTTGAAGACTTTTTCCAAGCGTCTAAACATTAAATAGTCCTCCAGATTAAATTGAACTTTCAGTTCATAAATGAAGCGTCTATCAAATGACAAACATTCTCCTGAAGCGTCAGATCGAAAGGAGTTTAATGCAAATATTCTCAGTGCATTAAATGCCAACGGGCATTTAATTCAAATTGCATTAAATGCTGATAAGAGCATTAAATGTGATAAGCACTTTCAGACGTACGGAGAAGCCATCCTATTGGACTGTCAACAATTCAAAGACTGCAGCACCAACTTTTGTGCAGTAGATTTTCAGGAAAAAGGATAAAAGTTGTTCACTCGCGAAAGTGAGAGACACGCGCCCTTGCATGTGTCAAACTGACACTTTCTCCAAGAATGCCTATAAATAGAACTTTAACAACAATCCAAACATAGAACAATTATCAAGCCAAATTGCTGTTGCATTGAAGTCCCATTCCTTAAACTCTCAGAAAAGTCAGAATACTCAAGAAGATATTCTCTTTGCTTTTCATCAAATCCTGAGACAGTCAACCCAATATCTCAATCATTCTTTTTTAAGAAACTACTCTACTACTGAGATATTCCAGTTGTTTGAACTTCATCAAAATCAAACAAACCTTTTTATAAAAACCTTATCCAAGCCTCGCGATCTGTGTGAAGTTGAAGTTGGATACTTGCCATATTTCTGGGTGAAAGAAGCAAGGGGATTGAAGTGATTTGGAGCAGAAATCTGTGTGATCAAGGAGCTCAAGTCATCGACATCCATCTCTCCCTAATTTGTAGAAGATTCTGTGTGATTCTTTGAGAATCATCTTAGTGGATTGCCTCCAAGTGTTCGAGGAGAAGAAGGACGTAGTTGGGATTACACCACCCAACGAACCTTACAAATATTGTGTCATTTACTTTTCAGTCAATTCTTTCATCTATCATATCATTGCATAAATTGATTAAGTAAAACACAATCAAAAGTTAAGCAACTAATAAACCTCTTGTGACGCTAAAGCTTTCAAAGAGAAGATTCCAAAAATCATTCCGCTGTGCTAACACTGATTAAAGAACTGAACGCTTAACCTACTTGGTCAAAGTATTCAGATCTTGATGTCTGAGTTAACTTCCTAAAAACAATCTTCATAAGACGCTTCGCCAAAGCGCCAATATTTTTAAGTGAACGCTTAAGTCAAGCGTTAGACACTTCAAGCGTCTATCTTTTCAAGCGTCCAAAAATCTTTTATTACGAAACTTTTTGAAGTCGAAAAAGACTTCAGGGTTTATTCAAACCCCTCCCCCCCTTCTAGACCCTTTCGTATGCCACTTGGGACCAACACCTCGTATTGATTTATTAGTAGACTTAACTACAGGTTGTACTCTTTTGAGTATGATGGATGCCTATCAAGGCTTTAATCAAATTATGATGGTAGAAGAAGATAAGGAGAAGACTTCCTTCGTAACTGCACGAGGTGTTTATTGTTACAACGTGATGTCGTTTGGACTTCGAAACTCTGGGGCTACGTATCAACGCCTGGTGAATATGTTGATGATATGCTTGTCAAATCTGTGGATGAATTAAACCACTTGAATCATTTGAGAAAATCTTTTGAAATAATGAAACGGTATGGAATGAATTTGAACCCTCATAAATGTACATTCGGAGTTCGTAGGGGAAAATATTTGGGGTACATAGTCACCAAACGAGGTATCGAGGCAAACCCTGAAAAAATTGAGGCTATTCTAACCATGAAATCCCCTGCAAACATGAAAGATGTGCAAAAATTAACGGGGAGAATGACGAGCTTAAATAGATTTATATCTAGATCTGCTGATAAAGGGCTACACTTTTTCAAAATCCTTCAAAAGGTGAAAAACTTTACATGGACAGCGGAATATGAAAAAGCATTTTAAGAGCTGAAAGAATACTTGGTATCCCCCCTCTATTGTTAACGAAACCTGTTTTCGGGGAACCTTTATTCTTATATCTGGTGGTGTCGTTAGCAGCCATTAGTGCAGTGTTGGTTAGAGAAATCGAAAACGAACACAAACCAGTATGTTATGTCAGCAAATTGATACAAGGGGCTAAATTGAACTATTTGGAGATTGAGAAATGGGCACTCACTTTAGTAACTTCGGCTCGTAAGCTAAGACCATACTTTCAGTCTCATCATATCGTTGTATTAACGAATCAATCATTGAAGCAAGTATAGGCAAAACCCAATGTGTCGGGAAGACTCATAAAATGGGTTATTGAATTGGGAGAGTTCAATATTGAATAGAAGTCGTACAACAGTTAAAGCCCAAATAATTGCAGACTTTGTCGTTGAGATGACGACGAAGTCACCCATTGGTGTAGCCATAATGGAACCAGCGAAGCCATGGTTATTGCACGTCGATGGATCATCGTTGACTAAACAGGGAGGAATCAGAATCTGGTTACAGAGCCTTGTATACGATGATACGAGGCAGGTTTGCATACAAGTCCCCCGATATAATGATATTTGCATTACACTCCAATATTCGCGTGTTTTCAGTAATCCGAGCAGGGTCGACCAATGACCCGACCCTATGACAATCGATTGAGACCGTCCATCAAACACACGTGTAGGGCATCCAGTGTGAGATGTCTCATCTGTCATTCGCTCTACACTATAGAGTGGAAACTCTATAAGTACTACCATTTATGGAGTTTCATGGACGGATAATCTGAGCAATAAATACTATGAGATATACTTCGTATAGTTCACAATAGTCCAAAGACTTGAGAGTATGGCTCTATAATACAAATACTAGATACCTTCGGAATACGAATCATAGATATCACAACCTTATTTGAACTACGTTTAAACTTGATCCCTGAGAGGCATGTAGGCAGCTTCACCATATCCAAGTGCAGTCTATAATCTTGATAGTACGTTCATCACTTCATATACGAAATCATCTTGACTGAAATAGTATAAGGTAGAAACCGACCTAGATCACCACCCATTAAAAAAAGGTTCTTAAATCAATAGAGGAGTAATTAGGGGTCTCTGAAAATTATCATTATATCGATAAGTAAGTGTTTAAAACCCTGTTAAATGAATTACTGAATAATGAATATTTGATGAGCAGCAAAGTAAATTTAACCATTTAATCCTAACATCAGCTAACGTGGTGGCTGCAGTAACTAGTTCCATGGCTCAGTGGTGTTGAGAACTGAAAAGAAGAAAACTACGGAGATGAGCGTTTGGTATGGTGAAATGGGGTCGTTGCTACTGTGTAAATGATGATTTACAAATCAAAGGGTATTATCGTATTTTAAAATTATTTGTTCTAGCATTATGGTTATTGCTCTAGCTTTATCATTTGCCATAAAATAATTATTTGATGAAAATGCGACTGTTCACACAATTTTGTTAAGATGACAATAATGCATATTGTAATGAATGTTCAAAAAATTTTGGTGTGCTATAATTGTCCTGTGTTTTTACTATAATTGTCCTGTGTTAGTGGGATTGGACTTATTCAATGACAGTGACCAGCCGATGATCTAAATCTTTTCAATTGGCCCCATTATTCTATTACGGGTGCTTGAATTTTCACATGGCCTCCGCTTTCGGAATTTTCTATTGACTTCACGTGTGGACTTTCCAGCTGGTATTATCTATGGAAATGACCATAATATTCTTACACTTGTCGAACTTTGAGTTATTTTCTCTTTTCCACCATTCTTTATTTAATGACACAATTCATTTCAGGTTATATATCAACATACAGCAAAAGTATTTTCTAGTAATTAATACGTAAATGTTCCAGTATATAATTATATAATTTTTTTCAAAAATCATATAGATTATATTGATAAAAGTGCATGGAAATTAAAAAGAAAACAATAACGGCACAACAAAAGTATATTCTTGTAATAAATATGCATACGTAATAAACATGAGAGAGTAAATTAACATGGTTATTATCTTTTTGTTTTAAGAGAGAAGTTGATTCTCCCATCATCTCGAAAAAAGAGTATCTACTTGACTATTGTTAGTAATTAACAAAAAGTCAAATATCTCCCAAAATGCTCTTTTCATAAAACCAAAGAGAACAAACAATCTCACCTTCTAAAATATGCTATTTTAGTTTAACTTGTAATTGTTGTCTATTACTCCAGTATAAACTTTCTTTTCTTAAATAAGCAATTATATAGCAAAACAAATTAATTATTTTTTTCCCTATAAAATGAAGAATAATATAGTTATATAAAATGCTAAATACCCTTTTTTTTTTTTGTTTCTCTAGGCATTTTTGAGCCCGAATGTTGAAAACTAATATCTCAGCGAAGTACTATCATTAAACCTCTTATTTAAATGATTAGATACTCTTTCATTTAAGCCTACTTCTTTTGGTGACATTAAATATCTACTTTTATAATAAATGGATAATATTTTAAAACAGACAGATGAAATAATAGGCATTGTTTTTGTGGAGGAAGGGCTTGATAATGGATTCTATTTCCATCTTCATTTTTGTCGTAAGGGCACAATGGTAAGTTGAACAAAAACAAATTGACTTGGAAAAAGACAAAATAACATTTTTCGTTGGTCTGGTCATTGAATGAATGATATCCCACCGTCGCAAACCATTTTCATTTTCCATTTCACACTGCCATTTCTTCAAAAAATGATCTAACTTTGTTCTCTCTTCTTCTTCTTCTTCTTCATCATCAACCAGCCATGAACATCATAAGAAATTGTTGTTACATCACTATGATTCATCATCTTATCTTCCTCTGTTTCTGCATCACCCCTTTTCTCTCGCTTGCACTTGCAGTAGACACAATTTCAGGCAACGAAACCCTCTCTGGAGATCGAACCCTCCTTTCATCTGGCGGCGGCAACTTTGTGCTTGGATTCTTCCACCCAGGTAACTCTTCTAGATACTACATAGGCATATGGTACAGAAGAGTCCCCACACAAACCATTGTTTGGGTCGCAAACAGAGAAGCCCCAATTTCAGACTCCAATTCTGCGCAGCTCACTGTTTTGAATGGTAATTTAGTGCTTTTGAATGAGTCACGAAGCGTGATTTGGTCAACTGGTTTAAATTCCACAAATTCAAACAATTCTAATGTAGTTGCTGTGCTTCTTGATGATGGGAACTTGGTTTTGAGAGATGGGTCTGGGTCAGGGTCAAATTCGTCAGTTGGTGAATATTTATGGGAAAGTTTTGATCACCCAGATCGTACATGGTTGCCTGGGGGTAAAATTGCTTATGATAAAAGAACACAAAGGAGGCAACTTTTAACTTCCTGGAAAAATTCTGAGGACCCTGCACCTGGGTTGTTTTCGCTTGAGCTCGATCCCAATGGGCGTCAGTATATCATAAGATGGAATAGGACTGAGCAATATTGGACTAGTGGATCTTGGAATGATCATATTTTTAGCCTGGTCCCTGAAATGAGGTTGAATTATATTTATAATTTTAGTTATGTTGATAATGTGAATGAAAGTTATTTCACTTACTCTCTTTATAACCCCTCGACTATATCGAGGTTCATAATGGATGTGTCCGGGCAGGTTAAGATGTTGTCGTGGGATAATAGGGATTGGACTTTGTTTTGGTCTCAGCCTAGGCAGCAATGTGAGGTTTATGCTTATTGCGGGGCGTTTGGTACGTGCGGTCAGACTTCAATGCCGTTCTGTAATTGTTTACCGGGGTTTAGGAATAAGTCGGATAGTGATTGGAGTTTGGGGGATTTTTCGGGTGGATGTGTGAGAGAGCTGGATTTACAATGCGAGAGTAACCGTACTAATGGGAGGAGAGATAAATTTTTCGCAAGACCTAATATGGGCTTACCCGAACATCCTCAACCGTTGATGGTTGGGAGCGCAAGTGAATGTGAATCAGCTTGTTTGGATAATTGCTCTTGCTCAGCTTATGCCTATGATGGAAATGGCTGTTCTCTTTGGAATGGGGAACTGTTGAATTTGCAACAACTCACCGAAGGAGTTGGTAATGAAAGAACAATAAACATAAGGCTTTCTGCCTCTTCCTCTGTGTTTTCTGGCTCCAAAAATAATAAGGGGATTATTATTGGTGCTATTGTGGGTTCTATTGCTGTTTTTTTGGCCATTTTGGCAATTGTAATGGCAATAATATGGAGGCGTAGGAGAAAAACGGTTTCTAAATCGGTGGAGGGTTCTTTGGTGGCGTTTGGATACAAAGACTTGCAAAGTGCTACCAAGAATTTCTCGGATAAGTTAGGAGGAGGAGGTTTTGGGTCAGTTTTTAAAGGGATTTTACCTGATTCGACCGTCATTGCTGTCAAAAAGCTCGAAAGCATCAACCAAGGAGAGAAGCAATTCAGGACAGAAGTTTCCACAATCGGAACAATTCAGCACGTGAATCTCGTACGCCTTCGTGGGTTTTGCTCCGAAGGTAGTAAAAAGTTGTTGGTTTATGATCACATGGAGAACGGCTCGTTGGATTCGCATCTTTTCAAAGCTAAAGAGCCTAAGGTTTTGGAGTGGCAAAAAAGGTACCAAATTGCATTGGGAATAGCTAGGGGTTTACAATATCTCCACGAAAAGTGTCGTGATTGCATCATTCATTGTGATATAAAACCTGAGAATATATTACTCGACTCTGAATTCTGCCCAAAAGTGGCGGATTTCGGGTTGGCAAAGCTCGTGGGCCGTGATTTTAGTAGGGTTTTAACAACCATGAGAGGAACAAGAGGTTATCTTGCGCCTGAATGGATATCGGGAGTCGCTATAACAGCCAAAGCGGACGTTTATAGTTATGGTATGGTGCTATTTGAATTAGTATCCGGGAGGCGTAACTCTGAGAATTCTGAAGATGGAAAGGTCAAATTTTTCCCGTCCTGGGCTGCTAGTGTGACGATAGACGGTGGGGATGTCCTCGAGCTATTGGATCCTATATTGGATAGGAGTGCTGATGTGGAAGAGGTGTTGAAAATATGTAAAGTTGCTTGTTGGTGTATTCAAGATGATGAAAATATTAGGCCGTCGATTGGTCAGGTGGTCCAGATTCTTGAAGGGCTTATGGACGTGAACTTGCCTCCGGTACCACGTTCGCTCCAAGTGTTTGTTGAGAGTCAGGAACATATAGTTTTCTTCACTGAATCATCGTCGAGTGGCCAGAGTTCATCACAAACAAAAAGCAATACTTCGAGTGCTTCGTCTCACTCAAAGCCCTCGACTCAGTCCACTAATTAGTTATGTAAGTTTGAATTATTTATAATGATATACCAAATAGTTGGGTGGAAAGAAAGTGTTGTAAGAGAGTTTACATAGCCAAGATATATATTTTGTTGTACGAAATGCCTCATTTGTAATTGTATGTTTTCTGTTTTCCTGTTCTTTATAATGTATAATGAACATTTAAAAAGTGTGGAAGCTTGAAAGAAACATGAATCTAGAGATTCTGAAATATGAATGTGTAATGTAAAATTTTCTCTTGCCAAACTATAATGGCAATAGCACTCAAGTTGGGCAGAAAATTCCAGTACACGTAATTAATCACATAACATATTCTTAATCATTCTTCTTTTTGAGTATACAATAATCACATAACAAGTGTCATTAGTGGATATGTGATTCATTTGAATTTTGTCAAATTTGATTCCAATTCGAATTGGCTGAACTTAGATTTTTAGGTAATCTACTCTCACTAAAAGTGTGTTTATAGTTCATGAATTGAGTTTATTATTTTATTTTTATAGACAAAAGGTTAAAACCTTTGGCAATAGAAAATAGGGAAAAATTACACAGAGCCCCTCACTTATTGTGCAATAGCCGAAATTCCCCCTTATCTTTTTGGAAATTGCAGATGGTCCCTCATGTTAAGGTATTTTTTACAATTACACCCCATGTGTTCGTATAATTTGCCCTATTAACTTTACAAATATACCCCTTGAGGGCGGTGTTGGTAATTTCCAAAAAGTGAGGAGATTTTGGGTAATTACTTTTTTTTTCCTGATCGGGTAATTACTTAATAAATGAGGGTGTCTTTGTGTAATTTTCCCTAGAAATTATGAAACAACTTTTGTTTATTTCCTTTTTAGTGATTTCTAGTTTGTTTCTGGCCTTCTGCAAATTTTTCGTGGTGTTTTCAAAACATTTCTAATATTGAATGATTCGAAACTAGCCTTCACAACGAAAGTTAAATCTATTATTCGGCCATCAGTTAGCTTGACCATGTTCTCCAAGGAAAATGGCAAATGGATGTGATATGATGATGGATAATATAATATGAGGTATATTAATATGTTAACTTCCAATCACGAGGTACTCGATCAATCAGATAAAATATAACCATTTTAGGTCCAGTGCCCAATAAAATACTAGTTACAAGATCCCAAAACTTGGCTCTCATGGAACATGAGAGAAACTAGGGACAACACTCAATTCAATGAGCTAAATCAGTATTTAGAGATTAGTGGCGCAACACCGAATGAGATCATGACCTGTCATCTTCTGTGAGGATCACGTGCACTCCTTTAGTTATGCATGAGAGGGCTTGGATCCGTTCGAATCATTGAACTCAACCCAACCGGGGTGGAGTCGAATGACCCGACCCGGACCCTAAGATTGGACTGGGTCAACTGTTGGCGCGTCTTGAAGCCCACCAGAATACATTGATCATTTATCAAAATCAAAGTGTTATATTATTTCCCAAATCAAAATGGGAGGAGAATGCTAGGTGTAATGACTAATGATCAGCAAGTAGTGCATGAGGCCATTCTGTAGAAATTTCTTATAACTTACGTCAATTTCATGGCTATCTGAATTGGGACCAATGTTCTGAAACCCGGACCGGCCATCGAACCGGAAAATCGACCGGGTTAAGGGTCACCGGTTCGACCGTTGGGTCAACCGCGGTCGGACCGGTGACGTCATAATTATGTAATAAATAATATGTATTATATTAATAATATTATAAAATAATATTCACATTATATTATAAATATATATATATATATATGTGTATATATATATATATTATTATTATATACCAACATATATTTTGAAATATATAAAATATAAAATCAAATTAGATGGAATAATCATAAATCAACCCAAGCGTTGAAAGTTAAGACTTAAGAGCAAAGACTATGTAGCTATTATTTGATCAGCCAAATAAAACTAAAAAAGAAAATATAAAATATAAAGGCCAAAAAGACCTAATTCCCAAACTCTCTTTCTTTTTCCTTACACAGCCTCAACACCTCTTTTTGATCCTGTTAAGGTTTTTCTTTCTTTTTCATTCCAAATCTTCTCCTAATCTTTTGTATATTAATTTTTTGATCTCCTTTGCCGTCTTACAAACCGCCACCTTCAACTATATCTTCTACACACTACCTTGAACACAAAAATTGAAATTTCAGAAATGGTGGATGTGAAGAAAAATGTACAGCTGCCTCTTGTATTTGAAAAAGCAGCAACAAATCGGGCGCAGGAGCAGTAGACGTGAAGGAGAAAAAGAGGGGAATTAATTGGCTCAAACCCTGATTTGCAAATCCTAAGATCAATCCTTCTTTTTTATGTAGCTCACGACCCGGCCGGTTCAATCGACAGCACCGGTTCTACCGGTCCGACGGTTGAACCGTTGGGTCGAACGGTTTTCTTCTAAAAAACACGGTTTTTTGGCCTGAATGGTTTTTGCTTCCCACCCAAGCCGTTTTATGAACCGGTTTCCAGTTCTACCGGTCCGACCGTCCGGTCTGGGTTGGGTTTCAAAACACTGATTGGGACAATAGTCAATCAAATTTAATTTCTATACCCCCTTGTTTACCTAGTCAAAAGTAAATATATAATGACTTACATATACACGAAAAATTTCAAATATTAATCTATTTGATTTTGACTAATGTTCGATTCTATTAAGACTCAATTTGTCTCAATGATGTTGAACTCAAATAAAATTTCAAGCCCTACAAGATGTTCTGAACAAATCAGAAGAATACGTTTTTAGACTCAACTTCATCCGTTTCTATGCCTGCAAAAGCAGGTCTAGGTGTGAAATAGTTTATTCTTATATTTCAAATTAATACTTTTTTTTTAAAAGAAAAATCGATCTTATATATCATTCAATCAAAAGCTTACAGCGCATGGAATAATACAATTCATATCGACTCAAACGATATAGTAAGAACATCTGAAACACCAACTATTAAGTTCTTGAAGCTAACAAATCTTAAGAACTTACAAACGAATACAAGAATTTTTTTGTGCAACTCCTATTCAAGGAGAGATGAAACTCTCATTCGAGAGAGAGAAAACAAACTCTCATACAAGAGAGAAAATAAAATACTAAACAGAATATCTAAAACACTATATAAAAACTTAAGTATCACTCGTCTTCATCTCGTCAGATCTGTCTCTGTCTCTTTAGATACATATCCGTCTCGTCAAATTTGAAGATGTGATGTACAACTTGAAGAAGAGTGCTCCAACCCAACCCGCCGACGATGGTGGTGATAACAGTGGTGAAGTAGATGACTTCTTCACCAAGCCATCGTCGATAGAGGAAAATAGAAGAAAAAAGAAGATTAGGGTTTAGAGATAGATCGGGAGAAAGAGCAAATTAATACCTTTTAGTTTTAACTTATAATATCTTTCTAGGAAAATTCATCTCATTTACATTGTATTATAATTCTTGTTTTTTTCCATGAGCCCCCAAGCATCACTCTTTTAGAGGATATATAGACCAGTCATTAGGAATAAAGTTAAGGTTAAGAGCAAGGTATTAAATTTCAGTATCGGTGTTGATATCAGGGTTGTAAATTTACGGAACTTTCAATGAAAATTTCGAGAATATTCAAAATTTGGTTTCAATTTTAAAGAAATTATGGAAATTATAGAAATATTTGAAATTTACAACGAAACTTTGGGTAACTTTAATTATCATAATTATGCATTTTTTACATCAATAATATTTTATATAATATACTCATAATGAATCTTGTTAAATAACATTACTAAAACCTATTGTGAAAAATATGAAATAAATATGATTTGGTAATAAAATAATAATCAAATCTCATAAGAACTTCATTAAAATAAAATATACCACAATTTTAATAAAATTATTATTCAAAATTACATCGAATTTCTAGGAGGATTTCTATGAGATTTTAGTAAAAATCATTTTTGCGGGTGTCTTTTCTAAGTCACGCCCGAATCTCACTTTTATTAACTTTCCTTTTAATATGAAGGATTATTTGACCCTAATATTTAACTATAAAATATTTCAAAAATATAAAAATAAATATTATTTTAAATTTCCGGAATTTTCGAGTTTCAATCAAAATTTCAACGGATATTTAACAAATTAATTTTATTAATTTCGGAAAAATTTCGGGTTTTGACAATAATTTCGGAAATTTTGGGTTTCGATCAAAATTTTGGAAGATATTTTGTAAAATTAGATCGAAAGTTCGATTTCACTTCGAGATCTCGAAATTTCGATCGAAATTTGGAGGTTTCTGCCGAAATTTAAGACGGTGGTTAAAAGAAGGATTTTTATTTTTTTTTGTCTCCCAAGTCCCGCTTCACTTGGTTGAACTTTAATATTTTTGTCCAAATAAATCAGCCAAGCACAACAATATGTTATTTTTACTTTAATTATAAATTTTTTAATGTTCCAAGATCAGTTATCATCAATTAATTAAGCACATGTATTGCCAAACGACCAACTTCTCCACTAATTATCCCTAAAAAGATGAATTAGTTGATCACACGAAGAAGAAAAAAAGCGTCCTCACATTAAAAGGCAGTCTAGTAACATAGAAAATAAATGCAAACATGTAAATTTCTACAAAAAGTGGGAACTCTGCCTCTCTCGTACTAGTTGGTAATGTACCCTTGGCTTGTGCAAATAAGATAAATTTAGTGAAAAGATTTTTAAATAAGATTAATTGAGTTTAAATAACATGCAATAAAGAAAAAAAATGGATGAGAAATAAAATCTAAAAAGAAACAACTTTTTTTTTCTATATAGAGTGTTAAGTTATAGACAATGTGATTGTCCTCAACTCACCTGACCAAAATTATTGAATTGTCCTTATGTCAGTCACATAGCCTATCTCCCCTTGGAGTGATTGAGCAGCTTGAATGTGACAAAGTCGTTTGTTGTAATGAGTCATTTTAGATGACAGTTTTATGTAACCATAAAAAAAAAAAGCCACATAGCTTACACGTATACCTCTAAAAAGGATCACGTGCAGTATCATACTCGTATTGGATACAAATATTTCAGATAGTGTTTCCGACACATTTTTGAGGTGTTCGAAAATAAAAAGAAAAGAGAATTATACAAGGCAAAGTGCTTCTTTAATATTAAACAATACTTTTTGGGTTAAAATTGGAATAAAGATAATATTTTCAGTCGTCCTTTAAAAAAAAACTTAAAAGTTAAACAAATAAAGAAAAAACTTAAAGAACTAGACAAAATTTTATTTATGTCAATAAATCTATTGAATCAAATATATTTTTAAATTTTATATATTCATTTATAAACAAGTATCATCAATGTATAATATCCTAAAATTTTGAAATTTATTGTATTTTGTATTTGTGTCATATTGTATCCGTATTTGTGCATCATAATACATAGTGCATTACACCTATATAATCCATAAAATAAAATTACAACGATTTCGCTAAAATCACAACGATTTCACTAAAATCACTTGTCGGTCCAAAATATTTATTGTAGGGTGATGTAGAATTTTATAATAGTATAGATTACATAAGACGTTCTTAAGACTTTTCAATCTCTTTTAACTTTGATTGATTCATTCATGATCAGGAGCGCACTTTGATTTTTATTGTTTAATTTTTTGTTACCTTTTCCAAATGCTCCTTTTTCCTGCTTTCAGAGGTGCTCATACCCGAACCTCAGACTTTACAAGAAATGTCATTCTTAAGTATATTACCAAATTCAAAGTCTTCTGTTGACAAGTAGGAACCAGATGTTATAGCACAAAGAAAAGTTTCATGAACGACTAAATGAAGTATCTGGTGCAAAATTTCTAGGAGTCTGACCTTACAGATTTGAGTCTAATAAAAGTCTTCTTTCTGCATATAACTTAATTTCCTTTAATAACGTTAACCACCGTGGCGGTAGTAGTTGTCAATTCTTTAACTATTATGTTTAGAGTTCGAATCAACTGACTACGTAAATTTGCCATTTTAGATGGGGTTGTATGAGTTAGTGGTGACTGATTTATAATACTTTGATATAGTGAATATGAACTTGTTTTTTAAGTATATTGATGTGATTGTGGTGATCAAGTTGAGTTATATGTTAAAACAAGCTCTGACGAAGGAAACATTATATGGTGCAGCGAGGTGGAGGTAGTCATACAAATATGGTTAATTACACTAACTACCCCTCTTATTTAATATAGTTAGTTCATCCCGCTTATTTTGAGCTCGTAACAGACATTCCTTTTATAATAAAATATTACATTGATCCCCATCTGACTAACGGCTGTTAGTCAAACTTGACACAAAATGTAAAATAACAATCTCACCTTCGTTAAAAAAATAAAAAATAATAAAAGTAGGGTAAATTACAGTAACTACATCTTGTTTAGTGTAATTACAGTTCAATCCCTCTTATTTTGAACATATAACAGGCAAGCCCTCTTATAATAAAACCCTTACATTTACCTCCGACTAATTGTTGTTCGATAAACGTGATATTGCTCCTAAAATTATTCAAAACTCGTTTTTCCTTTTCATTTTCTAAAAATGTTGGAATTCAATTCATTTAGTATTGAGGTTGTCATACCATATTCGACCAAATACAAAATTTCATTTTTATATAATTTTCATTGATATTTTTATTTTTTAAATTAATTTTGACTCCTTATTTTAACTTTTTTTAAAAAATTGTTTACTAAATGAAAATCAAAATAATTTTTTCATGCAATATAAGCAAATGAAAATATTTGTCATGGTATTCAGTATGCTATTTTGGCCCACATGTAGTACGATTTAATTAAGTGTATTCTCTTTATTGCATAGTAAATTCATATAAATTGTCTCAAATTTGCATAAATTCGAATTTACACGGTATTATCAAGATGTTTACAAGTTTTTATGAAATGATATATATATATATATATATTTAAAGATTAAAAGTTAGAATTACATCTTTTTCGTTTTAAAAATTTACATTCACCTTGATTAGTGTTTTTTATGTCTAGTAATCTCGTCTAATTCCAATGCTTTTATTCGATTTGATGCTAAATATTTTCCTAAAGTTTTGATTTTATCTTGTAGGATCATCCAAAGACATTTTAGGAAAATGAAGCAAATAGCATGGAATTAAGAATAAACGATTTTCCAAACGAAGTGTTAGCTTTTTTGTCGTAACTCTCGCCATGAATATCCAATTAATTTCACTTTTATGCCATTGTAAATTTAAGAGAAGTAGCTTCATTGTATATGTTGATGACAAAGATCAAAAATGTCCGAAAGAAGGCTAAAAAGACAATGGAAGTGAATAGCGTAAAAGATCAAAATAAAGTCTCAACAAGACTTTACGCATCTTTAACAGATGAATTAATTCTTAGGTCCTTCCAATGAGTTGTAGATGTATGTATTTTATTTTTGAAGCAACTTGAATCGTCTCAATTCGATATCTATGGAGAGAGATATGGTCAATTTACCAAAACCTACTACGAGTCCGCAATTCGCAAAAAGGCTCGCCGCAACGCGAGTTGTGCGTAGCCACATTGGCTCGCACTGAGGCAAGCTAAAGTGCTCGCCCCAGCACGAGTTATCTGCTTTTGACCCTATTTTGGTCCTATAAATAGGCTTGTAACCTATTTTAAGTCAAAACTTTTCTTTCAAGTATTGTTCATCGTTGTATTTTTGCACGTTTTGGATGATTTTAGCTTTGGAGATGAATTATGGAGGCTAAAAACCTCATCCGGGCAATTGTCATTTGAATTCATCATCTTGATTTGTTTATTATTAATCTACTTTTTCTAATTGAGTATTTGATTTTCTGGATTACATGCTTAGTGTTTGATGAAATGCTTGACTTAGATGTACACTTTATTATTGTGTTTCATTGATCCATTGCTAGATAAGGTTCAATTGGTAGTAGCAACTAGGGATTGATATTGATGAATGATTGATAATAGCTCCTTAAGGGAAAATCAATATCATTAGGATTGATTCATGCTGGGTGGATTAACTCTTAATGTCACTCTCTTTTCGTGATTAATGATTATCCTTTAATTAATTGAAAGCCTAGTATCTAGATGCGTTTTAGAGTTAAGATTTATTGATTGGCTATCCGTTGATAAATTACACTTAAGAAAAGAGTAATAGGTCCACATGCTATCATTGATTCTCTTAGTTGGCTACTTGAGTAGAATGAATCTCATGTATCTATGATCAAATCGAGAAGATGAAGAGCGATTACAATTTACTGAGTTTCTCCATTATTGTTTATCTCTATTATTTAATTGCGTACTTTATATTTTTGCTTGCTTAGTTTTCATACAATTGCAACCAAATCCCCCTCTTTTTAATTCGTTGCCACAAGTTTCTAACAATTGCATTTGTTCTACACTCCTTTGGATTCGACCAATTTCACATTAGTTATCAAGGTAATATAAATTATATTTTTGGTGTGCTACGACATGCATCAAATTTTGGCGCCATTGCCGGGATTGTTTTGATTAGTTTAATTTTTTATATTCTTGTGCTTTTATTTTATTTTTATTTTTATTGGTATGCTTTCTTTATGTCACGATACTCTCACGATTTACCATTTGATCTAGAAATTGAGAGGACGTTTCATAGGTTGCTAAGGGAAGCACCTCAAGCGTCAACTTTCGGGGATCAAAATTGTTATTGACTTAGCATCTTACTTCCATCCATCAAATCCTAAAGAAGAATCTATGATAAACAATCAAATCAACTACACTCTTAAGAAGTTGGTGGCACCTAATCTTAATTATCAACCTCTATGCATAGACTACCCGTCCTTAATGTTGCTTTTGAACTAAAATCCAGTCTAATTCATCTTCTCCCCATGTTTCGTGGTTTCCCAGGTGATGATCCTCACAAGAAACTCAAGGATTTCCATATGGTATGTTCTATCATGAAACCTGCCGAGATATCCCAGGAGCAAATCAAATTAAGGTCATTCCTCTTTTCTTTAGTGGTTTTGGAGAAGGATTGACTCTATTACTTACCATCCGGGCCCATCAGTACATGGAACGAGATGAAAGTATTTTCCGGCCTCTTATCAAGCATTTAATGCGTTTTGAATTTATTTCCCATTGGAAATAAATGTCCGTTGATGATTGTATTTAAGTCCTTCATGACTTGAGAATTTATTTCAAGTGAATCCCTTCGTTGAACGCTGTTGAGCACTTGATTTATAAGTCTTGAAATAGATCTTTAGCGTTTGACGAACGCTTAAGAACAAATCTCTATCTTCACTTGATTTCAGACGCTGATCTTCAACTTCATCTCTGATAGACTCACCTAGAATTCTATCATAGACTCACCTAAAATTCTATCATAGACTTGGTATCTAATACTTAGTTTAAAAATCTACAAAGATAAAATTACAAGCCTAACAAAATTACATCTTTCAGACGCTTATACAAATCTTCTAATAAAGTATAAATTTACATTTTATTGGGGGTCTAACATAAAAACCTAATTGTCATCATCAAAACGTCTAACATGAAATTCCTAACAATTTTTCCCTTTTTGATGATGGCAATACTTACTCTTTTATAGTTCAAGAGTTAGACAACCGAAATATAAATGTTAGCGTCGAAAGGTTAGATAGTTAGTTAAGGTTAGTTAAGCCTCAACGAGATGTTTGAGCTGAAAATGCATTTCATATATATCGATAAAAGTACAAGCATTTTCAACTAAACAAAATACATAAAGAGACAAGAATATAGATAATGCAAAGCAAAGAACTCTCAATGTTCTGATTAAGCAATGTATCTACTAATCATCTCGGTCTTGATCGCTTCAGAGAGATTTTCTTCAAGAGTAATCATTGCTGCATGATGTTTGTCTATGACCTCATCCTTATGAGTCTGTCTCTTCTTATAAGCTACATAGCACTTATCCCACTCAGTTGGGTCGATGCCAATGTGCCTCAGACATATCCTGAACGCTTGATTGAAATCGGTCTTCTTCTTCTTCTCTTTAGCTATAATCTTCAAATCAGTAGGTTCTGGAAGAGGCGCTCGTTCAATGGGCACGTCAAACTGTTCAAGCCTCGCTTGAGAAGGCATTGACAGATCAGCATAGAACGCTATTGGAGAAAACCTTGACGTTCTGCTGGGTGCTCCAGAAGCAGATACCCAAGATGGGTATTTTTGTTCTATATTTAACGGAGGAGAAGGAGGGAGTATTTCTTAACATTTTGGAAGCGGAGGAGGATCTTGAGCTTTTGAACTTAACGCTTTCCTCTTCTCTCCTTTACTCTTTTCTTTCCCCTTATTGCCATCATCAGACTTCACAAAATGTTCTGTTAGAAGACTGACTTTACTGGCAATCTGTGCCATTGAAGCCTCTAAGTTGTCAATGCGCTTGTCAAAGTGCTCCTTCATAGCAATCTGATTTGCCCTATTAGCGTCAGCCATTCCTGAAACTCTTTAAGACAATCAGCAACTGTAGCTTGAGCAGCTCCACACATATGAGTAATTTGAGCATTCATATTCTGGGACTCAATCTTGGCTAGATTGGTCTTAATCTAGTGGAGAGCTTCAGCATTCTGAGTGGCATGATCACTCACTTCCTCCAAAACGGATTTCAATAAAAGACCAAACACTTGACCCACATCAGAAGGAACCGCTTGAGAAGCCAGTCTCTTGAACTTGGATGTGAACTTTAGTGAGTCAAGGGATGGTTGATGTGCTGGATCAAACGCTGTGCCTTGTGATTCGATTGGAAGATCAGCAACATCAGGAACATCAGGTTCATAAGCGTCAGGAATTGCCTCTGGTAGAGACGCTTGAACTTGTTCCTCTGCATGCTCAGGAATACTTGCAGCTTGAGATGCAGACTCTTCAATGATTTCCACAGGCACTTCCTCAAGCACTAACTCCTCTTGACGAAAGTGAGTGAATTGGAAGTTCAACCTGGCTAAAGGTACATATGCATAGAAGTCTCAAGCATTATCAAGTAGTTCGGATAATCTGTTAGGTGAAAGGCAAGATCCTTGAATGAATGTGCGAAGTGAACTATCCTTAGCCCTGACATACATGGGATCCATGATATCCAACACATGGTTAGGAAAGGTGCTTGACTGCGGCTTAGGAATCAGAAAAAGCATATCTGGGTAGTAGTGCAAGGAAAAGACAATTATCCAATTGGTTGGAAGACGTTGAAGGTGTAGAGATTCAGGCACATATGTTCTGTAGTATTCTTCCAAATACGGATAAACAGAGCAGCGCCCTGATTTCATTCCAGCAACGAAAGAACATACCCATAGTGTTAGCTCATCTCTTTTCGGATGGATGGGAGTAGTGGATATCCTTGAAAAGAGCGAATCCTTGAGCCGTTCGGTTTGTCCAGGATTTTAGTGAAGATTTTGTCAAAGCGTGGAATTGGAGACATGATCTTCAGCATCAGCCTAAAGTTTTCTTCACAATGGCTAGGGGTAAGTGTCAAATCTAATATAGGCTTAGTGCCACTGCTGGACGCTTGTCAGCAGAAATGAAGAGGAATCTCTGCAAGCCGGTGTAACACTTCACACAGAAACCTCTCAATTAGCTGTCTGACGCTCAGTAACTGATCTATTGGTCCCATCCGCTGTTGACGCTTCTGAAGGCAATACTTGGCAAATTGACGCTTTTTGTCATACATGCCTATGCCGAATAGATGAGGGGTGCTAACCAATTCTTGAAATGAGTACTTGTTACCTACGTACGCTTCACACCGGTTGGCTTCATTCAGGCAATAATCTGCACCATCATTGCAGATAGCTTTGATTCCCTCGTGGTGAATGTCTCGAATTGATTCAAATCAGTGTTTATCAGCTTGGTAGATGGCATTCCATACACACTGGAAGTAGTCATCAGCTTCTTCTTGAATCAAGTCTGTATGAGACGCTGGACGATCACCAACTTAAGGACTTTTTTTCTTCCGTAATCGAAGTGGGTTGGCTGCACTCAGAGTCTCAACACTGCGCGCCACTTCTAAAAAATGGATATATCCTTCTTTGTTCAACAGGTTTTCTTCAGGATTGAGAAACGCCATGTTCAGACGCTTGTAGACTCTTATCTTGTAGTTTCTTGGAGCAAAGCCTGAAGGTTTGCTATGCCCCATATCCAAAAAGTATGCTAGGTCTACGTCACCGCTAGGAGTTCTCGCCTCTGGATTCTTCTCATGTGGTGGTCCCAAGTGGCATACGAAAGGGTTTAGAAGGGGGGGGGGGGGTTGAATAGACCCTGAAGTCTTTTTCGACTTCAAAAATTTTGTATCACTTTTAAAGATTTGAACGCTTTAGAAAAATGAGCGCTTGGGTCAGGCGCTACAGCAAAGATAACTTAGATTTAGTGATTTTAGCAATTTACCAAAGTAGGGTAATGCTTAGATCGCTTAATCAGAGTTAGCACAGCGGAAATAATTTTAGCGTTCATTTGGTTAATTTAATCGCTTTGCAATGTTACTTGTCTTTTTCAGAATGAGATATGTAATATGAAAATAAGACAATAAAATATAAATGACACAAGATATATAAGGTTCACTGGTGATGTAATCCCAGGTACGTCCTTCTTCTCCTTTTTCACTTGGAAGAATTTACTAGGATGATTATCAAAGAATCACACAGACTCTTCTACAAGATAGTAAAGGATGAAAAAGATCTCGGGCTCCTTGATCACACAGACTTCAGCACCAATGAAGATCGTCTTCTACAAGCTTCTCTCACTCAGAAATACTGCCTGTAAGGGTTTTCTTCTTCTTTCTCACTCAGATGAAAGGTTGAAGGTTTATCACAAGGTTTGTTTGTTTTTGGGAAGATCAAACAACTTGAATATATCAATAGGAGTTTAGGTTTGTGACTGTCTGAAATGTAGATAAAAAGCTTGAAAGATTTGGCTATGGAGTTTCTAAGCTTTTTCTAAGCAGGTTTTTCTTGTGTCTGTATGTAATTTTCTCTTGGAAATATTATGTACCATTTTTTTTTTGGGTTTGCTGGAGGTAAGATATTTATAGGAATTTCTTGGGATCTGTCCGTTGGACACATGTAGGAGAGTGCCTCTCACACGACGCGTGATCTTACCTAAAAATCTGACATTCCTGAAAATCTGCTGGCACTGGTTGGATGGGAGCAGCTATAAACTCTGAAGTTCTGACAGTCTAGTCAAAAAGGTGGCTTGTCCACAAGTCACAGTGGCTTATCACATTTAAAGCTCTTATCAAGCATTTAATGCATTTGAATTTATTTCCCGTTGGAAATAAATGTCCGTTGAATGATTGCATTTAAGTCCTTCATGACTTGAGGATTTATTTCAGATGAATCTGACATCGGTCGCTTAAGTGCTTTGAGCGCTTGATCCATAAATCCTGAAACGAGGTCCTTTAGCGTTTGACAGACGCTAAGAAACAAATCTTCATCTCTGGTTGACTTCAGACGCTGATCTTCAACTTCTTCTCTAATAGACTCACCTAGAATTCTATTAGCGATTCGGTTTCTAATACTTAGTCTAAAATCTACAAAGATAAAAATTACAAGCCTAAACAAAATAATAATTACAAACTTTCAAATGCTTAAACAGTGATTTATGAAAACATAAACTTACATTTTATTTG
Organism: Buddleja alternifolia; assembly: GCA_019426215.1. Lineage (NCBI taxonomy): Eukaryota > Viridiplantae > Streptophyta > Magnoliopsida > Lamiales > Scrophulariaceae > Buddleja > Buddleja alternifolia. Next base: position 44,785,302 of record CM033392.1, on the reverse strand, counting down.
GGGTCTAACATTGAATCCTATCTTGTCATCATCAAAACATCTAACATGAAATTTCCTAATATCATGAATCAGAATTGATGCCAAAATCTGCTTCACCGGTTTATCATTGGCAATGGCCAGATAGTATTCACGCTCAACGTTTGCCAAATCTGAGCTGAATAGCATCTCACAGATAGAGTGATCATGCTTTGTCAACATGGCCACTTTATTCTCCACAATAATGTAGCGTTCTTCATTGAATCTGGTGGGAATGAAGTCTTCTTCACAAGCTGGTGGCATATAGTTGATCGAATGATCAATGGTTTTGATTGGATCCAGCTTGAAGAAATGCCTCGGTTTTGTAACGTCCTTAGCAATGCTCTAACCTTCTGAGCGTGCCTCTGTTATAACCGCTGAAGTAAGTGTTGGTTGCACCCTTTCTGTTATAGGTTCCTCAGCGTCCACTGCAACGCTTATTGCATTGTCTTTGGCAATGGCCACCACTTCTTCCAAGTCAACATCTAGATGGACATCAACTGGTGCTTCAACAGCAGCTGTAGAAAGAGCTGTAGCACAATAACTCTCTATAAGAGCAGGATCTTCTATAGATGTAGGAATAGGAACGCTGTGGGAAGAAATAAACTTACCCTGAGAGCTTGTCTCAATAGCAGCAGTTCCTTGAGCGCTTGGCTTAACAATCTCAGGCTCTTGAGGAGGTTGACGCTTGCCTGACCTGGGTCGCTTGAAGATCTTCTTCACGTTCACCTCTTCTATCGGCTTAAGCATTTGAACTGGAAGGGAAACTGGTTCTTCTTCAAAATTGATTTTCTTAATGATTGTCTCCAGCTTCCGTCTCTTAATCAAAGGAATCTTGTCATCCACATCCTCATCAGTCTCTTCATCATCCTTAGGAAGAGATGGAACGACTGTAACCTTGGGCTTTCTGGGAGCCCTCTTCTTCTTATCAGCTGGATGCTTCACAACTTCTTCTCGAGCAGAACGCTCAACTTCTTCATCGGATGCTTCACGAACGACTTGGCGCTCCGATAAAGGTTTCACAGAACCACCTACTCAGGGAGGGTTGAGGAGATTCTTCACTATCGTTTTCCCTAGCAACTTGGCTCTAGCCAACGGCAGCGCGGAAGAATGAACACATTCGGCTTTAAACAGTAGGTCACTGAGAATGATTCCGTAGGGTTTGTTTGTGGCTGATAAACAATCCCTAAATCTACCAAACACATACTCACTCCAGTTGATCTTGATACCTAGGAGTATGGCCGTCATCATCTGGAATCGCAGTGGGTTGACCTTGTCAAATGTACCCACCCTGCATTCTATAATCTTGCTGTAGAAATCAGCAAAAAGTCTGTACTTTGACACTGTCTTTTTTCTCAAAATGGGGTTTGTATGCGGCATCATCATACGCACGCATCTTTGATTTTGCTTCTTCAATTTGTTCGGCAGCAATAGATTCCAATGCCTCACTCTGATTTGGCAACATGAAATTCTTGGCAATGGATGCAGCAGATAGAACGAATTCCTTGGGAGAGTCTTTCTTGGAAAAGGAGAAGAGGCAAGAAATTGAGGTCTTTTCCTCTAAGAGTTTAGCAGATCTCCAGAAGGTATCCACTTCAGGAGCAAAAAGGTATGAGTACTTGGTCAAGAACGTCTGAAGCCCAGCCTTGGCAATAGAGTCTAGCATATCAGTCATGTTGATCTCAGTCTGCTCATACAGATACTTCCAGTCAACCACAAGACCTTTAGTTACCTTGATGGTGTCCTCAACAGTACTCACAGATTTCTTGGGTGCCATTGAATTTTTTTTAAAGAAGATAGAAAACAGAGATTCTTTTTGAGAGAGAGAGTAATTTTGCAGAGAGGTTGTGTGAGAAGTGAGTAATTTTTCTGCAAGTATTTTGTTTTAAATGGCACAGTTCAAAAAATTTGAAAATTGTGTTTTTTCTTCTCATTAGGATTTTGTCACGTGTAAAGTGATTGAATCTCAACCTTTATTAGTTTTAACTATGAACGTGAGTTTTTGGCAAGAGAGGGAAGTTACATTTGGTAACTCCAATATATAAAGCTTTCACGTCCGAGTAAAATTTTTAAAACGTTTGGCATTTTCAGAGTGTGATGCACTAGCTCATGATACACTGACACGTATACAAACACGTACTGACTCTAAACCATCATTTTGAAAAAATTTTAATCTACCCGCCAGTTTTATGTGAAAGGAGCGTGTGGATAAAAGTCAAAATTAATCTTTGAGTCTATCCATCACATCACTAGTCGTTAAAAAGTTATGCATCAATTTTATAAAAAGTTTATATTAAATGTTGAAGGGAATATGTTCAACGCTTAACATATAACTCTTGATGTAATATTTATGTTGACGTTTGAAATTAAATTCTTTTCATGTTTGAGCGTACAACTTATCATGCACAAATAATAATAAGCGTTGATGTTCTTATGCATATAAAAATAGTTTTTGATAATTGACGCTTACAGATGTGTACAAGTACAATTTTAAGGTTCCCCTTAAATTTGATGACTTGTAGCACTTTTTAAAGCTCTTTTAAACATAAATAAAGTGGGTTCCCCCTAAATTATATGTCTAATGAAAGTATGATGCATAATGATTAAGCGTTTAAATCAATCATACTTAGTTCACTTCTTAAAGTGAGAAAACATTGTTCGTTGAGCACTTTGGTAAAGATATCTTCCAATTGTTTGTCAGTTCCAATAAAGTGCATGGAGATATCTTTCTTTTGAACATGGTCACTAAGAAAATGGTATCTAATGTCAATATGTTCGGTTCTGGAATGAAGAACAGGGTTTTGAGTCATGGCTAGGGCGCTTTGGTTATCAAAATGAATAGGGGTTGGACCTAGGATTATACTATAATCTCTAAGTTGTTGCCTCATCCATAAAACTTTTGCACAACAATTCCTGCAGCTACATACTCTACTTCAGCTATAGAGGTAGCTATCGATTGTTGTTTTTTACTATGCCATGAAACTAACCTATCACCTAGAAATTGACATGTACCACTAGTACTTTTACGATCAATTTTGCATCCCGCAAAATCTGCATCTGAGTAACCAATTAGTTCAAAAGGAGAGTCCCTTGGATACCATAAGCCCACATTTTGTGTGCTTTTTAGGTATTTAAGGATTCTCTTAGCAACACTTAAGTGTGACTCTTTAGGATCAGCTTGAAAGCGTGCAGGCATACATATCGAAAACATAATATCAGGTCTACTAGCAGTAAAATAAAGAAGTGATCCAATGATACCTTTATAATTAGTGATATCAACCTTCTTCCCACTTTTATCTTTATCTAACTTGGAAGCAATCCACTAAAATAATTCTCGAAGAATCACACAGAGACTTCTACACAATAGGGAGAGATGGATATTGATGACTTGAGCTCCTTGGTCACACAGATTTCTGCCACATGACACTTCTATCCTCTTGCTTCTTTCACCCAGAAATAATGCAAGTATCCAATTTCGATTTCACACAGATTGCAAGGCTTGGATGGGGTTTTACTAACAGTTCGTTTGATTTTGGGAAAGTTCAAATAACTTGGAATATCTCAATAATAATGTAGGGTTCTTCTTTGAAGATGTTCGAGATATTTTCGACTGTCTAGGAATGTATAGAAAAGCTTTGAGGAATTTTGGCTATGAAAAATTGTAAGCTTTTCTCTCAAGTAATTTCAGCAAAATCTTGGCTTTATGTGCATGAAGATTGGTTATTAGGGTTGGACACATGCAGGAGCGTGTCTCTCACGCAGCGCGTTAAATAGACTTTTTTCTGACATTTCTGAAAATCTGTTAGTTCCGATTGGACAAGAGCAGGTTTTGAACTCTGATTATTGACAATTTAGTCAAAAGGTGGCTTGTCCACAAGTCACAATAGCTTATCACATTTAATGCTCCTATCAAGCATTTAATGCGTTTTGAATTTATTTTTCGTTGGAAATAAATGTCCGTTGATGATTGCATTTAAGTCCTTCATGACTTGAGAATTTATTTCAGGTGAATCCCTTCGTTGAAGGCTTGAGAAGCTTGAGCACTTGATTTATAAGTCCTGAAATAGATCTTTAGCATTTGACGGACGCTTAAGAACAAATCTCTATCTTCAGTTGATTTCAGACGCTGATCTTCAACTTCATCTTTGATAGACTCACCTAGAATTCTATCATAGACTTGGTATCTAATACTTAATCTAAAAATCTACAAAGATAAAATTACAAGCCTAACAAAATTACATCTTACAGACGCTTATACAAATCTTCTAATAAAGTATAAATTTACATTTTATTTGGGATCTAACATAAAAATCTAATTGTCATCATCAAAACGTCTAACATGAAATTTCTAACAGTTCATCTTTGTATTTTTGCACATTTCGGTGATTTTAGCTTTGAAAATGTCATTTAGAGGTTAAAAACCTCATATGGGACATTGTCATTCGAATTCATAATCTTGATTCATGAGATTTATTCTTAATCTACTTTTCTAATTGAGATTTGATTTTTTTAATTACATGCTAAGTGTTTGATGATTTCTAATTGAGATTTGATTTTTTTAATTACATGCTAAGTGTTAGATGAAATGCTTGAATTAGATGTAAACTTTGTTATTGTGTTTCACTGATCCATTGCTAATTAAGGTGAAATTGCTTTCAATTAGGGCCTTACTTAATAGCAACTAGGGATTAATATTGATGAATGCTTGATATTAGGTCCTTATGAGAAAGTTAAAGTCATTAGGTTTAATTCATGTTGGGTGGATTAACTATTGATGTCAACACTTTTTTCGTTCATATGGTATCATTGTTTTTCTTAGTTGGCTATTTGATTAGTATTTATTATAATCTTTCGTATATATGATCAAATTGAGAAGATGATGGTTAATTACAATAAACCGGGCTTTCTTTTATTATTTCAATCTCGTGTTTAAGTGCTTGATTTACTTTTGCTTACAATTAGTTATCATATAATTGCAACCAAATCCTCCCCCCTCTTTTATTTCAGTATCATTAGTAGTTAACATTTCTAATTGATCTACACACTTTTTGGGTTCGACCTTTGATTTATTTGAAAAATTTACATCAACCCCCCCTGTTTTGGTCAAAGAAAAATATTTGACTGAGGGAAGGGAAAAATATAGGAAATCTAAATAATATTTATTTGATGAGGTTAGCAAAATTCGTTAATTTTATAATGAAAAGGGCCGATTTTATGGTTTTATATAAGAGAAGGTGTTTGTATGTTGCCCAACATAAGCGGTTTTGAGTTGTAATTACAATAAATAAGAGGGGTGATTAGTGTAATTAACCCATGCAAACAATACTTTTTTCTTTTTAATTACATGAAACATCGAGGGTCTTACTCTAACCCTCCATTGTTTATAACCACTTTCAAATCTATATAAAAAAAAATATATAATTTAGTTGCAAACAATATGGATTTGAAAATTTTCCCTTAAAACAAAAATAACCCGGTTGTGCTCACCAAAGTTTCATCATTCATGTTGACTGGAGAAGTCTCCTTGCTCCTTCTTTACCTACAAATTTTTTAACTCTTTTCAGTAACATGTTCCTAATATCACAATATTTTATAATATCACAGACATTCTTCACCAGCGGAAGAAATTCTCCTTAAACTCAGCTTGGATTTTTTTAGTTTTTTAAATTCAGTACCATAAATAAATGATTAAGTTGATAAGGTAAGGATACATTCTGAGACCTGGTCACACCAGATATGACGACTGCTGCCCTTATGTACTGATTAACTTGATTGGGTAAATATCACTAATAGTCCCTAAATTTTTACTTTTGTATCACTATGCTTTTTAATGTACCAAATATTACGCATCGTCCTTAGAGTTTGATTTGTATCTCAATTTTGTCATTCAAACAAGTTTTTGATGAATTTCAGCTGGATTCGGGAGCATGTTCATCTCAAGTGTAATTTTTTAGGGGTAAGAGATGCATACGTCGTTGTTAGACGTGTGAGGTGCACATATTGTCCGATCCGTCCAAAATCCATCGATAAATGGCCTGAAGGATGAAAATCAAACACAAATTAAATTTTAGGGACATCACCATAACACTTGGTATTCTAAATACCAGGGTCATATAAACTTGAAATTTGAGGAATTGTTAGTGACATTCACCCGACTTGATACGTGTACACTTTATGAAAGCTTAGTTATCTGTATTTATTAAACTTGACCAAGTGAATTTTATGGAATTAGGTTTATAATAAATTTCACTTTAACGGAGATGTATATGTTATTAATTAATTTTAAGAAGAATGGAGATCTATGTGTTATTAATTAATTAATTTTAAGAAGAGGAAACAGGAGAATAATACATAGAACAAAATATTTCTACTGTTCCATCCGTTATTTATTGGTCATAAATTCTCTAGATTCCTAGTACAAGAAGAAGTTGACTTCAGCCAATCCAATTGTCAAACAAAGTTGTATGAGTAACAATCATTGGTGCATATTATATTTATTAATATATATACATACACACATACATACATACGTATGTCAGTATGTGTAGGGCTCTGGTGCGTATGTCTGTATTCATAGTACAATGAAAAAAGAGATAAGCTCCAAGTTAGCTGTGGTAATAAGATTCTATATTCTATGTTCCGCAGCCACATACTGGTAATTATATTATTTAAAAATGATATTATGATTAGTTGTTAACTGAAGCACTAAGACGAAAAGACTTGAAAATGATCATAATCGTCAACACGGAAAGAAAGTAAATGGAAAGCTGTTCCTAACAATTGAATGAAGAAAAAGTAGACTATCGTTGTTCATATTTAGAATTGATAAAGCAATATTTTCCCTTTTTCATTGTTTAAAATTCCAAAATGATTATTTTTTCGTCCTAAGAGATGCTAGAAGATAAGATCCTATTAAAATTTATCTTCTCAAGCATAGAAATTTGATAATTTACTCTCTATTCGGGGAGACAAACATAATTAAAAATGAGCTTATTATTAAAAAAAGAATGTAATACTATTCCTAAAAGTAAAAAAGAAAATCATTCTTCACATTAATTATCTTTCTATATTTTTTCTTTTTAACAATTTAGCCTAAGAATGTAATTGTTTATCATAATAATATGAAATTTAAACGGATTATCATTTAGTCTAAAGACGTCCGAAACATGCGCCTTCATCTTCTTTTCCTTTTTTTTTCTTTCTTTTATCATTTTTTATAGGCCTTCAATAATCATCTAAATAAATATAATAAGTATTATAAACAAAAAATATTGTACAAATACACATTAATTATGATGTAATGCAAATCCTAAGATTTATAATTCTTTCTAAATAGTTAATTTTTTTTTTTTTTGGAAATCCCAGGGTAAATCTCCTCCAGTCACCCAGCAGAGCAAACCTGCCCATACACAATAGCCCGCAAACCACGTATGGTGGTTAGCCGCCCAAGGTTACCCATAGGCGATGAGCAAATTAGTTATCTTTTTTGCTTTTTCATAATTATACATTAAATAATAGCCATATACTTGTTAGATAACTTGCATATATAAGGATGTATAGTGTGTTTTTTATTTCGCATAGAGAACTTATTAAAGTTTGGAACACTATATAAAGAAGAGCTCCACTTTAAGTTTAAAATAGAAACTTGGAGGGAAATTTGGAGGAAGGCCAAAATATAGATATATTATATATATTTATATACCAAAGACTTGGCACTTGACACTTGGACACGTGGCACGCGCACGGATCCAAGAAAATAAAATATTATTTTTTATTTTCTTATTTTTGGATTTATTTATTATTTTGGAATTATTTTAAGTAGTTTATTTATTAAAGAGTTGCAATGTTTAGTATCTCAATTTATGTGATACTCTACCCTGTCGTACGCTTTGCTCATGTCAAGTTTCAGGGCTGCATGTCCCTCTTTACCCCAAGTCGTGTTTTTGAAATAGTGATTTATTTCATAAGCAACTAGGATATTATTAGAGATGAGACGTCCCGGAATAAAGGCTGATTGAGTTTCGAAAATGATGTCGTTGGGAACTGGTTTAATGCGATTAGCTAAAGTCTTAGAGGCCAACTTGTATATCACATTGCACAAACTAATTGGTCTTAACTGTGTAATGGTTTCAGGATTATTGGACAATATGTGTAAAATTAAGCTTCGGAAGTAATTGAGAAGAATTAAGAATATTAAGCACACATGCAGATACATCTTTTCCAACAATAGGCCAGAATTTCTGAAAAAATAAAGGAGACATACCGTCCGGCCCCGAGGATTTCATCGGGTGCATTTGTGCCAAAGAGATAGCTACCTCTTCTCCTGTGAATCCCCGAGTCATTTCCTCGTTCATGATTTTTGTCACTTTGGGTTGAATTAACTCCATCACTTCTTCCAATTCCTAAGCAGAGGGTCGGACAGAGGAAAAAATATGTCCAAAATAATCGGTAATAATCTTCTACACATCCTCGTCCGTTTGCTTCCACACTCCATTAATATCTTTGATCTGAGATAGCGAATTCCTCTTTCTCCTATCCGAAGCACACGAGTGGAAAAATGTGGTATTACGATCCCCCTCTTTTAACCATAATGCTCTATTTCGTTGTTTCCATCCCATCTCTTCCTTAGCTAATAACCCCTCGATCTCGGCCCTAACCAAAACAAATCCTGTTTCGAGGCTGTCATGATACTGCCACTCTTAAGCTTTTCATCCTCTCCTCTAGTTCTTTGATTCGTCGCGGGATTTGACGAAATTCATTTTTATCCCAACATAACAAGCCCACCTGACACTTCTTCATATTGTTCCACACGTCTTCGTTAAGTTTTGATGCATCACACGGATCCCATGCATCCCTTATCACTTTCTCGCAATCCTTACTCCTCAACCATGCAGCTTCAAATCTAAATTTCCTTTTTCTAGGCCGAATTTGAGAATGCTGCTCCGGTCTAATCTCTACAAGAATGGCACTATGGTCCGAGTGTAACATCGGTATAGTAGTAACCGTAGCATTGGGAAAAAGAGAACTCCATTTAACATTAGCGCACACTCTATCTAGTCGACATTGAACATTGTGATCCTCTTGTCTTCCATTTTTCCACGTCACCAACTCCCCTTTATACCCCAAATCGTATAACTCTGACTCACTAAGTGCCTCTCTGAAATCCCTCATCTGCAATAAAGCCCTCTTCTGAATACTAATCAGCTCGTATGAATAAAGAACCTCGTTGAAGTCCCCCGCAACTAACCATGGTGCAAACAAAGCTCTACTCAGACGATTAAGAGTGTTCCAACTCACTTTCCGATTGCTGACCCCACGTTCGCCATAGAACCCCGTAAATCTCAATCGTTCTTTATTTGAAGAGGGGCCCACACAAACATCAATGTGATTGACCGAGAATGACTGAAGAACCACTATAGACGATTTATCCCACAAAATAGCTAAACTACCCGAAAGACCATGTGACTCGACACAGACACCAAATAAATTAAGACAATTTTTAAGAAATTCAAAAGCTAACTTATCTAACCTAGTTTCAGAAAGAAAAATTAAAAAAAGGGAGTGAAGATGAATGAGCTGCGCAAGCTCTTGAACTGCTCGGGTCCCTCCCAAACCCTAGTAGTTCCAACATAAAATACTCATTTCTCTTAGCGGGACTGCATTCTAGCAGTCTCTGCCGGGCTATCAGGTTCGTCTTTCAGACGAAGAGAAAGGCACTTTGGTGTTGGCTCTATGACCTCCACCGACACCTCAGACACATCAAGTTGTTTTCTTTTAAAAGACCCTAGAGTAGTCTAGGCAACATTAGTTAAACGAGAAGATTTTGAAACTCTAGATTTTCGTGAAAAACATCCCTGAGTAGATCGGGGTGGGGTTACCGCTATTTGAAGCGGGATATTTATCAAAATCGGGTTTAAACCATTATTCGGGGAATCTTGATTTGTCAAAAAATTAGAAGGTCCCGACTCCTGCATTGTTTGAAAACCATGACTGTGTGTAGGAATAGACGAGTTTAAAACCGACAATACCGAGACATTTTGACCTGCTAATCCTATATTTGACTGCGGAGCCACGTGTGAATCCGTCACATTGACCACAACATTGCGTGAAGGCCTTTGATAACCATTATCGGTCTGGTTAGGGCCCCTCTTCTTAGTCGGATTATTATTCTCCTGAAACCCTATCAGCCTATTCTGATGAACCTCAAACTCGTCATCATGTTCCGTTTGGATCCGAACCGATTGGTAAATCGGACTTAAGTTATTCGCCGTATCCTGGACATCATTATTATCTGAGCCCTCCAAGCTTTCTATCCCCGTATACCTACCTTGAGCACCACTCCTATTGAAATTCTGATTTGGAATAGTTTGGCGAACCGGCCGCCAGTCACCAGTATCAGCTCAACTGGGCAAGGAATTGGCCGAAAAGGCTGGAGAAACTAGATTACTACTCACCCCTTGAACTGCCCCCATTAGAAGTCTTCTTGCTGTATGCCATTTGGGTCCGAATGGTAGCTCTGCCCCGTCGTCAATGAAGTCCTCCCTGTAGCGAGTTTCGCAATAGCTAAACATGTGACCATCTTTCCGCATAGTTAACAATAATCCGGTAATCTTACGTATGCTAGCTTTACCATCAGTGTCTCATTCTTGGATTTAAGCTTAACCATCCGAAGTAGAGCCTCAATTACATCCAATGACACCCTAATGCGCAAGATTGATCCCCATGAAACCCTTTTTTCCGCCAATTCCACTCCTATGAAACGTCCAATCTTATTGCCGATGTATGCAGCCATCTCTTTCGTCATCTGCCTTAGAGGTAAACCCTTGATGTGTACCGTAAACTCAACCTCGTTCAGTAGTGTTGAAACTGGATCATCATCGATACCCAGTTTCTTCATGACGATCAATTCCTTGTCAAAAACCATAGTCCCCCATCCAACACTCTGCGCATGTCCAGAATATGACCAAAGCTTAAAAGAAAACGCCCATTCTCCAACCTTTCCACCTCCAATCCTTTCACCGGTTTGAACATTCAAATTATCGTTTCCTTAAAAGCTAAGAAATTAACTCGACGACCGGTGAGGATCCTTGCTACTATAATCAGACCATTATATTGTGTACTTTTCTTCCATATCTGAGCAGGAATCTCCACCTCATTTGCCTCTTTATCCGTAAGCGAAAGGACCTCATTCAACCTCGATATTTCGTCCTCCATCCTATCCTTGTGTATTTCCTGGAGTGAACGATGGAAGTAATCTACCCTTCAATGACAGAAATCCATGAACAAAGATCCGACATCGCAGATCCTTAACAAAAGAAGAGAACCCGTTAGTCACAAACAAAATAAAAAAAAAAAACCCTAGAAGCAGACGAGACTAACGCACGAACAGAACTAAAAGACTTGAAAACTGGACGTTGGACTAACGTCGACTAAGCAAAAAAAGAAAGCGGAAGAAACACCGACGCAAAACTGAACAGAAGCCAAAATAACAAATCACTAAACCCCTACGTAGGAGATGAATACCAAGATTAGGGCTCCAAGGTTCCTGAACTTCCAAGTGCAAAGCGTCTTCAAGGAGTAAAGTAGATCAAACAAGTCCTCACACGCTCAACACATGAAAATTCGCTCGCGACCGATTTTTCTATAGAGAAAATGAAGGAAAACAGTGAACCCTAACCCTAGAACTCTCATGCATGAGAGAGAAGGAAACTCTCACTTAGGAGAGAGAAAATTGCCTTTTTAAGAATCCTCAACAGTTGCTTCTTTAATATTTATAGCAACAACAATTTATAATTGTTGCAGTTAGATCATTTATAAGATTCACTCGAACGATGTGAATAGCTTGAATTAAGCAAAGAAAATCAACGATCCTAGTAGGATCGCTAAAATCAATTAGTTTACATTGCTTTCTCTTCATAAAAATTAGATATTTGATTAATAATACAACTTATTGTTTTGAGCTATTTAAACGATAGAATAATCACGAGAAGTGAATCATCTTCCTTAAGGCTTTTTATGATTTGATGAACCTGAAGGTACATGTTTTTAATTTGTGCACCTAAAGTTACTACATTTTGAAAGTATTAATAATGTCCAAACTTTTATCTGAATCGAATGGTACATTAAAAGCAAAGAGATAAGAAAAGATATACAAGCCTCTTCAAACACAATGATCTCGAAAATCATACTGAAATTGATTTTAGAGGTTTGACTGAGCCTACGAGCCAGTATCTTAATTAACTCACTAATTATTAGTTTCTTTTGAGGATCAATACAAATTAACATTTGATATTTGAATATCACGATAATTTTAAAGTTGAATATAATTTTATGTGGTTATACTTACACTGACTTAATATAGTTGTGATTCAGTCTAGCGGATAAATTTTTTAATCAGAATCACACCCAAGAATCCAAGTCGGGGATATTCATGATATTAAGCATATAGATCCATTGACGAGAATTGACAAGAGTAATCAAATTACCTTTTCGTCTATTGAATCTCGAATTATTAGCAGCAGTCCCGGACTTCTGCCTCTAGATAATCACGCGGAAGAAAAATTCTCTGAGAAAAATTCGATCTCCTCCTCGGCAACAATTGCAGGCAGTTAGTTGGATGGAGAGGGAGGAATTTTTCTTTCCTAATGCTCTAGGTTTATTTTGGCTCAGTGTCAGATTCTAAAACAATGACTTGTGTTCTTGTTCTTGTATGGAGTTCTGACACTGACTGATTACTTATACCAAGTAAAAGACTCCCTTAGGTTACACATAAGAGGGGGGCGGCTGGAATGGCCTTTGTAGATGGGCTTCGGGCTTTGTTTTGACTTAGTCCATGTGTAATTAATTAAGTGCAAGTCCAATCAAATCGGTAATTAATTAATTACATTAATCCATTAATATTAATCCAATTAATATAATTTAACTTATAAATTAATTTCCAATTAATTTAACTCATGAATTAATATGATTTAATCAATTTATTTAATCCAATTAAATATCTTTAATTAAATCATGCCATCTATTTTGTCAGTCAATTCACATCAAGTGTGATTTTACCAAAATACCCTTAGCTTATGGAAATATTCCTTTTCTTCACATAGTGCGACTCTCTAGACTCGATTCAATTGGCAGTGGGAGGATTCCAAAGGATGAGGTTGTCACCTAGCCAACACCGTGGAACCAAATTGTAACCAATGGAAAACGAGATGATCATGTTATCACAAACCTTGACTACGAATACCATATGTGTATAAACAATTCATCGACGTGACTCGATCAAGTAAGAGCCATGGTTAAGTCAAACTCATAGAACTTGATTCTGTACTTAGAATCATAATAATGTGAAATTACCAAACTACCCTCAGTGACAATCATGGGATAGTTTATATGCTTTGGCCAAAGACTTATAATATTAATTACTTACAATCGTACAGGTCACATACTCGTTTACTGTCAAGACGGTGAATCCCATTTTGGCAAGTTATCTTATAACATCGAATGCACCATTGGATCATACTTCGAGGTCCACCCCACCTATCTGGTGATACGGGTCTAACTACTCTGATAACATATCCAATACTACAAGCATGTTATAAATGACTCCTCAGGTCTAAAGTTCAGACATACTATCGCAATCTTAATCTCAATCATTGATTGTGAAAGAGTAAATACCCATGTGATCGGATTAATGCGAGTCGATTTCAAATATGTTAATTCCATTACTCATATTCATGACACCAGCTCCCACTATCTAATCAGTGTATGACTGACACTTTCTTGTCAAAAAAGGTGTCATATGAGTTGAATATTAATGCCCAATCAATATTCGTTAACTTACGAACTCCCAGTTTCAGAGATTAAGTACTGGACTGTTCCAGTGCCTCCTTTTGTCCATAAGAGGTGGAAAGTCTATCTTGAAATCTCTTGGACTAATTTGTTCAATACAGTTAAATGCCATTAGATTTATACGAACAAAATCAAAACTTTTATTCTATAAATAGAAACATCAAACGTTTTGTACAAATAACTTATCTAAGCCCTACTCAATCTAAGTCCTCATAGGCATTAAGGGCATACACACTACCACAAAAAAGTCCTATTACAGCGCACCTATGACAGCGGTTTTGAAAACTGCTGTAAAAAGTGGCATTCGGTTCGGACCTATGACAGCGGTTCGAGCCAAAACGCTGGCATAGGTTTCAGAAAAAAAAAAAAAAAAAAAAATATTTTGAATGTGGCAGCGGTTCGGCCAGAACCGCTGCCAAAAAGCACACGTATGGCAGCGGTTCGGCCGAACCGCCGCCACAAAGCGCACGTATGGCAGCGGTTCGGCCGAACCGCTGCTAGAAGTGTACTTTGTGGCAGCGGTTCTAGCCGAACCGCTGCCAGAAGTGTACTTTGTGGCAGCGGTTCTAGCCGAACCGCTGCCACAAACAGACATGTGCCAGCGGTTCGACAGAACCGCTGGCACAAGGGCCGGGTTTTCTACAACCCGGCCCCCCTCACTCTCACTCTCACTCTCACCACCTACTCACTCTCTCTCTCTCTCAACTCTCTCACCACCACCACCACCACCACCACCACCACCACCACCACCACCACCACCTCCACCATCGCGAGACCACCGTCCGCCGCCCCCCTAGATCTCTTTTTCTCTCTCTAGATATCTAGCCCTCTTCTCGGTTTTTCTCTCTCTCTCTCTCTCGGTTTTTCTCTCTCACCACCACCACCACCACCACCACCACCACCACCACCATCCGCCGCCCCCTCCCGTTTTCTCTCTCTCTCTCGGTTTTTCTCTCTCTCTCTCGGTTTTGCTCTCTCTCTCTCGGTTTTCTCTCTCTCTCTCTCTACCACCGCCGCCGCCGCAGCCGACCTCCGCCGCCGCCGCCGCCGACCTCCGCCGCCGCTGCCCTGCCGCCCACCTCCGCTTCCGCCGCCGTGGTCCATTTAGTTTTGGTATTTTCTTTTAGATAAATATAAATATATATATATATATATACACACACACATAGAGTATGTATAGATGTATGTATATGTGGGTGTATGCATATATGAGTGTATGTATATATATTTGTGTATGTGTGCTTGTATTTGTGTATATGTGGGTGTATGCATATATGAGTGTATGTATATATATTGTGTATGTGTGCGTGTATTTGTGTATGTGTGGGTGTATAAAAAATTTAAGGGAACTAGGAATTTGACTGAATTTAGTATTAATTTTAGTTAGTCGGGTGTTAATTCCGTTTGATTTGAGATTAAATTGTGGTTATTTGGTGGTTTAGGGTACATTGATCCAACTGGTGATCTATATTTATACTTAGTTGCTGAAAATATAATGTTTTATCTATAGTTTTATGTGATTTATGTGATCCGACTGGTGATCAATATTTGTAGTTGCTGAAAATATAATTAATTAAGATTGAAATTGGATTTTAGCGGATCGTCAGATTCGAATTTTGTTGGATTCAACCTAACCGGGTGAAGATTAAGTCGAGAACTTGGTAGTAATTTTTGCGTTGTTACTCTGCTGAATTTTTTCTAGAATAATGGGAAATAAATTAAAATACAAATTATTTAATTAATTTAACTATCAACTGATGATAAAATTGTTTAATTTGATTAATTAGAATCAAAATGGATCGAAGTTGGATTTTAGCAGATCGTATGTCGGAACAGTATGAGAAAGGTGTGAAAGAGTTCATAAAGTTTGCGGTTGACCATGCACCAGATCGAACTAGGATCACTTGCCCGTGTTTACGTTGTTGTTTTGGAAAGAGAATTAGTCCACGTGAGTTGGAAGATCATTTGGTGTGTAATGGAATTGATAAAAGCTACAAACGTTGGACAAGACACGGTGAAAGCAGTGTCCCGTTGGATGATTTGGGTGGTACATCATATCCATCACACGATTTCAACATGAATGATTATGAGCCTGATCGTTTGGAGGAGATGACAAATGTGATTGAGGAGGATTTGCGAAATTGTCCTAAAATGTTTGACAATTTGACAAGTGATTCAAAGACACCACTGTATAGTGGTAGTAAATTCACGAGATTGAAAACAGTTCTTAACCTATACAAGTTAAAAGCCAACAATGGGTGGAGTGATAAGAGTTTCACAGACTTGCTTGGTTTATTAAAAAGCATGCTACCTGAGGATAATGTGTTACCTAATCGTACTTATGAGGCTAAACGGATGTTAACCTCAATTGGCATGGGATATGAGAGGATACATGCGTGTCTCAATGATTGCGTATTATTTAGAATTGACTATGCATCATTGAAGGCCTGTCCAAAATGTGGCGCCTCACGGTACAAGAAGAATGGATCTACGCCTGTCAAAACCATGTGGTATTTGCCTATAATACCACGATTTAAACGCATGTACAGTAGTAAAGAGTTAGCCAAGGACTTGACATGGCATGCTGATAGAAGGTTTGAAGAAAGGATTGAAGATGACAAGATTCGACATCCCTCAGATTCTCCTCAATGGAAAAAGATTGATGATGATTTCCCTGAATTTGGTGAAGAATCAAGAAACCTGCGCCTTGTATTGGCTACAGATGGCATGAACCCTCATGGCTTGCAAAGCAGCTCACATAGTACATGGCCGGTGATTTTGATGATCTACAACCTTCCCCCATCGCGATGCATGAAGCGAGAGCATATAATGATGCCTATACTCATTTCTGGGCCGAAACAACCTGGAAATGATATAGATGTCTACTTGACCCCTTTAATTGAGGATTTGAAGGTGTTGTGGGACACCGGTGTTCAAGTATATGACGGGTTGAGAGAAGAAAATTTTAATCTCAGAGTCATGTTATTTGGAACAATCAATGATTTTCCGGCAAGAGCAAACCTCGAGGGATATGGTGTACATGGCCAATGTGGATGCCCCATATGTGTGAAGAGTACAGATCAATATCGATTGACACACTCCCAGAAATATGCATTCCAAGGGCATCGGAGATGGCTAAATCGGAACCATCGATATCGTCGGTGGAAGAAAGCTTTCAATGGGAATATAGAAGAAGGTCGAGCTCCTAAGTGCTTAACTGGTGAAGAAGTGTTTGAAAATGTAAGAGACTTGGAGGTTAAATTTGGAAAGACTTTTGCATGTGGCCTTGCAAAAACTGGGTGGAAAAAAAAGTCAATTTTCTTTGAGTTGCCGTATTGGACGTCTTTACATGTTAGACATTTTCTCGATATAATGCATATTGAGAAAAATGTATTTGATAGCGTCATTGGAACACTTCTAAATGTGCCCGGAAAGACAAAAGATGGCGTAAAGGCACGGTTAGACTTGGTTGAAATGAAGATAAGAGGAAAATTGACACCAACAAATAAGGGGAAACGTACTTATTTGCCTCCAGCAGCTCACACTCTAGCCAGGAAAGAAAAAATTGCATTATGTGAGTTTCTTAATGGAGTGAAAGTTCCAGAAGGGTATTCTTCAAACATTAGCAGTCTTGTATCAATGAAGGATTTGAAGCTAAAACACTTGAAGACTCACGATTGTCATGTAATCATGGATCATTTGCTACCAATTGCTATACGGGCCATTTTGCCAAAAAAGGTGAGAGACACGATAACTAAATTGTGTTTCTTCTTCAAAGCAATGTGGAGCAAGGTGTTTGATCCTGAGCAATTTCCTGCACTTCAAAAACAAATTGTCATCACTTTGTGTGAGCTTGAAATGTATTTTCCACCTGCTTTTTTTGATATAATGACTCATCTTCCCATTCACTTGGTTAGAGAGACTCAACTATGTGGACCGGCTTTTATGAGATCTATGTATCCGGCTGAGCGTTATATGAAGGTATTGAAAGGCTACGTGAAAAATCGTAGTCGACCGGAAGGTTGCATTGTTGAACGGTACATAGTTGATGAAGCCATTACATTTTGCACAGAGTATCTGACAGATTCTAATGTTGCAGAGCTCCCAAAGTCTCATGTTGTGGGAGGGGGAACAGAAGGAGTCGGATTAATGGGAAAACAATTAGCTAGTGTTCATATTACACAAAGGGATCAGGCACACCTATATGTGCTCCACAACACCGATGAGGTTGACCCATATGTTGAAGAGCATAAGAACCAACTTAGGAGATTCAATCCAATTAAAAATGAGAGTTGGATTTCAAGAGAGCATAATAAGAGTTTCATCGATTGGTTCCGAAAGCATTTTGAAGAAAAACAGAAAGAGAATCCACAGCTTTCAGTTTCAGATAAATTGACACGGCTGTCGATGGGTCCGGACAGACTAGTATTTTGTTATTCAGGTTATCGTATCAATGGTCGCACATTCTATACAAAAGACCAAGACGAACGAAGTACAATGCAGAATAGTGGTGTGAGTCTTGTAGCTCAAGCAATGCATATCTCAAGTGCGAAAGATAATAATCCTATCTATGCCGATTTATCATATTACGGGGTGATTGAACGTATATGGGAGCTTGATTATAGTTGGTTTCGGGTGCCTGTATTTGGGTGTAGGTGGGTTGACAATAAACATGGTGTCGATAATAGTGAAATAGGCTTCACTCGAGTAGACCTTGAAAGAGTGGGATACAAAGATGAACCTTTCATTTTAGCGTCACAAGCTAAACAAGTATTTTTTGTTACCGATCCTATTGATAAGAGGTGGTCCATTGTTTTATCGGCAAACAAAAATACATGTATTGAAGGTGATTATGAAGAAAGTGAAGATGATGGAGAAAACCCTATCTCCTTAGGTGATTCACAATCAATTGATAGTGACGATGACTTGGATATAAGTGATGATGAATTGTATATGCGTCAAGATCACCAAGAGGGGATATGGATTAATCCGTCAGTTCGTCGCCGTACTAAAAAAAATGGTCGTACCGATGGGAAGCAAAAGACTGCTAAGCCAACGACAAAAAGAAAACGATGAAAGGTATTAGAATTTATTTCATAATTGTATGATAGACTTCTTTCAATATTTATACTTAGTTGCTAGAAAATTTATATTCTTGAGATTTGCCAATTTTTGTGGAAAATTTAAGGGAAATAGGGGTTGATTGATTTTAAGGTTAATTTGGTTTAGCTGGGGGTTAATTATGTTTAATTGAGGATTAAATTTTGTTTATTTTGTGGTTTAGGATAATTTTGTTTATTTTGTGATTTATTACTTCTATTTGAAATTTATTATTGCCAAATGAATCTGCCAAATTTATATGAAGATAACTTCTGTATTTATTACGTCTATTTGAAATTTATTATTGCCAAATGAATCTGCCAAATTTATATGAAGATAACTTCTGTATTTATTACGTCTATTTGAAATTTATTATTGCCAAATGAATCTGCCAAATTTATATGAATCTAACTTCTGTATTATTTGTCTTTTGTAGGTCGATGGCTTCAAATCCTGATGGTAGTTTTCCCGACGATGATGTATATGGATCAGATAGCGGTCATGAGAAGGACATACGGAGAGGTGTCTCTGCTATGAAAAAAGTTGTCAATGCCAGAAGTAAAGGCATAAGGCTACCTGTCGGCTGGAATGACAGAGGTCAGCCAATTAACCCCAACAAATCAATATTTGTTGGGTATATAGGCGTGCAGGTTCGGCAGAAGGTGTCGATTGCCATTAGTACTTGGCGCAAAGTCCCGTCAGCAACAAAAAAAAACATTTGGGATGAGATGAAGGTAATTTGGATATTATCTTATTTGTAAGTGTTAATATATTATCATATTCTCTAAATTATAATTTTATATATACTTTATTGTTTGTTTTTTGTAGTTGGCGTTTGATATTGACGAAAGTCGACAAAAGTACGTACTAGCAGAAGCTGGGAGGCTAGCACGTAACTTCAGGAGCTACATAAGCAGAAAGTATGTGCGAGATGATGATGGAAATGTTAATGTCAACCCACCTCCACAATATGAGATATCCCAAGCCGATTGGGCGGCATTTTTAGAGGTTCGCTTAGGTGAACCTTGGCAGGTAGCTAGTCATTTTAATTTACAGTTTCATTTGTTGGTTATTGCGTTTATATTTAGCTAATAATTTGATAATGTAATAAACAGAAAATAAGCATTGACAATCAGGAAAGAGCAAAGAACCCTGAATATCCTTACCGGAAAGGGAGTTTTGGAGATGCTGTTGTGGAGCAAATGGAGGTATGTAGTTCATTTAGCAGTGAATCCTTACAATTTTTTTAATAATAATTCTATGTTAATGCATACATATATTTTTTTATGAAAATACAGATAAATAAAAGAAGGGATGCGGGATCCGATTGTACAGATGTGACACGAGCACTCGTGTGGAGGGTTTCGCGTTCCGATCCGACAAATCAAATTGATAACGAAAATGTTAGAAGAGTGGTGAATGAAATGGTGAGTTATTGGCAATTTTAGCTCTATTAATTGTTTTATTGAAATACTATTAAAAGCACAAGGTTCACTATTTTTTTTAATTTTTAAAAATATATCATTACAGGAGAGCATTTCACAAGAGAGCACTAGCCATAGTGGAACTTACACGAGTCGAGATGACCTATTGGCTAAAGCTATTAAAAGGAAAGAGCATCCGGGTCGCGTTAGGGGTGTTGGCTTTGGGGTCTCACAAAGAGACTATTTTAAGGATCCAAAGCCTGCTTCAGAAAAGGAGATGGAAAACTTGAGAAACATAGTGAAAAACCTCTCCGAAACTATGGTTGCCATGCAACAACGAATTGATGTTTTGGAAGCCCCTAGCTCGCGTCAGCCACATGAAGATGACGTCATTTCTTTGAAAGATAGCAGCCCAGAACCAGGTTATAAGATGCTTCCTGAGGTAAAATATTTGAACTTGTTTATTAATCATATAACTTGCGACTCTCTATTTTCTGTAAATCATACAAAACTTTCTAATATAATGTTGTATATATATATATACGTGTGTGTGTAGGGTATCACTCCATGTCAATTAGCACTTTCATCTCCATCATATCGTGTGGTGGCTAAAGGACAGCTATACAATCGATCAGAGACTGATAGAACACTTCACAACTGTCAATTAGCCACCAACAATGTGAAAGTGCGCATTGACACTGCAGTTGAGGCTAATACACTCCTGCCCGTCCCTCTCAATGATGAAATATTCTCCATTTCTCATGCGCTGGGTACCTTTGTTGCTTGGCCAGCGAGTCTTGTCATTGTCACTGCTGCACCGGTATGTAATTAATAGCTAGTCATTAATAAATTATAACAATTTGTTTGAGGTTACTAAATATACTTTGGTGTGTAACATTTATATTTTATTTTCTTGCTTAAACAGTCCAAATCATCTGCAAACCGTAAGTCAGGGACGTCGAAGCGGTCAACTGTCAAAGGAAAATCTCAAGTGGCCGAGCCTGCAGGTGAAGTAGACATATGTGCAGATCTTCAACTAGATGGACTCCCTAATGACCTTGTATTTCTGGGAAAGTACACGAAGATGATGAAGATTGATGCCCAGATCAATATATATATGGACGAAGCCATTATGAATGTTTCATTTCCAGAGTTCATTGGGAGGGAGGAGATCTATCACCTTCTGTGTAGACAAGAAATAGGAGCCTCTATCATTACAGCGTACATAAAGTAAGTTTTTTAATTATTTTATTACATCTAAACTACGATTATTTTCGTCACTCGAAATTCATTTTTTATGCTCAATTTAGGTGTTTGTGGTTTAACTACGTGATCCCCGAAGGAAAAGAAACAAGTTTCGGGTTCCTTAGCCCACATTCCATAGCTGCTCAAACAGACCCGTCAGTTCAACAAGTGCAGTACATAGCACGTGCTATGATGCAGAGTACACAACAAAATAAGTTATTTTTTGCACCTTACAACACCGGGTGAGCTACTAAAGACTCGATTTTAATTTGTAAAACTAGCTACGCAAAACAAATTTTCAACTATCTTTTGAATGTTTTGTAGGGGTCATTGGTTGTTGCTTGCAATTAATCCATTTAAAGAGATTGTTTACTATCTGGATTCTGTGCATGGTGAGCCGCAATACCGAGATGATATGATGCTAAAATTCAATCAGTAAGTTTTTCATTCAATCAATGTATCCATTATATTTAATATTTTTTTAAATTGTATTTATTTCACATAATTTCTTGTTTTTAACATATTTTCTTGTTTTTTATATTTTTTTATAGAGCTGTGCACATATTTCGTGCAAACTGCAACAACCAATCCAACAAATCCAAAAACTCGGACTGTAAATGGTTTACTATAAAGGTTAGCGTTTTCTAGGTTCATGAGATTATATATTCGTATAGAAGTTCGTCTTCTAATACAATGTAAGTTTGATTGCTTTTGTAGTGCCCCCGGCAGACCAACGAGGTGGATTGTGGCTATTTCGTTATGAGATTCATGAAAGAGATTATTAGCCACGGACTATCTATAATCCCAACAGCGGTATACATAATCCTTATATATATATATACTTAATTCTATTACTTTTGAAATTATTAAACCTTAATTGGTAGGTAATTGAAATGTTATTTCACTTTGCAATTAATCTCTATATATATACATATATCTTGCAGTACTTTAAGGATTGTCAATCCTTCTATACTGATGAGCAAATTGATGAAGTACGCTGCGAAGTTGCACGTTACATTTTCTTAGCAGCTCCTTACAAATTAGGTAATTTAGTTTTTGTACATTGTGACTTGCTATAAATTGAGATTTGATTTATTGTATTTCGTAAGGTCATTAGTAATTTAATTAGTTAATTGTATATTTTGTTGGAGATTAAAGATGGTAATATTGAAGTTTGGGATGATGTTTGCTTATGTTGAATATGTTTTGTTGTTAGTTGAAATTTGTTGATTGGATCATTGCATATTACAGGCACTATCATGACAGCGCAATAAATAATTAAAAAAAAAACAGAAAAAAAAACAGCGGTTCTGCAGAACCGCTGCTACAGTTCTCACCTCTGGCAGCGGTTCTGGGAAAACCGCTGCCAAAGGTCTCACCTGTGGAAGCGGTTTTGGGAGAACCGCTTCCACAGGTAAGACCTCTGGCAGCGGTTCTGGGAAAACCGCTGCCACAGGTGGACCTCTGGCAGCGGTTCTCCCAAAAACCGCTGCCACAGGTGAGACCTTTGGCAGCGGTTTTCCCAGAACCGCTGCCAGAGGTCCACCTGTGGCAGCGGTTCTGTAGAACCGCTGCCACAGGTCCGTAATTTTTTTTTATTTTTTTGGTTTTTTCGCAGCGGTGTTCAGGAAACCGCTGTCATAGGTAGACCTATTACAGCGGTTTTGTAACCGCTGTCATAGGTCCACCCCTATACCAGCGGTACCTTTGACAGCGGTTAAAACCGCTGCCATAGGCCCAAAAAAACCGCTGCCAAAGGTCATTTTTGTAGTAGTGACACCTAACAATATCCCATTTGCACTCAATGCCAATCACTATGGTATTTGATTCCCATCTTCTCAAGATGTTTATCTAGCACCGCCTATGATAATGGCTTGGTGAGTGGGTCAGCCATGTTTTCTACTGAGGCTACTTTCTGCACGGCTATATTGCCTCTTCCAACGATTTCTCGTATTATATGATATTTCCTCATCACATGTTTAGATTTGTTTTGAGACCTTGGTTCTTTAGCTTGCGCAATTGCTCCGTTGTTGTCACACCATTGTGGCAACGACATTTCTATGCTAGAAACCACTCCATGTTTGGCCATGAACTTTCTCATCCAAATAACTACTCTGAGGCTGCCACATATTCTACCTCCTTTGTGGAGTCAGAAGTTATGCTTTGCTTGGAACTTTTCCAAGACACTGCTCCTCCACTGAGTGTGAATATGTACCTAGAGGTAGATTTAAGGTCATCCAGATTAGACTGGACATTTGAGTTGGTGTAACCATCCACCTTTAATTCTCTATTCCCATATAGTAGCATATCTTTAGTACTTAAGTTCTACTTAAGTACTTTAAGATACACTTCACTGCTGTCCAGTGAGGCTCCGCTGGGTTAGATTGAAACCTACTGACCATGCTTACAACATGTGCCTTAGGTGACCATGCTTACAACATGTGCCAGATCTGGTCTCGTGTATAACATCGCGTACATGAGACTACCCACAGCGGATGCATAGGGTATATTCCTCATTTCCACTTTATCTTTGTCCGTATCGGGACTCATAGATTTGGAAAGATGAATGCTATGTCTCATGGGCAAAAGTCCTCCCTTAGAGTTATGCATTTCATGTCTCTTAAGGACTTTCTCTAGGTAGAGTGCTTGGGAGAGACCAATCATTCTATTCCCTCTATATTTATAAAGGCGAATTCCTAGAATGTAGGTCGCTTCTCCTAAGTCTTTCATGGAGAATGTGCTTGAGAGCCATGTTTTGACCGAAGCCAATAAGCCTATGTCATTCCCTATAATTAGTATGTCATCTACGTATAGAACCAGGAATGTCAACTTGCTCCCACTGACCATTTTATAGACACATGGTTCGTCTTTATTCTTGATGAAGCCATATTTCTTGGCTTCTTCATCGAACCTCAAATTCCAACTTCGAGAGGCTTGCTTCAGCCCATAGATGGACTGATTAAGTTTGCAAACTTTATGAGAGTCGGCTTCAGATATAAACCCCTGGGCTGTTGCATATAAATGTCCTCATCTAAGTGTCCATTTAAGAATGCGGTCTTTACGTACATTTGCCAGACTTCATAGTCTAAGTTTGCATCTATGGCTAGCAAAATTCTAATAGATTTGATCATGGCTACTGGCGAAAAGGTTTCCTCATAGTTAATGCCCTCTTTTTTACTATAACCTTTTGCCACTAGCCTGGCCTTATAGGTGTCCACCTTGCCATCCGGACCAATATTTTTCTTATAGATCCATTTGCATTCAATTGGTCGTACTCCATTTGGTAGATTAGTAAGAGTCCAGACTTAGTTCGAATATATCGAATCGATCTCTGCTTTCATAGCCTCAAGCCACTTAGAGAAATCTGTATACGTCGCTGCTTCATCATAGTCAGAGGGATCATCTACATGAATTTCTTCTGCAACGGCATACAAATAATGCTGCATTTTGTGCAGACAACCATATCTCTCAGGAGGTTGACTGCTAGATCATCGCTGCGACGGTTGTGTCAAGTTGGGTTCAGATTCTTGAACTGATGTCTCCGAAGGGACGTTATCTTGTTCTTCCAGAACAATCTTTCTACCTATACCATCTTCTCGAATGAATTCTTCTTCAAGAAAGTGGGCTTGCAAGGCCACGATGATCCTATGATCATTTTGTAGGTAAACGAGGTATCCCATCGAATCTACGGGAAAACTGATAAAATGTCATTTCAAGGATCTATCTTCTAGTTTCTCTACCTTGGTCTTCTTTACATATGCTGGGCAACCCCATATTCTTATATTTTTCAGACTAGGCTTCCTATCGCTCCATATTTCATATGGTGTAGTGGGAACAGATTTCAAGGGACATTTGTTTAGATTGTGCGCATCTGTAAGCAAAGCATGTCCCCACAACGAGATGGGTAAATCGGTGTAGCTAAGCATGGAGCGTATCATGTCCAACAGAGTACAATTTCTGCTTTCTGCTACTTCGTTGAGTTGCGGGGTTGCTGGAGGAGTTAGTTGTAATACTATGCCTTGTTCTTTTAAGAACTGGTCAAATAAGACACTCATGTATTCACCACCTCGATTAGATCTCAGTGCCTTAATATTGTGCCCAATTTGTTTTTCAGTCAAAGCTTTGAATTCCTTGAACCATTCAAGTGCTTCGGATTTATACTTCATCAGATAAACTAGACCATACCTAGAGTGGTTATCTGTGAAGGTTATAAAGTACTGAAAACCTCCAAGGGTCGCATCCTTGAGGGGCCCACAAACGTCAGTGTGGATTAATCCTAAAACTTCATTTGCCCTTTCAAAATGTCCAATGAATGGTGACCTAGTTATCTTGCCTTTGAGGCACGATTCACAAGTCAGATATGCGTCAGACCCAAGTGGACCAATGAGTCTACGTTTTTTCAACTCGTGAATCTTAAATTCATCGGCACGTCCCAGTCTATGGTGCCATATGTGTTTTTGGTACATTCCATTCATACTACGTTTTCTAGTCATAGTATTAACCATACATTGATTTCGGCCATTTAAATAGTATAAACCATTAATTAAAGATGCAGAGCCAACACACTTATTTTCAAAATAAATATCGCAAGAATTATGTTTAAATGTAAACAAATATCCTTTCCTGACCAATACAGGAATAGAAATAATATTCTTAAGCCCATTGGGCAAAACATGACAATAATCTAATCTAATTTGATGTCCAGAAAATAATGCAACAGAAGTAATTCCAATGTGAGTCGCAGCCACGCTGTGTCCGCTTCCTGCATTGATCATCACTTCGTTCTCATCCAGCTTTCTACTTTCTTCCAGATCCTGGTTCAAAATACAGATATGAGCACTAGCTCTGGAATCTACAATCCAAGAAGTAGAAAATATCATCATAGAACAATTCGTTTCAAAAATATAAAGTTCTATACCTGATTTGCTTTAAGCTTTTAGCACGGGACAGTCACGCTTCCAATGCCCCACTTCCAAGCAGTGGAGATAGGTGTCTTCATCCCTCATGCACTTAGTCCTAGAATTTTTCACCTTAGATATGATTGGTTCTCTAATGCGCCCAGCCAGTGGGTGATGCTGCTTCGGTCCTTTCTTAGAAGACATAACAGGAACTGTGAAAGCACCAAATCATTTCTCAATTTGTGATTGTGCTTCGACTAGCTTGTCCAACAAGATTGACAGTGATCCTTCAATGTCATTTAAATCGAAGTTGATGACAAAGGCAGAGAATGAGTTAGGGAGCGACTGGAGAATGAGATCCACCTAAAGATGGAAATCCATGTAGTAGTCCATAGAGCAGAGTTTTTCTAGCATGGATATCATGTTCAAAACATGATCAGCAACATCATCTCTTTCTCTCATCTTTGTGTTGAAAAACTCCACGATACAAAGTATCTAATGGACTTGCCCTGTTCCCCAAACAGTTCTTCCAAGTGCAGCATGATAGACCTGGGACTATCCATGTTTTCATGCGTGCGTTGCAATGCAGTGCACATGGAGTTCAACATATATGCCTTACTTTTCTTGCATCAGAGATCCAATCTGAGCACGCTAGTATGGCTGATTCTTCCTCATTGACCCCAGGCCTTTGTGGTCGATCCATCTCTAGTGTATATTCAAGTAATTCATAATTGAGGACCATCCTCAATGCCCTAATCCAATCAGAGTAGTTTGGTCCAGTGAGGACATTTTTCTCAAGTAGTATTGTCAAAGGGTTAGTCATTGTGATGGAAATAAACTGCAGAAAAATAACCAAGATTTTCGATTAGATGTGTTATTTTGTACTTTCAAGTAAAATCAAGGATTTCAATATTTACTTGACTCCTACTATTTTTCTCGAAATATGGCACTCCCACTGCAATAATCGGAAAGCTCATTGGATTGGTTTCATAGTGAGTGATTGATTTCCCCAACGATCTAAACAAGTTGCAACCTTGAATGATATATGGCTCGTTAGATCATTGAGGTGATGTCCAACATCAATCAGGCCAACTGATGATTTAATCCCCTTTAGCTCATGGATCACTGAACTGCAAACGTTTTCGATATATAGGTGGTGATCCATCTGAGTCATTTATTCCATCAACTCCTATCAGTCTAATAATTTAATCTCGCCTTGCAACCTTGAACAATATATGGGGAGAAATTTGTTTCGACTTGAAGGCATCAAATGCACTAGAGAAGATAGAGTACCATATCCTGATGCATGACCCCCTTATTCTGGGAAGATGCCATGCACTAGAAATGAATCCACCTTCAAGTTTGATGGAGAGCTAGGACATCCAATGCCCCTTTACTTACTCAGTATTTTAATTTGGGAGAATTATAACATTTGATAATGTTATTAAGTTGGTCTCACTTTGCACATTAATTTCTTTATCGCACAATAATTGGAAATGCATAAGAATAAGCTTAGCAATTCTAACAACACACACATGTATGGACTATTCAGATCAACTCGAGCCAACGAGTGATCGGGGAGGGGTCCTATCTATTACAAGGATTGGGACCTATTCAAAGATCTAATCTTCTTAATTCTCCAAGACTTCATGTGCCACCATGAACCGCCATTTGGGCCTATCTCTAAAACAATTACATAGAATAACCTATACAAAATTCTATGAATTGAAGATACAAACTGGGGGGCTCAAAACCGACCCAATACAACCCAGGTAAGACAGCATAAATAAAATCGTAAGTCCATACATGGTGTCACCATCACATATGTAAGGAGCACATAAACAATTTAAACACATATGTGAATTTATCCTTTAAATCTAATTTAATGTGTGATTAAACTAATTTAGTCTAAGATTAAATCCAATTTAATCTATGATTAAATCCAATTCAATCTCTTGATGAAATCCAATTTATTCTTCAATTAAATCCAATTTAATATCATCAAAATAAATCCAATTTAGTTTGAATATTTTTATCTAATTAAAGATTGACTATCATCAAATAACGTCTAATGGGTAATTTAATCTAAACACATAGCAATATCATAAAAGGAAAGCGATATTTAAATCTAATTCAACAAATCCAATTTAATTTATATCAACTTTGAAAAGGAGTTTTAAATCCAATTTAAGACTTTGAACAATTCTAAGTTCAATTGAAAATTTTCAAATTTAAATCCAATCTAGAATAAAATTAAATCTAATTTAAATTTCCTAAATCCAATTTAGGGTTTTTGAATAAACTTAAATCAAATAAAAAGTTATTCACTAAATCCAATTTAGAAGTTGAAACAAAAATTTATTAGGGTTGTTTACTGGATAAATGGTTAGGTTAAGTTTCTTAATTTGGATTGAGCCCATATAATTGATTAATTGATAATTGGTCAATCCAATTTCAATCATTTGGGCCAAGCCCTATAATTAATTATATTAGGTCCAATTGAAAAACCAATTAATTAAACAACAGCGGGGCTTGGCCCGACTTTATTAATTAATTGCGCTGGGCCAAGCCCAGGAAAAGTATAACTTGGCACAGCGCCATTTATCATGCGCTGGGCTCGACCCAGCGCGAGGGGACAGTGTGCTGGGCTTGGCCCAACGCATCCTTAGCCCAACGCACATACACCCCCTTCAACGCTGGGCCACATCATTCAGCGCTGGGTCGATGGTGTTGGGCTGTAGCCCAACACAACTTTAATGTGTTGGGCTAAAGCCCAACACCAAACAACCGCCCCCGCCCCCAATGCAGCAGCATTGGCGTTGCCGCTATACTAGTGTAGCGGCGTCGGCAATGGAGAACAGTGGCGCGCCGCCGCTACAGGCAGCTCGATTTTTCCAAAAATCCAATTTTTCTAAAAATCACGATTCCAATTCAATTTTTTGTTTTACCCAATAAATCCAATTCAGTACATGAAAAATCGATTTTACAGATAAGCATGCATAACATGAATTACTCGAATTTACATAGAATAAGTAAAATCACGTTTATGACATTATAACAATTAAAACACATAAACACACAACGAATATCATGAAATTCCTGAATTTTGGCTTTGATATCATTGTTGTGATTCGGTCTAGCAGATAAATTTTTTAATCCGAATCACACCTGAGAATCCAATCCACAGATATTCATGATATTAAGCATATAGATCAATTGACGAGAATTGACGAGAGTAATTGAACTACCTTTTCGTCTATTGAATTTGAAATTATCAGAAGTAGCCCCGGACTCCTGCCTCTAGATAATCACGCGGAAGAAAAATTCTCTGAGAATGGCTCGATCTCCTCCTCAGTAACAATTGCAGGCGGCTAGTTGCATGGAGAGGGAGGGATGTTTCTTTCCTAATGCTCTAGGTTTATTTTGGCTCAATGTCAGATTCTAAAACAATGACTTGTGTTCTTGTTCTTGTGTGGAGTTCTGACACTGACTGATTACTTATACCAATTAAAAGACTCCCCTAGGTTACACATAAGAGGGGCGGCCGAAATGGTCTTTCTAGATGGGCTTCGGGCTTTGTTTTGACTTAGCCCTTGTGTAATTAATTAAATCCAATTCCAATCAAATTGGTAATTAATTAATTACATTAATCCATTTAATATAATTCAACTTATAAATTAATTTAACTCATGAATTAATATGATTTAATTAATTTATTTAATCCAATTAAATCATTAAATATCTTTAATTAAATCATGCCATCTATTTTGTCAGTCAATTCACATCAAATGTGATTTTACCAAAATACCCTTAGCTTAAGGAATATTCCTTTTCTTCACATAGCACAACTCTCTAGGCTCGATTCAATTGGCAATGAGAGGATTCCAAAAGATAAGGTTATCACCTAGCCAACACCGTGGAACCAAATCGTAACCAATGGAAAACGAGATGATCATGTTATCACGAACCTTGACTACTAATACCATATGTGTATAAACTCTTCACCGACGTGACCCGATCAAGTAAGAGCCATGGTTTAGTCAAACTCATAGAACTTGATTTTGTACTTAGAATCATAATAATATGAAATTACCAAACTACCCTCAGTGACAATCACGGGATAGTTTATATGCTTTGGCCAAAGACTTATAATTTCAATTACTTACGATCGTACAAGTCACATACTCGTTTAATATTGAGACGGTGAATCCCTTTTTGGCAAGTTATCTTATAAAATCGAATGCACTATTGGATCGTACTTCGAGGTCGACCCCACCTATCAGGTGATAAGGGTCCAACTACTACGATAACATATCCAATACTACAAGCATGTTATAAATCACTCCTCAGGCTTAAAGTTCACACATACTATCGCAATCTTAACCCCAATCATTGACTGTCAAAGAGTAAATACCCATGTGATTGTATTAATGCGAGTCGAGTTCAAATATGTTAATTCCATTAATCATATTCATGACACCAACTCCCACTACCTAATCAGTGTGCGACTGACACTTCCTTCTCAGAGAAGGTGTCATATGAGTTGAATATTAATGCCCAATCAATATTGTTAACTCATGAACTCCCAGTTTCAGAGATTAAGTACTGGACTATTCCAGTGCCTCCTCTTGTCCATAAGAGGTGGAAAATCTATCCTGAAATCTCTTGGACTAAATTGTTCAATACAGTTAAATGCCATTATATTTATATGAACAAAATCAACACCTTTATTCTATAAATAGAAACATCAAACATTATGTACAAATAACTTATCTAAGCCCTACTCAATCTAAGTCCTCATAGGCATTGAGGGCATACACCTAACATATATATATATCTTATATTATCATTGAAGCATAGATTTTTATGATGGTTTAACTAATACACACCAAATTGGAGAATTGTGTTCAGTGGATAGTGCAACGATGCATACTATCTTAAATGATTAAAAATATTTTGATAGTTTTACGTTTACCAAAGCTAACGTCACCACTATATTAGGTCCAACAGATCTAATTAAAGGCTCTGAAAGAGCCAATATAGTATTGTGTAACGACACTAAGCTCCATATAGCTGATGCTTTATATTCATCTAAATCCAGAAAAAACTTACTCAGTTTCAAAGATATATGTATGAATGGTTATCACATCGAGACTACTAATGAAGGCAGTAAAAAGTAATTACTCGTCATTTCATGTAAATTGAGCCAGAAGCTCATTCTAGAAAAATTGTCTGCATTCTCTTTGGGGTTTTTTATGCAATCATGAAAACTTTTGAAGCCAACATATTGGTACACCATAAGTGTTCCAATCCAAAAATATTTAAGCTTTAGCATGATCGCCTTTGACATCCAGGATCGATAATGACGCATCATATTATTGAAAATTCATATGGTCATCCATTAAAAACCAAAAGATTCTTTTACGAAATGAAATGCCATGCAATGACTGTTCACAAGGCAAATTGATTATCAAACCATCACCCTTTAAAAGTGATTTTGGAGTCGGTACCTTCACTTGAAAGAATTCAAGGGGATATTTGCGGACCAATACATCCACGCACCTTTTGGTTCATTTAGGTATTTTATGGTCTTAATAGATGCATCTACTAAATGGTCTCATGTGTGTCTTTTATCTACACATAATATTACATTGCTTGCTCAAATAGTTAGATTGAGAGCACAAATTTTCAGACTATCTAATTCAAAAAATTTGTTTAGAAAATGCTAGTGAATTCACTTCAAAAGCATTTGATTATTATTGTTTGTCCACGGGAATTGATGTTGAACATCCAATATGTACACACTCAAAATTATTTAGATGAGTCTTTCATTAAACGTTTACAATAGATTGCTAGACCACTTCTTATGAGTTTAAAATTACATTCCCATTGTTGGGGACAAGCTATATTACACGCTGCATACTTTGCTAAAATTAAACAACAACTTATGAAAAATATACCACACTACAACTTATTTTGGTCAATCGCCAAATATTTTTCATCTTCGGACATTTCGATGTGTTGGTTATGTAGCTATTACACCTCCAAAATGCACACCGATGGGTCCACAATGTAGGTTAGGTATCTATGTTGGATTTGACTCACCATCAATTATTAGATATCTTAAACCTATGACAGGTGATCTCTTTACAGCACGATTTGAAGAGTGTCAATTTGATGAGTCTATTTTCCCACCATTAGGAGGAGAAAAGTCTATGCCTGAAGCACAATAAGAAATTACATGTCATGAATCGAGGCTGTCTAATTTAAACCCTCGAACAAATGAATGTGAACTTGAAGTTTAAAAGATCATTCTTTTGGAAAATATTGCAAATCAATTACCGGATGTATTCACTAACAATCAAAAGATTACAAAATCTCACATCCTTGCTGCTAATGCTTCTGCATGAGTAAAAGTGCTTGACGGACCGAAAACAAAAATAATAGCAAATGAGTATTTACCACAACTGAAGCGTGGTAGACCTGTCGTTACAAAAGATAAAACCCTTCGAAAGAGAAAAATGCAACAAAAAGAAAGTATTGTTCCTGAAGAACTAAGTTTTCCTAAAGAATCATATAGAGCTCCTGAAGTGCCTTTCCACAAAAATAGGCAATGAAATGAAAGTTGAATTTACTCCTGATAGTGATCTTCCTAAAGAGGAATCAAATCCTCCAGAAAATGAATTTGCTTGTTTTGAAGAGAATCAGTTACCTGAAATAAATGAGATCTCAATACATTATTCACAATCAGGAGAGATACTAGATAGAAATAAAATCATTTTGTATTCAAAATTGCTTTTGATAACACCAATAGTGACAATGAAATCGAACCACAATTCATCGAGGAATGCCAATGGAAAAAAGAATGGTTAATATGGAAAGAAGCAATTCAAGCAGAGTTGGACTCGCTTGCAAAACGTGAAGTATTTGGACCTATAGTCTAAACACCTAAAGATACTATGTTTGTTGGATATAAGTGGGTATTCGTTAGAAAACGAAAAGAGAAAAATGAAGTCATGATATATAAGGCACGAATACTTGCACAAGGTTTCTCGTAGAAACTTGGAATTGATTACAAGGAGACGTATGCTCCCGTAATGGATATAATCACTTTTAGATTTCTTATTGGTTTAGTGGTCAACGAAAAATTAGAATTGCGATTAATGGATGTGGTTACTACATATCTTTATGGATCACTAGACAAAGATATTTATATGAAAGTCCAAGAAGAATTGAAGATGCCTAAAGCATGCAACAACAAACCTAGATGTGTTATTCTATTGGATTGAAAAAATCTTTATATGGATTAAAGCAATCTGGTCACATGTGGTATAATCGTTTAAGTGAATACTTGTTGAAAAAGGGATATGAAAACAACGAGATATGCCCGTGTATTTTCATTTAGAAAACAATAGCTGGATTTGCTATAGTTGTAGTCTATGTAGATAATTTAAATCTTATTAAAACTCCAGAAAAGCTCACCAAAACTGAAACATGTCTCAAGGAACAATTTGAAATGAAAGATCTTGAAAAAATTAAGCTTTGTCTTGGACTACAAATTGAGCATAGGCTGAATAAACATTTTGTTCACCAATCTACATATACTTGAATAATCCTGAAGCACTTTCATATAGATTATGCTCATCCTTTAACTACCCCTATGGTCGTTTAATCACTTGATGTGAAGAAAGATCCATTTCGTCCTCCTGAAGAAGCTGAAGATATTCTAGGTTCTGAAGTACCATATCTTAGTGCTATTGAAGCACTTATGTATCTTGCAAATTGTACTAGACCCGACATTTCATTTTCATTTAACTTACTAGCAAAACATATATCTAATTCTACACGAAGGCATTAGAACAAGGTCAAGCATATCATCTGCTACCTCCGTTGAACAATTGACATGGGCTTATTCTATCTATTTGAGTCAGATTCACAATTAATTGGATATGAAGGCACATGCTATAGAGAAATACGGACAGACAATTGAAGAGAGCTCAACAACAATCTATGAAGATAATGATGCATGTATCACTCAAATCCGAGGGGGTTATATAAGGGAGACAGAACAAAATATATTTCACTAATGTTCTTTTATACACATGAGCTCTAAAAGCAAGGTGAAATCGATGTCAAACAGATACAGTCGAGTAAATTTGACATACTTTTTTACTAAAGCTTCACATTCAAAAAATCATATATGACATCGGTATGTGTCGTCACAAGGACCTCATCTGAAGTTCTCTACTTTTGAGGGCATACTTTTTTTCCCTTCGCATAGGTTTTTTCCCGCTAGGTTTTCTCTTTGCAAGATTTTAACGAGAAAATCTAATATTACTCCAATCCTAAAGTATTCAAGTCTGGATCCAGAAGTATCCTTATGAAACATTTTAACAAATGCTAAAGTATTCTGAGAAATGTTGTACTCTTTTTCCTTAGTCAAAGGTTTTATCCCACTGAATTTTTCTTGACCATGAATGAAGACAAAAAACAAGTTCCTTATCAAAGCAGTTTAACTCACTTCATTAATTACTCAATGTTAATGACGGTCATAAATCAGGATGGTAATATGGTGTATGAATAGGAAGCATATAGATCGATGTATGTACACAAAAATATTCTACGGTGAATATATTGAGAAATATAAGTTATTGCTTATTTAAGGAGTTTTATATATCTACAAAAGAAGATCTCATTCATTTATCTCAAGAAGTTTATAACAAAAAGTATAATAATTAGTATTACTCATTAAATAATACAGATAAATAAAATTAAAATAGGTTATATATATATATATATATAATAATTAACTAAATCTAGATTGAGAAAAAAATAGAATGCATGTTTTATGGGCAAATCTTATTTTTCGTCCCGTATTTGTGTCCGAGTACACTTTTAGTCCTAGCTTTATGAAAATCTCATATGACGTCTATTAACTTTCAAAATGTCTTACTTTTGGTCCCAAGCGAATATTGCGTCCAAAACTTAACGGTCATCTCCGTTAGTCAACATTTTGACCGACATTTTGGGGAGATTTTGTGCTTGAATGACGTGTGATATTAAATGAAAACATCGTGATATTGAATATAGTCCATGTGTGAGTGCATTTAGGCGTAAATTCTTCCAAAAAAAGGGGGTCAAAATGTTGACTAACGGAGTTGACCGTTAAGTTTTGGACGGAATATTTGCTTGGGACCAAAAGTGAAATATTTTGAAAGTTATGGGACGTAATGTGAGATTTACATAAAGCTCGAGTGTAATCGGGCACATATACGGGACGAAAAATGAGATTTCCCCATGTTTTATGTAGTATATGTTAAAAAAAGTTTCAAATGGGTCCTTCATAATGTGAGGCATCTAAGAATTTTTTTACAATCAGCCCAATTAGCACTGGAAATAGGACGAAGAATGTAGTGATTATGTACTGGGATACCTTAAATCCTATAGCTAATCCCCCTTTACCAACTCTTGACTTTAATTACAACTTATTCAACTTGAAAAACTTATAAGCTTGAAAAACTTATACACGTTTTAGTCGCATCATTCACAATCTAATACCAGTAACAATACCGTAGATAAACATACCGGACCCATACCCACACAAACATACACCACCGTCTAGATTTTAGGGTTTATGGTGTGTGTATATGTGTGTGTATGTTTTGAGCGGTTTAGAGTTAAGGGGTATATATGTGTATGTGTGTGCGAGGGTGCATGTGTGTGTAAACGTGGGCAAAATACTTTCAGCTTAAAAATTTGCGGACTATCCATCTTTAGTTCACACCGATAATTTTTCGACTAAATACATGACAACATGAATATGTCATTTGCACAATAATTATTCTGATCTAGTGGAAAAAAATACTAGGAAGGAAAATGCCAATCATTTGGTGGAAAATATTTCAAAAAAATTACTCTTTGAGATCTTCATCATGTGACCTTCACATAAATTAGTTCTACTAAATCCACAAAATTAACTGTTACATAATCAATTGTATATAAAAAGTATGCAGAAGTACTCGTAACATTTGGGGCCGCGGTATTCAATCCTATAGACAGAAAATGCAATTTTGCGATACATGTGTGTGCATGTCCAATTACATGGTGTAATATTGTATGTATTGACATTTAGTACGTGCGCTTCAAGATAAATAGTCAATAAAAAGATACCTCATATATAATTCAAATTTGTTTGTGTGAACTCTCTTTATTAAGACGTTTTGGTATTGTCTTTATATAAATACTTTTATATATTTGCGTTGTTATTCAACCTTAAATGACATCTGCAGCAATTATGGGTTAAAGTTCAATGCTTTATTCTCCATTTTTATTTCCTCATGATGAAATTATTATACAGTAGTATGTTCTTACTTATTTTCATGGTAATACGACTAATTAATAAACGTTGATAACAATAATTAGTATGAAAATTATAGTTGTATGTATCTAAAATTTACAAGGTCGAGAGGCAGTGGCGGATTCAGAAACTGAGCTCAATGGGGGCATTAGGAATTTTATCGAGAGGGGTGTGGGGAGTGTGCCCCCCCGCGGTACGGTACGCTATATTTATGGGGGAAAATATAATAACTAATTAGGTTCAATTACAATTTTTGACATAATTTATATTTTTATACTTCTTTTGTTATAATCAGAATTTTGGGTTTTGGGGGGCGAACTCAAAGTAAAGGGTGAAAACGTGATATTTTTCGATCTTGAGGGGGGGCGAAATTCAAATATAAAAATTTTTGTAAGGTAAAAAAATAAATTTTCAAAATTAAGGGGGGGCATTTAATACTTTCAAAATTGAGGGGCGCACTTAATAATTTTGAGTGGGGGCATTAATGCAATTAATAAATTAAAATTAAAAATTTTGTATATAAAAAAAAAAACAAGAATTTTAGTGGGAGCCCCCCCTGCTTACACTTCGGTCCGCCCCTATCGAGAGGTTAAATTTTAATTTTGGTCCTAAATCTTTTTCTATTCAGGTTTATACTCTCAAGTCTATATCTTCTCTAGGTACAAAGACCAAAAAAATTTAATAATGAAAATAACAATAAGAATAATAGATATAAAAATCAACAAATTGTATATGAAATAGAAAAATATACGACCATTAAATGGATGGAGTTCACACGTCGCCCGGCCCTTAAAGTCAGTGAAAAGGGCTCGAGCAA
Organism: Buddleja alternifolia; assembly: GCA_019426215.1. Taxonomy (NCBI): domain Eukaryota; kingdom Viridiplantae; phylum Streptophyta; class Magnoliopsida; order Lamiales; family Scrophulariaceae; genus Buddleja; species Buddleja alternifolia. The sequence continues at coordinate 44,747,601 of CM033392.1, read as the reverse complement.
TTTCCAGGGAAGAATCTGCAAAGAGTTTACACTTGATGGATATTTTATAATCTTTTTTTTTTTTTAAAGTTCTTTTTGTTTCAATGTTTGTTCTTTGTACGTTACACTTAATCGATTAATTAATGATTATTACTGGTAGTTACTGGGTCTATATATATATGTATATGCATTCTGACTTGCAAAACTATAATTTTTAAATGAAAATAAAAACAAATGAAAACTATGTGTCGCTTATGTATAGGTTGTTTGAAATCAATAATGAATAGTTTGTTCATTAATCTAAAATTAAAGTACCCCTATAGTTGATTACATCCATGAACCACTGAAACTTTCAAAGCGCTGGCTCAACTTTTCCAGAACTTTGTGGACCCAGAATTATAATTTGATGACGATAATGGATTTCTGCATTATATAATAGGATTTTGTTATTAATTAATTAAAAAATACAAAGTATAATTTTCTATCTGGTAGGTATAATACTCGAAAGGAATTATGCTTATGCACTGATCGATGGCCCTTTGCATTTATACATTGATGCTAATTTTTTATTTATGTGCGATTTTAATTAAATTGATATACCACATTCTCCCTCTTTCCATCCACCATACTCTAATAAGTTGAGAGAATATATAAAATATTAAGCTAAATTACCAAATTGGTCTCGTACCTTGCCTTGAGTCCCATTTTGGTCTTAGTATCTCCAATTTGATAGAATAGTCTCATTATCCCCTACTCTTATCCAATTTAATCCATTTGTTGAGCATTTTTAGAAAATATTCACATATCTTCCAGCGCCTTAGTCAAATGTTTTCCACTCTTCGGTGCCAACCAATTTACAGAAGCAAATCACGTGATTTGCTCCAGCAAATTGATTGGCGACGAAAAGTGGAAGACATTCACGTGATTTGCACATGATTGAAGAAAAGAAAAGGAAAATTCCACCAAATTAATAAAGCCTAATTCTCTTTGCTTATCTTTTTCTTGCTCTAATTCTCCTTCTCATTGTTGTGCTATACAATACCAAATCATTGGCTAAACCAACCGAAATACATAGTGTTACGGTCTATATATAACAATGATCTTCATAAATTAATTAACACATCAAATCAAACCTCCATGACACTCAATTGACCCTCAAAATGATAAGTTCTAAATCAAGAAGATCATTGAAAATATCCGTCAATGAGGTTTTCATAGCAGCAAACACGCTGCATGTATATACACAACAGAGGGAGAGAGGGAACTCGGGTTAAGAAAGGGGACAAGGGAATTAGGTTTTAATTTAGGAAAATTTCCAGCCTTTCCATGTCATTTTCGAAAAATTGGTTATCTGAAAATGGAGAGCGTATCTAATTATCTAATTAAGGTGCCAAAATGGAGAGTGTACCTAATTATCTAATTAAGGTTCCAAAAGTTACGAGACCTATGATGCACGAACATGGACACGACACGACAGGGGTGTGCTATTATTAAAAAAATTAGTACATAGATACGGTTCGAACATGACTGCCTACGTGTATTTTTTTTCCCTTTTTCTGAATAGCTGGACACGGACACGAGGTCCGTTCGACACTGTATGGGATGATTTTTCGGAGTGTCTGTGCATCATAGTATGAGACTATTTAAAAAATTATGGCAAAAATTACTAAAAAATAAATTTTTATATCCGAAAAACGAATGATAATATTTTTCAATCTAAAAATCTCATTTCACAACTTTCATTTTAAAAAATCCAACAGTTAAGATTAATAATCACTACAAAAAAATATGACATTGGTGACAAAAATGTCAAGTGACAATGTCAAGCTAGTCACTAATTATCAATTGTTAGTGACAAGAACTTTGGTCTTGTCACTAAAATATATTCCACATGTTTAATAGTGACAAAATGTGTATAAAAGTTGTCACTCTTGATAATTTATGACAAGGAAATTGTCGTCACTATGGACAATTAGTGAGCCACCTTTTGTGACAATTTAGTGACAACAATTATAGTTGTCACTCTATTTGTATTGTCACTAAGTTGTCATTATACATGTGTCACTGATTGTCAAGAGTGACAACTTTAAAGAAATTTTTGTTACTAAAAATTCTTATTGTGACAAAGCAAAAATTATTGTCACTCATTATGTACATCTAGTGACAATTTTAACATTGCTATTTCAAATTTTGTCACAAATATTACTTTTTGTTGTAGTGAATTAATGGACTTTATTGTCTTTAGTCTTCCGGTTAAGAATCAATCAATTGCACTCTTACATAAATATTTATTTATGTGTAACTTTTATAGTGATAATTTATTTTAATTATTAATTCTTGAATTTTAAAATCTTTTCAAAAATTAAAAAAGGTATTCTTTGATCATTACCATGTTAAAGTCAAAATAAAATGTATAAAATATTTAAAAAATTAATATTAAAAACTAAAAAATGGGTATTACACAATTCATCAATCTGAAAGATCCAAAAGAAAAAGATTTTTAAAAAGAAGAATCAATTGACCAAGGGTAATTTAATCCAAACAATTGTCAATCTTAATTTTTGAGTTTTTTCGAATGAAAAATTTGTAGAACGGGTTTTTGAGATTGAAAAGTATTTTTATGGGTTTTTTGGATATAAAATTTTAGTTAGGGGCACTACAAGAAAACAAGGCATCAGCTACGAAAAAAAGTGCATCGAACTCAAATTTGTAGCTATAATGATAGATTAACTACGGATATTCCATAGGTAAATACATTTTAAAGTTGATTGAGTAGATAGAAATATTTTGGCTACAAACTTGCAACGAATCAGCTATGAATTTGCAACAGGAGTACATTTTCGTTGCCAGTTGTGTCGTTAGTGCAACAAATTAGCTACAATTTAACATAGCTAAGAATAAATTAAAAAATTTAAAAATAATAAAAATTCTTAACTACGGAATAGTTGTGGATCTTGCTATGAATTTTATATTCATAGTTATTTTGTTTGTAGCCCTTGCAACAAAATGAACACTTGTTGCAATTTCCATTGCTAGTGCAATTGCGAGGAGCTACGGATGATGCGTAGATAGAAAAAAATTTGTGACGAAGTATACATTCATTGCAATTTTTATTGCTAATGCAACATGATACACTTTTGTTGCAATAGTCGTTGTTGGTGCATTGGAGTGTACATTTGATGCAATTTGCGTTGCTGATACAATATTCTATACATTCGTTGCAAGTTGCGTTGCTGGTGCAACCAATTAGCTACAAGTATCACAGGAAAAATAAATTCACTAAATAATAAAAATTTTAACACGGAACAGATACAAAGCTTTGCATCAGATGCAAATTTTATTGCGTGTGCAACAAAGTATACCCGTTGCAATTCTTGTAGCTGATGCAACATTGTATATAAATTCGTTGCAATTGTCCTTGTTGGTTCAACTAAATGGTGGTAAAATATCTAAAAATGTTGAATTTAATATGAAATTTAAGTCTTATTTTCCGCCAATGTAGTTATGTTATTAAATTCTACTTTAGAAAGTTTTTATTTATCTTTATCAACTAAAAGTTTGTAAGTATATGAGTTTTTCTAATAATTTTTTAATATCATTTAGGGTTTAGGGTTTAGGGTTTAGATTTAGGGGTTAGGGGTTATATTAGATTTAGGGTTTAGGACTCAGGGTTAGAATAAATTTTTAATTATTTCATAATTGTTTCAATATAATAAAAACATATCGAATGTTTTGGTCTTATCCTATCTCGGATCTAAACTGCTTAATTTAACCGACAATAAGATTGATTGGTGTAAGAATTAAAATACATTATTCTAGTATATAGTATATGGTACATGAAGTTATAATGATGTTGGTGTTTTTACATATACTTCTAAATAGAACTGTAAACGAGTCTAGTCGAGTGAAAAATAATTTGTTGTTCTAGCTTTTTATTATCGAGCTTCAAAATTTGTGTCTGAGTTTTGTTTGATTGTTAATTAAGTTGAGCTCAAATAAGCTTTTATCAAGTCGAACACGAATCGAGTAGTTGATTGTTTTACACATATTTTATCATTTTTTACTAATCGAGTCAAGCTCGAGTTGAGCTTCAAACTTATCGAACACACAAATGGTTGTTAAACTTGGTTTGATGTATTAACGAACAGAATCTATTATCAGATGATCTCAGGTCGAATATTGAGTAGTTTGATTCGTGCTTCAACTCTACTTATAAACCTTTTAGTAACTTGGGAAATATATATGTAACTGATAAACACAAAATAACTAAAGTAGCTAGGTTCTATATCTACATCATTTTTATAAATATTTTAGAATAAACAAACGAAAAAATATGTTGTGTAGTTTTATATAAATAAATTATTTATCATACAATTTATTTATTTAAATAATTTCTCCATCTCGACTAATTCATAGATATTACGGTGTGATGATTATTTCAGGCATAGTTGATTAAAAAAATTGATAAACCTTTTCATACTAAAATAGTTCTACTTCAAATATTAAAACGAAATCCACTAAAAATTAATAATTTTGATTTACCTAATTTTTGAACCAACATAGAATTAATAAATCAATAATACTAGTAATTTTGTGATTAGAATAAGTGATCCATGATAATTATGACAATATTAGGCTAACTATAAAATACTACGATATAGTAACAAAAATACTACAAGAGAAATATTTATTTTCCTTATACATATTCGTAATAACTACTAACTTAACAAAATTATTTATAGCTACCAAAAAAAAAAATTATTTATCTTTTATTAATATTAAAATTCCAAAATATAGGCGCGAAATCATGGTATACCAATACTGCACGTTCTGTAAGTGCCCTTCTCCTTTCCGATTCTTTTGCCAAACCACTCTTAATTTCCTCTAATTAGGACTCTGCAAATTTCCTTTTTAATTTCTTTCCTTATTTTCCAAAGCGTTAAAACTCTTAACCCTACAAAAAAAAAATCCAAAATTTTTCAGCAAGATTGAAGGCAGCAGTCACACAAATAGGCACTATCTGAAAGCTTGAAGGTACTTTCCGGAGTTCTTCACCAAACCGGCACAGGCAGAGGTAATATATAGTACTTTTCTTCTTAACTAAATTCCATTCTAAAGCAATTAATTAAGAGCTCTGCCTTTTACTACTTGAGTTTTGGGGAGGGAGAAAAGTAGGATATATATGTCGTTCAGCACGTGAAAATTTTATAAATTCATAAATCTTTTAGTCCCTGTTTTTCGAGTTGAACTGAGTTGAACTCTTGACCTTTAGCGACTGTTTAGCGACCGAAGATGGTCTCTCTTGATCATTAAACTTAGCAAGAAAACTAGTAGAAGTAAACCTCTGGTTTTTTGATTGAAAATGAACATTTTTAGAGTTTATAAGAATTCACTCTTACTGTGCGAATTTGCTAAAGAAGAAATAAGCTTAAAAAGTGCATTGATGTGGAAGATAATTTATAGGGGTGGAGTTTGAGGATTTTCTTTTTGTGTGTGAGTGGGGTTATACATATATATTTGTATATGTATATGTGTATGTGTATGTGTATGTATATATATGTTTATATATTAGGAAAAGAAGATTTACTCATATCTTTACCTTTCTACTGCCACAACAAACTTTTCATTTTTTGGTCGTTAATAGAGATGGAAATAGAGATGGAATTTTTCGTCGTTAAATTGCAAATTATATTATAAAATACAAATCAATTTTCCATGTCCTTTAGAGACTGTTTAGCGATCGAAAGTCAAATTAGCGACGAAAATAGAGACGGAATTTTCCGTCACTAATTTGCACATTATATTATAACATAAAAATCAATTTTCCATTAACTTTAATATTTTTTTTTTGGTTGTTACTTTTATATACTATATGTTATATTTATTATACCTGAGCAAGGTAAAATTACATTTTGTTGCTTTTCAAATCTAATGATCAATGTCAACATGACTAATATTAGATAACAAATTCATAATTTTCATGTAAGTGTAATTAATACTAACTAGAAATAAATATATATTATTTAGTACTATTAATATAAATATATAAGGCTGAAATACAAATCAAGCTATTCGATAATTGAGATCGGATCGATTAACAATCAAATCAAAATCAAACACAAATTTTATAGTTCGATAATGTTTCACATAAATAAGCTTGAACAACAACATAAATAAGCTTGAACAACAACAACAACAAATTTTAAAGTGAATTAGTTTTCTTCCCAAACGTTCTTTTCATGTAATTAAGCTTAAAAAATTTCATCCTTAGCCTCTTTGTTTTTTCTTTCAATTGCATATCTGAAATCTCTTCCATTAATTTCAACTCTTGTTCCAATTTCTGCAACTCTCTCAACTTCTCATCTCCTTCCTCTTCTCCAAATTCTTGGTCATTTTTTATTAGGGTTTGAAGGCTCATGAGTTTTCTATGAGGCCATCTCCTAATTCCCAATTCTCTGCACCTTTCCTTCAAAAGGGTTACCCCTACATTCAATTCTTTTGCTGCTTGTTTTATTGGCATGTAAAAATACTGCGAAATCGTTTTCCTCGACAACGTTTTCACTACTTTCCTTGATCCTTTAACTATTTTCTTTTCTTCCTCCACATGTAAATTCTCATCAAATGTCACCATTGTCGTGTTATTGGTAGAGTTATCAAATAGCAACTGCTGCTGGTTTAGTTGATCTTCAAATCCTGTTCTCACTTCATTCCCAGAGTTGCCCCACAATAGTTCTGAAATTAAACACAAAAAGAAAATGAAAATGGAACTATATATTGTATATATTGAAAATAATAATATTTTTAAAAAAGTTCAGATTTGATTACCTGGAATGTTAAAAGCAGGGTCATGTGGCGGACTGAAAGATGAATAAAAAGGGTCATTTACCATCATCTCCATCAAAGGAACATCATGAAGTACAGTTTCACAAATGGAAAATTCGGGTTGGAAATTCCACTCAATAAATTCCATGTCAGATAATAATCCACTGTTTTGCCCAGTTTCCATCGTAGTTTGATGATGAAAATGAAAATAATTTTTGGTTTTCCGATAGGGGTGGTCAGTGGTGGCAAACAATGGGATTATATATATCTATATATATATGGAAGAGAAGACATTTTTGGTTTTACTCAGCAGACATTTTTTACTCAGCCGCCGTATCCTTTAATGTCAAGAGTCGTGTGACTGTGCTCACTTTAATGTCAAGAGACTTCGTTTCCTTTAATGTCAAGAGATGTCGTGTCCTTTAATGTCAAGAGTAGTGTGTTTTTTTAACTTTAAAAAGATATATCTATCATTAAATAATGTGCTTATGTTTAATAATAATTTTTTTTACCTAATAAGCTAAATATGCCCTTACCAATAATCTAAGAGTAAAAAAGAGAAACATAGGAAGAAGATACAATACTTACCTTTTTTTAAACATAGAATTAATGCAAGTTTGTCCTATTATATAAAAAATATTCAATTTATAATTTAAAAAATTAAATGTAGAAATTCTAAGATATACCTAACAAATTATTTGTACATTAAATAACTTCGACATTTAAATTTAGGACATTTATGATTTTACTCAGCAGACATTTTTTACTCTGTCGCCGTGTCCTTTAATTTCAAGAGTCATGTGACTGTGCTCGCTTTAATGTCAAGAGACATTTTTTACTCGGCCGTCGTGTCCCTTAATGTGCTTATGTTTAATAATAATTCTTTGTACCCTAAAGTTGTTTCCTTATGAAAGATCTTGGGTAGATCTTGAAATTCCAAGTCTCAAATTCGCATCCAGTAGCCGTGGCTAAAAACCCCTTAGCCGCGGCTAAACCCATCTCGTCTTCATCTTGGCTCTATTTGGGCTCCATTTTTTGGCTCTCAATCCTACTTTTGATCCGACTCCACTATATCCCAACAGCCCTTTCTTCCTTCCTCACTAAAATCGTTATAAATTATTTAAAAATAAAAAATAAAATTGAGTATCTTGCCGTTTGAAAAAATGGAAGAACACCTACTTCTATAACATCCAAAACTCACTCCAACAATTGTGGGTCTCCTTTACAAAACTCGAATAAAAATAATAAAAATGGAGTTACCATAAACGAAAGACATACTTCGTAGTTTTCTTTCTCGATTAATTAAATCTTCATTACATCTTACATCGTAGTTTATGAATAATTTTACTTTATATGAGTTTTAGGTATAACTCATCACTTTTGTTCATTTAGTTATAAACTCTAAAAATGTTCATTTTCAATCAAAAAACCAGAGGTTTACTTCTACTAGTTTTCTTGCTAAGTTTAATGATCAAGAGAGACCACCTTCGGTGCTAAATAGTCGCTAAATAATACAACATTGTGTCAATAAATAAAAAATTTCAAAGCCCTCTTCATATATACATTGCCCTTCATTTTTTCGCGAAATTGAAATACGTTCAAGATATATACATAATTGTGTCACTAAATCAAACACCTGGTGTACACCATCAAACACTCGGACTCGGTGCAATTTTCATTCTCCTCTTATTCTAGGGTAAGCCCCTTTTATGAAACGAATTTGCACATTGTTTGACGCGGTAGCTTCATACGCTCTAACTGATGCCCTCTTATACACACCAATTGGATCATCAAAAAATTGATTAACACAATAGATATTTAGTGTACCCAACTCAGTTGCTTGCGACAACACGTACAGAATGTAGCTTAGCTCACAATCAGAACCCGAGAAGTTGAAGATCGTGACCTCATTCAATGCCTCCAATCCCATTGCTTGCAACTTCCAGTCCTTTACGTAGTTGGATACACTAATGCTCGCATTTTTCCATGGTGCACCCTACACATGTTAAGTCAATTACAATTTTATTTTAGAAACCCAAACAAAGAACGTGTTTAATAAACCATGTAATAACTAATAAGTGACAAACCATAAAACTTAAAATATTACCACCAAATCGACTTTAAGCTCATTCAAGCCTGTACATCTACTGATGAGCACCAATGTGACAGCAAGATTGTCAAGCAGCTTCGAACACCTGATCTCTAGGCGGTGCATATTAACAAAAAAGGACCTCGCCATAATGTGATGTAGAGACTCCACATGCGCCAACCTCTAAACAAATAATTCAAAAAAAAATCAAAGCAACTTCTTAAAAGCATTTGCACTTATTCAAACAATGATAGATAGATATACCCTAACAAAATCAACCGGGACACGTGCTCGTTCGCTGGACAGCAATTCTTTCGTCATTTTTACAACCTCTCGAAGTAGTCGGTATGTCGAGCAAGTTGATCCGATGTAGTTTCGATGATGGTGTACTATCCACTGTAAAGAACGAGGTAACCGCCCCAATACTTGTAAATGCCCCGGACCCTGTTCGTCTTGTTTCAATAAAATAATAAGGACATCTGCATTGGGGAAGTGTACTTTTATATTCACATTTCCTTGGGCCCGATTGAATGTCATCTTGAATATTTTTACAGAAGGCAAATATGCCTCAAATTCTGTTAGTCCTATAAAATCACAGTTGAATAACTGCAAATCATTCAACTCGGGACACCATTTTCCAAGGCGGGAAGAAAATGTGTTATCATACAACACAATGTGCTTCAATATGAGTCTTTTTAAATTTCGTAAATTATATCTATCTTCCCACCTAACAATGTAGTTCGGTAGATATAATTTTAACTGAACAAGAGTTTGTGAAAAAAACAAGTTGTTAGGGAGTGAAGTGGACAACCGGCCGACTAATTTTAGTATACGAACAGAATGATCTATTCCAAACACCACCCACTCTTTCCTTATCCAATGCAATGCCTCGGCCCCCATTGGTAACTCAAAGCTCAAGGTTTCAACCACACTTTCATTATGTTCAAGTATAGTGCGATTAACAAAATGAATAAAATCTAAACCATGATAACCCCTTTGTTCGAAACGGTTAATATCGAATAAAAGAGTAGGGCTGGAATACCAACAATGTTGAAAATATTTTGATAAAAGACCCAATCGGGCTGCCTCCACAATGCATACATCCCTTGATAACCTTCCCATAACATGAAAAATTATATCCTCACAAAGGAAACTAAGTCCATTATTAGGAATTGTACCTCGTTCCATGGTTGTTTATATGAACTATCCCCTGTTTATACTTTGTTTCTACTCGTGCAAGGTGATCCCCTGTCTCCACTGTTTATACTCTGTTTCTACTAGTATAAGATGATCCCCTGTCTCCCCTGTTTATATCTCCCATTTTTCGTGGAAGATGATCCCCTGTCTCCCTTTTTTCGTGGAAGATGATCCTCACAAATATCCCCTGTTTATACTCTGAAAATTCTTTGTAGGTTTTGGTGAAGGAAGATGATCCTCACAAATATCCCCTATTTAACCTTAATTATACTCTGATCCTCACTAACTTTAGTTATACTAACTTTAATTAACTTTAGTTTTTACTCTTAGATTATTGGTAAGGGCAAATTTAGCTTATTAGGTCAAAAAATAGTGATAAAAGAGAAAAACAATGCAATATGGAATTTCGAGATATGCCCAAGATCTTTCATCGAGATAAGGAAACAACTTTAGGGTACAAAGAATTATTATTAAACATAAGCACATTAAAGGACACGACTGAGTAATAAATGTCTCTTGACATTAAAGCGAGCACAGTCACATGACTCTTGAAATTAAAGGACACGGCGGCTAATTAAAAAATGTCTGCTGAGTAAAATCAGAAATGTCCTAAATTTAAATGTCGAAGTTATTTGATGTACAAATAATTTGTTAAGTATATCTTAGAATTTCTACATTTAATTTTTTAAATTATAAATTGAATATTTTTTATATAATAGGACAAACTTGCATTAAAATTTATTTTCTATGTTTGAAAAAAGGTAACTATTGTATCTTCTTCTTATGTTTCTCTTTTTTACTCTTAGATTATTGGTAAGGGCATATTTAGCTTATTAGGTAAATAAATTGTGATAAAAGAGAAAAACAATGCAATGAAACAATGGACCCAATTGACAATGTGGTAATTTCTTTACATGTTATCTTATTCCATTTGGATATATGTGGTCCAATCATCTATGTACACATTAGTGTGCTAAATTTAAATTAATGTCATATATATATGTATGTATATATATTAGACCATGTAATCCGTCCACCTTTGTCTAGGCCAAATAACTTGGTTAACCTTTAGCGAGGATATGGAATTTCAAGATATGCCCAAGATCTTTCATCGAGATAAGGAAACAACTTTAGGGTACAAAGAATTATTATTAAACATAAGCACATTATTAGACATTATTTAATGATAGATATATCTTTTTAAAGTTAAAAAAACACACGACTCTTGACATTAAAGGACACGACATCTTTTCGTCTCTTGACATTAAAGTGAGCACAGTCACACGACTCTTGACATTAAAGGACACGGCGGCTGAGTAAAAAATGTCTGCCGAGTAAAACCAGAAATGTCTACTCTTCCATATATATATATATATAGATGTATATAATCCCATTTTTTCCCACCACTGACCACCCCTATCAGAAAACCAAAAATTATTTTTATTTTCATCATCAAACTACAATGGAAACTGGGCAAAACAGTGGATTATTATCTGATATGGAATTTATTGAGTGGAATTTCCAACCCGAATTTTCCATTTGTGAAATTGTATTTCATGATGCTCCTTTGATGGAGATGATAGTAAATGACCCTTTTTATTCATCTTTCAGTCCGCCACATAACCCTGCTTTTAACATTCCAGGTAATTAAATCTGAACTTTTTTTATAATATTATTATTTTCAATATATACAATATATAGTTCCATTTTCATTTTCTTTTTGTGTTTAATTTCAGAACCATCGGGGGGCAACTCTGGGAAGGAAGTGAGAACAGAATTTGAAGATCAACTAAACCAGCAGCAGTTGCTATGTGATAACACTATCAATAACGTGACAATGGTGACATTTGATGAGAATTTACATGTGGAGGAAGAGAAGAAAATAGTTGAAGGATCAAAGAAAATAGTTAAAGGATCAAGGAAATTAGTGAAAACATTTTCGAGGGAAACGATTTCGCAGTATTTTTACATGCCAATAAAACAAGCAGCAAAAGAATTGAATGTAGGGGTAACCCTTTTGAAGGAAAGGTGCAGAGAATTGGGAATTAGGAGATGGCCTCATAGAAAACTCATGAGCCTTCAAACCATAATCAAGAATGTCCAAGAATTTGGAGAAGAGGAAGGAGATGAGAAGTTGAGAGAGTTGCAGAAATTGGAACAAGAGATGAAATTAATAGAAGAGATTCCAGATATGCAATTGGAAGAAAAAACAAAGATGCTAAGGATGAAATTTTTTAAGTTTAATTACATGAAAAGAACGCTTGGGAAGAAAACACCAATCAATCAATGTTGATACGGTATTTATAGGGATGTAAATGAGTCGAGAGGAGCCGAACAAGCTGTTGTTCAAGTTTATTTATGTGAAATATTATCGAACTATAAAATTTGTGTTTGATTTTGATTTGATTGTTAATCGAGCCGATCTCAATTATCGAATAGTTTGATTTGTATTTCAGCCTTATATATTTATATTAATAGTACTAAATAATATATAATTATTTCTAGTTAGTATTAGTTACACTTACATGAAAATTATGAATTTGTTATCTAATATCAGTCATGTTGACATTGATCATTAGATTTGAAAAGCAACAAAATATAATTTTACCTTGCTCAGGTATAATAAATATAACATATAGTACATAAAGTTAAGTAACAACCAAAAAAAAACATTAAAGTTAATGGAAAATTGATTTTTATATTATAATATAATGTGCAAATTAGTGTGTATAAGAGGGCATCAATTAGAGCGTATGAAGCTACCGCGTCAAACAATGTGCAAATTCGTTTCATAAAAGGGGCTTACCCTAGAATAAGAGGAGAATGAAAATTGCACCGAGTCCGAGTGTTTGATGGTGTACACCAAATGTTTGATTTAGTGACACAATTATGTATATATCTTGAACGTATTTCAATTCATAAACTACGATGTAAGATGTAATGAAGATTTAATTATTCGAGAAAAAAAACTACGAATTATGTCTTTCGTTTATGGTAACTCCATTTTTATTATTTTTACTCGAGTTTTCTGAAGTTTTTAAGTAACAAGTAAATTTTTTTTTCCTGCTTTAATTTTACATGAGTTGAGTTTTAGGCGCCGAAAGTAACAAGGAAAAATCCTGCTTTAATTCTTTGAAAATGGGTTGCCTTCCGTCTTGGCGCTTTAACTGGGCGCCAACAAACTAGCCCAAATAATTCAAAAGTCTTCTTCCCTCAATCATTCCCCTCTTTCTCTCTTACCCACGTCTCTCTCCTCTCAAACTCTCCCTAATCTCCCAAAAATTTCAGATTCCTCATTTGTGAACTTCCACCAAGTTTTGAAAAGGAGACGCACAATTGTTAGGACAACATTTACAACGACACCTTCAACCATACTCCAGAACAAGTCACCTTCCTCTTCTAGGTTAGGACAAATTCTCTTTTCTTTCTGATTCAGTTTCTCAGCCTTGTTGAAATAAGGATAGTTTATTTTTTGATTGAATGGTGGAAGAATTCATAGTTTTATTCTTGTTGTTGATTCAGAGTTAGGCTATGAGCTTTACAATCTACGGATGGAATTTTGTCTCTGCTTTAGACTTTGTTAAAGTAGGATGCACGATCAAAATATGGCATAAGTGCTCAAGACTTTGTTAAAGTAGGATGCATGATCAAATTATGGTATTTTGTCTCCGCTTTAGACTTTGTTAAAGTAGGATGCATGATCAAATTTTGGAGGAATGCTAGATATTCTATCTTTGACTTTTATATGTGTGTGTGTGTGCGTGTGTGTGTATGCGTGTGTTTATATATATATATGTATGTGTGTGTGTGAATGAGTGTGTGTTTTGGTGAAGAAGATGGTGTACACCAGGTGTTTGATTTAGTGACACAATTATGTATATATCTTGAAACTGTTTCAATTTCTCGAAAAAATGAAGGGCAATGTATATATGAAGAGGGCTTTGAAACTTTTGATTTATTGACACAATGTTGTATTATTTAGCGACTGTTTAGCGACCGAAGGTGGTCTTTCTTGATCATTAAACTTAGCAAGAAAACTAGTAGAAGTAAACCTCTGGTTTTTTGATTGAAAATGAACATTTTTAGAGTTTATAACTAAATGAACAAAAGTGATGAGTTATACCTAAAACCCATATAAAGTAAAATTATTCATAAATTTTTCGGTTCGGTTCGGTTCGGTTTTCGGTTAAACCGAATTTCCAAAAGAAAAAAAAATAAAAAAATAATGAAAACAGTGGAATTTGTTTGTTCGCAAGTTGCTGGAAAACAATAAAATTCCTCCTAAGCTTCTTCAGCATCTCCACATACAACTTAGAAGAAAAAGTAGCGGGAAAAGAAAAGGCAAAAGTAGAAGGAAAAGAAAAAGCAAAAGTAGAAGGAAAAGAAAAAGCAAAAGTAAAAGAAAATGTGTGTCTGTTTATTTATGTGTCTATGCGTGTGTGTGTGTGTGTGTGCATGTGTGTGTGTGTGTGTGTGTGTTTATATATATATGTCCGTGTGTGTGTGCATGTGTGTGTGTATGCGTGTGTTTATATATATATGTATGTGTGTGTGTGAATATATATTTTGTTATATAGTAATATTTATTATTAAATATTATAAAAATATATATATAGAAAGAATTTAACAACTGATCTCAAGTTTTATATATAGATTCTAAAATGGAAGTTTTATATACCAGATTCATGTAAATCATTAGGAAAACTTACAATTTCACCCTTGTTAACGAATTGAGCCCAAACAAAGAATTTAACAACTGATCTCAAGTCAAGTGATGATCGTATTGGTTCATCTATCAGCCCTATTAATTTATATGAACATATAAGAAACAAAAAGAGTTAAAAAGAAATAAGATAATAAGATAAAATGACAAGTTGTAACTGATAAGTCCTCTCTCTCTCTCTTTCTCTCTGTGTCTCTCTCTCTGTGTGTGTGTCTCTCTCTCTTTTCTTATATATTTCATTGGCTTCTCACCAATTAATTTTACCAGCTTATAGTCTTCAATACGTTAAATGATTGCTAAGAAAAAGGCATTTATTAAATATTTTATTTATGAAAACAGCAATATGTCCATTAATCGTGGTTGGATGTCGCATCGTCGAGATCAATATGGACAAATTACAAATGACTTCAGGAATGGAGTCATTGAATTTTTGGATGTTGCATATGCCAATGAGGACTGTGTATTTGATGGAAAAATAAAATGTCCTTGTTTTAGATGCTTTAACAGTAAGTTATTCGATCGTGAACAAGTCCATTTTCACCTTTTCAAAAATGGATTCATGCGAGGTTATAAGACTTGGGTTTTACATGGGGAACCTTATGAGACACCCTTTAGTGACTCTGTAGCGGAAGAGGAGTTCATTTTTGAACAACCATCTCAAACAACAAATGAGGGACGTTCTCGTATGAGAGATTTAGTGATGGACCTCGCCGGTCATGATTTTGAGTGGACTCCATTTTCTCATGACCAACTACCAAATTCTGAGGCTCAAAAGTTTTTTGACTTGTTGAATGCTGCAGATGAGCCCCTATATAAGGGGTGTGAGAAACTTACAAAGCTTTCCACCATGTCAAAGTTCCTAAATATCAAGTCAGAGTTTAATATGTCAGAGGCATGCTATGATCGGATTATGTCGATAATGAAAGACATTTTGCCAGAAGAGGAAAAATGGCCACGCAGCTTCTACGAAACCAAAAAAGAGCTAAGCAAGCTTGGGCTTGCTTATGAGAAGATAGATGCTTGCATAAACAAATGCATGTTATACTATAAAGAAAACAAGCATAAAGAAGGGAGCAATCTTCTGCAGTACGTGGTACAAATTCCAATAGTTTATCGGTCGAAAATGACAACGAGATGCACCAAGAGTTGCCTATTGGCGTCAATGCTACATTGGGTAGCTTAGCTAGCCCAACACGTAATGAGGCCATTGGGTATATTTTTTGTCAACCCTCTCTCTCTCTCTCTCTCTCTCTATATATATATATATACACACACTAGGGCACACTCAATGTGTGTGAAAATAAAATTATCTAATATAAATTAAATAGTTAATTATAATGTGCAATATAATATCAAGTACACAGAAGAGGAAAAAAACGCTAGATTTTCTCCAATGATTTATTACATAATAGAATACTCATAAGATTCTCTTAAAATAAAGTTGTTTTAGGCAAGTATGCAGTTAATAGTATTAGTCATGTATTTGAATTTAAAGTCTTTACATTATAATACTTGAATTTGACATTATTTTTTTATTTGATAAAACTGTGAGTTTAGGAGTGGTGCACAACAAAATCAGATTAGCGGATCGAGAAATCCTAATCGAAGGCGGCCTCGAACCCAACTTCGACAAAATAATCCAACTCTTGAAAGAGGTAACGATGCACATGCACAAGAAAATGAGATAGAGGAGGAGCTAGCCCCCACTAACAACATCTACCCTCCATCAGTTACTAGTATTGTTCCTCCCTTCAGAACCAGACAACGAGGGCTCAATCGAGGGACTCCTCATCCAGCAGAACCTGGATTACGAATTTTGATTTCTATCTCTGGTCAAAGGTATTTTTGGATTCAGTTCTCTTATTTATTCACTTATTATACTTGCACAATTTTCATATGGTTGTTTTCTTACTCTGATATATATATATATATATATATATATACTATTTTAGTTTGGACTTTTTTGTTGGATAGTGAGAGCCAAGGTTCTAGGACGACTAATGTGTCTTAACTTTTCCACAAGTGAAGGTTTAGAATTTGATATTTTACATGTGGGTCCGGGATTTTTGTTGTTGAGAAATATGTGTAGTTGATAAGAAAAGATTGGATTTTAGGCTTTTAACTCAATTTATATCATAGATTCAGAGAAAAAGAACTTATTCTTTTCATTCAGAATGTTGCTTTTGCTAATATTTTAAATAAGGGTGTAAACGAGTTGAGTTCGTGTCAAGCCTGGTCAAATTTTCTATGACTAATTGGCATCAGTGCACCGAGAAGCTTGACACTTCTATATTTATTGCTAATTACATAAGAAAATGAAAAGATATGCCATGAAGTATGTTTGAATTTCTTTAAGTTGATTAGTGACCCAATTTTTAGCAATTATGAACACCTTGTGTATAAAATTCTTTACCTTTTGTCCAACATTTGCAGTTGTGGGACCAAACGTAGTATTCCAGATCTCTTTAAGTCTAACAGTTCTTATATATACATATATTTATTTATTTATTTATTTGTACAGCGGATATTGATAATGCTAAGTTTAAAGTACTTTAGTCTTATATAATTGCTTAATCAAACCAACTTTTCTCATATGTGTTTTAACAATTCCCTTTAGGCCAAAATCTCTATTAAGATGTTACTGCATTGATATTTATAGAATTCAGATGTAAGAAATCGACTTTCCATGTTATTCATAATTCGTTATTACTTGCACAAATGACACTTCAATACATTGCGGATTACTTGTATAGAGGTCTGGACCCTGCTCATCTATCTGTTCTTGTACAACTAATAACGAATTATGAATAACTTGCAAAATATGTCTATGCAATAGATGTCTATGCTTAATAAAATTTATCTTTTGTGTTGTGAAATGGTGTAATCTGAAAGTTTCAAACCTTCAAGTGTGGTTCAAGAGATCTCTGCATCGGTTAAATACCATATAACAGGCCCTTGGCCGTCATGGGCACACTTTCCGGATCACCTAAAGACATGTCTTTGGGAGCTCTTTGAGGTTAGATTTGAAAATATTTCTTCTGAGCATATGTTTTAAATTTTTATGTATTCAAACAAAGTTATTTAAATAGTATCTTAACTTCGAATTTTTGCTCTTAAAAATTGATATAATTGTCAATTTACCCCTTTTTAACGAAAAACCTTCTTTGACAGGCCAAATACAGATGGACATTTGAAACAATAGATGATATTAAGCGTGTGTGGTGGGGCATTGCAAATCGACGTTACAGGGATATAATCTGCAAGGAACGCAAAAAAGTCGAACTAAAAGTAAAGTCGAGTAAACCTTTGGATTGGAGAGGCCTTGGTCCTAAATGGCTCGGAGAAAATACATGGAACAAGTTGTGCGAGGATCATTGGAGTACAGAGAAGTTCCAAAGAATGTCAGATGCTGGAAAAAATAATAGAAGGAGTTCGGCGGATGGTACAATGTCAACGCATACTGGTGGCTCAAGGCCTTTTGCAGTTCATGAAGAGGAAATGGTAAACTTTTTAATTTAAGAATTTAGCGAAATTGTGGTTTATCAGTATATTACAAAATGTTACTATTTTTTGTATTTATACAAGAAGATGAATATAAGCGCAATGTTTCGAAAGTTGAGCTTTATGACCGTACCCATAGGACAAAACAAGGAAAAGGGGAATTCATATGCGACAAAGCTAAGAGGGTGCGGGTAAGTTTTATAACAATTAAAAATTCATTTTCTTTGTTGATAGATTGATGAGATGAATTTTAAGATTCCAGAATAGTAGATTTTCATGTGACATAAAAATCGTGGTTGGTGTATGGAATTATAGTGCATAACTTTTGCAATTGACTGCAAAAACTAATGTTAAAATAATTGGATTTAAAAGACAAAATGTAGTCTTAAATTTAATTTGTTCTTTTATATGTTCATATAATTTATGGGCTTCTATGTAGCTTACATTAAATCTAAGGAATTTACATTGAAATATGAGAATCATTTTCATTAAATTATTCATTGAACTTGATTGTTTTTGTAGGATGCGTATGACAATTTGGTTGAAGATAATTCTTTAAGTACTTTTAATCCTGATGCATGGATTGAGGCTTGTGGTGGTGTGCCCAAAGGTCGGGTATATGGATTTGGAAGTCAGCCTCCTCATCAAATTCTTGGTGACATTGCGCATTCTGTAGGCTCAAAATCTAAACGTTGGGAGGCATTCAACAATGCACAACAAGAATCAGATGAACGCTTTGAGAATTTAAAGAAAGAGATGGAGCATATGAAAGAGATGAATATGAAAATGATTAATCTTATTGGAGAACATCTCCCAGTCTCAGATTCAGTACGTCAACTGTTGCAAGACATCCAGTGGACAAACCATACTCATGCCAGTGGATCTGGGGTACGAGAACAAGAATTTATGAGTGGTCTTCGTGATGGTAGAAGACATGGTAAGAGTCCCGTTGATAGCAATAGAACCAATAGTGAAAATACTAGGAGTAATGCTAGTATGTCTGATGCAAATGAGGATGATGAGAACGAGAGTAGTTAGATTAACAACGATGAATGTGTTAGGAATTTCGATACTAAGTTGGCGCCTAGGATATTATGAGTAGCTTTGGATGATGTTTAACTTATTTGCTTTGTCTATTTTGGATATTTAATTTATCTTAGCATCTTTCTTTGTATTTATTGAGGTTTTAGTTTTTATTTTTACCAATTTTTTTAGAAATGGGTTAAAAATGCATATTCATTGTCATTGCTACAAGGAATTGTTTCGTAGCCAACAATAATTTTATACCAGGATAGCTACGGATATGCTTTGGATTCTCGTAAATGTTCCATTGCTATCACAATGCCATTTGCTATGGAGATTTTGTCATTGCTACGAATTCTCTACCATTACATTGCTACGAGTTCTTGTGGCTATCGCTATGGTATATGTAAATTCGATAACCTTGGCTATGAATATTGCAACAAATAGTTTGTTGTTATTATGATGGAAATTGCTAGTAAAATTTTGTAGCCACGGTAACGAACTTTGCTACGGATTTTGCGATCATATTGCAACAAGATTTGCTACGAATGTTTTGTGACTATGGCAACGACAATTGCCATAAACTTTTTTTGTTGCTTCATAGCAACGAAAATGGCCATGGATATTCCGTTGAAATAGTTACGAAGGTTGCTAAAAAATTTCAACAAATATTCAGTTGCTATTACAACAAAAGTAGCTACGAAATATGTGATGACTATAATAGCTACAAGAATAGCAACAACATTCCGTAGTTATGTACTAGCTACAAGTTTTTTTAACTCCGTAGCCAAATTTTGCAACGCTCTTATTAGCTTCAGACATGGGGTACGGCCATTCGGTCGCCATATCTACAAAAATATGGGCATCAGCTACGTAAATCACCGTAGCTGATGCCTTGTTTTTTTGTAGTGGTTTTTTACTAATATTTCCAAAGAATATTGAATAGTGAGGCAAAATTGATTAAAGTATGTGATAAAATGATTGTTTCGACGAAACTGGCTAGATTAAAATTAATTAATTAATTAATTAATTAGCTATTTATGTGAGTGCATAGATGCCTCTGAGTATCCAAATTTCTAATTAATTATATATAATTATATACACATAGATTGTGTAAAATAAACTTAACCCAAAATGGTACATGAGAGTTTTGTCTTCTACCTATAATTAAAAACATTGTACCTATACAGTACTGTACTGATCAGTATAAATTATTTCCCACTTGACTGGAGAAGTCTCCCTGTCCCTTCGAATTTGAAGCATGTTTCAATATGGCCCTATTTTTATATACCAAAATATCCATTTTCGTATGTTGTTTCGTACGTTGACGGTTGAAAAAGTTTAGAAGAAACAACCTTTTGTTTTGTCTGTTATATGCATATGAAAAAGACTGAAAGTAGCTTCATTAATTCCTTCCACCAAGACATATTGTACAATCAAATTCCATAGAAATTAAGGATAAAACATAAGGTAAAGAAAATGGTGAGGCCACCTTCTTATGACAGTAATGGAATCAAGAAAGGTGCATGGAGTGAAGAAGAAGATAACAAGTTAAGGGCTTATATTCTTAGATATGGCCACTGGAATTGGAGGTTGCTCCCCAAATATGCTGGTAATTATTAACAATTTTTATTTCGTTCTTTCTTTTCTGAGAATTAGTATTTAGACAAATTTAATTTACAGAGAAATCACTTGTGTAGTGTATTTAATTGGGATTTTTTAATTTGTTAAAATCAGAGAGATCATAACTTTTTCTCTTATGAATTTCGAGATCAAAACCCTAGATATAATTAAACCTAATTCATTTTTCCATAGTGGTTTGTCATTGGTATTCTTGAATAATTTGTTTATTATTTATTATCTCGATCGTATAACTGAAAGGTCTAATAGAAAGTTTTGCTTGATTCAACTCTCTCTATATATAGGAGAGATCTCTATTTGCTAACATGTTGATATTCGCATGTTTTAGGTCTTGCAAGATGTGGCAAGAGTTGCAGGCTCCGTTGGGTGAATTATTTAAAACCTGGCGTCAAAAGGGGAAACTTCACGCAGCACGAAAAGGATCTTATTGTCGAATTGCACGCCCAACTTGGAAATAAGTAGGAAACCCTAACTCAATCTTAAATGATCAATTTACACTTTTCTGGATTTAAACAAACGTAGATTGATAACTACACGAACCCTAATGCTAAACGAAAATCGCTCCTAATAATTACCTGCTTATTCTTGCATCAAATAATAGTCTATGGTATTTGTGCACGAAAAATTAAATAGTTTATGGTATGTTTGGATTAATGGGTTTGGATTTGAGTAATAGATTTGGAGGAACGATTTCAAAGGACTGCAATTTGCTGTCTTTTGAAATCCACCATGATGATTGAAAAAATGGCTCGAAATGAGTTCCAATTTTTTTGAAATTCATTGGAACTTGAACCTTACAAAACTCAATTGAATTTGTTGATGAATTTGAAATGAATGGCTCTTAATTAAATCCTTCGATCCAAACAAACCCTAAATGCATTTCTCAAATACTTTGCATAAAATGCCATTGATTTGAAATGAATTTCTCAAATACTTTGCATAAAATGGCATGAAATGATCATACGTTCCCTATGTATAGAGTTTCCTCTTCTACAATAGATCAAAAAATTTCTTCGACTATTGCATGAATATAGGTGGTCTACCATTGCAGCAAGGTTGCCTGGAAGGACTGACAATGACATTAAGAATTATTGGCATGCCCACATAGATAAGCGCGGTAAACAAGATGCAGCTACAGTTATAGGATCACATACTAATAAAGCTAATTCCATGGTGTACTTGGAGGATGACAAACCCATTGAAAATATGACCTTTTCCGAGACAAATCTAAACGAATTGGCCTCTTTCGATTGTCTCGCAAGTGTTCAAGATTCAACTGCAAATCCCCAAGTGGATATCTGGCCAGCTGATACATTTCAAGCATATACAGTTTACAACCAAACTGATTATTTTACACCAATTTCAGAGGAAGGGTTTTTCTATTCCGAATATCATTGCAGCAACTTATCAAATTCGGACTCTTTGTATCAGGGTGATCTTACTATCACGTCTTCTGATTACGGTGCGGAATCCGTCCAGGGAGATTTCTGGAGTGAACCTTTTGTGCCGTACACCTCAAATTCTCAAACTGAAAATAGTTACAATATTTGGCCAGAAAATGTTGGAGGGCTTGATTATCATTGCCTTCCATACTTTGATCATGGCATGTATTTGTTTTAGTGTGCAAGAGACATGCACAATGTTGTCTTCGTGTATATTGAATGCTGTATCTGATGCTCTTTGCTATAGTTTGAACTGCAATATAAAATACACTAAATAAGTCTTCACACTTTTATTATTTTTCATATATATTACCATAATTTGAACGTCTACCTGATGCCTACTTATCGAGCCACATATATTTAAGTCGAGCATAATTGAATGTGAGTTGAGTTGAGTTTGAGTTTACAAACTAAACTCGATAGATTGTGAGTGGAGCTTGAACTTTATTAGGCTCATCTCTAATAGCCGAAAATAAAAAAAAAATTAATCTTAAATTTAATGCATTGTTGTATACCTCAATAATTTTAAGGTAGCATACAAAGGACTTAAGTGCAGAAAATGCTCATATTAGTGAAAAAATTTCTTGTAAAAAAAAAACTGAAGTAACTTTCAATTTTTTTTTTATTTCATTTCATGTATATGGAGAAAGACTCTAAATTTTGATAATCATTATACTATATAACTTCACTAGTAAAACGGGCAATTCTATGCCAGATCGGGTGCATTGGAGCCGGTGTACTTAGCACCACATATTTGTGGTGGGGTGGGTGGTTTTCATCACCCAACACCCATGCAAAAACCACCCACCCCACCATAAATATGTGGTGCTAAGTACACCGGCTGCAATGCACCCGGTCTGGCATAGTATCACACCTAGTAAAACTTTGGAATTATACATATTTATTACTGCAAACTTGGGTTATTTGTATCCAACTCCCCTGAGGTATTGCGTTTTAGCTAGAATCTCCCCTCATGTATTATATTTTGGCATCTACCACCCCTATGCATAAAAAACTTATTTATACTACCCTTTTTATCCTTAATTTTTCTTTTTCACTATTTTATATTTCACTTTCCTTCCTTTCTTTTTTTATTAAATGGGAACAAAATAGAAATGCTCATGAAGTTTTTCTAACGGTTATTTGTTTTTATATAAAATAGCATAGTGAAATACTAAAGGACAAATTATATATCCTCCCCCCACCCCCTAAAAAAAAAAATAAGAAAAAGCATAAGTCTTGTTTGTTTATATTTTCAAATTTCATTTTCAATATCTTGGATCACAAATTTCTACAAATTCATAACACAAACTATTCTCATCTAAAATCATCTTTTTTTAAATTAACTTTTTCAATCCCCTATATAACTACCTATCATTCATTATATTTATCATTTCACACAATCATCAATCAAAATCATTTAATTCAATCATTATCTCTCTTACTTTTTCATACTTTACAACCAATTTTTTTTTTCTCACAAATAAAGCGGAGGAGACATATACTTACTACCAAGGAGAAGATAAAGAAAACTAATCAATTGACTTGTTGACTTTATTAGAATCTGGGTAGCTAAAATAATTGAAATATCAAAGAATTTTATCAACAGTAAATAGTGTCACTTTTGCGGTAGAAGTAAAAGTATGCACAATTGACAGTCAAAATTAAATTATAAGACACATACATAGTTGACAAAATACTTAAAAGCGTTAGATTTGCATGGATATTATAATCTATTTGGATTCTCAATCAAAAAATTCATAATTGCTGGAACTGAGAATTAGGAAGATTAATATGGGTATTAGAGAAATTAAAAGTAAGCATAAAAACAAAATAAGGGGTACTTTGGGAATTTACATGCAATTTAAAATTTCTAATTAAGAAACAATTATTGGAAAAAAAATTATAATAATACATATGGACGTTTTAAATGATAAAAGTAAATGCACTAAAATTAAGGATGATTAAATTTAAATGGGAGAGTAAAAATTTGAAATATAATAATCATGAGAGTGAATCAATCATAGAATATATAATAGGAAGTCATAATTTTCTAGCTTAAGTTAAGGATTTTGTTGATGGTATCTATTTAAACCATAGGAATATGTGTGAAACGTTACATATATAGATATACACATATGAGGAATATATTAATTAGAGTTGAACATATATATGGAAAATATCCTACATGGAGAAAAGAAAAAAAATTAGTAGTGCTTTATTTATTTTATTTTATAAATAATAAAAAATTTATACCATTATAGATTCGTAATATTGACTATTTCAATAAATAAAAATCTAAAAACTGAAAGCGTAATTTCATTTTAATCACTTTGTTTAAGGCTCATAGATGACTTTGAAGTAGAAACTGACGAGGTCCTACAAATATATTATTTGATAATCTAGGCAACTCATTGTTCATTTTTACTATCATATGAGATACTTCAAATTATAATAATTTTTCCCTAGTGAATGTTTAAGTTTTCTTTATATTTATTCTACTTCTTATTCTCCACTTAGAACAAAAAAGAAGAATAAAAAGGATAAGAACTCGAAAAAACAGAATGGAAATTTGAAATTAAAACAAAATTATTCTATCAATTGTCAGGTAAAATTTATTAGAATAAGCAATAATGTAACTCTATAAAGATATAAACTTTTTGTTGTTTATAAAAAATTAAAGAACTAATAATTTATTAAAAGCTTGGTCAAGGCATTAAAAAGATAATTTGAGAACCATGAAAAAAAATTGAAAACATACATACTTAAGATTATTCAAAATAGTTTAATATATTTTTTACTGTACCTATTTTTAATTAAAAATAATTATTCCGTAAAATTGCTTTTAATGAAAAGCTTTCATGAGATTAATTTTTATTAATTTATTTATTATTTAATACTAAAAATAAAGGAAGAAAATGGAGAAAAATATAAAATAAGGGTAAAAAGGGTAGTGTATATAATATTTTATACATAGGGGAGGTAATAACTCAGGGGAGGTGGATACAAATAACTCTGTAACTTTTATTAGTATATTATATTCAATATTTGTATCTTATTGGATACTTTCTTTTTATTGTGAGTCGGCCTAAAATAAGCCCGAAACTCGTAAATAGTGTGAACCAAGTTTGAGACGGGCCTAAGGAAAAAGTTATGAGCTGCGTTTGAGTATATTATGTTCAATTGCAATAAATTTGAGCTTGAGTCAGCAAAAACTGGGCCATAAGGCCCGATTATCATGCCCAATTTTTATTGCTTTTTGTTGTGATACAAGTACCCGGGGATGGATAATATCTTTCTCACCCTAACATAATTTTTCTCCTCCGAAATCTTTTTTTTAAGGTAATTGAGTGGGTTTACCTCCAATGCTAACAGGTATTTGAGTATCCTGAAGGCATTTCAATTAAGAGTCTCTGGCACCTAAGTCAGTTTAATACTTGGAGAACTGAGAAAGACATATAGTGAAAGTGAGTTACATTTACCATGAATTAGTGTAGTAATCATTAATCAGATATGGTAAAAAGAGTGGCGAGAAGCCAAAAAGAGCATGAGTGATGAGTGGTTCGAGCAGAATCCCAAAAGCCACTGCATTCGAGTCATAAAGTGTCGACATCATACTTAATGTCCTCACCGTTGTGGTGTTGGGATTCGATCGCCTTGCAAGTGATGACAGAAAGTCGAGGTTCCAACACTGACTTGTTGAACGCTATAACGTTAGCGCGAGGAAGAGTTTCCATTTTCGTGTTTTTGGCTAGATAGGCAGCTTTTCCTTAGTTTATGATTCATTGTCCTCCAAGTCTTCACCTATACGTATGAGCAGATGATATTGTATTTTCTGTGGGAAAATTGCAACGTTGGTCCTCTAAATTGACCTCATTTCAACTTTTAGTCCTCCATATCGGTAATTCAAAATTTTAGTCCTACTTTTGACTCGATTGCAATTTTCGTCCTCCAAGCCGAAAATATTCAAATTTTTGACAAAAAATTCAAAAAAACCGCCGGAATTCATGTGCACTTGGAGGGAAACTAAAGTTTTGAAGGGAGGTTTCGGAGGAAAACTCAAATTTGAAGGAAAATTAGAACATTTTTGAGCCTAATGAGATTTGGATACACCACCATATTACAAAACAATGGACATTCACCAGTAAGCTAAACACAAATTTTGTAAGTTTTTAATGTGGCTTAAAAAATTAATTGCTTATAAATAAGCTCATATTATATGTTTTCTATAGATGTATAAGTACTATATATAATATCAATCATATATTTGTTTTTTTATGTGTGATGTAGATAGTGTAAAATGTCAAAATCTATGCCACAGCATTACTAAACGCATAATTTTATATAATTTAAGATCTGAAATAAATCTTTTTAAGCTACGTCCACAATTTCAATTCTTCGGATGGATTTACTCTAGTGCTCCAAGTGTCGCACCTCTAAAAATATCCACACCTTAGTTTGCGTCCTCGAGATCTTTTTTCCGTGCTAGCTAAGAAGATTCAATCTTTTGGCTTGTGGAGAAAAAGATGCGAAAAGTATTTAGGCTCTAATGCAGAGGAGAGGAAAAAAAAATATAAGCAAATTCACACACTATGAAGCATAGGAAGAGTGTACACTGGGGAGAATTTAATCCTCCCCTTGTACACGCCTAAATGGGTGTGTCCCACTAGGTTTCTTGACATGGTGGGCTTTTCTACCTTTATTTTTTCTCGTAGGCCTCAAGTCATTTATTAATTAGTCCATTGACTTATGAATTTGACTTCACCTAATATATTTAATTAAGCCCTACTTAATTATTTCCTCTTCATTAAATTAATTCGGCCACTAATTTCATTGTCTCCCGTTTAATATGATATTCCAATATTAAATTAGAGACTTTAATTAAAAGACAACTTAATTAATTCCAATCCTTTTTCCTTGATTAATTAATTCCAATTAATTAATCTCTCCATTAATTCACAAAAAATTAATTCAGCCAATAGGTACTATACTAAGTGTGAACTTTTAGGCTCATTAGCGAGCTAGCAATAGGTCCTATCCCCAAAGGCTAAATTAATTATTCACATAATTAATTAGGCCTTTGATCAATCCCACCAAATTAATTCAAGGCACCTATTGGTCATGTTTTGATGTCTAGCATCGTCACCATGGCTTCCTAGAGGTTAATGATGAACAGCAAAATCTATCCAGGTTACGATCTTCATGTGAGTCGAATCTTTCATTTTTTTTCCATCCGAAGTCTAGGGTTTGGCGACGGTCGAAACCCTAATAACCTTAGAAGCTATGACTATGTTGGAAATCTAATGACCCAATCTTTTAAGAAGGGATCACCATTCCATCTTTTAAGACACCGCTTATATCAGAGGATTTATCGATCATTTAGATTTACACAACAACATATGAAATACGAGGTGCCACACCCTCAATAAATCCCATATCTAAAGTCATCTGATCTATAATACTGCCAGACTTTATAAAACATACGCTGCCGTATGATTCCCCTAGAATGCATGTGATCGATAAAAGCCTTTGATCAAAGCATATGTCTTAGAAGAGAGTTTGGTGAACCCTGCTTAGAAGACTGGATCATTATATATCACAACACAGTCATAGCTTCTAAGGTTATTAAGGTTTCAACCGTCGTCATACTCTAGACCATGGACGGGAAAAAGATGAAGGCAATTGACTCACATGAAGATCGTAATCGGATAGGTTTTGCTTTCTATCATTAACATCTAGGAAGTCGTGGCAACATTGGTAAACATCGATCCACGACTAATAGGTGCCTTGAATTAAATTGGTGAATTTAATTCAAGGTCTAAATGAATTACTTGGTTAATTAATTTAGCCTAAGGGAAAGGACTTATTGCTAGCTTGTTAGTGAGCCTAAGGGGTCACACACTTAACTTAGTATAGCACCTATTAGCTTATTAATTCTATGTGAATTAATGGAGAATTAATTAATTTAGAGAAAAGGATTAAGATTAATTAAATGGACTTAATTAATTATAGTCTCTAATTTAATTGGATATTAAATTAAGTGGGAGATAAATTATTAAATTAATTTGTTGGCTAATTAATTTAATGTGAATAAATTAATTAAGTTGGGCTTAATTAAATTGAGTCAAAAGTCAATTTAATAAAGTCAATATACTTGAAATATATTGAATGGACTTAGGCCCAATCACTTGAGGAGAGAAAATAAGGAAGACAAGGCCCACTAGCTCTCTTGGAGACCTAGTGGGTGTCGTCCACTAGGTTAAGGGGAAGAGGATTCTTCTCTTCCCCAACAAGTCATACACACAGACACCTCCCCCCAACCCCCTTTTTTTGGTGTGTAGGTGATATTCTCTCTCTAAGTTTTTCACAGTAAGAAAAAGAACAAAAGAAAATCCCTTTTCTCTTTCACTAAAAAAGTCAAGATTCGTCATCCTCTTTGCTAGCACTGGCAAAGAAAGATGAGGGTGCAAGCTAAGGTATAAATAAACTTGAAGGTCCTAATTCAAGCACTGAAAGCGAAATTCAATCCACAGAAATTCTTCTCAAGGTAATCGTTTATCGTCTTCATTGAATCCAAAGGTACCATATCAACCTATCCCTAATTCGGGGATGCGATTTTATTGTTTTTCGTTTTCGCTGCTCGCATCCCTGGGGACAATTCCCAACAAATCTGGCGTCAAGTAGGGTAGAGGAAAATTTTGAAAACCGTTGTCTTGATGCTTGCTTAAGGTCATAGAGTGACTTAACCAATCTACACATGGATTGTGTATAAAAATTACATCCCCCTTCATGTCAAAACCGGGAGAAAGTGTCATGTAAACCTCTTCACATAAATCACCACGAAGGAAAGTGTTATTGACATCCAATTGAGCCAAAACCAAACTTTTAGCCACTGCAAGAGTTAAGAGAGTCTGTACTGTAGTCATCAAAGCAATCGGGGCAAAAGTGTCATGATAATGCAGTCCCTCCGTTTGTGTATAACCCTTGGCAACGAGTCGAGCTTTGTAATGCTCAACTTAGCCATCAGACCAAAATCTGACCTTTTAAACCCACTTAAAACCAACCGCTTTCTTTCCCAGAGGAAAATAAGTAACATACCAAGTGTGGTTGTCCTCTAAAACTTTGATTGCTAGAGCCATTGTATCTTGCCATTTAGGGTGTTTTACAGCCTCATAATATAAAGAAGTCTCTTTGTGTAACTCAACATTATGGGCAAAGAATGATAAGATGGATGGGTAGCATGAAATTCAAGAAAGTGAGATAAAGGATAAGAGGAAGAAGAACCAACCTCATTAAGAAGTGTTGTGGATATATTAGAGGATCAATTGTGGTTTTGAAGCCACTAGGATCTGTTTTAGTTCGAGTGCATTGTCTAGTGGGACGAGATGGAAAATCACGATCATAGTGAGTAGAGGAGGAAACAGGGAGATCAATGAAGAGTGTAGAGTAGAAGAAGGAGAAGACAATGTAAGTGAAGAAGGAGATGGAGGATCAAACTCATCAATTTCAGAAGGATAAGGAAGGATAGTGGATGAGGAATTGAGTTGAGTAGAGAAGGCAAAAGTAGATTTAAAAAATTTAACATCATGATTGACAAACATCTTGTTAAAGGATAAGTCGAGTAACTTGTACCCTTTTTGGCCATGAGGGTAACCTAAAAAGACACAAGCAGTAGCAAGGGGAGCAAACTTATCCCAATTATGTGCAAAGGTAGAAGCAAAATAAAGGCACCCGAACACCCGTAAGTGATCATAGTGGGGAGGAGTGTGAAAGAAGGGCTCATATGGTGATTTATGGTGAAGGGCACATTTCCCCCAAAATTGTATAGGTAAAGAGGCACGGAATCAGAATTCTAGAACATGTCTATGCTTACGTTTGGGAATGCCAATTTGTTGCGAGGTGTGTACACAACTAGTTTGATGAATTATTCCATGTGTAAGAAAAAAAGACTGAAGAATGTGGTTGAAGAATTCAGTCTCATTGTCTGTGTGAAATTGGTTTTGATTAAAGCATAGAAAAATTGTATTAGAGATGGTACTTCACTCTTAGACGTGAAGAGGTAACACCATGTATTTTGTTAAAATCATCAACAAGAGGTAGGAAATATCGATAGCCATGATGGGTTGGGCTTGATAAGGGCCCCAAACATCACAATGAATAATATCAAAAGATTTAGAAGTAGAAATTGCACTTTTATTAAATGGAAGCGGAGACTGTTTGGGAAGTGTACAAATAGTACAAGACAAGTGTTTGACAACATTTAAATTGGAAATGAAAGGAACCAAATGTCTAAGTTTATCTGTGGATGTATAACCCAACCTGGGATGCCACAAGATATATATTTAGAAGGACTAGTAGTAGAAATAGAGTCAACAGTAGGAGTGGAAAGAGTCGTGACTTCGAGGCAATAAAGTCCATGAATCTATCTACCAATTGGCAGGGTTGTCTTCAGGAGAGGGGCATGCATATAACAAGTGTGAAAATCAAAGGAAATATAGTAGTGAGAATCTAAGGACAATTTGCTCACTGAAATTAAATTATGTTTAAATGTGTAAACAAATAGAACATTATATAGGGTAATATGGGGAGTTATTGTGATATGACCTAAATGACTAACCAAAGTAGTTGTGCCATCAGGAAAGTGAACCGAATGTGCAGTGCTTAGGTTAACGGGGGAAGTTAGAAGATTAAAGCAATAGGAGATGTGGTCAGTAGCACCACTATCAATCAACCAAACATTGGGGTTATGTGTGACAGAAAGACAATGTGTGATATCTGCTAGGTGGCGAGAGTGATCACTTGATGATGACTCTTTGTTAAGGTGAATGAGGAATTGAGAGATTTGTTTAGGGGTGAAAAGAGATTGGGGTTGGGTAGGTGCAATCGAATTAGAAATCGTAGCCTGAGTAGGATTTCCCATACTGATATTATTCCCTGAAAAACCAAAGGGGAATGATCTATGAGAAAAGCATTTTGTACTGATTTGCCATAAGAATGAGGAGGATCTCTTTGTTGGTTGCTATTCCTTTGGCCCTTGGGTTTCCAAATCGTGGAAACCCATGTAATTTGAAACATTCAGCAATTACATGTCCAGTACGTTGGCAATGTTCACACCAAAGATTCTTTTTATTCCCATTTCACATCTATGATCTCTGAGCATGAGTCGAATGAAGATTATGTTGGCCAGCTAGGAACGCAGCAGAAGTGTCATCTAAAGAGATAAAATGAGACATAGATTTGTCTCTTCTCTTGTTAGACCATAGAGTAAGCATCTTCAATCAAAGGAAGCGGCTTCATCAACAAAATTTGTGCCCTAACTGGCTTAACACCATCGTTTAACCCCATGATAAACTGCATTAGTTTCTGCTCCTCAATTTGTTCTTCCCAGGCATTCAAAACTTCACACATATTATTCAAAGAACAAGAAGGAATTGAAGTCATCGCTTCCAATTTGTCCCACAACTGCTTCAACATGGTATAATAAAGCTCAATTGACATAGTTCCTTGAGTACATGAAGATATAGACTTCCCAAACCATATAACCTAGATCCAGTATTACTAGAAAAGTGCTTATACAAGCTAAGCTAGACTACATGATTGCAGCTTGGCATGTACAATTGATTGGCCGATTTCTTTAGAAGCAGAATTGAAAAGCCAAGAGATTGTCATATTGTTGATTTGTTCCCACTGCATAGGATTCGGATCACTAGCATGAGGTCTTGGAATCGCACCAGTCACAAACCCTAACTTCTTATCGCAGGAAAGGGTGATTTCCATGGAACGCCTCCATGGAATGTAATTTGCAGTGCCAACGAGTGCTCAATTGACAAGCACCATACCAGGATGATCGGCATTTTAAAGAATGAGAGAGCTTGACGAAACAATATTCGTCGGCAAGCCATCGGCGACGTGCACATTTGGGCCATGCGAAAAAAAATGAAATATCAGATTCAAGCTTCAAATTGATGAGTTTGAATCACATGAGATCTTGATTTAGCTATGGTACTATGTTAAAATCAAGAGCTCGCCATATGAAGAAATTGAGAATGGACTTTCTAATTGGGAAAAATGAATTAGTTGAGCTCAGAGATGCCGTTTAGCTCATTTATGTACAATTGGAAAAGCTAGTCTAACAAACTAATCAATTAGCTAACCACTAACTGAATAGTGAAATGCAGAAATTACATATATGCCCTTAACTATCTTGATAGGATCCATAATAGAAGGAACAAGTGAAGACTACATCATGCGTAAGCAGCACTTTTAAGTGATTATAAGTTTAATAAAATTATCACATCAGCGAATACAAGGCAGTTCAAGCAGAGGGTAAAAATTGACATTTTATGTCAGAACCAAATTACCTGTCTATCCAACACTTCTAAAAAAAATTCCCATAACTCCTAGCAACTTTTTTTTTTGGGAAAAGACGATAGATATTATTAACTCAAACGAGAAATGTCCAAAACAAACTCAGAAAGCGCCAACGGGGGTAAATCAAGCTCTGACTCTTGATTGACAAGAGCACCCCGGGCTAGGCAATGTGCAACATTATTACCATAATGCGTAACAAACGAAAAAGAAATCAAAGAAAAAGATGAAACTAAAGACTTGATATCATGAATAACGGTTCCAATGTTTGAGAAGTCTTCATCACTTGAACGCAGCTTATTGATGACAAAAATGCAATCTCCCTCTACCTGAATACGTCTCCACCCCCGCCTTAAGCTAAATCTAACCGCCTCCAAGGCTGCCAAAGCCTCAATATGTTCCGGAGTACCATTGAAAGGAAAGAAACAGGTGCTCCAAGCTAAACACTCCCCACCAGAATTTCTGCCAATGATCCCTGCCCCTGAACCACCATTGTTATGAAAAAGTGCAGCATCAAAATTTACTTTGATAATATCCTGGGTTGGAGGAACCCATCTATTATCACCAGCCTCTAGTAATATTCGCGGTGGGGGTGTGAAAGATTCCCGGAAAGCCGAAGTATACGATCGAGCTGCGTGAATGATTTTATCCGATTGCATAAATTCCCTTTCTGCCAAAACTTTGTTACGATGATACCATAAAAACCAGCAAGTAGTAATGAAAAGCTGAAATTGGTCAGAATCAAATTCCTTATGAGTGAAGCGGATCCATCTTTCAATAAATAACTCCCAGCAACTTAGCCAATTAAGGATGCCGTCCATTTTCCTTTATTCAATAAATTAGCACGAGCAAATCATCACGTGATTTGCACGTGACTGGGAAAATAAAATTGAAATGTGAAAAAGTTCCTCAAAATTAAAATTTTATTTTATTTCCTCCATTTTTTTTCATTTTTGTACCGTAGCTAATTTCCCCCTCATAACCTCAAATCCTTGGCTATTTTGTCCACCCAGATCAACATTGTCATGATCTATGTATGACAGTAATATTCGAAAATACATCAGTTTAAACCATCATACCCTATTACACGTGAGAATGTGGATTGCTACTTGTTCAAGATGACTTATGAAGGTCGATGAGATCTTCATGGCAACAGGGCTTTCCGTAAAAGCAATTCAGTTGGAAATTTATATAGCTTTCAGATCCTCTTGATGTAATAGTCGATGATTTAAGGTAGTTCGCCGGAACGCTGAGAAATTGGCCCGAACGGACCCCGGCGTTCCGGCGAACCATGCCATCTCGTTTGTGTACTTGAAACATGGTGGAACGGCCAAAAAAACGGTGGCGTGGCTTGGCCGTTCCGGCGATTTCCCGGCCACGGAACGACTGGAACGGTTTTCAGTGTGTTCAGAGGGTAAAAGAAAGAGAAGAACTGATATATGGCTGATCTGGGGCTCTGCGCTTCAAAGGCGGTGAAGAGGGGTGGAGTGTGAGAAGCGAAAGAAGGGCAATTTTTTTGATAGTAACTTAATTAGGAAAATAAAACAAAGGAGAAAAGGATAAAATAAAACAAAAGGTACTGCACAAGGTGATACAAATAAGGAAGTAAGAGAAAATTATTTTAAAAATTATTTACTTTCCAAATAATATTCTGCCACCACAGAAAACTATTTATATCTAGTTTAATATTGGAAATTGTTTAAATTTGGTTTAAGAATGACAAGTAAATTGAGGGAATTAAGAGTAATATTTTGTTTTATTTGCTATAATCATGTGTCATATTTTGCTGAAAAGCAAAATAAATATTGAAATTATTAAATTCTAAAATAATAAAGATTTAATTTGGTAAAATAACAAAATAAAAATATCAAAAACATTAGTTAGAATTAAACGCTTCATTATTCTAAAATTCTGTGCTTCAAATGTATAATTGGACAACGTAATATAGACTTATAAACAAATATTACAAGTTCAGAAAATAATTTTAATTTGAGATATTTCAATTTTTTAAGCATTTTAACGACAAAGGTGTAGAACGGCCGCGACCATTCCGCGATAATGCAATGGAACTGGAACGGTGGCTCCCGCGACCATCTCGGCGAATTGAGCAAGATTGTATAACTTGATATTTTTTATGATTAATAACATATATAGACCATAAACATTATTGGTTGGGGCAATTTGGACAAACAATGATCCGGAGATCTTACTCTAATTTTGTTTATTGCACGTAGTTTCTACTTTCTGCCAATCCAGAAGAATTGATGAACTAATTCTTCTCTGTACGTGAGTATTGTTTTAACTTAATTAAGACTAATGTATTCAGTATTCTCTTACTTATTTATCTATTTGATTATAATAAGATAATAAGTAATCCTCAACTATATAAATTCATTTAATATATCAAACTAATAACAAAATTACTAAATGAGTAGTTGAGTACTATTAAAATAATTCAACAAGAAATATGTGCAAATAACCGTTGAATTTCATCAGCAACCACCTTATCCAATTTGCTACTTCGATAAGGTAATTAATAACTACACTTATTGAAATTATAAGAATAAGTAAACAAAATTATAAAAAAATAGTATTTTTAGTTTCTTAGCTGGGAAAATTAATACCAATTAGTCTATCGGATCCATTTATGTGCATCTAGGATAGAGTCAATAATTGTATATATTTTATTATACTAGTAAATAATTGTAAATATTTTATTATACTAGTAAATGAAATGAGCGTTGCACGTGAATTATCTTGTTAAATAATTCATTTATATATATAATATTCAATTTTGAAATTGTATATATTCAAAATAGTTATTTAACTAAGTAAATTATTTGATATAATTGGTGTAATCTTTTCGAATATTTCGTCTTAATTTGTCAAAGGTTGTGCATTTTGCACCCTATCGTACGACATTGTCCACCCCCACTTTTCATTCATTACATAATATGTACACTTTACACCCTATTGTATGACGTTTGTGCACCCCCACTTCTCTTTCATTACATAATCTGTGCATTTTGCACCTCGGCTCGGACTGAATATTTATCTAAAAAATTCTGCCAATGATAGTCAAATAGATTGAAATATCACAATTGACAAATGTTGGGTAGTCGAGTATCAAAATTAATAAATTGGAGACTAAAGTGCTCTCAACGACATACGTTGGGTCGAAAATGCTTTTTACCAAGAAAAAATAAAAATTAGAAGTTCTATGTTCTTTGACTTATACAATTTCAATTAAGTCAAATATGAAGTTTTATTTTCTTTATATGTAATATATAATTTTATAAACAGTGAATTGTTAAAATTATTTTTCTTAATCTTTTTTATTTATTTAATCAAATAGATATTTTTAATGTAGTGACTAAATTAATATATTAGATACCAAAGATGATCAAAATTAAGACACACAATAAAAATATTCGTTCTATTAAAACCTGATTAATATAATTTATAAGTAATATTATATTTATTGGTCCAATTTTGTGTAGAAATTAGTTGTCAATAATTAATATGTGTAATACATAATGAGAGTGTACTAATTATATTTTAATAAATAATATGTATAATACATAATGAGAGTGTACTAATATATTTTAATAAATATCAATTATGAAGTACACATTTCAAACAATCTATAACATGATAATATATGTATTCCATAATGCAAGTATACTAACAATGAACAAAATATCAACTTTTTGAAGTTTACATTTTCAAACAATCTAATAACTAATATAATTTCACTGCTTGTTAAGTATTTTTTTTCTTACCGACATATTTCTATCCAATATATTATTTATCCATAAGATAGTAATACATTGTTGCTACTTGTTAAATATTCCATTCTTACTCACACATTTCTATCCAATATATTATATATCAGAAACTTATATTTGTTCCGCTTGAATTAAAGTACATGCATATATTGCTAATATTGATTACCTGAAATATTTTTATTATTTTTGTATTATGTGCTTGTATGTACAACATATACTTCATACTGTAAATGTGAATACATATTTATAGTAATAAAAATAGGAATTTCTAAAATACAATTTAAAATAGATATTGTATTTGTGATTGCTATGTATGAATACCAATTTAAATGTTTTGTTATGTTTGACACAATAAAATTTGATATATTAAATTTTATGTAATAATAATAAAATAATTACAAGTAATAAAATTAGTATATATATTTAATATATTTCTTGTTATTGTAGATGTATACACAAAATATTTCAATAATTATATGTTAATAGTGGTGCATATAGTTTGTTCGTTGGTATACTAAAAATAGCTAATAAGTACTCATTTTTGCCAAATGTGCTAACATCTTATATGTTATTGAAACTTATTTTATCCAAACACTTTAAAAATATATTTTTAAGAGGACGTTTATAAGCTCCAAAATTATCTTTTAAGATTAAAAGTTTATAACCTCTTCAAAATAAGCTTATCCAAACACTCTCTTTATACTATAAATGGTATAATATAAATATTCATGCACATTTTTCATTAAAATGCAGTACAAAATAAAAATTATAAAAGAGTTAATGGATGTCTAATTAACGAAATATAAAAATTAAGTTAATCCCTAAAGAGAATAGAATGTTAAAAGAGCAAAATAAAACGATGTGTATTATTACAATACTATTAAAAAATTAGGAGAAAAATGTAAAATTAGTCTTGTAACTATAGGGGTTGGAAAATTGGTCCCGTATTATTTGAATTGGCAAAATTGATCTCGTAACTATCAAAAATTCGCTATTTGAGGACAAATTTGACCAGAAAGCTCTAAATTGGCCGAAAATTGGTCATGTAACATGCACATGACCAATTCAATTTGGGAATTTTTGAATTTTAGGTCAAATCTGCTTAGGTGGATTCCAAAGTTGCCAACTTGGTAAAAAAAAATGACAAATGGGCAAAACTCAACACGCCATGTGGAAAATTAGAAAAAAGTAGTATAATTTTTATATTCCAAACAATTATATATTAATTAACATTTAAATTAATTTTAAAAAAAAATTAATAGTTAAAAAAAGAAAACCAAACACCCCCCACCCCCCCCACCCCCCACCCCCCCAAAATCCCCGACCTCTTCCACCCCAAAATCGGTCCACCTGGAGCTCAGCCCACAACCCCCTCTTCCGGATCGGCCTCTCCCCCTCTCTATTCTCCATATTGAAGCGTGTATGTGTGTGTGTTTTCAGTTCGATGAGTGTGTGTGTTATGTTCAATGGGTATGTGTCTTGGTGTGGCATCGGGCTTAAGGTTGGGGGAAGGTGGGGAAGGCGGCGACTGCGAGGGGAGATGGGGGAGGCGTCTATGCGTGGGTCTTTGGGAAGGGGGGGGTGGTAGTAGAGAAGATGACCATTTTCTTTTTCTATTCTTTTTTCATTTTGTAATTTTTTTTCCTTTTCCTCTTATTTCAAATTTAAAAATCTCTCTATTTTAATATTTTCTGTTATTTGGAAACTTTGGTTTTTTCTTTAATTTTTATTTTTTTAATGATTTTTATGAAAATATGAACATCTATTGAGATTTATTGCATGATTTAGATATTAAATATTCCATTTTTGATATTAAAAATAATCTAATATAGCCTTTTTAAATACTTTAATATTTGTATAACAATTTCAGAATTTATCTTTGCAATATATTATTATAATTTCCAATATACATTTATTTAATTTAAAAGTATTTTTAAATATAAATTTGAACAATTTCCATTTTCTACTTTTTTTTGTATATTTTAATGTTGTTTTACATGTTTTTAATATTTTTTGATTTACTAAAATTTTTTTATCCATGTTAGCATCTTTTAAAAAATTGGAAATTAAAAAAATGCCACATGGCAAATTCGGCCAAAAATCAAAAACAATTCCCAAATTGAATGCCACATGGCAAACTCTGGCCAATTTAGGGCTTTCCGGCCAAATTTGTCCTCAAATCGTGAATTTTTGATAATTACAGGACTAATTTTGCCAATTTAAACAATACGGGGCCAATTTTGCCATCACCCTATAGTTACAGGACTAATTTTGCATTTTTCTCAAAATTTAGTGTAAACACACTTCCAAAAATCAAATTAGATCATTTATTCCAATTTGTGTTTCGTCTTGCATTCCAGATTACATATGAATGTCACATATTCATTTTTTTCTTAAATTATATACACATGGATTAGGATGAATGACATTTGCTCTATACATGTTTGATGGGATGAAACACAAGATGACACACAAGTCATAATAAATGATTAAACTATCAAAGAATATATCATTACATATGTGTATATACTCTATATAATATATTAGCACATTATAAGTTTTCGTGTTTTTTTATCTTTTGTTAATGATACTCAATTTTCTAACGAAATCAACATGTATATAATTAATTAAAAAATACAAATAAAAATAATGGACTAGCTAATTAATTTTAATTTTGATGAAGGACAAGAGAATCTGCAAACATGTGTTTATTTTGGGAAAATTGCATAAGACCCCCCTATGATATGCGAAACCTACGCCAAACTTTCCTGTGTTAATTTTTTTGCGAATCACCCTCTTGTATTATTTTTTATTCTGCATATTCCCCATTTTTTGGTTTTTTTTTTTTGATATCTTTTTTCATCATAAATGTCAATCCAAATGCATTTTTGCCCCAAACATGTTTATAATAGTTAAATAATTTAATTTGGGTTGGATCTAGAACATTTATGATGGAAAAAAATACCAAAAAAATCGAAAAAGGGGGAATATGCGGAATAAAAAATAACACAAGGGGGTGATTCGCAAAAAAATTAACACAAGGGAGTTTGGCACAGGTTTCGCATATCACAAGGGGGTCTTATGTTATTATCCCGTTTATTTTTTAGAATGATTGATTGTGCCAAGTCTAGTAAGGCTACGTTTAGCTAATTTATTGTTCAAATTTTGTACATTTGTTTTAGATAAGATCCTTTACAACTTTATATCCATGCACTCATTAGATTAGCTAATAGATTTATCAAATTTTGTACATATTTTTTAGATCCGATCTTTTACAACTTACTTCCACTCAGTTAGATATCGTGACATGTTGGTGTCCTGCCTAATGATTAATGATATATAGTCCGCAAATTTTGTTTTGAAATTTTCCTTATAAACTGTTGTCATTCATATACATACAAAAAAGCAACTTTAGTTTTGTTTTATATTCTTCATTTCTTTTGATGAATAAATTATAGTGTTTTATACAATTTTATATTTGATTATTTTTTATATAGAATTCTTTCGTAAAGTCCTCTATATATATACAATTTTCTTGTTGAGTCATTATGCAATTACATATGTACTTTTATTATAGAGTTTTAATGTAATTATGTACACATTATTATTATAGATATATACAATTGTTTTTATTATTTATTATTGGACTCTTTTGCCATTAAAAAAGTGAATTATATCGGGATATATTAGATACATCAAAAGTTCAAGAAATCACTCATAATAGAAGGGCTAATTGCATTTTTCGTCCTGTATCTTTTTCACTTTTGGATTTAGGTCCTGTTTTTTTTTTTTTTCGATTTGCAAAGTCGTCCTGTAACTATCGAATTTTTGGCAATTTTAGTCCGATTTTGACCGGAGCTAACCAATTTGGTCGGAATTTGCCACGTGTGATGCTAACTGGACAGACATGATGTGGTGGCATGCCAAATAGACGCTGACTGAGACAAAATTGACGACGTTACGTGCCAATTTTGGCAAGCCATGTCATCAATTTTGTCCCAGTCAGCGTCCATTTTGGTGGAAAAATTCGAAAATCCCCAAATTTTTGTCCATGTCAACACCACGTGCCCGACATGTGGCAAATTCCAGCCAAATTGGTCAGCTCCGGTCAAAATCGGACTAAAATTGCCAAAAATTGAATAGTTATCGGATGACTTTGCAAATCAAAAAAAAAAAAAAATAGGACCAAAATCCAAAAAGAGGAAAATTAACGGACGAAAATTGCAATTAGCCCCATAATAGAAGTTATATATAGATTAATAGAAGTTATATATAGATTGTGGAAACATGAACGTGACCCAAAATGGTACTTCAAAGTTTTGTCCTCTACGTATAACAGCATACTACCTATACACTACTATAGAGAATATTAATTTTTTCCCACTTGACTGGAGAAGGCTCCATGTTCCTTCTCATTTGTTAATTCTTTAAACCTTTTGAAGCATGTTTCAATAATTGCCCCATTTTTATATACCAAAATATCCATTTTCCTATGTTGTTTCGTACGGTTGACGGTTGAAAAAGTTGTGAAGAAACACGCGTGGTTTGTCTGTTTATATGCATATAAAAAGACTGAGCTAGATAGCTTCATTCAACCTTTCACCAAGACATCGTACAATCAAATTCCATAAAAATTAGGAACAAAACATAAGGCACTGAAAATGGTGAGACCACCTTCTTATGACAGTAATGGAATCAAAAAAGGTGCATGGAGTGAAGAAGAAGATAATAAGTTAAGGGCTTATATTATGAGATATGGCCACTGGAATTGGAGATTGCTACCCAAATATGCTGGTAATTAAGAAATATTTTTTGTGTTTTTCATCCATTTTTGAGATTCGGTTTCACAATGTATTTAATTGGGAATTATTGTTAAAATCAGAGAGATCTCTTCAAGATCAAAACTCTAGATATAAACCTGTTAATTAGAATATAATTGGTATATTTTATATGATCCATGATAGTAATTTCTCGTATAATTTGCTTAGTTACTTTCTATTGTAATCGAAAGGGCTAATAAAAATTTTTGATTGATACCGCTATATAGGACTAGAAGATGTATATATATGTGTGTGTGTGTATGTGTGAGGAGCTAACATTGAGTTGCCTGTTGATTTTAGGTCTTGCAAGATGTGGGAAGAGTTGCAGGCTCCGTTGGGTGAATTATTTGAAGCCGGGTGTCAAAAAAGGAAATTTCACGAAGCACGAAAAGGATCTTATTGTCGAATTGCACGCCCAACTTGGAAATAAGTAGGAATTGCTTCCTCTACATCTTAAATATTCAATCCAATATTACTTTTGATCATCTTTAAACAAATCTAGAACGTATCGCTACACAAACCCTAATGCATAGTCACACGCCCTATGTAGTTGCCTCTTCTACTAGAGTTCAAACTAATAAATTTTTTTGATCATTGTATGAATATAGGTGGTCAGCCATTGCAGCAAAGTTGCCCGGAAGAACCGATAATGACATCAAGAACTATTGGCACGCCCACATAGATAAGCGTGGTAAACAAGATGCAGCCACAGTTATAGGATCACATACTATATATGAAGCTAATTCCATGGATACTCATCAGTTGTGCTTGAAGGAGGAGAAACCCTTCGAAAATATTACCTTTCCCGAAAAAAATCTAAACGAATTGGCTTCTTTGGATGCTGTAACAAATGTTCAAGACTCCGCATTATCTTTTGATGCTGAATCTTCAGATTCAATTAATGCAACACCCCAAGGGGATTTCTGGCCTGATTCATTTCTAGGATATCCCGTAGACGACAACCAAACTGATTATTTTCCACCAGTTCTTTCTGAGGAAGTGTTTTTCTATCCGGAATATGATTATAGCGACTTATCAAATTCAGACTCTTCTAATTTGGGCGATCTTAGTACCATATCTTCTGATCATGATTACGTTGCTGAACCTGTCCACGGAGATTTCTGGAGTGAACCTTTCGTGTTGTGTACTTCAAATTCTCAAATTGAAAATTGTTACAATGTTTGTCCAGAAGATGTCGGAGGGCTTTATGATCATTGCCTTCCATACTCTGATCGTGGCATGTATTTGTTATAACAACAATTAAACAACTAGAGGAGAATATAAAAGAGAGATGGACAGTGTCGTTATGTATAATATTGGAGGCACCATCATATGCCAAATTTTGCCCTAGTTTGATGTGTAATATATAGTAGAATAAATGAGTGTTGATCAAACTTTATTATAATTTAAAGTTGCTTTGGATTGTGATAATAAAACAAAAACCTTGGGATAGGAATGTGTCTAAATTTCTAGCCGACATTTTCTCCTCTTGTCCGTCTTGATGTAATTAAATGAGTTGAACTCAAATGTGA
Source organism: Buddleja alternifolia (assembly GCA_019426215.1). NCBI lineage: Eukaryota > Viridiplantae > Streptophyta > Magnoliopsida > Lamiales > Scrophulariaceae > Buddleja > Buddleja alternifolia. Next base: position 44,704,676 of record CM033392.1, on the reverse strand, counting down.
ACAAGTGTTAATGGTATCACGGTTAAAATTCTTTGGAGCTCAAGTCAATTCAATACTTGGAGAATTGAGAAAGACTTTACTCAAATCTGAGTGAGGAGATTGTAGGAAATGTGCGGATTGCAGTGGTGTCCTTAGGTGGACACACTGGCGTCACAAAAATTTAATTCCGTATCATAGAAGTGTTAAGGTATAATTCTCCATAGGTATTGTATTAAACATCAAAGGGTTTATATAGAGTTACAAGATAATAAAACATATAAAAGGAAACAAATAAATAAGGTAAATAAGCATCCTAATCTAATATAAACTCTAACATAATATAAACTTTAACACTCCCCTCCAGTCGAAACGGTAGGAGACTGAACAGTGAGACTGGTACGAAACTCTGCAAAGAGAGACGATGGTAAACCTTTGGTGAAGATGTCAGCAAACTGACGAGAAGAGGGCACATGCAATACACGAACTTCACCTAAGGCAACCTTTTCACGCACAAAATGTAAGTCCAATTCAATATGTTTGGTACGTTGGTGCTGAACCGGATTGGAGGAAAGATAGACAGAATTGATATTATCACAGTAGACAATGGAGGCTCGATGAAGAGGACAATGAAGCTCAAGAAGGAGATTGCGTAACCAAGCCGTTTCAGCAACAACATTGGCAACCCCACGATATTCCGCCTCAGCACTGGAACGAGAGACAATGTCCTGGCGTTTAGATGACCAAGATATAAGATTTTCATCAAGAAAGACATAATAACCAGAAGTGGAGCGACGAGTGTTAGGACAACCCGCCCAATCAGCATCAGTGTAGGCAACGAGTTGAGATATGGAATAAGGAGTAAGAATGAGACCAAGAGAAATGGAACCCTTTAGATAGAGAAGAACGCGTTTAAGAGCAAGCATGTGAGGCTCGCGAGGATCATGCATAAATAAACAGAGTTGTTGGACGACAAAAGTGATATCAGGACCAGTGAAGGTAAGATACTGAAGAGCACCAACAAGACTACGATAGAGAGTAGAATTAGAAAAAGAAGGAGAAGTAGAGTGGGAAGAGAGTTTGGAAGTCGTGTCAGCAGGAGTGGACACCGAATTGCAGGTAGACCAAGCTGCACGATCAAGGATTTCCCGAGCGAACTTTTCTTGAGATAAAAACAGACCAGAAGGAGTGCGAGTGACGAAAATGCCAAGAAAGTAATGAAGGGGACCGAGGTCAGTCATGGAAAATTCCGAGGATAGGAGAGAAGAGACGATGAAGAAGCAGTGAGCACTATGTCATCAACATATAATAGAAGAAAAGCAGTGGAGGCTCCACGACGGTAGATGAAGAGAGAAGCATCAGCAAGACTGCTAGTAAAGCCTATGGACGAGAGATACGAAGCAAAGTGATGATACCAAGCACGGGGAGCTTGCTTGAGGCAATATAGGGGTCTCTTGAGGAGACAAACATGAGTAGGATGAGATGGATGAGAAAAACCGGGAGGTTGCTTCATATACACAGTTTCGGAGAGATGGCCATAAAGGAAGGCATTTTTGACATCGAATTGATGGAGAGGCCATGAGCGAGAGAGAGCAATAGAGAGAACAGTATGAATGGTGGCAGGTTTAACAACCGGGCTAAAGGTGTCCTCGTAGTCAATGCCAGGCTGTTGAGTAAAGCCTTGAGCTACGAGGCGAGCTTTGTACCGTTCAAGAGAGCCATCAGAGCGAAACTTGTGGTGAAAGATCCATTCAGACCCGATAATATTGGTATGAGAAGGGCAGGGAACAAGGTCCCAAGTTCCATTGGAGTGAAGGGAAGAGAGTTCAGAGTCCATAGCAGCTTTCCAGTTTGGATCACGAAGAGCTTGAGTGTAAGTACGAGGAATGGGAGATAAACTCGAGGGGGAAGAGGCAGAGAGATTAAAAAGGTGATGAGGTTTGGTAATGCCAGATTTGGACCTAGTCATCATGGGATGTGTGGAAACAGGTGGGGGAGGGAGAACCTGATCAGGAGAGGTATTAGGGTGTGATGTCGGGGATGAGTCTCCAGAGATGGATCCCGAGAGAGGAGAATAGCCGGGGGGAGAATCCGAAGGACGAGTGGATGGAGCCAGAATGGGGCCAGCGAGCCGAAAAAGGGGTGATAGGTCGGGGTCAGAGGAAAGAAAGTCATAGGAGGAAGGGGCAGTCGGGGGAGAGGTGGAGGGAAAAGGGAAGACAGACTCGTCAAAAAGGACATGTCGGGAAAGAATGATACGATTCGTGGTGAGATCGAGGCAGCGAAAACCTTTGTGATTAAAGGGATATCTTAAGAAAATGCAAGCAGAGGAACGAGGAGAGAGTTTGTGAGGTGCGGTGGCAGAGAGATTGGGGTAGCATAGACAACCGAAAACGAGAAGGTGGGCATAGGAGGGAGCGCGGTTATATAACATTTCGAAAGGAGAACGAAAGGACAGAGTGGTGGTGGTAAAATGTTGAAGAGGTGAGCCGTCATGTGTAGAGCTTCGGCCCAAAAAGGTGGGGGAAGGGAGGCTTGAAAAAGGAGGGTGTGAACGATGTTATTGATTGTTTGAATTATTCGTTCGGCTTTCCCATTTTGTGGGGAGGTGTGGGGACAAGAAAAACAAAATTGAATACCATTGGTTGCAAAGAAATGATGAAATTTTTTATTATCGAATTCAACACCGTGATCACATTGAAAAGATTTTATTTTAGAGAAAAATTGAGTTTGGACATAATTATAAAATTGGACAAAAATATTAAAAACATCGGATTTATTTCGTAATGGAAAAACCCAAAGAAAATGCGAATAATCATCCAAAAATAAAATATAATAACGAAATCCTCCTAGACTGGGAACAAGGGAGGTCCAGAGATCCGAATGTATGAGATCAAAAAAAGTACTACTAAAAGAAGCAGAATGAGAAAACGGTAAGCGTTTGTGTTTGCCGAGTTGACATGCATGACACAACGAACGAGAAAAATCCTTATTACATTTTATGAATTTCCTACTAGATAAAAAATGAAAAATAGTAACGCTGGGGTGACCAAGACGATGATGCCAAGTGGAAGGAGAGGAGTCGTCGAAGGAATGGACAGAGCTGAGCGCAGTGGAGATGGCAGGAAAGGAATATAGATCGCCGTCGCTAGTACTCCGGAGAAGCAAGTCGCCCATTTTAAGGTCCTTGACAAAGAAACCATAGGGGTCAAAGTCAATTGAACAAGAGTTGTCACGAGTAAATTTACGCACAGAAATAAGATTTTTAACAAGAGACAAAGAGATGAGAAAATTACGAAGATGAAGGGAACGAGGAGAGGAAGAAATAAGAGAATAACCAATAGAATGTACCGGAATGATAGCACCATTACCAACAATAATTGAATTTGAATTTTTACATGGTGCGATATTAAATAAATTACCTTGGGTTGCGGACATGTGAGAGCTTGCCTCGGTGTCCATGTACCATTGATCATCCGGTTGGTGAAGTGTCATTGTTTGATAGAGATTAGAGAGATCCGTGGGAGTGGGCTGCTGAATTTGGTTGTGGGCTGCTGAATTGAAGCCTGTGTGGATGCCATGGGGTGCTGATTGGGCTTGCTGGATGGTGGAGGCCGAGGCCCAGTTGGGTGAAGCTCCAAGAAGGCCTGCTGAATTGGTGCTGGGCGGCCCGCTGTGGAAGGGTGTAGTAGGTGGGCCGAGAGTGTAATTAAGCCCAGACGGTTGAGGGAAGGTCCAGGCGGGCGGGTTGGGCTGATGTAATTGGGCCAAATTCGCTGAATTTGAATGGGGGCTGCTGACTGAGGATGCTGGGCTGGCAAGTGGGCCGAAATAAGAGGAAGATGGGCCTGCATATCTGGGGCAAAAATTCTGAAAATTATTGTTGGGCTGAAATTGTGTAGGTTGACCATATTGGAATTGTTGCTACTGACGAAAATTGGACAAACCTGAGTGACCACCACGACCATAATTTCGTCCACCACCATGACCCCTATTTTTTCCATTATTCCGATAAGTGTTTCGATTTGGAGTATGAGAGGAATTTTGAGAGAGAAGAGAGGTCGACGAGTCAGAAGGAGATGAATTTTGGTGAAATCGATGTTCCCTCGTTTCATGAACAAGAAGGAGATTTTTAATTTCGGCGAACGACGGGAGGGGAGGTTTGGCTGTGAGGACAGAGACTAAGGGTAAGTATGACTCAGGAAGACCTTGGAGGAGTTGAAGGATAAAAATAGGGTCAGATACAGGAGAATCGAGATCTGCGAGACTATCTGCGAGAAATTTCATCTCTTGGCAATATTGAGAGATAGAGAGATGACCTTTTTGTAACGTACGAAATCTTTCATTTAGTTGGAGTGAGCGGGAGGGTTTATTATTTCGAAAATTCTCCTCAATTGCAAATTATAAATCGTGAGAGGTTGCATATTCTAAATCAAGATTTTTTAACAATTTTAAATCAACAGAAGCATAGAACCAACGTTTAATAGTGGAATCGAGAGCAAACCACGTTTCATCAGTATCATTAGAGGGTTTTGATTTTCCAGAAATATGTTCAAAAACAAAGAAGCTACGACAGAGATCCATAAACATACCGCGCCATAATTTGAATCGTTTTCAGTGAGTCTAAAACCAAAAGAGGAATGAACGTTGCCGGCGGCAAAAACGAGGTGAATTGAGGGTTGTTTGAGGATGGGTGGAGGAGGGGGATGGACATGAGACGGTGTAGCAGAAGAATCTTCGGTAATAGACATGGGTGGGGAAAAAAAATTGAAACACGAGAGACCGAAAATAATAGAGAAAAAATAGGAGAAGAAGATGATAACCGAAAAAATTACCTGGAGAACACCACAGGATGAGACACGAGATTCGTTGACGTAGTAGAATTGTAGTGCTGTAGGAGGCTTTATAGTGAAGAATATTGCGTTGAGGAGAATGACAACGACTTATGCGGAAGAGAAAAGGAATAAAATATAAAAGTGGAGCTTGCAAAAAAAAGAGGGGCACGGCAGCTTGAATTTAATGATGGCTGGTGGTGAAGAATTTCACCTACAGCTGCGTGAGAAGGAAGAAAAAAAATTGAGGCCTAGGATTAGGTTAGGCTCGATACCATGTTAAGGTATAATTCTCCTTAGGTATTGTATTAAACATCAAAGGGTTTATATAGAGTTACAAGATAATAAAACATATAAAAGGAAACAAATAAATAAGGTAAATAAGCATCCTAATCTATATAAACTCTAACATAATATAAACTCTAACAAGAAGTAGGCAATTTGAAATTCGAAGAATTTTTTTTCTATAAAGTAAATAATTGATTAATCTTTTCTCTTGAGAAAACAAATCAATAATTTAGTTGAGCAAATCACTAATCCTTATATGTCATAATTCAATCGAAAAGTTGGTGAAACATGTACCTTGGACAGGAAAACAAATTAAGAATATTTTTATTGAATGACCAACTCTACTAAAATCTAAGCTCTTATAGAGGAGAATCATTTAATATTACATCAAACATACCCCCTCACGTGCAGACGATATTCTTTCTAACCAAGCATAGCACGTGTAATACTTTTCATAAATGGATGGTGGTAGAGTTTGAACACAGGACTTCTTTGTTTTTGGCCTGACTGTAATACTATATTGAATGACTAACTCTACTAAAAGCTTAAGGTGTTACCTCTAATAATTTTGAATAAATTGATTTTTTCAGCTAAATTTCTCTAGTTAGTACTATAATGATGTTGCATATTATTACTTTAAATTGGTCTGACACTGTTTCTTTAAATGAGAATTTTTTTTTTTTTTTTGGTATATACAAGGGTTTCCTCCAATCGGACGCCGGAGACTATTTCCCTTCGAGGCGTAGAGATCACCGAAATGGGTTTTGCCTCTCCCAATAAAGTCTTTTCCATACACACCGCCCGAAATCGAACCCTGGACAAATGTTTAAGGAACCCAACTATCTACCAACTGTGTTGGACCTTGTTGGTAATGAGAAATTTTCGATAGCCAGTTAGATTTGATAAAACAATACTGAAAGAAAATACATTGAGTATTTGTTTCTAGACACAATTATATATTATGAATGGAACAAACAAAATGTGGACACTAGTTGAATTAGTCACAGCAATTGACATCAGCACCATCAAGGTTTCATAATAATTGTTACATAAGATTCTCACTACTTTGGAACATAAATTAATTAATAATTCACATGAAAACGATGAAACGCGGCAATGTTCAATGGTTGCTATTAAATATTAATAATACTAAAGTGTAAGGTACATTCATATACGGGATGGGGCCAACTGACTTAAATATATGGATTAAATGCAAAAAAAAAACCATGTGCTATTACGTTTTTATTAAAATTCCTTCAGATTATGAAATAGTCTAATTATCCCCTGTATTCTTAGAGGAATTTGCGAAAAAGCCAAATTCCATTAGAAAGTGAACATGTTTTTCATTTTTAGTAATATGTTTATTTGTCATTTATACACTCTCCAAACAGTATAAAAGGTAAATAGTGTTATTTCACCCACAAAATACATATTTTTTCTATTTTATTAACAAAATTTGGCTTTTTCGCAGAATTCTTTAAGAACACAGGGAGTGATTAGACTATTTCGTGTTCCCAGGATATTTTTAGCCAAAAAAGTTATAACACGAGTGTTTTTTTTTCATTAAACGTTAAATATATTTGTATGTAGTTTTTCGAAATAAATACAATATTAGTACTATATATATGATATGTCCCTTTGAAAAAATAAATAGTTAGGAATTAAATTTGCTCACTCTATTAGAACTAATAATATATGTTAAGCTAAATTAATAATTGATAAGTTGAAGGGGGCTGCTGGCTCCCCTGTTGCCTTTATTAGAGGATATTATCTTTCCATCTTTATCATATTCTCACCATGTCATATCTTGTATACTGAGAGATATATATTGTATATATGTTATGATTATAGTTTCCTTATTAGTTGTAGATACCTTGTTAGCCTAGGGTTCATTGTCTATATATACCTTGCACTCCTCACTATTAATGGGTTTGTGGAGAATGATTGATACAAAGGATTGTAAAAAGCAATAAAGTAAAGAAAGAAGCAAAAAAAAAAAAAGGGTCTCGGGGTGGTCAAAGGCAGTTTGACCGTGGTCAACATGGGTTTGACCAAGTCAACAGCATGGTCAACACGGGTTTGACAGCGTGAGTAGTGACTTGGAGCAAGGAATTGTTATTTCCTAAGTGGTTTTGGCTTGGATTTGGTAATTGACTTGTATTAGGAGTGTTTTCCTAATTACTTAGTAATAGGATTGTGTTTCCTATTTAGATTAGGTTTTAATTTCCTTGTGTGTCAAAACTCTTCACTTATACATAGGGGCATCACTCATTAAGAAATAAAGATGTAGTCTAGGTTGGCTCGTGGATGTAGGCAAGTTATGCCGAACCACGTTAAATCCTCGTGTTGTTTATCTTCATGTTTAGGCTTAGATAATGTTGTTTCTTGATTATTCTTTGTGCTCTGATGCCTACCATCCCTAAAAACTGGTATCAGAGCCATAGGTTGTATATTTAGGAAACGTGCATCTTAAATCTAGATCTATGGGGAAGCGTTTTTGGTTAAACGCGAATTTCGTCGTGAGAAAGATGGTAGGAGATGGAAGGGTAATCAAGCTCAACAATCCCGTTCCAGAGAAGCATGGATTGAGGTCGTGGTGAAGCCAGAGAAGATGACAGAGGAGGATGAGATCGGGTAGATTGTCAACAAAAAAAGAGTAATCCTGTTTAACGTTAACGACAAAACGTTGGAAAATCGTGGAGCCAGATGCGGAGGCAAATTTACAGCAGCGGTGGCAGATTTGTGTTACCTAGTGGGTAGAACATGAAGCCAGTGGGAGCAGTTGCTGTGCCAGAGGCAGAACCGTAGAGCCAGAGGTCATAGAGCAAATTCATGTTTCAGAGAGGGAGCAAATGAGTTGCTAGATCGGGGAGGTAGAGTTACGAAGCTAAAAAGCAATCTACCGAGCCTAAGGTCAGAGTGACAGTATCGAAAGCCGAGACGGCAAATATGTGTAGTCGAGAAACTGAGGGGCAGAGTTGTGGAGGCATGACCACGTGGATATAAACCATGAAGGCTGGAAACGGGACCGAGAGGGGTTGATCGTAGAGCCGGATGGCAGGATGCGAAGCCGGGTAGAAAGATTCGTGGAGCCGGGTTTTTGTTGGCGAATGGATTGGACATAGCTTGTGCAGTGGGAGCATTAAGCAGATATGTGGGGGATCCGAGTTGCCATTGAAAAACAAAAGTATTGGCGGATGCATCAGACATAACTCATGCAGTAGGCAGGGCGCAGGTATGTAGGAAGATCCGAGACAACCAATGGAAAGTCCTTGGTGTAAGGATGTTGCAAGACGAGTTGACCAATGCGGGAAAGTCCTTAATGTAAAGATGTTGCAAGACGGGTTGACCAATGCGGGAAAGTCCTTAATGTAAAGATGTTGCAAGACGGGTTGACCAAGGCGGGTTGTTCTCCAGTGAGGAGAATGGTGCCACTCTAGATGATCGAAGTCCATGGAGGAGTACGAGATAGTGTTTCGGGACTATTTGGGATCAGTCTCCAAGTGGGAGATTGATGGGTTTGTGGAGAATGATTGATACAAAGGATTGTAAAAAGTTAATAAAGTAAAGAAAGAAGCCAAAAAAAGGGTCTTGGGATGGTCAAAGGCAGTTTGACCGTGGTCAACACTGGTTTGACCAAGTCAACAACGTGGTCAACGCGGGTTTGACCGCATGAGTAGTGACTTGGAGCAAGGAATTGTTATTTCCTAAGTGGTTTTGGTTTGGATTTGGTAATTGACTTGTATTAGGAGTGTTTTCCTAATTACCTAGTAATAAGATTGTGTTTCCTCTTTAAATTAGGTTTTAATTTCCTTGTATGTCAAAACTCTTCACTTATAAATAGGGGCTTGTAACTATTGTATTTGGTTGATTCCCTCATTGAGAAATAAAGATGTAGTCTAGGTTGGCTCGTGGATGTAGGCAAGTTATGCCGAATCATGTTAAATCCTCGTGTTGTTTATCTTCATGTTTAGGCTTAGATTATGTTGTTTCTTGACTATTCTTCGTGCTCTGATGCCTACCATCCCTAACAACTATTATACTTGGGTTGAAATAATATTAAATTCTAAGTTTCTACATGGCACCAGAGCCAACCTCCTCTTCCGCGGTGGAAGACGCCTCTTCTAACCCCCCACCGCCGCTGTCATCTGGAAACACCTCCCCAAATCCGCTCACCCAAATACACCATTATCTCTCCATAAAACTTACTCCCAAAAAGTATCTTCTTTGGCGTACATTCCCCTAATCAAAGGGCTTAATCTTTTCTCCTATATCGATGGTTCCAACACCCCTCCTCCCTCCCACCTTCTTGATACCGAAACAAATACCAGCATCCCAAACCCTAAATTCCTTCAGTGGCAGCAACAACATAACTTATTGATGAGTGCTCTCATCACCTCCTTTACGAAAGAGGTCGTCCGTCTCATTGTTGGAGCCTCTTCCTCTCATGAGATATGGCTTACCCTTGAACGTGCATTTGTCTCTCCTTCGCAAGCACGTATTATGCATCTTCGCTTTCAACTTCAAACCCTTAAGCAAGGGGACGACTCTATCCAAACCTACCTCCACAAAGCCAAACTCATATTTGACAAACTTGCCGCCGCCGGCCAACCTCTAACCACCACTGATTTTAATCTTTATATCTTCAAGGGTCTCCACACTGAATTTCGTGATTGTGTAACCACTCTCACTGCCCGACCAGATCCGATAAATTATTCTGATCTGTTTAGTTTTCTTATGACGCAAGAATTTCTTCACGAAGACAGCATCTCTATACCGCCTGGTACTACCGAACTGGTTCTAGGGAACTCTCAACCGACAGCCAATCTCTCTCAACGGGGGCAGCCCTTCAATTCTCGTGGGGGCAATAACAACTATCGTGGGAGAGGAAGATCCAATTGTGGCCGTGGTAGAGGCCACGAGGGAGGCCGGTACCACTACAACCACTCCGGTACTTCCAATTTCCAGTTTTCTAATCCTTTTTATAACCATTATCCACCTTGTCCTGGTAACTATTGCACATGTCCTTCTCACACCCCACAGGCCTCCTCCCATACACCACCTTCCGCTCACATCAGCTATCCATCCATACCATCTTTCATGAACTAGTACCCCGATACTGGCGCAACTCACCATGTCTCTCCTGAAACCTCCAGCTTCCACTCTACTTCACCCTATCATGACAATGATCAATTGCATGTTGGTAATGGACAAGATCTCCCAATTCACCAAACAGGTTTCTCTTCGCCTTAATGAAATCCTTCATGTCTCGGATATCTCTAAGCATTTATTATCTGTCCAGCGTTTTTGTGTTGATAATAATGTCTTTTTTGAGTTTCACCCTTCTTATTTTCTTGTGAAGGATCGGAATACCAAGCAGATTCTTCTTACCGGACCGAGCAATGAAGGGCTTTACTCTCTTTCTCAACCATCTTCCGCACCACCATCTGTGTCCCTTGTTGTCCGGGCACCATACTCAATTTGGCATCAACGTTTGGGACATCCACACTCTCGTATTCTCCAGCAAGTGATTTCTCAAAATAACCTTCCGTGCACCAACAAAGATCCAGAGTCTTCGTGTCACTCGTGTCCTTTAGGAAAATCGTCTAGACTATCTCTTACCCCTTCCCCCTCTAGAAGTAATAATGTTTTAGATTTAAATTTTACGGATGTTTGGGGACCTTCCCCTTATTTTTCTTCTGATGGTCATCGGTACTTTGTTATTTTTGTTGACGACTTTTCTAAATTTACTTGGTTTTATCCTATTGCTCAAAAATCGGATGTGTTTACTGTCTTTCATCACTTTCAATCATTAGTTGAACGATAATTTAACTCCATAATTAAATCGGTCCACACCGATGGTGGGGGCGAATACCACAGATTAAAACGTCTCTTTCAAACTCATGGTATACTAACTTGCCCACACACACATGAACAAAATGGCACAGTTGAACGTCGTCACCGTCATATAGTTGGAACCGGCTTAACTCTTTTAGCAACCGGGGCGGTTCCTTATAAATTTTGGCATTTTGCCTTTGAAACTGCAATTTTTCTTATCAATCAACTACCGTCACCTACCTTAGGCAAGGTTTGTCCTCACACAAAACTTTTTAAAACCACTCCGAATTACAGCTTTTTAAAAGTTTTTGGCTGTCTTTGTTTTCCTCTTCTTCGTCCCTATAACAATCAAAAAATGGATATAGCCGTGTGTCTTTCTTGGATATAGCCTCTCACATCATGGTTACAGGTGCCTCGACATCCCATCCAACCGCCTATACATTGCTCGGCACATCCGGTTTGATGAAAGCTCGTTTCCGTTCTGCAAGCAATAAATCCTTGGTCCTGCTCCTAATACTACTCCTTCTACCAGCACAAATACTAGATCTGCAACCGGAACCTGGCTCACTTTACCTTAAAATATTCTTTCACCAACCTCACAAATACTAGCACAGCAGCTGCCCTTATCTCCAGTACCCGTCTCGCCTCACTCTTAAACACCTCCAAACTCCACTATTCCTCCCACCGGAACTTCCAGAACCAATACAATTACCAGGCGGTCTGCATCGACACACAACAATATTCCTCCTCCTGGAACTTCCAGCACATATTCAACTACCAGCCGATCTGCATCTCCCATTCCTATGTGTGTTGATCTTACCCCATATCATATGCCAGACAACACCCCTCAAACTCCAGCGACTTCCTAACCCACCCATCATATGCAGCTCCGTTCTCGGTAACCCATCCCTCCGAAACGGTTTGCTGCTACCTCCACCTTACCATCACCTGATACTCCCATTGAGCTAACTTGCTTCACCACTGCCAATAAAGACCCACGTTGGCGTAAAGCCATGGCAGAAGAGATTGATGCTTTGGTTCATAATGAAACTTGGAATTTGGTACCGTTTCGCCCATCTATGAATGTCATTGGTTGCAAGTGGATCTTCAAAATCAAACATAAACCCGATGGGTCTCTTGAGCGATTCAAAGCCCGACTTGTAGCCAAAGGCTTCCACCAACAAGAAGGTATCGATTTTGCTGAAACTTTTAGTCCTGTTATTAAACGCACTACAATACATATTATTTTGTCATGGTTGGTCTCTTCGACAGCTAGATGTTCGGAATGCTTTTCTCAATGGAGTTCTGATGAAGAAGTATTTATGTCTCAACCACTGGGGTTTGTGGACTCACACCATCCGACACATGTCTGCCAACTCCGGAAGTCTCTCTATGGGCTTAAGCAGGCCCCGTGCGCCTGGTTCACCAGTTTTAAAGATTTTTTAATTCGGACCGATTTTGTGGTTTCTAAAAATGATGATTCTCTATTTATTTATTCTACTGTTGCTCCTACTCTTACATTTTGATTTATGTTGATGACATTCTTGTTACTGGTACCAATAGTTCCACTGTTGCAGATATCATTCAGTCTCTTAGCCATGAGTTTGCCCTTCGGGACCTCGGTGGTATCAATTACTTCCTGGGTCTGGAAGTTGTTTCTTCCAGTGATAATATTATTCTATCTTAGCGAAAATATATTTAGAATCTCTTAGACAGGTCTAGTATGCAATCGTCCAAGCCTGTCCGTACACCACTCTGTCCAAGAACCAAACTATCCAAGTCTACTGGAACTACCTTCGATGATCCGACCAAGTACCGAGAGATAGTTGGTGCACTTCAGTACCTCATTTTGACTCGACCAGATATTGCTTTTGCCGTCAACAAGGTCTGTCAATTTAGGCACTCTCCGACTGACACCCATTGGCTTTCCGTCAAGCGGACCTCCGGTACTTGAGACATACTCTTAACCTTGGTCTCAAGTTTACTCGTTCTTCGTCTCTCTCCTTGACTGCTTTCTCTGATGCCGATTGGGCTGGCAGCCTTAATGACCAAAAATCCACCGAAGGCTATGCCATTTTCCTTGGTCCTAATCTTGTCTCTTGGAGCTCTCGCAAATAAAGAACCGTCGCTCGATCTTCCACTGAAGCCGAATATAAGTTTCTTGCCGACACTGCTGCCGAGCTAACTTAGCTTCAATCACTTCTACGGGAACTTCATTTCACTCCATCTACGCCTACGTTATGGTGTGACAACATTGGTGCCAATTACTTGTCCAAGAACCCTGTATTTCACGAAACACGTTGAAATAGACTATCACTTTGTGAGGGAAAAAGTTGTCAATCATGAACTTGATGTTTCCACTGATGATCAAACCGCCGACATCTTCACCAAATCATTGTTTGTTGGCTGGTTTGAACTTCTTCGTGACAAGCTCCATGTCGAGCCTCGTCCGCCATGAGCCTGAGGGGGCATATTAGAGGATATTATCTTTCCATCTTTATCATATTCTCACCATATCATATCTTGTATTCTGGGAGATATATATTGTATATATGTTATGATTATAGTTTCCTTATTAGTTGTAGATACCTTGTTAGCCTAGGGTTCATTGTCTATATATACCTTGTACTCCTCACTATTATACTTGGGTTGAAATAATATTACATTCTAAGTTTCTACAGCCTTGTAGTTGCTAAAATTATTGTAGGAGTTAATTAAATTCTATTGCAGCATTAAGTACAAAACGTAACGATTACCCCTAAACAATTAGAATTCAGACATACCCTTCAGAGATATGATTAGGGATGTAACGAGCCGAGTTGAGCCGAACGCAATGTTGTTTAAGTTTGTTTGATATACAATCGAGCTTCAAAGTTTATGTTTGGGTTTGTTTGATTATTAATCGAGCCGAGCTCAAACGAGCTTTAATCGAACCGAATGCGAGTCGAGCTCAAGTAGTGTGATTTTTTTTACATATTTTTATTATTTTTTACTAATATAGTCGAGTACATAAAAATTTATATTTGACAAACAATTTTGTGAATTAAACATAAAACTTTATGTTTATTTATTTCAGCCATGGTTATATATCAAGCTGTTATATTAAAAGATAATGATTCAATTACATATCAACTTATCCAACAGTGTACTATGAAATAACACTATTAGTCTCGATTCATAATAAATAATCCCTTAATATTTTGTTGTTCAGAAACTTATTCACATGCATGATATGAGAATAAAAGTGAGAGATCAAAATATCCAAGGACAGCAATTATTCAGAATATGTCTCCTATATATTGCATAATTGACTTTCAGTGGATGTTAATAATCAACTTGATCAGCAATATCAAAGTGGATGTCTCTACTAGACGCAAAAGTGACAGATATAAAAATATTAATTTCAGTCATTAATATTTGATGTTTTTGCTTTTATTCATTTCCTTTATTTTTTGCTAAGATGCTTTTATTCATTTTCATTATGGTGTTATTAACCAAATACATGATCGTTTGAGCATTTTAATGAGTTATTTTGGGTATTTCTTTAAGTACATGTGAGTACGTAATGATTGACATTACAACACACCCGAGTTCGTCTCTCTCTCTCCCATATAAAAAAAGAAAAACCCTAATCAATTTTTTTCTTCTCCGTCGACGATGACTTGGTGAAGCAATCACCTCCTTCACCATTGTTGCCATCATTATCGTCGGTGGGCTAGGTTGAAGCATCCCTTTCAAATTGTATAACCCAACTTCATATCTAACGAAACAGTGATGGATCTAAAGAGACAGACACGGATTTGACGATATGAAGACGGGTGATTCATAAGATTTTATATAACTTTTTAGATAGTTTGTTTAGTATTTTGTTTTCTCTCTCGTATGAGAGTTTGCTTTCTCTCTCTCGAATGAGAGTTTCGTCTCTCTTGAATAAGAGTGTGGTCATTTGCAAAAGAGTATTTTTGTGCTTGTTTATTAGTTATTAATATTCGTTATCTTGAAAAACTTGATATTTGGTGCTTCAATTGTTTTTTACTACAGTGTTAGAGACAGTCTCACACTACAAAACAAAAAAAATGATTATTGCCCATGTCACTATGCCATGGTGAAAACTTTCTTTGGCATGGTTAAAACCAATTGACCACGGCTTTCCTACGGCTTTGGCCGTGTTTTCTAGCATGGCCAAAACATTTGCCATGACTTATAGCCATGGTTAATGTTTTATTCATTGTAAAGACCATGACTTTTAGCCATTGTAAAAAAGTGATAGGTTAACAATATTTCTTCCACCACGGCTAGTTAGAGCTTAAAAGAGCTAGCATTTTTTTTCACCAGGACTAATTTTAGTATGGCTATATGAAACATCTACTATGGCCAAGTTAGCCATGAGTCTAGACCGCTATCGACTACGGTTTTAGGCCATGACATATATTTTCATTGCCAATACTCAATTTTCTTGTAATATTAATTGTATTGTTCTGACGTTGTAAACTGTTTATTGAATGAAATAAAATCAGCGCTTTTTCCTTTGAAAAAAAACAAAAATGATTGACATTCACCTTCTCTTGGGTTGTGGTATTGATAAAATATACGATAGGGCTCTGTTATGATTTATTTTCTTTTGGCTATTCAATATAAGGAAAATTGTAATTTTAGTTCCACTGTGTACAAAGTTGTAGCTCTAATCACACATGACACAAAAAATTATACTTTTGATCCCACTAAATACAAAGCTGCAACTTTAGTTTCACATAAGTCCAAAAATTGCATTTTTGGTCACTGACCGTAAAAAAATGGACGAAAAAATGTGTGTATGCCACGCACATCGTTAGTTTTAGAAAAGTAAAGAAAAATTATAAAATTAGTCACATAGCTATAGGGGTGGCAAAATTGGTCCTCGCATCTTTTTGAACTAGTAAAATTGGTCATATATCTTTCAAAAGTTAGCGAATTGAGGACTGATTTCACCAGAAAGCCTTAATTTGACCGGAATTAGTCATGTGTCACGCCCATGACAAATTTAATATGGGGGGGGGGGGGGGGGGAAGGGAGGTTCAATTTCCAACCAATTATGCCTAGGTGGCATTTTTCACGATTTTCATGTTATTTCAAAATGTTGACATAGATAAGAATAATTTAACCGATTTATTAAGATAACTAAATAAAATTAAAAGTATTTTATGAAATTAAAATTTTTTTAGCTTTTATATTTCACACTTTTAAGTTTGAATAAAGTTATTTAGTTTTAAATTAATGTTATTATTATTACAAAAAGATTTTAAAAAAATTCTAAAAATTAGAAAATAATAGACATTATAATTTTTAACCTATTTTTTAAATTAGCAACAAAATTATTTTTCCTAGTGAAGATAAAATAATTCCAATAATTAAATGTAAATCAATGTTAAGAGTTAATTGTAAAACACATTGTAGAAACATTTCTAGTGAAGATCGTATATATATATATATATATATTTTAATTCAAGACGAAGGGGGATATCCTAAGTATTTGGTCCGACAAATCCGGCTTGATAGTCATAATCCTGAGTCATAAAGACTCTATTTAGATCCAAGGAGGGGAGACCCACAACTTGCGACAATCCGATAACTCAGGACCTCTTACACAAAGTGGGAGGTAGATACCACTAGATCAACAGGTGTAGGGCTAATGAAATTCATATTAATCACACTTTTTATTGATTAGAATTTACTAGTACGTACACTAAATAATTTAATAAAAAAATTGCAGCACAAAAGAAAAAGAAAAATTGATCGTCTTCTTCCCAGAAAACTCCAACCCCATCGTCATCCCAACCACCCCACGGCTCGCCCTTTCCCCCGTTGATCCCCTAAGAATATACAAACATACGCACACACACACAGAAACCCAAATTAGTTCTTTTAAAAGCAAGGAGGGAAGCGTTTGGACGTGGAAATAAGGGAAGGGAGGGGTAGTGCTTTGGCTTAGGTGGTGAGATGTATGTATGTAACTATGTATATATGTTGGTGGGGAGCGGGTGGGCAGGCTGCTGCTTTGGGGAAGAAGGTGATAGATACGGCTATACAGGGTGATAAAGTGGGGAGACTAAGTATTCTTTCAGTTTCTCGAACGCCACTTGACACGAAGCATTCCACTCGAACCTTTAGCTTTCCGTATCGCCTTGAAGAAAGGAAACTCCTTATCGGCTGATCTTGAGATGAACCGATTTAGAGCTGCTGCTCGTCCCATCAACTCTTATACTTCTTTCTTCGAACTAGGGGGAGCCAAATCTAGGATGGCTTTGATTTTTTCAGGTGTTGCTTCTATCCCCTGCTCACTCACCATGAACCACAAGAATTTTCCACCGCGTACCCCGAAAGTGCACTTAGCGGGGTTGAGTTTCATCTTGTATCGCCGGAGTACTTCAAAGCAATCTTATAGGTCGCTCATATGGTCTACTCTCTTTTTACTTTTTACTAACATGTCGTCAATTTAGGCCTCCATATTTTTACCCAGTTGTGTCTCAAACATCTTATTAACTAGTCTCTGATATGTAGCGTCTGTATTTATTTTTTCTCAAAAGGCATCATGTTGTAGCAAAATATCCCCTAGTCAGTGATAAAACTAGTTTTCTCTTGGTCCTCAGGTTCCAGGAAGATTTGATTATATCCTTGTTTTGCATCTAGGAAGGTCAACAGCTCACACCCCGTGAAAGAATGTATAAGGTCGTCTACTTGCCTTATAGATTAGTGAAGTCTATGCTCATCCTCCACTTGCCTTGTGTCTTAGCTACCAATACTACGTTGGCAATCGATTCGAGGTAGTGCACTACTCTTATATATATCTCACTGCCAACAATTTTTCAATCTCTTCCTTGGTCACTATGCACTTTTTTCTCCCTATGGTTCTTTTGCGTTGCTTCACGGGGCAAGCGTCCGGGTAAAAATTCAAATGATGGGTCATGACCCCCGGGTCGATCCCCTCCATATCTTGCGTACTCTATGAAAAAACATCCAAGTAATCTTGGAGAAAGTACAACAAGACTCTTTCGAGTGAAAGCTCTAGGGTAGCTCCTATCTTTGTGACTTTCTCGGGGTCACCTGGTACTAGCTCCACCGTTTTTAAACTTTCCGCTGTCTCTACTAGGGAACCCTCTTCCTCACTTGAGGACTTGTCTAAATTCTCTTTCGCTTGGGATACCATATTGATTACTACTCGTTCTGCCAAATCGCCTTGGTCCGGGTCAATCCTCTTCTTCTTGAGTTTTCTAACAGAGTTGGCACAATACTCTCTTGCCAATGGTGCGCCTCCTATAGCTTCTCATGTCCCGACAGGGGTCGGAAACTTTATCTCCATGTTAAATGTGGACATGATGGCTGGAAAAGGTTTAAGCTCGGACTCCCCAAGATGACATTATATGTGGAGGAGGTTTTCACGACCAAATATTTTACCATCTTAATAGTTTGTGCCAGAAATGTACCTAGAGACAAGAGCAGTGTCACTTCTCCAAGAGCTTCCACTACCTCACTTGTGAGCCAATGAGTGGGGTGTTAATCGGTTGGAGTTGTGCTCTGTCGATTCCCAGCTATACAAAGGTGTTATAGAAAATTATATCTGCGGAGCTTTCACTATTTATCAATTTTCTCGACCCATGAGTTTGAGATCGTGGCTGAGATCAGCAAGTCATCGTTATGTAAGGAGATTTGGCTCTCCAAATGTTGAACCCCAAATTCAATGCTCTGTGCCTCTGGCTCCACCTAGATAGCTCGCTCCACAAGGAAGGTGGTGGCTGCAAGTGACACCATAGAAACTGCGGCGGTTGTTTGAAAAAGAGGGTCCTTCAACAGAGCGGAGAAGGCCTCTCGGGTCATCTCAAGCCTCACGGTTCTAGGGAACAGGATCACTCGTGGAGTTGCTAGAAATGTGCCGTGCTTGCTCAACGAGGGTAACAGGTTCAGGTGTCCCTCTTCTATCCGTGTGCCCGGGGTATGGTGGTTTGTTTTCCCATTACCGTTAGTACGTATCAGAGACCTAGTCTGCATACTCAGTGGTTGGACTGCTTTTCCCACAGATGCTGCCAAAATGATGCGAGGTCAAAATGTAAATGTGTCACGTGATGGCCACGTGGGGAGGGAATCCGACCCAACACACAACAAACTAACACTAGGTTGGATTATGTTAAGACCGCACTCGCTATAGGCAATCTGTCTACATACCCACTTTGGTGGGATCAAGTTTTTTCGTAGTTCAACGGTGAGATTATTCTCTGTAATTGCCAGCTGCTTTCTCTCTAACATGTTTTTTGGTGGGAAGAGCAAACGATCCATTCTAATTTCCCTCTTGGGGTATTTATAGAGTTAGATATGGGCTTTGGGCCAATGCCTCATGATCAGCCCATTGGAATATATAAATTCATAAATAGGTATTCCGTATTTATTATTATGGTAGGCCCTTTGACTGAATGGGCTCATTTCGTAATAGGCATTTAGCCATATGAGCTCGTCTGGCTTATTTACATCAGCTATATCATATTTCGCCTGCGGGAGATAATTCGACCCAAATTGAAAATAAGCCAAATCACAATTGTGCCCCTAAAAATTTCTGTGCATATCAAATATGATGTGTTAAGATGTAATGTTTCGATCGAAAGAGCTTAATTGTTAAGGGATGATTGTATTAACAAATAGGTTGTATATTTTATGTCAATGAGCTAAGGTCTAGAATATATTTGTTCGCTCAATATCATTTTCTCTTGTTTTCTCAAAATGTATAGTTGCTAATATATTATATTTACATATGCACTAATCTCTATATATGTCTCTGATATTTGTTAACTTACTTTTTTTATAAAAATTAAATAAGGAAAAAACTCAAAATCGTCCTTGAGGTCTCAATAGGTTTCAAAATCATTCTCAGATTTTTAATTTTGTCAGTGTTGCGCTTTTAACCAAATTTCATTAGCAAATTCCAACAAATAAAAGTAGTTCTTTTCTAAGTTACTAAGATAGTCTTATATAAGATTATTTAGTGTTAATACATAGTTGGTGACTAAAATTACAAGATAGATACAGGATGAAACTTCAATATGTGAACGTGTAGAATGAAAAGTTCAGTTATGCCCTCCAATATATTATTGCCAAAATGATATTTCATTGAAGAGTTTTCATGCTATTATTATTATATATAACTTTATTTTTTGCAGTGGTATACATCTAGGAGATATGTCAATTAAAATTTATATGATGAGTTAAGTAGTTCAATGAACTTGTAAGGTTCATGAATCAAATGCATATGGGGTAACAATAAAGTATATTTACATATTAATGAAATTCGATTGGATGGAGAATAAATTTTCAACTGTTCATTATTTTTAATTCTCATATGGTTACATCGATGCATACCCATTGGATATTACTATATACGATCTAACGAAAGTAGACAAGTTGATAAGGACCATATGATATAATGACTTAAAAAGGAGAAATAATTACACGCACACCCTCTCACTAATTGATAATTACAAACACACCCCCTCGTGTTAAAGATTTCTTACAATTGCACCCCTTGAGTGCGTAACAATTCTTACAACTACACCCCTGCAAACCTTACAAATAAACCCCTGAGAGGGTTTGTTTGTAATTATCAATTAGCAAGAGGAGGTTTGTGTAATTACCATATTATTGAGGGGATGTTAACGTAATTATCCCTAAAAAGTATAACAAAGCACTGTACACGTTTGCATTAAAAGGAAAAAAAACTGTACATACACGTAATGTTTAAAAAGAAAAGAAAATAATACTAACAAGTGGCGATATAGAAACTTTCGCAACTATATAGAAAACAAGAACGAACTTTATTTTCTAAAAATGATGATTTTCTCATATTTGTAAAAAATGTATCCCGATTTATTTTTTTGGTAATTTATCACAATTCAGCAATAATACTGCCATAAAGTTTATTGCGAAGTTGTCATTATTGATAATTAACATATACACATGTTTCTATAGTGACTATTTAAGACAATAAAATTTAGCATTATGGTTTCCTCATTACATGTGTTCACTAATTTGTGCATAATGAACATACAAACTTGATAATTACTAATTTAAGACAATTTCATTTTTTGTCCTCTAGTTACACTGTTCATCAAATGTGGTCCCTCTTTTAATTTTCAGTCAAATTGGTAATTGTCAAGGTTAATTGAAATGTTAAAGCTACATTGCACCACATAAGCACAACTTTTTGATACTTTCCACCCCATAAAATAATAATTGACAAATTTCACCATTTAATCATAATTTATTGACAAATTACATCACAATTCATTCTTATTCTATAAACAGCTATACTATAGTATTCGAATTTAGATATTAAGGAGGAAAAAAATGCTTTAATAATTATAATTTGTTGATGATCCGCATTTCAAATCATATAGAACATTCTTTGTTTTGCCACAAGTTAATATTTGCCTAAAAAGACGGCCACTAAGGTTGTTGCAAAAAGGGTTTATCCACGTTTGATTGAGATAACTACTACTAAATCAAGGCAATATATTTTTTAATTTATTGCACGATTTGTAACTACCTTCGAGTTATTCAAATCGCTCTAATTTCTCACACAAATCCACATACTATAGTGTTAGTTTCTAGAGTTGCTGCAAATTACAAATGACTTATGTCCAATTTTTTCTCCGTCTTTTACAATTCATGAATGAAACAATAAGATATAGCTTAACAAATTTGTCTCCACTCTCTTTCTGTGAAATCGTATTAGGATTTGTATATATTCTGTTAGTCCTTTCTACTTTTCTAGTTTTTGTTCATTCTTCTATCAAAGATGATTTTTCATATTGTTGTTTTATTTACAAAGTGTATTTGTAGTGACGAAATGAGTTTTTAGAAGTGTATATGATCAACAATTACCATTAAAAGGAGATAAAAATAAATAAAAATTAAAGACTAATAGTTGAGTCTAATCTAACGTGTCAAGTCAAGTTTGTTTTTCATTGACCTTGGAAATTTCTTTTCCCCGATTGCTAATTCTATCTTTAACTTTGCAATTTATGATAAAATGGTAAAATTTGTTAGTTAATCTTTTATAGGGTGAAAATTATCAATATTTGTGCTTATTATGCAAAATTTAATTCTTGACATTTGAATTAACCTTAACAATTACCAATGAGAAGGAAAATTAGACGGAGTTACCAATGATGAAAATATTGTAGTTTAGGAATTACATTTGATGAGCAATGTAACTGGGGACCAAAATCAGATTAGATGTATAGCTAGGAGATCAAATTAAGTTGAAATTTTTCCAAAAAAAAATATCATATAAACACAATTCTTCTCACTAATAATTTTGCTAAAATAATTATTGTGGCAAAACAAATTCTATTGTTGCTTAATATATACATATCACTGACAACTTTTATATTAATACTTTATATTTTGTGGCGTAATAACACTAAAATCTTGCGAATAATGTCGTGTCCAATTGCTAATTAAGACTGAGCATATATATATATATATATATATATATATATATCCAATATACAGAAATGCCCGTCCAAGTCTCTTTCATTCCATATTCTCTATTTTATTTTATTTTATTTTATTTTTTTGTTGATGAAAAGGAAATACAAGCCCACTCACAGGCCTAAATCATTCAACAGAAAAGACTTGAGCTCAACAGGAGGCTCCTTCAACAACAAAACTCCAAAAGGCCTTGATTGGCCTAACTTTGCTAAGGCGTCCGCGCAGCCATTTTTTTCCGGAGTATGTGGACAAATTCACATATCCAAGGTTTTCTAATCAGCATCCGACAATCAATAATTATGTTTCCCAAAGGATGTTCCTAAATCTTTCCTTAAGAGACAAGATTCCATACCACTTCTAAATCCGTTTCCACGATAATTTTCTCCACTCTTCGATCCCAAGCGAAAACAAGGCTTGTATGTTGTTAGCTAAACAAATCCATGCCATAATCAAAGTATTCAAGGCATGGATCATAAAGCCCTTCCATATAACAATTTTCAATTTGAGAATTCGAAGTATACGACACAAAAGATTCACTCCATAAATCTCCATGGACCGGTACTTCATGAACGAAGTAATCAGAAGATTCGGAGCTTGATAATTCGTTATGGTGAAACTTAGAGTAGAGAAACTCTTCTTCTTGCAATATTGGTGACCAACAATTCATTTGGCTGTTAGCCGTATCATTTTCCATAACTATATCAGTCCAGAAATCCACTTCTGGTTTTTCAACTGATGAATCTGATGATTTAGTTGAATCTTGAAGTTGTATGGGAGAATCAAACGAGACCAATTCGTTTTGAGTTGTTTTGCAAAACGTAATACTTTGAGAGGGTTTCTCTTCCTCCAACAATAGCTGAGCATTGGAAGCTCCATGAGTATTAGTAACCTTGGCTGCAGGTGGATATTGTCGTTGTTTACTTCGTTTCTCTATGCGTGTGTGCCAGAAATTCTTTATTTCATTGTCACTTCTTCCAGGCAACTTTGCTGCAATGGTTGACCACCTGTATATTTGCTGAAAAAATTAGTTTACACTTTCGTAAAAGAGGCAAGAGCGCAAGAAAGAGATAGTTTTTCTCATGACATTTTATGCGGTGATTTGAGTTCAAGATAAAGGCAAATTACGAGAACAAACATATCGAGTTGAATCTCGAGGCTAATGTGTCACCAAATAGGTGTAATTGGATTCATGTTAATTCCGTTGTTTTGCAATAATCAGGACAAATTGGATTTTAACTAAGATTGAGGAGAAGGGTTCATACTTATTTCCGAGTTGGGCGTGTAATTCGACGATAAGATCCTGTTCGTGCTGGCTGAAGCTCCCCCTCTTGACGCCTGGCTTCAAATAATTCACCCAACGCAATCTGCAACTCTTACCACATCTTGCCAGACCTAAAAAAGGCGATTTTATATATGTTAGCTTGATCTGCTAGTCCTATAATCCTAGCTTCCATGTTCTATGTGATATATACATAGAGAAAGAGGGATCAATAAAAAGTTACTATAGTCCTTTTGCTAATACTAGTTACATCAAAATTCAGTGTCAAAATTGATATTTAAGCGCTTTCGACACAGCAAAAATTGTTTTTTTTCATTCTCTCGTATCCTAGAATTTTGACCTTCAATTTCAGGGAAAACGAAAAAAAAACAAAAAAAAAAGAGAAAAATTTATAATTACTAATTACCAGCATATTTGGGGACCAATCTCCAATTCCAGTGGCCATATCTCAAAATATAAGCCCTCAATTTTTCATCTTCTTCTTCACTCCATGCACCTTTCTTTACTCCATTGCTGTCAATACAAGGTTTTCTCACCATTTCTTTTTCCTTTTTTGATTTTCTCCTGCGTATCTAATTTCTTTTCTTCTTTGTATAATTTCCTTGGTGGAAGGTATTTGTACTGAAGCTAGCTCACTCCTTATATACATAAATGTATTTAATATAAACAGACAAAAATCAAAGGAGTTTCAGCAACAACTTATTTCAACTGTCAACGTACGAAACAGCGCACGAAAATGGATTTGGTAATATAATAATGGGACCTTATTGAAACATGCTACAAAGTATGTTTAAAAATTGAAAAATTAGAAGGGACAAGGAGACTTCTAAGAGCTAGACAACTGACTTCTTGAGGGGATTAATAGCTTTTATTTAATTAATTAGTGTATTATAATATAATGTACAATGCTTTCCTAGTAGAGACAAAAATCCTTAAAGACATTTTTGGTCTGAACTCCTTGAAAATATTCTCCTTTCTTGTTGTTCAATTCAACCATTTGATCCACACGTCGAAGCCTGTTGACATTCACTACTTGTTGATCCTGTTGAATTTAGGGGCAAATTAGCGTAGATCACTTATTATTAAGGGATCCAAGCCTCTGTAGTTCAAAGAGACAAACACAAATATTGCCTTTACTTGAACCACTAAAGAACAAGACATCAATTACAATGAGTTCGCAACTGATGTGCGTGTATGAAATGAAATGTCGTAGCATTTTTATTAGGAAGGAGAAACATTTTAAGATTTATTTTGTGCTGGCAGAATTTGAATTCCTTATTTATTATATCCACTTTAGATTCTAAATTAAGGTTATCTTCAACTTCCATCTCCTATATATGAAAATAGATCTTCACTTTAGACTCCCAATCAAAGTAATCTTGAACTTCAAAATAACCATCAAAAGTCGAAATTATTGGCTTTGTTTGGTTTTATTTTGGGCTGGGTTTTTCACCAAAACCCAGCCCAAAACTTGTTTGGTTGGGTAAATTTTGGCCAAATATGGGGCCCATATTTGATCAAAAATTTGGTCCAAAAATTTTTTGTCTCCCACCCTGAGTTGTGATGTCAGATGGCCTCTTTCTCTCCCCTCCCCTTTCTCCATTTCTCTCTCTTTCTCTCTGTTCTCTCTCAAGTTCTCTTCTCTCTCTTTCTCTCTCTCCGGTCGCTCGCTCTAGTCTCTCCTCCATCTCTCTGCGCTCTCTCTCTCTGTCTCCGAGAAACATGGAAAAAATCAGCAATTGGATTGGAATATCAAGCTTACAATTGAGAACCCATCTCCGACCACAACCCACCGACTGGCGACCGATCACCGATACCAGTCAGTGAGCAAACCATGTATCCTACTATTTTACTCAATTATATGTTTGTTTTTGTTGATTCCTCCACCTTCTATTGTACATATCCAGTTAAAGAACCTAAGGAAGCCAAGATTGAAGTGTTTTTTGGAGATTATTGAACCTTGGTATTTATTCATGGGTGAAATAGCAGCAGGAAACAGGGGAGAAAAAAAGAAGTAAGAAGCATTTCTGGTTCTGTATTCTCATTTCACCATATGTAATACGTATTTTTTATATTATAAAAGGTTTTTTTTTATTTTTTTAACAAGTATAGAAAGATGTAATTGCAATTCAACAAACGGTCAATCGAGGAAATTTCAAATCAAGTTTCAACGCATGAATTTTACAATCATTTTCACTAGAGTTAATTTACCATTAAAAAAACGTTTATCATCCTAATGGTCTAAAAAAACTTACATGTCATTAGTCATTTATTTTATATAAATGCGTATATATAATTAATTTTGTATTATTATATATTATTGTACAGTTACAAGCAATGACCCCAACCTATCACAGTACAAAAAAATTGCTGCAAATCCTCTGGAGAACAAGAATGGAGGAAAACCACTGAAGATTAAATAAATGTCTTAGGGTTCCGATTAATGTAAGTACAACCTCTTAGAAATTTTCCATTTGTAAAGTACATCCTTTAGTTTTGAACCCAATTAAAAAATTTGTATAAAAACTTGTTTTGTTTCATACTTT
Source organism: Buddleja alternifolia (assembly GCA_019426215.1). Lineage (NCBI taxonomy): Eukaryota > Viridiplantae > Streptophyta > Magnoliopsida > Lamiales > Scrophulariaceae > Buddleja > Buddleja alternifolia. Next base: position 44,678,403 of record CM033392.1, on the reverse strand, counting down.
TTATTTCATAGAAGATTAGTAAAATTAGTATGTACACGTTGAAGACTTAATTTGTTATGTTTTAAGTATATATTATTTGATAAATTTTATTAGAATTTGCATGTTAGGTTTTTTTTTGTTGAATAATTTGCACATTTCTTTATCGATGTGTGTGGATTTCTGATTCCTGTTTCGGATTGTGAAATCATTTATTTGTGTACATTTTATTTGCAGAATTAATAGTCAAAGTATACAGTATAGTATATATGGCTTCACTTTTTCTGTGAAGTTTTGATAAAGCATTGAAGTTGATTTTTATTTTTAGACGTGAAATCATTTATTTGTGTATTTTTTTCCTACAGAAGTTCCCCGTGATTCCATCCCATCCACCGCACCTAACAACTGCTACACTTTTGTTTTCTTGTTTTTCCTAGTAAGTCTGCTGCTGCAAATTCAATTCAATTCAATTACACAAGTTGAAACATCACAATGAAGTTTACATGATTTGACTTTTCAATCATCAATTAATTATTAAAACAACTTTTTTCAGACAAAAACTTACATGATTTGACTGTTACAGTGATTTTTGTTATCTCTGAAAATAAAACCAAACACATTTTCACCAAAATAACACTCAAATGGTACTTCAAAATAGCTAATCCAAACACATTCTCGCGAAAAATGATTAAAATATTAATTCTTCAAAATAAAACCAAACACAATTTCACCAAAATACACAACTCCCAATAAAATGTTTCACCAAAATCACCTTCCAAAATAAAACCAAACACAGCCATTGTGTTTGAAGGAAAAAAATGCAGCATTTCTCCAACCGTCATCCATAGAACGTTGATAATTGATCCTATAAAATTCCTACAAATCATCATCATCATAAAATGCAGTACAGGCACGAAACCCATGCCATGCTGCAGGATCACCACCCATAGCAGGTTGGATCGGGGGCAAACCCTTGTCACAAGCTCGACTGTAGATAGCGTCCATATTCCTAATCATTTCGCAAGCATCACTCTTCCTATTCATAAAGTTTGATTGCTCATTTTGGAATCCAGTAAATGTCGCACTGACTTCATCGATTGCAGTACGGTTGCTATCGTTGGAGTAATTGGTAATCTCATCTCGGGCACACCGAGGCTTTGAATACCACTTGATGTTGCGGAAGCAAGAGAACCGAATCACTCGTCTTCAAACTTAGGAATAAATCGAGAAAACTCGAAATATGCAAAGCATGAATTTTTATTGATAAAAAATAATTAATTGTAACAATCTTTTTAGCCTATATTTATTAAAACACTTCTCCAAATCCCAAAACGATTGGAACTCTTTTAATCTGACTCTATAACTAGTATGACTCTTCTAACTTATCATTAATCGAACATGACTCTACTAACTCAAATTAAATTGGAGTAACACTCATCTAACCAAAAATAATACTGAAATTCGTCCAAAATAAAGAAAAATAGAAAAGTATCATAAAATTGAAATCAAAGACTTAGTTGTGGCTTGAAATTGCTATCAACAACTATGTTCTTGACACGTTATAAACCTCTAAAAAGGTCTCGCGTGCATACGTAAAGGACCTCATGACTCCTCCCCGATCGAAAGTTCTAAATTTTTTGACATCTTAAAAAATCTTGAAATTTATAGGCCTCTTGCCCTATATCATGTGTACATGGAAAATAAGGGCTAATTGTATTTTTCGTCCGTTATCTTTATCACTTTTAAATTTTGGTCCTGTTTTTTTTTTTTTTTGATTTACAAAGTCATCTGATAACTATCCAACTTTTAGCAATTTTAGTCCAATTTTGACCGGAGACGACCAATTTGACCGGAATTTGCTATGTGTCAGACACGTGATGTTGACATGGACAAAAATTGGGGATTTTCCAATTTTCCCTCCAACATGGACGCCGACTAGAACAAAATTGATGAGGTGGCATGCACACCTCACCAATTTTGTCCTAATCAGCATCTATTTGGCATGCCACCACATCAATTTTGTCCGGTCATTATCACCGGCCAAATTTGTCAGTTTTGGTAAAAATCGGACTAAAATTGCCAAAATTTGGATAGTTAGCAGACGACTTTGCAAATCGAAAAAAAAGGATCAAAATCCAAAAGTGAAAAAGATACAGGACGAAACATGCATTTAGCCCTGGAAAATAAGATCTTTAAGATACTATTCAACTAAATATTTGAATTTGAAACACTAAAAGACGTTTCCAGTTAAAATATACTGTTTCGAATTCTTAATTTAGCGCTTTGTATTAGTATATAGGTCTAACTGGGTTCTCTTGGTATCATAATTGTTGATTATTTTTTCTCATAATAACTTAATATCAACATAAATTTGTGATTAATGTATAATAATTCATGCCGTGTGGAAGAAATATGTAACTCTAACGTTATAATCTGTATTTCTGATATAAATTAATGTCGGATGAACAAATGTCACGATAAATAGCAAATAAATATAAAAATCACTATGTGAAAACGTGTAAACGAAAGAGTTCACACCAGAAACTTGACTATAAATTTGTTTATATTGGCTATTTGAAGCACGTGTACCAAATGTCAAAGGCTTCAAAGTTTGACAAAATATATTGTCCACGTAAGTATATCTATTTGAGTTATACCACGATTATTTTTCTATCAGTTTCTCACTTCTTAGATTTCGATAAAAAATAAATACAATAAATACATTTAATTGAATCTTTGCAATTTATGCTTACCATCATAAATCAAAATCTTACTATATCAAAGGACAATGATAAAACGGTGAAGAATTACCGATGATATATAATATTTCTTTTATTTATCCACACATACTACTATTTATTAGGTAAGAAAGGTGTAGAGTAGCTACTTACTCATACACTATATAGCTTCTTATTCACGACAGCTAACGTTATTAAACTTTCAACATTTTTTGTATTTTCTTTCGTACATAGTTTTAATAAAGTAAAATCTCTTTCCTTCTTGCATGAGTTACATAGTCCGATTTCTATTAAAACGTATACCCTGGTCAATTATTATGATTTATGTCCATTATTAACCTTTGGATTGACAAATTCCTCACATAATGTTAGTTTTTTTCTACTAATCAACTATCTTCTCTAATATTTACTTATGAATGTGGGATAGTTGTAGTAAACTTCAACCAGAAATAATTTCATAATAATCAATTATGGCAAACACAATTCTATACAAAAGGAAAAAGACTTATTCTAAGTTAATTGTAACTTTATCAACATTTTTATAATATCAGAAGAATGTGGATTCATGATCGCCAACTTGCTAATTAAGTAACTTTGTTTTCATAAATTGTGCCAAAAGATTAATCAACCATTGAATTATCAAACATATAATATTGAATCTTAATTACTAGCACAGCAATGTTGGAGCCATTCGTTGTCCCGTTCACTATCAATGAATTATTAATTGGATATAATCAAATATAACTCATCACTTTGTTTGACAAACGTGGGAAACATGTGCTAGTTACAAAATATTTTCTCGATGTTGCAATTGGGTTCACTAAAGTGAACTTCTTCTTGTTCTTGGAAGCTGGCGAATTCATGACAAAATCAAGTATAGACCAATGATCGAATTTCGCTGCCGCTTCTTCACCTTTTCCTTTTCCTTTCTATCCTGCAGGGGGAAATTGTAATTTTGGTACACTAACACGACTTGCACATTTTTTGGGTACACTAATATGGGGTTAGCAATTTGAGTATGGTCAAAAAATTAGCAGTTTCAGTGCATTTCGCCGGAAATTGCTGACGTGGTTGCCGAAAATTAATTTTCATAAGTGAGAATCGTACTCAACTATAGTGTGTGGCCCCTTAAATTCAATAGTAAGCCAACAAGAAGTCCCTTCCCTATGGTTTGATTAATTTTTACTCGAATAATTAATCAAGGTCTTGAATTTATCACCAATGTCAATTCAAGGATTTCAACGATCGTGATTTGATGTCTAATAACCTTGCCACAAAAATCTAGATACTTTTAATTGTGTCATGGACCTATCCCGGTTACGATCTTCTCGTGAGCCAACTCCTTCCATCATTTTTCCCATCTGAGTCTAGAGTTTGGTTTCAGTCGGAACTGTTGGGAAAATAAACTAAAACGCAGCGGAAACGGTGTAATTAAATTTTTTAGATTTTTCCCAACATAGGATCAATCTTGGGGTTTTATCACGCGTATGTATGATGTAGATATCGACACTTTACCAGTTGTAGTGAAGTGGTTGGAGAATCACTGAATTTTGAATTCTTCAAAGCTTTCGCGAACTCATCCAGCTGATTGATTGATAATCCGAGCAATCCAGAAGTGCTACCTCTAAATTGTCTAGCTGGAAAAAATTTGTACAGAAAAAATCCTTCTTCTCTTGGCCAAGTGGTCGACTGCTAGAGAGTGGAGAGAGGGAGGATGTTTCTTTCTTGTGGCTCAAGTGTGTAACGTATGTTATGACCTAAGTATTAACTAATATGATATATTTATATAACTTAAGTTATAACTTTGGGCTCAAATTAGCCCATGTAGGACGCCTAGTAGCCACCCCTACAAGGTCATGAGGTGCACCAAATTGAGCTTGGTCCAATTCTTTAATTAATTAATTAAGTCAATCCAATTAGTTAATCTAATTAAATAATAGATAGGATATTTCATTAGTTTTATTTCTCCAAGAAATAATATATTAATTAAAGCATAAATGAATTCACTATTACAAAAATACACTATTGCAGCGTACCTATGACAACGATTTTGCAAAACCGCTGTGATAGGTCTATTCGGTTCGGACCTATGACAGCGATTTCGCAAAACCGCTGTGATAGGGCTATTCGGTTTGGACGTCATAGTGCCGGGATATGACAACGGTTCGCCATGAACCGCTGTCATAAATTTTTCAGAAAATAAAAATTAAAAAAAAAAGACAACGGTTCGAGGTCGAACCGCTGTCATAGTGCCGAGCTGTGATAGCGGTTCAACTAAACCGGCGTTCAAAAAAATAAAAATTAAAAAAATCCTGTGATAGCGGTTCGTACTCGAACCGCTGTCATAGGCGGTCGGGTTTTTAGCTAGGTAACCCGGCTGCCCCCCTAATTCTCTCACTCTCAAAACTTAAAACCTATTTCAGCAGCCTCTCTCTCACTACTCTCGGTTTCTCTCTCTCTCTCGATTCCCCCCCCCCCCCCCAAAAAACTCGCCACCACCGCCGCCGCCGCCGCCGCCGCCGCCACCACGACGACGACGACGACCGTAATTCTCTTCTCTTTCTATCCCTATATATGTATGTATATTTGTATATGTGTGGGTGTATGTATATTTGTGTATGTGTGGGTGTATTTATATTTGTGTATATGTGGGTGTATGTATATTTGTGTATGTGTGGGTGTATGTATTTTTGTGTATGTGGGGATGGGTGTATGTATATTTGTGTATATGTTGATGGGTGTATGTATATTTGTGTATATGTGGTTGTATGTATATTTGTGTATATATAGTTGTATGTATATTTGTGTATGTATATATGTGGATGGGTGTATGTATATTTGTGTATGTGTGGGTGTATGTATATTTGTGTGTGTGTGGATGGGTGTATGTATATTTGTGTATGTATTGATGGGTGTATGTATATTTGTGTATGTGTGGATGGGTGTATGTATATTTGTGTATGTGTGGATGGGTGTATGTATATTTGTGTAGGTGTGGGTTGTATGTATATTTGTGTATGTGTGGGTGTATGTATATTTGTGTATGTGTGGGTGTATGTATATTTGTGTATGTGTGGATGGGTGTATGTATATTTGTGTAGGTGTGGGTTGTATGTATATTTGTGTATATATGGTTGTATGTATATTTGTCTATGTATATATGTGGATGGGTGTATGTATATTTGTGTATGTATATATGTGGATGGGTCTATGTATATTTGTGTATGTATATATGTGGATGGGTGTATGTATATTTGTGTATGTGTGGGTGTATGTATATTTGTGTATGTGTGGATGGGTGTATGTATATTTGTGTATATGTTGGTGGGTGTATGTATATTTGTGTATGTGTGGATGGGTGTATGTATATTTGTGTATGTGGGGATGGGTGTATGTATATTTGTGTATGTGGGGATGGGTGTATGTATATTTGTGTATATGTTGATGGGTGTATGTATATTTGTGTATATGTGGTTGTATGTATATTTGTGTATATATGGTTGTATGTATATTTGTGTATGTATATATGTGGATGGGTGTATGTATATTTGTGTATGTGTGGGTGTATGTATATTTGTGTATGTGTGGATGGGTGTATGTATATTTGTGTATGTGTGGATGGGTGTATGTATATTTGTGTATGTGTGGATGGGTGTATGTATATTTCTGTATATGTTGATGGGTGTATGTATATTTGTGTATGTGTGGGTGTATGTATATTTGTGTATGTGTGGATGGGTGTATGTATATTTGTGTAGGTGTGGGTGTATGTATATTTGTGTATGTGTGGGTGTATGTATATTTGTGTATGTGTGGATGGGTGTATGTATATTTGTGTATTTATGAAAATATTTCTCGGTTGAAATTTTGTGTTGTCGGAATCACACGAAATTTGCACGGTCATAGTAATATAGAGTGCTGAACAAGACGCATGTGTTGCATTGCGGTCTTGTGATTTTAGCCATCTGAGATCATTTCAGTCCTCAAATTTTCGTTTTATTACGAAAATAGGGTAATTTTGTAATAAAACGCAAATTTGAGGACTTAAATGATCTCAGATGGCTAAAATCACACGACCGCATTGCTTAGCATGTGTCTTGTTGAACACGCCGTTTTACTATGACTGTGCGAATTTCGTATCATTCTGACACCGTAAAATTATAAACGAGAAAATAAAATTAAAAATAAATAAATAAACGACCCTATGACAGCGGTTCAGCCGGAACCGCTGTCATATAGTCCAAATTAAATATATTTTTTTTAAACCCTAATCGCTGTCATAGGTTCACCCTACTACAACAGTTTCTGTGGAACCGCTGTCATAGGGTGACCTATTACAACGGTTTTTAACCGCTGTAATAGGTCCAAACCATATAACAGCGATACCTATTACAGCGGTTAAAATCGCTGTAATAGACCCCCAAAAACCGCTGTAATAGGTCATTTCGGTAGTAGTGATTAACTTATTTTTTCAAATAATTAATTCTATTTAATTAATTTTAAGTATCCAATATTTAAAATATTACAACAAGAAATATACCTTATTTTCTTTCGATTTTTTCTTTTTAAGCGTGACTCTTTAATTCATCTATATTTGGTAATGAGAGGATTCCATTGCATGTGGGTTGCACCTAGCCAGTCATTGTACCCCAAATAAGATGAAATAATTGGATCAATTTACCTTTCCTATTGTAAATACCGTGTGAATACAAACTCTATGATTCCTTATCCCGTTCAAGTGAGAGTCATGGTTCATGTCAAAATCATAAATCGACTCTACGCTATATTTATAATAATGATGAATGTTTTGGCCAAAGACTTGAAGATCTAGCTTACTTATAAATGCATAGGATAATTCCTCGTTCACTTTCGAGGGAACGAATCTCATCTTGGATATTAGTTAAGACTACTACTTGCCCATTAGGTTGCAGTTCGAGGTCGACTCCACCAAAGGGTGAGTTAGGTCTAGCTACTTTAATGACAAACCTAATGTCATAAGTATATCTTCAACTCGATTCCTCAGGTCTAAAGTTCAGACACACCTATTACAATTTAATCAATTCTGTGATTGATTGTCAAAGGGTGAAAACTCATGTGACAAAATCGATGCGAGTCATGTCATAGTGCCACTATTTCCATCAGTGCACCTATGATATTAGTTCTTCACTACTTCCTAGTGATTTACGGGCACTTCTCTCGTCAAAACTCATATCATACAAGTCTTGATAATTTTCAATGCCCAATTGGGAAACTTTGACTTGTAAACCATTTTAGTACACAAGTATTGAACTCCTTTAGTGCCTTAGAAAGTTAGCTCTTGTGCTCATGCACTCATGAATGATTACAATATATAAATGCCAATATAATAGTAAAAAACTAAAATGCCTTTTATTAAAAGAATAAAAACTATTACAATTTACTTATGTCCTTTCCTTCTCTAATCCTCTTATGGCATTTGAGGACATAAACCTAACAATCTCCCATTTGTACTCAATTCTAACCACTATGGTATCTATTACCCACCTTCTCAAGGTGTCGATCCAGCACTGCTTGTGTCAAAGGCTTGGTCAATGGGTCCGCAACGTTGTAGGCTGAATTTACTCTTTGAGCATCTATCTTGCCTCTTCCAACGATTTCTCTTATTATATGATTTCCAAACTTCACCTTCAACAATCGAAAAAGTGTAAGTTTTTCGCGTATTTTTGAATGAAAAGACCTTTCTGCCCTAAAAGAGAGATTCAAATTGAGAAAGTTTCATTTTCCCGGGAATTTTGCTTGCTTTTCAAGGGATTCTTCCCCCCTCATCAGTTGAGTGCTTTCACTCCTTTCCCTCCGGTCTGGGTGAGTTGGATTTGTTGTGAAACCTTGGTTTATTTGCTTGTGCAACAGCCCCATTATTGTCATAATAAAGTGGCAATGACAACTCTACACTAGGGACCACTTGAAGTTCTCCAAGAAACTTTCTAATCCAAACAACCTCTTTAGCAGCCTCAGACGCCGCTATGTATTCTGCCTCAGTGGTTAAATCAGCGGTGGTGCTTTGCTTGGAACTTTTCCAAGTTAGCGCTCCACCATTGAGCGTGAATATAACCCCCGAAGTGGATTTTCGATCATCTACGTCAGATTGGAAATCTGTGTCACTATATCCATCCACTTTCAAATCTCCATGTCCATATGTTAGGACCATATCCTTAGTTCTCTTCAGATACTTAAGGATATTTTTTACAGCAGTCCAGTGTTCTTTTCACTGGTTAGCCTGAAAACGACTTACCAGGCTTACTGCGTAGGCTATGTCGGGCCGTGTGCATAACATGTCATACATTAGACTACCCAATGCAGATGCATAGGGCATCATACTCATTTCTTTTCAATCTTCCTCACTTTGAGGAGACATAGACTTTGAAAGGTGCACCCCATGTCTCATGGGCAAGAAACCTTTCTTAGAGTCATTCATCCTAAATCTCTCTAGGACCTTCTCTAGGTAAAGGGTTTGGGAAAGTCCTATTATTCTATTTGTTCTATCTCTATAGATACGAATTCTTAGAATATAGATAGTTTCTCCTAAGTCTTTCATGGAGAATATGCTTGAAAGCCACGTTTTGACTGATGTGAGCATTCCTACGTCATTGTCTATGAGTAGAATGTCATCCAAATATAAGACAAAAAAGTGATTGCTCCCACTAACCTTCTTGTAAACACATAGTTCATCTTCGTTCTTGACAAAGTCAAATCCTTTGACAGCTTCATCAAAATGAACATTCCAACACATAGAGGTTTGCTTAAGTCCATAAATAGATCTCTTAAGTTTACACAACTTATGAATACCAGACTCAGATGTGGATCCTTTAGGCTGATCCATATAGAAATCCCCTTCGAGGAATCCATTCAAAAATGCCGTCTTCACATCCATCTTCCTTATCTCATAATCCATGCGTGTAGCTATTGCAAGCAGAATTCGAATAGACTTGATCATTGCCACAAGTGAAAAGTTTTCTTGATAGTTAATTCCTTTCTTTTGACTATAACCTTTTGCTACAAGCCTTGCCTTGTATGTGTCAACTTTTCCTTCCGGCCTATCTTCCTCTTGTAGATCCATTTACACCCTATAGGTGCTATACCCTCGGGACGATCTACCAGAGTCTAGACCTGGTTGGAATGCATCAAGTTTATCTTCACTTTCATAGCTTTTTGCTACTTTGCAGAGTCGATGTCCATCATTGCTTGATCATAAGTAGAAGGGTCGTCCCACAGCTATAGTGTGGACACCTAGTTTCTCTTGTAGCAGGTACCCATAGTACCTTTCAGGTTGATGCGGTACTGGACTAGATGTTCACAATGTTGATTATGTTTCAACAGGTTCAGTATGTGTTTCTTGAACAGTTGTCTCCCTAGGTGTTTCATTTTGTTCATCAAGAATAATCTTTCTACCTGCACCACCTTTTTGAATTAACTCATCTTCAAGAAAGTACGCTTGGAGTGCAACAATGATCCTTTGATCATCTTGCATGTAGAAGAGGTGTCCCATGGAATCCTCAGGAAAATTAATGAAACGTCCTTTAAGGGACCTTGCTTCCAATTTCCTCCTTTGTCTTCTTGATATAGGCAGGGCATCCCCAAACCTTAATGTATTCAAGGTTTGGTTTCCTATTTCTCCATATCTCATATGGGGTCTTTGGAACAGATTTAGAAGGACATCTATTCGAAATATGAACATCAGTAAGGAGTGCATGTTAGCACAGGAAAATGGGTAAATCAGTGTAGTTGAGCATAGATCGAACCATGTCCAAAAGCGTTCGATTTCTGCGCTCTGCTACCCCATTTAGTTGTGGAGTCGCTTGTGGTGTGAGTTGCAATATTATCCTATGTTTATTCAGAAACTCATCCAATTCATCACTCATATATTCACCTCCATGATCCGATCGTAGTGTTTTTACATGATGTCCAGTTTGATTTTCCACTAAAGCCTTAAATTCTTTGAACTTTTCAAATGATTCAGACTTGTGTTTCATTAAATACATAAGACCATATCCTGAATGTTCTTCAGTGAAAGTGATGAAATAGTGAAAACATCCCTGAGCCATTTCTCCAAATGGTCCACAAACGTTGGAGTGCACAAGTCCTAACAGTTCAGTGGCCTTTTCAAAAGTTCCGGTGAAGGAAGATCTAGCTATTTTTCCCTTGAGACAAGATTCACAAGTTGGATAGGGATCTGATCCCAATGGGTCAATTAAACCATATTTCTCCATCTTATGTATCTTTTGCTAGCCAGCATGGCCTAGTCTAAGATGCCACTTCAAGCTTAGGTTAGGACCTTGCCTACCACACTTCTTTGAGATAACATTTACAACACATTCATTTTGCATGTTTAAATAATAGAGGTCATTGACTAAAGTAGGAGTGCTAACAATCTCATTGTTAAATAAAATGCTGTAAGTACTGTCATTGAAATTAAAAACATAATTATTCCTAACCAACATAGGAATTGAAAAAAATATTCTTAAGCCCGTTGGGCAAAACTAAAATATCCTCTAAAATCAAAACATGTCCAAATAATAAACATAAAGAAATTGATCCAATGTGAGAATCCGCAATACTCTGCCCACTGCTAACACTGATCAGCACCTCTCCATGTTCCAACTTCGTACTTCATTCCAGATCCTGATTCATTATACAAACATGAGCACTAGCTCCAGAATCAAGTATGTGCAACCTTTTCCTAGTATGTGGGGTGAAATCTGTTTTGACTAATGGCATTTCATGCACTTAGAAAAATCTAAAATATATTTCAATATATAACCCCCATTGCTTAGGGACGATATTATATATTAAATATCATTTTAGTGTTTCCTATGTTCAGTGGAGGACAGGAGACCTAGTACCCTTTACCAACTTAATATTTTTCAAAGTTGTCGAATTTAAATTATTTAATAGGTCTCACTTTGCACATTAATCCATTTTATACAAAGCATACAAACATGGATTAATAAATAATTAAAATCAATCCTAGAAAGACAACACATGATTCACGGACCTTAATCCTAGATTGAGCCAAGCCAATGCCTCAATTACAAATTAAAAAGAAACTACTCTAAAGTTTCCTAAGCTCCTTCTTGTATCTCCTTGGCTTGACTTGAATTTCTTCTGTGGGTCTATTCTATTTCTAACTATTACATTTTAATATAAACAACCTATACAAAATTTCTATGGAAAGAAAATAAACATAGGTTCAAAATGGCCTACACAACCCATTGAAAAGAAATACATAGATAAAACGAGCCTAAGTCCATGAATCATGTCTCCCATCACATACCATGTCAAACATGATATATCACATAACACATGAAAAACATATATGTTATTTTCTAATTAAATTCCAAATTTAATTATTGAATGCATATTTTCGAGGAAAATAAATTTATTTGATTCTATTAGAAAATTCAATTTAATGAACTCCAATTAATTTTATATTAAAATCCAAATTTAATAAAAATTAACATTTAAATTTATTAAAACTAATTTTATAATAGAAAGTATCCAATTTACATTAAAGTCCAACTTTAATAAAATTACAAAACTTATCATATTAAAATAAATAACCTTATTTATTTTTGCATTAAAATTCAATTTTAATCAAAAGCTAAATATATATATATATATTTATTAAAATATATACCCGGGTTACCCAGGGGTCAACCCGGGTCGGTTTGACTGGCCCGTGTGTTCAAAAACACACTGGCGGGCTCGTGGTGGAGCCTAACAGCACAGTAGCCTGGCCGTTAGGCTCGCTGCGTGGGATGGGCCGTTGGGCTCGCTGCGTGGGATGGGCCGTTGGGCTCGCTGCGTGGGATGGGCCATTGGGCTCGTCGAGGAGCCCAGCTATCATGTGGAATGGGTTCGCACATCGTTTGCTAGGCTTGTATACGGCAAAAAGGATTTCTGATTCCCATCTTTTCTTGATTATTTTATCACATTAAAATTACATTAAATCCAATTTTATCAATTTCTAATGAATAAAATAAACAAAATTCCTCAAGAACACAAAAAATGCGAAATCCACATATTTAATCATGGATCGCAAAAAACCGTAAATCATGCATCCAATCACATATTTACATGTAAATTACACACGCTGAACTCTGCAATTTTTCTTTGATACCATTGTTGGGGGAAAAAATCTAAAACGCAGTGGAGACGTGCTTGAGAATGCAAAAGACTTGGATATTGAATTTGGAAAGACTTTTTCAGGTGGCCTTGCAAAAATTGGGAGGAAAAAAAGGTCAATTTTCTCTGAGTTGCCGTATTAGAAGTCCTTACATGTTAGACATTTTCTTGATATTATGCATATTGAGAAAAATGTATTTGATAGTGTCATTGGTACACTTCTAAATGTGCCCGGAAAGATAAAAGATGGCGCAAAGGTAAGGTTAGACTTGGTTGAAATGAAGATAAGAGGTAAATTGACACCAACAAAGAAGGGAAAACGTACTTATTTGCCTCCAGCAGCTCACACTCTATCTAAGAAAGAAAAAATTGCATTATATGAGTTTTTTGATGGAGTGAAAGTTCCAGACGCGTATTCTTCAAATATTAGCAGTCTTGTATCAATGAAGGACTTGAAGCTAAAGTATATGAAGACTCACGATTGTCATGTAATCATGGATCATTTGCTACCAATTTCTATATGGGCCATTTTCCCAAACAAGGTGAGAGAAACTATAACTAGATTGTGTTTTTTCTTCAAAGCAATGTGGAGCAAGGTGTTTGATCCTGAACAATTGTCTGCACTTCAAAAACAAATTGTCATCACTTTGTGTGAGCTTGAGATGTATTTTCCACTTGTGTTTTTTGATATAAGATTCACCTACCTATTCACTTGGTTAGAGAGACACAACTATACGGACCGGCTTTTATGAGATCTATGTATCCGTCTGAGCGTTGGATTTATTGAAAGACTACGTGAAAAATTGTAGTAGACTGAAAGGTTGCATTGTTGAACGGTACATAGTTGATGAAGCCATTACATTTTGCACAGAATATCTAGCAGATTCTAACGTTCCAGAGCTTCAAAAGTCTCTTGTTGTGGGAGGGAGAACAGAAAGAGAAAGCGTAATTGGAAAGCAATTAGTTAGTGTTCCTTAAACACAATGGGAACAGGCACACCTATATATGCAACACAACATTGATGAGGTTGATCCATATATTGAAGAGCACAAGCACTAACTTAGGAGATTAAATCCAAATAAAAATGAGAGTTGGATTTCAAGAGAGCATAACAAGAGTTTCATCGATTGGTTCTAAAAGCATATTGAAGAGAAATAGAAAGAGAATCTATTTTTAGTTTCAGATAAATTTGCACGGTTGTCGATGGGTCCGTGAAGACTAGTATTTTGTTATTCAGGTTATCGTATAAATGGTCGCACATTCTATACAAAAGACTAAGATGAACGAAATACAATGCAGAATAGTGGGGTGAGTCTTGTAACTCAAGCAATGCATATCTCAAGTGCGAAAGATAATAACCCTATCTATGTTGATTTATCATATTATGGGGTGATTGAACGTATATGGGAGTTGGATTATTGTTGGTTTTGGGTGCCTGTATTTGGGTGTAGGTGGGTTGACAATAAAGATGGTATCCAAAATAATGAAATAAGCTTCACTCGAGTAGACCTTGAAAGCGTGGCATACAAAGATGAACCTTTCATTTTAGCATCACAAGCTAAGCAAGTGTTTTTAGTTACCGATCCTATTGATAAGAGGTGGTCTATTGTTTTATCGGCAAAAAAATACTTGTATTGAGGATGATGATGAAGAAAGTGAAGATGATGGAGGAAATCCTATCTTAGGTTATTCACAATCAATTGATAGTGATGATGACTTGGATATCAGTGATGATGAATTGGTATGCGACAAGATCACCAAGAGGGGATTGGATTAATCCATTAGTTCATCGGCATACTAAAAAAATGGTCGTACAGATGGGAAGCAAAAGACTACTAAGCCAATGATAAAAAGAAAACGATGAAAGGTATTTGAACATATTTGATAATTATATGATAGACTTATTTTCTGATCTTCAAATTTTGAAATAAAGTAAAACATATAGCATATTCATGGCATCTTCGTATTTCATAAGTGAGTTTACTTTAACAAGAAATAATTTATGCATTTTTGTAATCTTTATTAAAAATGGTCGTACTTATGGGAAGCAAAAGACTACTAAGCCAACGATAGAAAAAAAGCGATGAAAGGTATTTGAACTTATTTGATAATAATTATATGATAGACTTATTTTCTGATCTTCAAATTCTAAAATAAAGTAAAAAATATAGCATATTCATGGAATCTTCTTATTTCTTAAGTGAGTTTACTTTAACAAGAAATAATCTATGCATTTTTCTAATCTTTATTACTTCTAATTTAAAATTATGTTGTTGGTATATGAATCTAACTTCTGTATTTTTGTCTTTTGTAGGTCGATGGCTTTAGAGTGTGCTGGAAGTTTTCCCGAGGAGAATGGGCATGGAGCAGACAAACGTGTTGAAGTTGAGATAAGGAGAGGTGTCACGGCGATGAGAAAAGTCATCAATGCAAGAAATAAAGGCATAAAGCTACCTGTCGGCTGGAATTAGAAAGGCCAAGCAGTCGACCTAAACAAAGCAACACTTGTTGGTTACATAGGAGTCCTGGCTCGGCAGAAGGTGCCGATTACCATCAGTATTTGGCGACAAGTCTCGACACCAACAAAAAATGCAATTTGGAATGAAGTAGTGGTAACTTGGTTCTTATCTTGTTTCTAATTGTTAATGTATTTTTTGTTAATTTAAATTTCTATGAATTATAATTTCATACATACTTTGTTGTTTGTTTTTTATAGTTGTCCTTTGAAATTGAGGAAAAGTGAAAAAATACGTATTAGCAGAAGCCGGGAAGATAGCACGAAACTTCAGGAGCTACTTGAGTAGAGTGTGGATACGGGATGTTGATAGGAACATTAATTACAACCCACCTTCACAATATGAGATACCTCAAGCTGATTGGATGGCATTTTTAGATGTTCGCCTGAATGAAGAGTTCCAGGTAGTCATTTTAATTTATGGTTTCATTTGTAGGTTATTGCGTTTATATGTAACTAATACATTGACTAGTGCTTTGATTATGTAATAAACAACAACTAAGTAGGGAAAATTAGGAAAGAGCAAAGGATCTAGAATATCCTTATAGGAAATCAAATCGTGGACATGCTCTTGTGGAGCAAATTGAGGTTCGTAGTTCATTTAACAGTGAATCCTTACAATTTTTTTAATAAAAATTTCTTGTTAATATATATATATATATATATTTTAATCAAAATATAGATGAAGAAAAGAAAGAAAACTGGGTCAGATTGCATAGAGATGACATGAGCACTCGTGTGGAGGATTGCGCGTTCCGATAAAAAGAATGAGATTGATAATTTCAATGTTAGAAGAGTAGTGAATGAAATGGTGAGTTATTTGCAATTTTAGCTCTATAATGTGTCATATGTTTTTTTTGAAATACTTTTGAAAGGGCAAAGTTCACTAAGTTTTTTTTTATTTTTTTAAATGTATTATTACAGGAGTGCAAATCACAATATAGTACTAGCCATAGTGGAAACGAAAGGAGCCGGGATAATCTATAGGCTAAATTTCTTAAAAAGAAGGAGCATCCGGGTCACGTTAGGGGGTGTTGTCTTTGGGATGTCACAAAGAGAGTACTTTATGGATCCAAAGCCTTCTAAACAGATGGAGATTGAAAGCTTAAGAAGCACGGTGAAGGGTGGTGGTCCCAAGTGGCATACGAAAGGGTATAGAAGGGGGGGGGGGGGGGGGGGGGGTTGAATAGACCCTGAAGTTTTTTTCCACTTCAAAAATTTGTATCACTTTTAAAGATAAGAACGCTTAGAATGCTGAGCGCTTGGGTCAGACGCTTCAGTTAAAGATAACTTAGACTTAGTGATTTTAGCAATTTACCAAAGTAGGGTAACGCTTAGATTGCTTAATCAAGGTTAGCACAGCAAAAATGATTTTAAAGCTTTAGCGCTCGTTTTGGGTTAAATAGTTGCTTAGAAGATTTAGCTGGACTTTTTCAGAATAGATAAAATAATATAAAACAAGACAATAATTAAAGTAAATGACACAAGATATATAAGGTTCACTGGGTGATGTAATCCCAGCTACGTCATTCTTCTCCTGTTTCACTTGGAGGAAATTTACTAAGATGATGATCAAAGAATCACACAAAATTTTCTACAAGATAGTAAATAGGTGAAAATGATCTCGGGCTCCTTGATCACACAGATTTCAGAACCAATGAAGATCTTTTTCTACAAGCTTTTCTCACTCAGAAATACTACCTGTAAGGGGTTTTCAACAACTTTCTCACTCAGATGAAAGGTTGAGGGTTTTATCACAAGGGTTTCTTTATTTTTGGAAAGATAAAAAAACTTGGAATATCTCAATAAGAGTTTAGGTTTCCTCTTTTGAAGGTATATGAGATATTTGTGACTGTAAGGAATGTATGTAAAAAGCTTGAAAGATTTTGGCTATGGAGTTTCTAAGCTTTTTTCTTCAGCAAGTTTTTCTTGTGCATATACGTATATCTCTATCTCTGTGTCACTTTAGGATTTGCTGGAATGAGGCATTTATAGGCAATTCTTGGGATTATGTCCGTTGGACACATGTGAGAGCGTGCCTTTCACGCGGCGCGTGATCATACCTTTTCTCTAACATTCCTGAAATTGTGCTGGTTCCGATTGGACCGGAGCAGCTATAAACTCTGAATTTCTGACAGTCTACGTCAAAAGGCGGCTTGTCCACAAGTCAAATAGCTTATCATATTTAATGCTCTTATCAGACATTTAATGAGTTTGAATTTATTTCACGTTGGAAATAAATGTCCGTTGAATGATTGCATTTAAGTCCTTCATGACTTGAGACTTTATTTCAGGTGAATCTGATAGTGATTGCTAGAGTGCTTTGAGCGCTTGATCAGTGAATCCTGAAATAGTCCTTTAGCGTTTGACAGATGCTCAGGATAAATCTTCATCTTCTTTAGACTTCAGATGCTGATCTTCAACTTCTTCTTTAATAGACTCACCTAAAATTCTATTAGCAATTCAGTATCTAATACTTAGTCTAAAATCTACAAAGATAAAAATTACAAGCCTAACAAAATTACATACTTTCAAACGCTTAAACAATTGATCTATGAAACATAAACTTACATTATATTTTGGGGTTTAACATAAAATCATATTTTGTCATCATCAAAACATCTAACATGAAATTTCCTAACAATTTCCCCCTTTTTGATGATGTCAAGACCTTTAAATAACTCTTTTATAATTTAAGAGTTCAAAGAAAAGCCCAAATAAGTATAAGTTAGCGTTTGGAAATTTAGTAAACTTTGCTAATGGTAGATTAGCCTCAGAGAGTTGTTTCAGCGATGAATAGTTCATTTATGTAGAGAGATAAGCATACATGTGTTACACTAAATAATTTAAAAAAAATAAGAAACAAATCTAATAAAAAAATATTCATCTTTTCGGTCGCATTATGCTTTCTTCTTTTTGGTAGATCTCATTTTCTAAGTCCACGAGGAGTCGATCAATGTGGATCATGGTGGTATGTTGGAATTCATCATAGTCATGCCTTCGCTGTCTAGTGCTTTCATTCAGTTCCTTCAGCCTGTCCACCCATTCCCTTGGAGGAAGACCAAGTTCATGAATTAAGTCGTAATAGATGTCTTGTCTTCTATCGTTGGATGGTTGCCAGTTGATAGGTCGTCTAAGTGGTCCGACAAAAGGATGAAATCTCATACTTTCCAAAAATTTGACGTCCAAGTCTGGGAGCAAGTACCTTCCTAGATAATATCTTTGCTTTCTCTTTTTAGTTAGCTTTTTCTTTATGCTCACTATTTCATCAAACATTGATCACCAGTGTTAATTATCTGTTTTAGATATAGCCTTAGACTTTTCTTTATCTTCCCCCTTCTTGACATCAGCAAAAGAGTTCTTTAAGTCAGTGATATCCCTTCGAAGAAGCTTGACTTCATCTATCAAGAGAGCAATCTGTTCAGCGATACTCTGAGAGATGAGGTTGGAGGAATTGTGACGCTCAGTATCAGCTGAAGCATTCTGCGCAAGCGTCCGGTTGAAATCATCGGAAAGCTCTTTGATGAGAGGAGCGATAGAGTTCATCATGGAGATTGTAAGCTTATTTGCATTTCGCATATCAGTTTTGAGAACTGTTTCTACTTGATTAAGTGTGGAAGTATTTCGCTCTTCCAATCGAGAACATGAACCCTTTATATCGCTGAGAGAATGTCGAACTGCTTTTCTGAAGTCTTTAGCTTCTGGATCACTATCAGAGTCTGAATCTGATGAATCGGAAAAGGAACGCTTAGGTCCGTGAGAACTTGAGACTGCTGGAGATTTGCCTTTAGATTTGTCTCTGATAATAGGCTCTTCAGGCTGTGCGGCTAAGTCAGCATGAACTTCTTTTATCGCTGATTCTAGCGTCTGAGTTGCGTGGTCAATTTGAACAACTTGTTCCTCAAGGGGAACCTCGACTGTTGAAGCCTGGAGGATAATGTCTTGCATATCAGCGTCTGTGGGTTGAGCAACTTCCATAGCAGGAGTTTGTTCTTCTTCTATTGCAATAACTTCAATTTAAGGCGCTGGACTCTCAACAGGTATGACCCAGAGTGGGCTAATCGCTTCCATTACATGCCTTGGACTAATTAGGTTAGTCTGCGGGATAAAGTAAATAACGTCTTCGCGCTCTTCATTGCTTAGTGCAAGTTGCACCTCTTCCGACAGATCAATTCCTGTAGTATAAGAGATGTAGTTGTCCAAAATAAATGGCATCAGCGCTTGAGCTGCTTCTCGGTCCACTGGCCTGATCAGCGATATCATCTTGGCCACTTGAACATTTTGTTCACAAAAGAGCACAAGGTGAAAATTGTATCCTCAGAAGTTGCTTAGCCCTGAATAGTGGTTGAAAGTTATATCCAACGCTTATGCATTTTCTGTCACTGCTCTTTTATCTCGGTAGAATTCCGCAAACTCAGCGTGTTCATTTGCAACGTCGATAAAAATTTCACTTTGTCCTGGAAGAAGCGGTTGTTTACTAGTGGATTCTTCTTCGTTCAAATCTGGAAAGATGCGCTCAACAAACGCTTGACGGGGGCGAAACACATAGCGTCCGCCTTAACTGAATAAGGCTAGCTATTGACAGATGTAGCTCTCGATAAGTTGCCTGTAAACTGGCAGATCGCTAACATTTTCGGCAATAAGCTGATGCTGTTGAAGTAAAAAGGTAGCAAACCCTCGACGTCTGTATTCTATTCCAAATTCAAAAAGGAATGGATACCTCACGAGTTCTTCAAGGGTATATAAGTGTAAAACAAACTCTTCAGCCCATCTGGCTGTATCCATTATCCATCGCTTACCAAGCTTGTCAGCTTTCTTCTGATCTTTTTTGGTAGCAAGGAGTTTCTCAAAGCGTTCAGTTTCTTCACCATAATCCTCAGCCCATAATCTTGCAAGGTATTCTCGGGCTTCAACTTCTATACATGAATTGATAGGATTGGGACGCTCAGCAACTATGGGTCCTTTCCCTTTCCATAATCTGAGAGGTTTAGTGGATAGAGCGTTTTGAAGAGAAGGAACGACTTTGGGAAAAGCGGAGTATCCAATCCTGTTAAGAATTTCTTCGTCTAGATTCTTTAACCAATCACCCATATGTGGATTCTTTATGACGACTTTATTATGGCGCAAAGGATAAAAGGACTCTTCAGAATGACCAGAGAAGTTAAAACGCTTCTCGTCAAATTCAGTTATGTTGAACGCTGGTCGAAGAATATACTCAAGTCGAGATTGGAGTCGCTCAAGATTGTAAAGACCTAGATCGGAGAATTGCTCGAAGAATTTAAACTTGTCAGAATTTGAGACATCAGTACTATGGAGAGCATTTTGAAAATTGATCTCTATTTCGACTAACTGCCTGGTGTCAAGCTCTCTAGTGGCATAGTAGAACTCAACGTCTGCATTGTAGCCACGAGGAAAGAAGTCTATGACACGGGGAGGAGATCCAGTTGGAGTGGGAAAGAAGGCAATAGATTCTGTTGGGATAGGGGCCACTTCTGTCGACTGCTCAGCATGCTCAGTCGCTTCACTGACTGGAGATGTGTCAGCGTTAGGAAGGACATGGGCTACTTCCTTAGTGATATCCACAACTGTTTCAATATCCACATCCAATTCAACAGGAATCACGGAAGGTGAAGGTGCATCAGCGTCTGGTGCATCTTGAGCTGATACATGTAAGCGTTTGAGAAAAGCAAGCAAAATTTCTACTAAGTAGAAATTACAAATAAGATAATACAACGCTTACCCTGAGGACTAACATCGACTTTGTCAGTCGCTTGATCTGTTTCAACAATTGGTACAGTTTCCTCAGGCTCCGGAACAACTTCTTCTCGATCTAAATCTAGAAAAGAAGTTGTTGGTTCCAAGTGCCATACGAAAGGGTCTAGAAGGGGGGGGGGGGTTGAATAGACCCTGAAGTCTTTTTCGACTTCAAAAAGATTCGTATTAAAATGTTTTGGACGCTTGAAATGTAGACGCTCGGCTAAGCGTTTACTTGAAATATGGACGCTTTGGCTGAGCGTCTAAGGAAGACTGTTTTTAGAAAGTTAACTTAGACTTTAAGATTTGAATACTTTAACCAAATAGGTTTAAGCGTTCAGTTCTTTGATCAGTGTTAGCACAATGGAATTGATTTTATAGTCTTCTCTTTGAAAGCTTTAGCGTCACATAAAATATCTTAGTTGCGTAGCGTTTGATTGTGTTTTACTTAATCAATTTATGTAATGATATGATGATAAGAAAATTGACTGTTGGGTGTAACATAATTTTTGTAAGGTTCGTTGGGTGTTGTAATCCCAACTACGTCCTTCTTCTCCTTGAACATTCGGAGGCAATCCACCAAGATGGTTCTCAAAGAATCACACAGAAACTTCTACAAATTAGGGAGAGATGGATATCGATGACTTGAGCTCCTTGGTCACACAGATTTCTGCTACAAGACACTTCATCCTCGGAAGATGATCTCGAGCTCCTTGGTCACACAGATTTCAGTTCCAATAAAGACCTTCTTCAACACGCTTCTTTTACACAAAAATACTGCTTGTGAATCAACAAACTTTCTCACTCAGATGAAAGGCGTTGAGAGTTTTTTTTTTCATGGGTTTGTTTGATGTTGGGAACTTCAAACAACTTTGGATATCTCAATAGGAATTTAGGGTTCTTCTTTGAAGATGTTTGAAATATCTGTGACTGTCTTTGGAATGTATTTGAGAAGCTTGACGGATTTTGGCTATGGGGTTTCTAAGCTTTTCTCTCAAATAATCTCAGCAAAGTTTCGACCTTTTCTAGTGTATATACGTGTATAATCTTGGTCTCTTCACCTTATAAGGTTTTTACTGAAGGGTACTACTTATAGAGATTCTTGGGATTTGTCCGTTAGACACAATCAGGAGCGTGACTTTCACGCAGCGAGTCAAATAGTCCCTTTCTGACATTTTTGAAATTCTGCTGGTTCCGGTTGGACACGAGCAGGTTTGAACTCTGAAAAGTTGACAGTCTACTCAAAAAAGGTGGCTTGTCCACAAGTCATGTTGTCTTTTTTACATTTAATGCACTTGTCAAGCATTTAATGCATTTTGAATTCATTTCCCGTTGGTGATTGCATTTAAGTCCTTGATAAATTGGATTTTATCCTTCTGGTGAATCTGAAAGCTGGACGCTTGAGTCAGACGCTTGAGTCGAACGCTTGAGTCAGACGCTTAAGTCAGACGCTTGAGTCAGACGTTTGAAATCAGCTGAGCGCTTGAAATCGCTGAGCGCTAGATTCACAAATCTTGAAACAGTTCTTTAGCGTTTAACACATGCTTGGAACAAATCTTCATCTTCTCTTGACTTCAGACGCTTGAATCTTCAACTTCATCTTTGATTGACTCACCCAGAATTCTACCAGCGACTCGGTAACTAATCCTAAGTCTAAAAAAGATAAAAATTACAAGCTTAGCAAAATAATAAATTTTCAAACACTTATATATATATTCTATGAAAGTACAAACTTACATTCTTTTATGGTCTAACATAAAATCTTATCTTATCATCATCAAAACATCTAACATGAAATTCCTAACAGAAGTGATAAGATCAGCACGGATTGGAACATGCAAATCCTCAAGAGTGTTGAGAACAGTTTGAATATTTGCTTCACACTCGGTTAAAGGAATTTTATCCTACCGTTAAAGACTTAGAAGGATAAACTACTTTTTCTTTGCACAAATACTTACCCCGAACACGAGAAAGCCTTTCAGATTGAGCATAGGCTTTAGGATCTGAGCTGATTTCTGGAGCAGCGTCAGACGGAGGTGGAACACTCGCTTGTTCTTCAAGCGCTGGCTCTGTTGGAGCGCTTGTCGATACATCTGGAGTGGAGAGAGGAGTACACCTTTAGGCAAATGGTACTTCTTCTACCTCTTCTTCCTCTTCCTGAGGGATGATAAAGGCTGGAGGTGGGGATGGAGATTTAGGAGAAGGAGAGGGAGACTTATGTTTCTTCTTTGGCTCCTGCTTCTGCTTCTTTGCTGGTTTAGATGGCTCAGCAACTTTCAAGGTGATTTTTTATTTTGGTCGCTTAACCACCACCTCTTCTTCCGATGATGATGAAGACAAAGACGCTTGCTCTTTATCATCGCTTCGAACAGCTCCTTCGGCAAGAAGTCACTCACGCTCCTCTTTGGGAACCGCTACACCACCACGTTTCCTTGGTTTGAGCAGCTCGCCAATCATTTTCTTTCCATAAAACTTTGGCGCTGGGATCTTCTTTCCAGCGGTGTTAATGAAACCACTAACACTAAGAATTCGACTTAAAATAATCCCATAAGGCTTGGGATTTACTGTTTTGGCCATCGCTGCCTTGAAGCGATTAAAAACGTAAAGCGACCAATTTATCTTCAGTTTGATCAGAATAGCCACCATCATATTGTACTGGTGGTTGGAAATTTTATCGAAGCTTCCATTTCTGCATTCGATCATCTTGGCGCATATATCTGCAAGAATGACATATTCGCCCTTCATGTCATTTTTCTTGAAATTGAGTTCGTATGCAGCTTCAACTTCATCCTTCCTGATCAACGCCCATACTTTGATAGCATCACCGAGAGTGACATCTCAACTTCGACTCCATCGTTTGGCAAATTTAGCAGAGACAAAATAAGAGAGGAAGTGAGAACAAAGGTCTCACGGGCAAAAGGAAAGACATAGGAAATGAAGTTTCCATCGTCGGAGATTTTTGTATTCTTGAGGAAGAATAGGGTTTCTTCCTCAAAGAAGTTGAAAACAGCAGTTATCATGTTGCGCAAACCAGACTCCTGGACTAGTGGAAGAATAGTTCGTAGAGGGAAGTTCTGGTTATCGAAGAGATAGTCCCAATTAACAAGAAAACCGGCATTAATAGTGACTGGTTTTTCTGATTTGGAAGATTTTCCGATAGTAGACTTGGATGATTTGGGTGCCATTGATGAAAGATTAAAGTTTTGGTTGAGGAGTGAGAAGATATGTTGTTTGCCTTTAGAGAGAGAACTTTTACAGTAGAGAGATTTGGGAGTGATAAAGTTTTACTGTAAAGGTTGTGAAGGGTTTAAATAGGAGGCAAAAATAACTCTTCAACTAGTAGATTAATGACACGTGTACAAAAGTTAATTTTGAGTTTGACACAAATTAAATCTAAGCCGTTTACTCATAAATACGGATGTCAAAAAGTGCGGTAAAATGGGTAACTACAGTGGAATCTAATGGTTTGAAATTTGCAATTACTTTTTCAAAATGTTTGAAATATTTTGAAATTTTCAGCTTGAAATACACGCGCCTGATAGTACACTGACATGTACATAGTTACTGGCCCGCCTAGTTTTTAGATAGGAATCATTAACCGTTAGTTTCATGTGATAAGCACGTGTGGGCAGTTATCAAATCTAATCTTTTGGACTTTTCCTCGCGCTACTTTCAGCGACAAAAACTATGCATGAATTTCAGAAAAGGATACATAGCGTTAAGGTGGGAATCTTTTTAACGCTGAAGTCTTTTTAAGAACACAATTTAATTTCTTAAAGTTAAAGATAAAATCAATTGCTTGGATTTATAAAAGACATTTTCATTTATTAGAGATTGATTTTGTCATGCATAAATTTTCAAAGTAATTTTTGGATCACAGTCGCTTAGGAATTGAGACAAGTACAATTTTAAGATTCCCCCTAAAATTGATAACTTATATCAATTAAAAAATAATTTAGATGTAGACATAAAGTGGATTCCCCCTAAATTGTATGCCTATAAAGTATGACACTTTATGGTGTAAGCGTTTAAATCGATCATACCTAGTTCACTTCTCAAAGTGAGAAAGCGTTGTTCGTTGAACGCTTTGGTGAAGATATCTGCCAATTGATTGTCAGTACCAATGAAGTGCATGGAGATATCTTTCTTTTGAACATGGTCACGCAAGAAATGGTATCAAATGTCAATGTGTTTAGTTCTAGAATGAATGACAAGATTTTAGGTCATAGCTAATGCGCTTTGGTTATGACAATGGATTGGGGTAGGACCTAGAATTGTTCCATAATCTCTAAGTTGTTGCCTAATCCAAAGGATCTGTGCACAACAGCTCCCAGTGGCTACGTACTCTGCTTCAACGGTAGAAGTCGCTATGGATTGTTGTTTCTTACTATGCCACGAAATTAGCGTATCACCTAGAAATTGACACGTACCACTAGTACTCTTTCTATCTATTTTGCATCCTGCAAAATCTGCGTCTAAATAACCAATTAGTTCAAATGGAGAGTCCCTTAGATACCATAAGCCCACATTTTGTGTGCCTTTTAGGTATTTAAGGATTCTCTTGGCAGCATTTAAGTGTGATTCTCTAGGATCAGCTTGAAAGGGTGCACACATGCATACCGAAAACATAATATCGGGTCTACTAGCAGTAAGATAAAGAAGTTATCCAATTATACCTCTATAGTTAGTGATATCAATATTCTTTCCACTTTCATCTTTATCTAACTTAAGCATTTGGCTCATTGGAATTTTTGAAGATGATGCATTTTCCATACCAAATTTCTTAATCATGTCTCTTGTATATTTAGCTTGGTTTATGAATATTCCAGTAGGGAGTTGTTTAACTTGTAATCCTAAGGAGAAAGTTAATTCACCCATCATTCTCATTTCAAATTGATCTTGCATCATTTTCGAAAATTTCTCACACAATCACTTATTTGGAGAACCAAATATAATATCATCAACATAAATTTGGACTAAGAGAATATCTTCGTTATGGGTAATTTTAAATAACGTTGTATCAACGCTGCCTTTTAAAAAGCCTTTACCTATAAGGAAGATAGAGAGAGTGTCATACCATGCTCTTGGTGATTGTTTAAGGCCATACAGTGCCTTATCCAATTTGTAGACCAAACTTTTGCCATGGTTGTTGATGAATCCTGGAGGTTGCTCCACATAGACTTCTTCTTGGAGTTTACCATTCAGAAATGCACTCTTCACGTCCATTTGGTACACTGTGAACTTGTTGAATGCGACAAATGCTAGGAACATCCTAATCGCTTCAAGACGGGCTACTGGGGCATACGTCTCATCATAATCAATACCCTCTTCTTAGCAATAACGCTGAGCGACCAATCTAGCTTTGTTTCTTATAACAATGCCATCTTCATCCATCTTGTTCCTAAAAACCCATCTAGTTCCAATAACTCCTTGGTGAGTTGGTCTTGGTACTAGCGTCTAAACCTTGCTTCTCTCAAATTGGTTAAGGTCTTCTTGCATTGCTTCTACCCAATTTGAATCACTGAGCGCTTCATCCACTTTCTTTGGTTCCATTTGAGATAAGAAGCTTGCGAACATGGCCTCATTAATTGTAGCGGACCTAGTTCTAACAGGTGCTCCAATATCTCCAATTACTAGCTCTAGTGGATGGTCTCTAAGCCATTTATGGTCTGGTTGGAACGGGTTGAGAGACTCTTGATTATCAATCGCTTGACTCTCATTGGTCTCTGGCGCAGTCGCTGCATCATTCACAGTTCCAATTTTCTCTTCATGATCATCAGCGATTCTGATACTATCATCATTTGTAACCTCACGAGTAGCTTTAGAAATAGGCACAAAATCTCATCATCCTCATCATCATTACTATCATCACAAAGATTGATTTGTGACGCTTGATGGGCAAGATCTTCAATTCCTACATCATCAGGATTAACCTTACTCGGTTCTTGGTTAGCATCATCAAACACAACATGAATGGATTCTTCAACCTTCGATTTGATCTTATTTAGGATGCGGAAACTCTTTCCGTTCTTGGCATAGCCTAGAAAGATTCCCTCATCTACTTTAGGATCAAACGTCTTTAGGCTTTGAGATCCATTGTTATGAATGAAACATTTTGAACCAAATACATGAAAATATGAAACGTTAGGCTTACGTCCCTTCCATAACTCATATGGAGTCTTCTCATGTTGCTTGTTGATCATACACTAGTTCTGAGTGTAGCAAGCGGTATTGATAGCTTCGGCGCAAAACCTTTGAGGAAGCTTAGACTCTGCAAGCATCGTCCTAGCGGCTTCTTTAAGAGTTCTGTTCCATCGCTCAGCAACTCCATTCTGTTGAGGTGTTCTGGGGGCAGAATACTCATGAAGTATTCCAAAGTCTATACAAACCTTCTCAACAAATTGGTTAGTTAGTTCAGTTCCTTTATCGCTTCTAATTCTCGTCACCTTTAAATCTTTATAAGTTTGCAATTGACGAATTAGAGATGTGAGCTTGACACTATTTTCATCTATGGTCGTTAGGAATTCTACCCATGTATAGCGAGAGAAATGATCAACTATTACTAGCGAGTACTTTTTACCACTAACACGCATGATTTGAATAGGACCAAACAAATCAAGATGCAATAGTTCAAGAACTCTAAAAGTAGTTAGGCATGGTTTCTTCTTAAACGATAATTTAACTTGTTTACCCATTTGACATACATCACATAAGCGATTTTTCTGAAAGGAACCCTTAGGTAATCCCTCTACTAAATTTAGCGATATTAACTGAGAGATTGCCTTAAAGTTGAGGTGATTCATTTTTCTATGCCATAACCAACCCAATTCATTTTGACTTTTAGCAACAAAGCATGTGGGGCTGTTATCAATTGTAGAATCCCAATCTACTAAATACACATTGTTTGTTCTTTTTCCTCTTAACTTAGTAAACTTAGTCTTAGCGTCGTTAACATAGCAGAAGTGGCTTGAAAATTTTACTTCAAAGCCTTTATCACAAAATTGACTAATGTTTAACAAGTTATGCTTAAGACCCTCAATATAATATACATCACTAATCATGATGTTCCCCCTATGTATGATACCTATACCTTTGGAGTAATCACCGAATATAACTTGAGGACCGTGGGTTGTACGATAGTTGACCGGGAGATCTTCTGATCCTGTCATATGCCTTGATGACCCACTATCACAGTACCAAACAGAAGTATCGGTGTTGGCTCTAGGTACCTCTAGTAGCGAGTCGTCAGTCGCTTCATCATCTCTTGCCACGAGACAAATCAACGCTGAGTCGTTTGTTGGCACATCATCACTACTTTCATCTGATGATTCCAAATCCTCTTCAGGTGCACAGAATGGTTCAGATTCTACTAGCAAACCTTGTTGACAAAGGTTGCTCCTGAATTGGTTTCTATCCGCATAGTCTTGCCTTGTAGGCTTAGACACATTTGGATAAGGGCAATTTACCTAGTAGTGCCCTGGTTTCTTGCAATTATTACACAAATTAGTTTTCATTTTCTGTTCAGTGGTTACTCGCTTGGAAATAACTGGCGCTGAGAGATTCTGATTAGGAGACTGTGGTGCTTGATATGGAACTGGCGCGCTACTGGTTGAGGTGCTGAGTACACTGGCGCTTGATACTGAGGCGTTGGTGCTGGGTGAGGTGTTTGAAATAAAGGTTAGTGTTTTCTAGTTTCAAGAGATTATCGTATAAAAGTTAGTGTTCTAATACAATTTTGATTACTTTTGTAGTGCCCCTGACAAAAAAACGACGTAGATTGTGGATTCTTCGTTATGAGAATGAAGGAGATTATTAGCCACGGAGAATCTACAATCCTAATAGTGGTATGCATAATCCTAATACTCAGTTTGTTTTCCTTTTGAAGTTATTAAACCTTTGGTAGCAAACTGAAACGTCTTTTGGGTTGGCGATCTCTATCTTGCAGTACTTTCATGATTGTCGATGCCCCTTATACACTCAAGTGCAAATTGATGAAGTACGTAGTGAAGTAGCACAATACATTTTCGAATGCGCTTAGAAATTGGGTAATGTATTTTTTGTAAATTGTGACTTGTTGTAAATTGTGATTTGATTTTTTGTATTTAAATTGTGATTAATTTAATTAGTTGATTTTAAACACGTGATCATTTGTTCAGGATTATAAAATTTTGTTGTTAAAGGAAAGAATTTGTCATATTGAAGTTTTGGGTTTTTGTTGGTTTAGTTGAATCTATTGTACTGTGCTGGTTTGTTGTGTTGGTTTATTGAATTTTGATCTTGTACAGGAAGGTTACAAACGAGTAGCTAAAAAAAATCAAAATACAGCGGTTATAATTACCCTATTACAACGGTTATAACTATAACCGCTGTAATAAGCCTGAAACCAATTACAATGGTGCCTATTACAACGGTGAAAACCGCTGTAGTAGGTACAAAAAAAGAACAACGGTGTAATAGGCACTCCAGTGAAGGCACCTATCCATTTCTTTTGGCCCTTTGCTCTTCATCACTTTTAGAGCTTTACCCTTTCCTTTGTCTATCTTAGCATGTGGATGGACCCGGAGTGCCAGCGAGGTTCCTAGTCTTCTTCTTCTTCTTCACCTTCTACTTCCTGTTTTTAGGCTTACAAGTGATGACTAAGGCTGTCTGTTTTCCCTTTGGCTTTATCTGAGGTTGTGCAATTGTAAGCTTGTTTATCAACCCAGCCAGATTGCACTCTATCTCATTGCAGTTGAAGTTCATTACAAATTGGGAAAAGGAATCTGGAAGTAACTGCACGAAAAACATATATGTTAATTTCTAATTAAATTCCAAATTTAATTATTGAATTCATATTCTAGAGGAAAATAAATTTATTTGATTCTATTAGAAAACACAATTGAATAAACTCCAGTTAATTTTATATTAAAATCCAATTTTAATAAAAATTAACATTTAAGTTTATTAAAACTAATTTTATAATAGAAAATATCCAATTTACATTAAAGTCCAATTTTAATAAAATTAGATAACTTGGGATATTAAAATAAATAATATTATTTATTTTTGCATTAAAATCCAATTTTAATCAAAAAGTAAATATATATATTTATTAAAATATATACCATGGTTATCTACGGGTCAACCCGGGTCGGTTTGACCGGCCGCGTGTTAAAAAACACACGCGTGGGCTTGTCGTGGAGCCCAGCAGCACAGTGGCCTGGTTGCTTGGCCGTTGGGCTCACTGCGTGGGCTATCGATGTGCGGCCCCCTTGCACACGACAGCTCAGCTGTCGTGTGGAATGGGTTCGCACTACGAGCCCATTGTTGGGCCTGTATATGGCAGACCCAGTCTGCTCGTGTGTTGGCCTAGCAGCCGGCGGCTTTCGTGCCGGCTATGGGGATGTCTGATCCCCATCTTTTCACGATTATTTTATCATATTAAAATTACATAAAATCCAATTTTATCAATTTCTAACGAATAAAATAAATAAATTTCCTCAAGAACACAAAAAATGTGAAATCCACATATTTAATCATGCATCACAAAAAACTGTAAATCATGCATCTAATCTTATATTTACACGTAAATTACATACGCCGAACTACGTAATTTCGCTCTGATACCACTGTTGGAAAAAATAAAGTAAAACGCAGCGGCAACGGTGTTGTTATAATTTATGGATTTTTCCCAATACAGATCAATCCCGAAGTTTTATCACGCATATGTATGATAGAGATATTGACAATTTATCAATTGTAGCGAAGTGGTTGGAGAATCACTGAATTTCGACTTCTTCAAAGCTTTCGCGAACTGATCGGGCTGATTGATTGAAAATGTGAGCAGTTCAAAAGTGATACCTCTAAATTGCTTCGCCGGAAAAAAATCAAACATAATAAAACTTTCTCCTCTTGGCTGAGTGGCCATGGCTAGAGAATGGAGAGATGGAGGGTTTTTCTTTCTTGTGGCTCAAGTTTGTAACTGATGTTATGACCTAGGTATTAACTAATGTGATATATTTATATCACTTAAGTTATAACCTTGGGCTCAAATTAGCCCATGTAGGATGCTTAGTAGCCGCCCCGACATGGTCAGTGAGCTCGGTCCAATTCTTTATTTAATTACTTAATTCAATCCAATTAATTAATCTAATTAAATAATAGATAAGATATTTAATTAATTTTATTTCTCCAAGAACTAATATATTAATTAAAGCATAAAGAATTAACTTATTTCTTCAAATAATTAATTCTATTTAACTAATTTTAAGTATCCAATACTTAAAATATTACCACAAGAAATATACCTTATTTTCTTTCGATTTTTTCTTTTGAAGCATGACTCTTTAGGTTCATCTTTATTTGGCAATGGAAGGGTTCCATTGAATGTGGGTTGCACCTAGCCAGTCAGGTGGTCCACATCGTATCCCAAATAAGATAAAATGATTGGATCATTTTACATTTACTATTGTCAATACCGTGTGAATACAAACTTTTCTTTTTCTTATCCCGGTAAAGTGAGAACCATGGTTCCGGTCAAACTCATAAACTCGACTCTATGCTATATTTATAATAAGTCTAGATCAGTGAATGCTTTAGCTAAAGAATTTAAGATCTAACTGACTTATAAATGCATAGAATAATTCCTTGTTCACTTTTGAAGGTACGAATCCGATCTTGGATATCTGTTAAGACTACTACTTGTACATTACATTGCGATTCGAGGTCGACCCCACCAAAAGGTGAATTGGATTTAACTACTCTAATGACAAACCTAATGTCACAAGTATATCATCAACTCAATTCCTTATGTCTAAAGTTCAGACACACCTATTACAATTTAATCAATTCTATCATTGACTGTCAAAGAGTGAAAACCAATGTGACAGAATTGATGCGAGTCATGTCTCAGTGCCACTATCTCCATCAGTGCACCTATGATATGAGTTCTTCACTACTTCCTATTGATTGACGGGCACTTATCTCGTGAAAACTCATATCATACAAGTCTTGATGATTTCCAATGCCCATTTGGGAATCCTTGACCTGCAGACCATTTTAGTACACAGGTATTGAACTCCTCTAGTGCCTTACAGAGTTAACTCTGGTGGTCATAAACTCATAGATGATTACAATGTATAGATGTCAATATAATAGTAAACAACTAAAATGTCTTTTATTAAAAAAATAAACAAAATTATAATTTACTTTTGTCCTTTCTTTCTCTAATCTTCTTATGGCATTTGAGAACATAAACCTAATAGGAACTCTATTAACTTAGATATCTATATCTACGTTGTGACTATAATGACCTTCGTCATCTAAGCTAGGATCGCCAATCCTTCTTAATGAGTTCGATAATCTGGCCAAAGATTTTCCAGTAGTCATTTATGTCTCACAACACCACAGGAAATATCCAGGTATCCTACAGTTGATGGATCCCCTATTGATGTCATCTATTTAGTCACGCAGCAAGACCACACCCCACGCAATTCTTCTTGTGATTCTCCTGGAATTTGAAATAAGTCAAAATGTAGTGTCATGCACAAGTCGCAACTATGACATCTCAAGTCCTGAGAATTATCTCAAACAACATAATCCTTAGGAGTTCAAGTTCGACATGAAACTAACATGGAATCCTGTGGGGTATTCAGATGTGTGCCTCCAAGTATAGACCCTCTATGCATACATTGATCTCCGATCAATGCCCAGGGAACAACGCACTCTGTTTACGAAAATATTTACATGAGCAAGGCTTGACGAAGCTATGATTTTTCTATTTCTCATGTATCTATAGTTTGGAACAAGTTTTGAATCACAACTTTGGAGAACTTTTCACAATCATCATCTCGTGTGCGCTTCCATTTCCATATCTATGCAATTATCCTCGAGACTCTTCAAACTATGGTATAGAATTATACATAAAGATAAATGCCAATACATAGAATTAACTCAATAGTGGTATGTGCCTAGCAAACAACTTAGTGGCTTGGCCTTAGCTTATAAACAATATGGCAGTCTTGTCTTTTATTATATCAATAATAGTTTTGGCACTAATTCTTGATCTTTTATGCTATCTTTAGTTTAAATAAAGATCACTTGGGTTACTAATGGTTATTGGAGCGGTCATGCACAAGGGGTGGCGGCTGTGGAATGCTCTCGAGAGTTGTGATCCTAAAACCATGTTCCAAGCCCTAGAAACTATGAGATAATAGGATATCATAGTATCATCAAAATTTATTTTTGTAACACGTATCATGAGAAAGTGCCTTATTCCATAGGCATTGATCTAGGGGTCAATGTATGCACAAAGATTCATATTTGCGAAAGTATGAGATTCAACAACCCCATTAGGATTTCATATTGGTTCCATGTCGAACTTGGAATCCTACGATTGCGTAGAGTAGAGATTAATCTTCAACGACCTGAGGTGTTATGGCTGCATTCTGTGCTTCCCGCTGTACGTTGATGTATTCCATCCAAGCTAGGGTACCTGGAACTTTCTTATGTTGTTGTGTTGTTAGGTGTGTGCCCTCGATACTAACGAGGAAATAGATGGGATAGGGCAGTTCATGATATTGTACGAACCATTTTAATCTATTTATAGAAAGGCATTTGTATTTATGTATATAAATCTTTATGACATTAACAAGTATTGAACAAACGGTTCATGTGTATCAAACCAGACTTTCCACTCCTTATGGGATAAGGATAAAGGTATTGGAAGTGTCTAGAACTTGAACACTTAAAAAGGGTTCTCAAGTCGAAGGATCTTAATTGGATATAAAGATTCAACTTGTATAACACATGCTCTAACAAGAAGTGTCAGTCGAATACTATAGGATAGTGGGAGTTTTTGCCATAGATATATCAATAAAATTGATATATTCAAATACAGCTCACAGTAATTTGATAACATCAGCACTTACTCAGCGACTGTCAATGATTGGGTTACTGATCATAATTGTATGCGTGAGCCTTAGACCTGAGGGGTCAAGATCAATATGCTTGTAGCATTGGATCTGTTACTAGAGTAGTTAGACCCGATTCACTTGTTGGTGGGGTCGACCTTGACGTGTGATCTCAATGAGTAAAATAGCAGTTGTAAGGTGACTGCGAAGAAGGAATTCACTATCTTGATAGTAAACGAGAATGTATCATGTGTGATCATAGGTAAATGAAATGTCAAGTCTTTGTCCAAATCAAATAAACTAATTCGTGTGAAACATGGATCGTAGTTTGGTAATTTCATCTTACTATAATCTATTGCTCAGTATTGAGTCTTGTGAGTTTGACATATTCCATGACTTTCACTCGATTGAGATACGTCAATGAAAGGCTTATACATATTTATGATCAAGAGGTTCATGATGACTCAGTCATTTAGTACTTGATTCGGCTACGATGTTGGGCCACAGGACTGACTAGGTATCACCCACATCCTTTAAAATCCTTCCATTGCTAATCGAGATGAACCTAGAGACTCGCGTTACAAGAAGTAAGAGGGATATCTTTTTGTATACATTGTAGGTACAATTTATTAATTTGTCATTAGATGGACAAATTAATTAAATGGATACATTGATTTACTTAGTTATTTAATTAGATTAAATGACAAAGAATTTAATCAATTAATTTAAGTATTAATTAATTAGATTAATTAATTATTGGAATTTAAAGAATTAATTAATTAATTAATTTTATGTTTAATTAGATTAAAATATGAATGAATTAATTAAAAGTGGATTAAGTTGACTGAGCCAAATTAACCCACCTTGACCATCCATTGGGCCTTAGAGGATCCTATTAATAGGTTTAGAGTTAGAGGATTTATTTAATCCTCAAACTCCTAAGTTAGGGAATTCGTTCTCTTATCTGTCCAACATGATACAGAAAAGAAAACCCCTCCCCCTCTTCTCTATCTAGCTGCAAACTTCAAGGAGAGAGAAAATCGGAGGTTTCCAAGCTTGCTTCGCATCATAATATGTAGGCGGGAGTCCTAAGGATTATTGTTGTAGACTGTGGATATAAAATTGAATCAAGCTTCAAAAATGGTAATTTGATTTTATGATTATGTTCTTGAAATCTGAAAAATCATCAAAGTCATAAAGTGATTCGACTTTAGGAATCCGACATGATTGTAATTTTTGTTGCGTTCCGATATAAGATTCCTAACCTGTGTAACCATGATGATCAAGAAAGTCTCTGGCTAGAGTCAAGTCTTATAGAGAGTTTTGGTCATCCCTGCTTGGTTGCCAAGGTTATTAGAGTTCAACGCAGTCATAGCTTCTGAGTTATTAGAGTTTCGACTCGTACCCAAACTCTCAACTCAAACGGAAAAATGATGGAGGGATTTGACTCACGCACAAATCGCAATCTAGATATATTTGATGTTGATCATTAATATGTAGAAAGTCATGGTGACGTTGCTAGACATTGAACCATGACTAATAGGCGCTTTGATTTAATTGGGTGAATTAATTCAAGGCCTAATTAAAGGTTTGGCTAAGTAGTTAATTATGATATTTTTGTAATATCAAGCTGATGCACGATAACTCAATCGTGTATTTAATAGCAAGAGGACTGATTGTGTGTAGTAATAGAGTGGACAATTAAGTCCGGGATGTCAAACCCGCAGAGATTTGTGTTAAAGCGAAAACAGTAAATTAACTCAAGCAATCCTAAACTTAAAGGAAATAAATCATAAAAATATCATGAACAATACTTAAATGTATGCGAAAACCAATGAATAAAAACAACTAAGACACATGCGTCGACACAAATTAATCAATTCTTGTTATATCAACATTCTCTTATTTTGGATAAATATTGCTAAGGTGGAAAATTCCTTAACATTATTACCACACGGATCCCTTGCTCATGATAACTTATACTAGATTGGGTGTAGCAATCTCTCTTTTATGCATTAAACATGAGATTTTTTTCCAAATTTATTCAGATTTATCCCTCCAAATAAATCCGGCTAACAGCGTCTGGTGTTGTACAACGAGCTTAGAAGATGTTATTAATCCCTTTTCCCCTTAATTTACTTTCTCTCGAGCAGATAAATTAAGCATTAAATCTTACACATGTTGGTCAGACACACGAAGCATTAAGAACAAGATTATAACGCAATAAATCATTCATACGAGAAATACTTTTATAACTCAAAAATTAATCTATAGATTTAACTACTCATAATGGAAAAATTATCTAAAGAATTCATGAAAGTAATAAGTAAATAATAACAAAACTCCCTATGACTGTGTAGAAAGTCTTTTTCTTCCTTCAATCTTCATCTACTTGCTATGGAGAATTACAAAGAATAAAACCCTAGTCTAACTCTCTCTCTCTGAAGACAGAATTTTGCTGGAGAAGAACTCTAAACAACGCTGCTCCCCTTTAGCCTACTGCATCACTTTGTATTTGTAGGCGTGGTCTGAGAAGAGTCTGTGTAAGTGTACAGTTTGGAAATTTCCAAAACTGTTCTACTAACATCTATCTTCGTACGTCGTCTTTCTAGCGTCCGTATGTTGGCTCTTTAAACGTTCGTGCGTAAGACCCTTTGCACGTTCGAACGTTTAATTCTTCACATACGGACTTGAGCTTTCTCGACTTTTTGCTCTGAAATTCCATCTTACTGCTCCTTTCATCGTTTTGTCTCAAATGCTATGATTTATACCTGGATACTCATAATAGACAGATTACACACATATGTGGCATAAAATCATACTTAATTCTATAAAAACCACACAACGAAAGGACTATAAAATATGTAATTCTCAACTCTATCAACTCCTCCAAACTTATACATTGATTGTCCTCGAGCAATGATAGACATTAACACAGTCAAAGGTAACAAAAACAAAACAAACCAAGATAAAGTCACTTTTGTGGAGTAAACGATTACACTTAGCACGTGTAACAAGCCTTTCAACTTTTAAAATCCCCAAAAAGAACGAGTTATAGTCTAGTGAGGGTTTGCAGACGATATACCCACAAAATTTAACAAAATTTCAATTCTAACCCAACCAATACACATCAACATAATTAACAAAAAAACAATGGCACAAATTCATCCTTTTAAGCTAAAAAATATATACATACATAACAAATACTTTTGCTCATATGACACCTCAACTTGAAAAGACGCCATAGGGTGTAATGAAAATAAATCTAAGCCATTACAGGCGAGAGGTATCCTTAACAATTTTTGGACATTAATCCTATATCTATCAACTTTTGATCAAACACAATGCACAAAAATCATAGAAAACTCCATAGTCATTTAAATTTAATTATTCAAACATTCAAACTTTAAAGTCATATGAGACTTCCCATTTAAATCATTAAGGCTAGATCATGAGCAATATTTTATTCCCTTAGGCTTTCTGTGGCACCCATGTAATAAGCTTTATATCAATGACTCCCATGCTAGATCATTTTAGGGCATTAAGTGTAGAGACACTCCTAAGGATTTAATCAATCGAGTGTCAAAGGCCACGAAACAAAACTAGATCTTTCAACAATTAAACTTTCTTTTGGCTTGAGGTTGGCTCAAATTAGCATAATAGCATAGTATATAGGATTGAAACTTTCACTTTCAATACATATTAGCCTGACCACTTTGGTCATACGAAAATTCAACCTTTATCATTCATTATCTAGCATACAACTAATCAACTTACAACCTTATGGAAAATCTAAATTAATATTTCCAGAAAAAATTCCTTAAGTGTCTCAAGATGGTTCTCCTCTAAACTCATCTACCCTCAACTTATGTGCCATATGAATCATCTAAGAAAATCAATTCTAGTCTAGGGTCTCCACGTGCAATTTCAAAGATATATATTTTCCATTAAATTCTCATTATTCATAGAAATCATACCATTTTTCCAACTTAATCAATTTCAATGTATCAATTGGAAGGACTAAAATTTTTTCATACTTGATTTTTCTCAACATAAAAGCATATAAACATGATAGCATAGAAAGTTTCCCCCAAACTTAAGATAAAAATGAGGATTGCATTTTGTCAAAGTAAGTACTTTTCTATCCCCAAACTTAAATCCAACATTGTCCCCAATGGTGTTATAAAACAAGCATAAACCAAGGTAAAAAGAACACTCACAACCAAGGACATTGCAAAACAACCTTAAACTTGCAATGCATTCTCATAAAGCTACAACTCATCTCGAGTAAATAAGCAACTCCAAACATGGGGTCCAATTTTGCATCATATTTACAACTTCAACTCTACTAACCATCAAGCATAAGGAAACGTACATGCCAAAAGTGCATGTATCACAAGAAAACAACATAAAACACAAAAACAACCTAACTAAAATGAAATAAACCAAAAAGATAATGAAAAAATAAATGAAAAAGAAAATTAAAAAAACAAAAGAAAAGGTAGGATAAAAAGTTATCAAGACAGCACCCCCGTCAGGGCAGATGTGGGATCATCATTATCAGTGGTGTCAACATAATTCCCTTCTTCATCATCGGGCAAACGGTGGAATGCGGGTACGGGTGGATAAGGGAAATAATGTCTCCCTTCCGAATGATCCATGGCAACGGCTAAATCCCTTTGATAGTCGGCCATCATCCTCATATTCACCATCATAACCCTTTTCTTTCATCTTTTCCTAAAAGCGATATCCACTCCCGGTCTCTCGAACCCTTCATCACTTTCTCACCTCGCCCAATGTTTTAGGCATAAAGTGCTAATCAAAGATGGAAAAATTAGTGAAATTTTCATGCTAAGGCATGGGTTAACCATCTCCATCCCCATCTTTCACACTTGAACCTACAAAGTATCAAAGATGAGTTGTGATAAATCCACCCTCCTCAAGGTCAAAATGCAATAAATTAGAAGAGCTCTGTCTTTGTTAACCGAAGATCGGTTACTAGGGGGTAAAACACAATACCTAATGAATTCAAACAAAAAGAATGCCACTAATTTTAAATCCCTCGGTAGTGTTTCTCTCTTGTTATCACAAAATTTTGCTTCTTCTATTGCAATTTCCTTGAAGACCATATCCCAATCTAAGGCATTTGTCTCCTCTTTCTCCACCAACTTTTCATAGACACACTTTGAAGGTACGAGAAGGTTCATATACTCAATCAACTTTGATTTTGAGAAATCAACTTCCACCGCTCTCATCACCATCTTGTACACGCCGTTTTCCAAATTTTTCCTTGGCTCTGTGCTTCCACTTTTTGCATAAAATTCCTTCACCCAAGTACGCACTATCATCATCAGGGTAGTAGCAAAGTACGACAAAAATAAGTGTTAACTCGTAGCTAGCACGAATATTTTCTTAACTCCAATAGATCTCTTATTGTTTAGCTCATATCCATCACGTCATTTGCAAAATTGTTGGATATTTCCTTCCTTCCTCGAAGTTTTGCTTCTTGCTTAACGCGTTTGTCCTTTTTCACTGCCGAACTCTCTCCTCTACAATTTTTTTCGCATCTCAATCTCGCCATTGAATGAACACAACTCCGAATTCCCAAAAACTCGTTTAATACAATCTCTCCTGAGATCAACTCAATAACCACACCACGAAAGCAAATACCAATACCACAATACAAATATCAACAGAAAACACCCTACACAGCTATCACAGATATCGAACAAAGAAAGGATCAAGCTAATCACTTACTGTGTATGCAGCACAGAAAACAAAACCCACGTCCAGAGACGCACGTCGAACGTTGGGCCTGTCATGTTCGGGCATGAGTCACACGATATATAGTGTACTTCTCCTTATTCTATTGTCATACTGGTTATTAAACATTTGGTCTAACAACTATTGTATAATTTTTCTGTGTGACATTATGTGACAGATGGGTTTTAATAGGAAGAATTTCTTAAGTGATTTTTTTTTTATATGGAATAGATAGTGAAAGTGATGGAAGGATTTTGGTAAGGAAGGATTCTACGAATGGGTAAGGATTCAGAATTAGATTTGAAAAGGTAAGATATATCTGGCCCGAGTATCTTGGAGAAGAGGGTGTTTTGAATGGAATAGGATTTTAAATCAATGAATTTGTTGTCTTTGGACGTAGACAATTTCTTTCACAAAACCTCGTTTGAATGTTCTTTACTCCACGTTCGGATGTCACCTACTACACGTTCGAACGTCCAGTGTTCCATGTTCGTTCGTGCTGCCTGAAGACTTCATCAAAATGCTACCTTTTTTCTGCACAAAAACTAAAAGCAGAAGATCAAAAACAAACATAGCAAAACAAAACCAAAATAAAAAATTCCTCTACTTTATGAAAAATCTAAGTTAATATTTCCAAGAAAAAATTCCTTAAGTGTCTCAAGATGGTTCTCCTCTCAACTCCTCTACCCTCGACTTATGTTCTATGTGAATCGTCTAAGAAAATCAATTCTAGTCTAAGGTCTCCACGAGCAATTTCAAAGATATATATTTTCCATTAAATTCTCATTATTCATAGAAATCATGCCATTTTTCCAACTTAATCAATTTAATATATCAATTGAAAGGGCTAAAATATTTTCATACTTGATTTTTCTGAACATGAAAGCATATAAACATGATAGCATAGAAATTTTCCCCCAAACTTACGCTAAAAATTAGGATTGCATTTTATCAAAGTAAGTATTTTTCTACGCCCAAACTTAAATCCAACATTGTCCCCAATGTTGTTATAAAATAAGCATAGAACGAGGTGAACTGATAGGAGTCATTTTTACGTGTTATTAAGCCCCTTTGCGTTTATGTTTTAGGTTCATTTATCGCTTGATTTTGTCACTTGTGCGTTTAATTCGTGCATTAAGTGATTTCAGGCCTTAAGTGGATACAATCGAATAAAGGGTGGAAAAAGGACGTATAAAACAAGTTTAGGCCAAGATGTTTCACACCTCTACGACCAAACAAGCAAGAAACAAGCTGGAGTTAGCCAAAATCATATTTTAGTACCATTTCCGCACACCTGGGCGCCAAATCAGAAACAACCTCCACATTGGAACGTCATTTTGATATATTTAGAGACAGAATTGGATGAAGTGGCCTTCTACAAAGTTGTAGATGTATGTCTTATCGTCACATGGGGACTTGAAGCATCAAATTCGGAGGTCTGTGGAGAATTTTATGAATAAAACACTATCTCTGCGCTGGAAAACACGAAAGTGGCAGCTCCCATTCTTAGTAGGTGGAAAACAAGAGAATGGTAGTTCACATTCTTGGTAGATGGAAAGGAAGAGAATGGTAGTTCACATTCTTGGTAGGAGGAAAGTAAGAGAATGGTAGGTGGAAAACAAGAGAATGGTAGTTCACATTCTTGGTAGATGGAAAGCAAGAGAATGGTAGGTGGAAAGAAAAGAGAATGGAAGCACATGTTCTTGGTAGGTGGATTTTTTTGCTATAAAAGGAGGATTGAAGACCATCCTATAACACACTTGAAAACACATTCCCCATTGGGGGGAGCCTAAACACATCCTATCATCATCTTCATCATCCTTAGATTAGTTATGAAGATTATCAAGAACCTTTGAAGGTGAAGAAATCAAGAAGCATGGAAGAGATGAAGATCGAAGTTCAACCATCAAAAATACGAGGGAGTTTCTTAGATTTAGATTTATTTTTGTCTATGAATATGAATCTTAATTTAAGTTCCTATCTTTTATCTTTTATGATGAAATAGATTCTTCGAACTAAGGCCATGTTGAGGCTAAATTATGATAATTGAGTTATAAATTGTGTTTTTCATATTAATTCTATTGTTACTTTGTGTCTTGATCTTGTTTGAATGCATCATATGCTTAGCTACCATATGCATGATTTATTGCTTAAATTATTCGTTCGAGAGAAGTTAATTTAAGGTGCAAAGAGGATCATCACATAATCCGTAAAAAATAGGGAATTGCCCCTAGAGATAGGTAGAGATTCCCGGGTGCAGTTAGCCGGATTAATCCGGGGAAATTCTAGAACTTGAATGCATGATTGTTGGTTAGATTCTCGGATAGACATATCTAGAGAACCATCAATTAATCATAGGATTATTACAGCCGAGAAATCGGGTAGTAATTATTTAAGGTTTTTTTCACCAAAGCAACATTAGTCTAATAATATGAGAACATGTTTATAATGAAAATTGATTAATTTATGCCAACACATGTGTCTTAGTTGCTCTTTTCCATAGCTATCTTGATTTCGACATCTTGTTTCTTATATCTTACTTCCATAATATTTTAGTTAATTCTTGTTTTAGTTTAAGTTCTTCAATTGCTTTAAAATCATAAACTAAAATACAAGTCCTTGAGGTTCGACAACCTGGACTTTATTGTCCACTTTATTACTACACACGACCAGTCCACTTGCTGTTTAATACACGTAAGGATTTTTCGTGTCATGAACACTCACAACCAAGGACATTTGAAAAACATCCTTAACTTCCAATGCATCCTCATAAAGCTCCAACTCCTCTCGAGTAAAATAAGCATCTCGAAACATGGGGTCCAATTTTGAATCATATCTACAACTTCAACTTTACTAACTATCAAGAAGAAGAAACCATACATGCCAAAAGTGCGTGTATCTGAAGAAAACAACATAAAGAACATAAACAACCTAACTAAAAAAAAATCGAAAAGACAAAGAAAAAAATGAAAAAGAAAAGAAAAGGAATAAAAGAAAAGGTACGATACAATGTCATCAAGACTACACCACCGTTGGAGCGGACGCGGGATCCTCATCATCGGTGGTGTCCACATCAGTCTCCTCTTCATCATCGGGCAAACAGTGGAATGCGGGTATAGGTGGATAACAGAAATAAGGTCTCCCCTACGAACGATACATGACATGGGCTAAATAACTTTGATAGTGGGCCATCATCCTAATATTCGCCATCGTAATGGATTATGTCGCCCTAATTCTATTTTGTGCTTTCCTCATCAATTTAAGATCATGTGCAATAGTAGCAAAGGAAATAGGTGTGGAGGTTCTTTTTGGGCTCTCTCCCGTCTCTGAGATAAATCTAGGCATCAGACCCTTCTCTTTCGTCTTTTCCTAAAAGCGATATCCACTCCCGGTCTCTCGAACCCTTTAGTGAAATTTTCATGCTAAGGCAAGGGTTAACCATCTCCGCCGCCTTCTTCCACACTTGAACCTACAAAGTATCAAAGATGAGTTGTGATAAATCCACCCTCCTCAAGGTCATAATGCAATAAATTAGAAGAGCTCTCTCTTTGTTAACCGAAGATGGATTACTAGTGGGTAAAACACAAAAGCTGATGATTTCAAACCAAAAGAATGCCCCCAATTTCAAATCCCTCGATAGTATTTCTCTCTTGTTATCACAAAATTTTGCTTCTTCTATTGCAATTTCCTTCAAGACCATATCCCAATCTAAGGCATTTTCCTCCTCTTGCTCCACCAACTTTTCATAAGCACACTTTGAAGTTACGGGAAGGTTCATGTACTCATTCAAGTTCCACCGCTCTCATCACCATCTTGTACACGCCGTTTTGCAAATTTCTCCTTGACTCTGTGCTTGCACTTTTTGCATAAAATTCCTTCACCTAAGCACGCATTATGATCCTCAGGGTAGTAGCAAAGTATGACAAAAATAAGTGTTGACTCGTAGCTAGCACAAACATTTTCATAACTCCTATATATCTCTCTTTGTGTAGCTTGTATCCATCAAAATAGTTGCAAAATTGTTGGATATTTCATTCTTTCCTCGAAGTTTTGCCTCTTGCTTAATGTCTTTTTCCTTTTTCACTCCCGAACTCTCTCCTCGACAAATTTTTTGGGATA
This sequence comes from Buddleja alternifolia, assembly GCA_019426215.1. Taxonomy (NCBI): domain Eukaryota; kingdom Viridiplantae; phylum Streptophyta; class Magnoliopsida; order Lamiales; family Scrophulariaceae; genus Buddleja; species Buddleja alternifolia. The sequence goes on along the minus strand of CM033392.1, from coordinate 44,634,487 downwards.
TAAATCTCCCCATTGAATTAACACAACTCTGAATTCCCAAAAACTCGTTTAATACAATCTCCCCTTAGATCAACTCAATAACCACACCAGAAAAGCAAATACCAAAACCACAATACACAATATCAACAGAAAACACCCCACATGGCTACCACAGAAATCGAACAAAGAATGGATCAAGTCAAGCACTTACTGTTTATGCAGCACAGAAAACAAAACCCACGTCCAGAGACGCACGTTCGAACGTTGGGCTTGTCATGTTCGGGCATGAGTCACGCGATGTACTGTGTACTTCTTTTCCTTCTTCTATTGTCATACTGGTTATTAAACCTTTGGTCTAACAACCATTGTATAATTTTTCTGTGTGACATTTTGTGACAGATGGATTTCTATAGGAAAAATTTTCTTATGTGAAAAAAGTTTTATATGCAATAGATAGTGAAAGTGGTGGAAGGATTTTGGTAAAGAAGAATTCTATGAATGGGTAAGGATTCAGAGTTTGATTTGAAAAGGTAAGTTATGTTTGGCCCGAGTATCTTGGGGAAGAGGATGTTTTGAATGGAATAGGATTTTAAATCAGTGAATTTGATGTCTTTGCTTTTTCTTTCTTTTCAGACGGGATACACGTTCGAATGTGGAAGGAGTCGTGTTCGTGCGTGCCATTTAACATTAACAATTTCTCTCACAAACCCTCGTTTGAACATTCTTCACTCCACGTTCGAATGTCACCTGCTACACATTCGAACGTCCAGTTTTCCATGTTCGTGCGTGCTGCCTGAAGACTTCATCTATATTCTACCTTTTTTCTGCACAAAAACCAAAAGCAGAAGATCAAAAACAAACATAGCAAAACAAAACCAAAATAAAATATTCCTCTACTTATTGAAAAATCTAAGTTAATATTCCTCTCATTATGGTTTTCCTCTCAACTCCTCTACCCTCGACTTATGCTCCATGTGAATCATCTAAGAAAATCAATTCTAGTCTAGGGTCTCCACGAGCAATTCCAAAGATATATATTTTCCATTAAATTCTCGTTGTTCATAGAAATCAAGCCATTTTTCCAAGTTAATCAATTTCAATTTATCAATTGGAAGGGCTAAAATTTTATCGTACTTGATTTTTCTCAACATAAAAGCATATAAACAGGATAGCATAGAAAGTTTCCCCCAAACTTACGCTAAAAATTAGGATTGCATTTCATCAAAGTAAGTATTTTCCTACGCCCAAACATAAATCCAACATTGTCCCAAATGTTGTTATAAAATAAGCATAGAACGAGGTAAAAAGAACACTCACAACCAAGGGCATTTGAAAAACATCCTCAACTTCCAATGCATCCTCATAAAGCTCCAACTCCTCTCGAGTAAAATGTGTATCTCCAAACACGGGGTCCAATTTTGAATCATATCTACAACTTCAACTCTACTAACCATCAAGAAGAAGAAAGCATATATACATGCCAAAAGTGCGTGTATCTGAAGAAAACAACATAAAGAACAAAAACAACCTACCTAAAAAAACAAAAAAACCGAAAAGATAAAGAAAAAAATGAAAAAGACAAGAAAAGAAAAAAAAAGGTAAGATACAATGGAATCAAGACTGCACCCCCGTCGGAGCGGATGAGGGATCTTCGTCATCGGTGGTGTCCACATCATTCTCCTCTTCATCATCGGGCAAACAGTGGAATGCGGGTATGGGTGGATGACAGAAATAAGGTCTCCCCTACGAACGATCCATGACAAGGGCTAAATCACTTTTATAATGGGCCATCATCCTAATATTCGCCATCATAATGGATTGTGTCGCCCTAATTCTCTTTTGTGCTTTCCTCATCAATTTAAGATAATGTGCAATAGTAGCAAAGGAAATAGGTGTGGAGGTTCTTTTTGGGCTATCTCTCGTCTCTCGGATAAATCTAGGCATCGGACCCTTCTCTTTCGTCTTTTCCTAAAAGTGATATCCACTCCCGGTCTCTCGAACCTTTGATCACTTTCCCACCTTGCCCCATGTTTTAGGCATAATGCGCTAATCAAAGATGGAAAAATTAGTGAAATTTTCATTCTAAGACATGGGTTAACCATCTCCGCCCCTATCTTCCACACTTGAACCTACAGAGTATCAAAGATGAGTTGTGATAAATCCACCCTCCTCAAGGTCATAATGCAATAAATTAGACGAGCTCTCTCTTTGTTAACCGAAGATCGGTTACTAGTGGGTAAAACACAATACCTAGTGAATTCAAACCAAAAGAATGCCACCAATTTCAAATCCGTCGGTAGTATTTCTCTCTTGTTATCACAAAATTTTGCTTCTTATATGTCAATTTCCTTCCAGACCATATCCCAATCTAAGGCATTTGCCTTCTCTTGGTCCACCAACTTTTCATAGGCACACTTTGAAGGTACGGGAAGGTTCGTGTACTCATTCAACATTGATTTTGAGAAATCAACTTCCACCGCTCTCGTCACCAACTTGTACACGCCGTTTTGAAAATTTCTCCGTGACTCTATGGTTGCACTTTTTGCACAAAATTCCTTCACCCAAGCACGCATTATGATCCTCAGGGTTGTAGCAAAGTATGACAAAAATAAATGTTGCCTCATAGCTAGCACGAACAATTTCTTAACTCCTATATATGTCTCTTTGTGTAGCTCATATCCATCAAGTCATTTGCAAAATTGTTGGATATTTCCTTCTTTCCTTGAAGTTTTGCCTCTTGCTTAACGCGTTTGTCCTTTTTCACTGCCGAACTCTCTCCTCTACAATTTTTTTCACATCTCAATCTCGCCATTAAATGAACACAACTCCGAATTCCCAAAAACTCGTTTAATACAATCTCTCCTGAGATCAACTCAATAACCACACCACGAAAGCAAATACCAATACCACAATACAAATATCAACAGAAAACACCCTACACAGCTATCACAGATATCGAACAAAGAAAGGATCAAGCCAATCACTTACTGTGTATGCAGCACAGAAAACAAAACCCACGTCCAGAGACGCACGTTCGAACGTTAGGCTTGTCATGTTCGGCCATGAGTCACGCGTTGTAATGTGTACTTCTTTTCCTTCTTCTATTGTCATACTCGTTATTAAACCTTTGGTCTAACAACTATTGTATATACCTTTGATGTCTTCGCTTTATCTTTCTTTTCTGACGGGACGTTCGAATGTGGAAGGTGTCATGTTCGTGCGCGCTATTTGACGTTGACAATTTCTCTCACAAACCCTCGTTTGAACGTTCTTTACTCCACGTTCGGACGTCACCTGCTACATGTTCGAACGTCCAATGTTCCATGTTCGTGCGTGCTGCCTGAAGACTTCATCCAAATTCTACCTTTTTTCTGCACAAAAACCAAAAGCAGAAGATCAAAAACAAACATAGCAAAACAAACCCAAAATAAAAAATTCCTCTACTTTATGAAAAATCTAAGTTAATATTTCCAAGAAAATATTTCTTAAGTGTCTTAGGATGGTTCTCCTCTCAACTCCTCTACCCTCGACTTATGCTCCATGTGAATCCTCTATGAAAATCAATTCTAGTCTAGGTCTCCACGAGCAATTTCAAAGATATATATTTTCCATTAAATTCTCATTATTCATAGAAATCATGCAATTTTTCCATGTTAATCAATTTCAATATATCAATTGGAAGGGCTAAAATTTTTTCATACTTGATTTTTCTCAACATAAAAGCATATAAACATGATAGCATAGAAATTTTCCCACAAACTTACTTTAAAAATTAGGATTGGATTTTATAAAAGTAAGTATTTTTCTACGCCCAAACATAAATCCAACATTGTCCCCAATATTATTATAAAATAAGCATTGAACGAGGTAAAAAGAACACTCACAACCAAGGGCATTTGAAAAACATCCTTAACTTCCAATGCATCCTGATAAAGCTCCAACTCCTCTCGAGTAAAATAAGCATCTCCAAACACGGGGTCCAATTTTGAATCATATCTACAACTTCAAGTCTACCAACCATCAAGGAGAAGAAAGCATACATGATAAAAGTGCGTGTATCTGAAGAAAACAACATAAAGAACAAAAACAACCTAACTAAAAAAAAACAGAAAAGATTAAGAAAAAAATGAAAAAGAAAAAAAAAATGTAAGATACAATGGCATCAAGACTGCACCCCCGTCGGAGCGGACGAGGGATCTTCATTAAATCGGTGGTGTCCACATCATTCTCCTTTTCATCATCAGGCAAACAGTGGAATGCGGGTATGGGTGGATGACAGAAATAAGGTCTCCCCTCCGAACAATCCATGACAAGGGTTAAATCACTTTGACAGTGGGCCATCAACTTAATATTCGCCATCGTAATGGATTGTGTCGCCCTAATTCTCTTTTGTGCTTTCCTCATCAATTTAAGATCATGTGCAATAGTAGCAAAGGGAATAGGTGTGGAGGTTCTTTTTGGGCTCTCTCCCGTCTCTCGGATAAATCTAGGCATCGGACCCTTCACTTTCGTCTTTTCTTAAAAGTGATATGCACTCCCAGTCTCTCGAATCCTTCATCACTTTCCCACCTCGCCCCATGTTTTAGGCATAATGTGCTAATCAAAGATGGAAACAATAGTGAAATTTTCTTGCTAACGCATGGGTTAACCATCTCCGCCCCCACCTTCCACACTTGAACCTACAAAGTATCAAAGATGAGTTGTGATAAATCCACCCTCCTCAAGGTCATAATGCAATGAATTAGACGAGCTCTCTCTTTGTTAACCGAAGATCAGTTACTAGTGGGTAAAACACAATACCTAATGAATTCAAACCAAATGAATGCCACCAATTTCAAAACCCTCGGTAGTATTTCTCTCTTGTTATCACAAAATTTTGCTTCTTATATTGCAATTTCCTTCAAGACCATATCCCAATCTAAGGCATTTGCCTCCTCTTGCTCCACCAACTTTTCATAGGCACACTTTGAAGGTACGGGAAGGTTCATGTACTCATTCAACTTTGATTTTACGAAATCAATTTCCACCGCTCTCATCACCATCTTGTACACACCATTTTGGTAATTTCTCCTTGAATCTGGGCTTGCACGTTTTGCAAAAAATTCCTTCACTCAAGCACGCATTACGATCCTCAGGGTAGTGGCAAAGTATGACAAAAATAAGTGTTGACTCGTAGCTAGCACGAACATTTTCTTAACTCCTAGATATCTCTCTTTGTGTAGCTCATATCCATCGAGTCTTTTGCAAAATTGTTGGATATTTCCTTCTTTCCTCTAAGTTTTGCTTCTTGCTAACGTGCATATCCTTTTTCACTCCCGAACTCTCTCTACGACAAATTTTTCCGGATATCTATCTCCCCATTGAATGAACTCAACTCCGAATTCCCTAAAACTTGTTTAATACAATATCTCCTTAGATCAACTCAATAACCACACCACAAAAGCAAATACCAATACCAGAATACACAATATCAAAAGAAAACACCCCACACGGCTATCACAGATATCGAACAAAGAACGGATCAAGTCTATCACTTACTGTGTATGCAGCATAGAAAACAAAACCCACGTCTAGAGATGCACATTTGAACGTTGGGCTTGTCATGTTCGGGCATGAGTCACACGAAGTACTGTGTACTTCTTTTCCTTCTTTTATTGTCATACTGGTTATTAAACCTTTGGTCTAACAACTATTCTATAATTTATCTGTGTGACATTATGTGACAGATGGGTTTCAATACCAAAAAATTTCTTAAGTGAAAAAAGTTTTATATGGAATAGATAGTGAAAGTGATGGAAGGATTTTATGAATGGTTAAGGATTCAGAGATTGATTTGAAAAGGTAAGTTGTGTCTAGCCCGAGTATCTGGGAGAAGAGGGTGTTTTGAATGGAATAGAATTTTAAATCAGAGAATTTGATATCTTTGCTGTTTCTTTCTTTTCAGACGGCATACACGTTCGAATGTGGAAGTTGTCTTGTTCGCGCGTGCCACTTGACGTAGACAATTTCTCTCACAAACCCTCGTTTGAACGTTCTTCACTCCACGTTCGGACGTCACCTGCTACACGTTCAAACGTCCAGTGTTCCATGTTCCTGCTTGCTGCCTGAAGACTTCATCTAAATTTTACCTTTTTTCTGCACAAAAATCAAATGCAGAAGATCAAAAACAAACAAAGCAAAACAAAAAAAAATTAAAAAATTCCTCTACTTTATGAAAAATCTAAGTTAATATTTCCAAGAAAAAATTCCATAAGTGTCTCAAGATGGTTCTCCTCTCAACTCTTCTACCCTCGACTTATGTTCCATGTGAATCGTCTAAGAAAATCAATTCTAATCTAGGGTCTGCACGAGCAATTTTAAAGATAAATATTTTCCAATAAATTCTCATTATTCATAGAAATCATGCCATTTTTCCAAGTTAATCAATTTCAATATATCAATTGAATGGGCTAAAATATTTTCATACTTGATTTTTCTCAACGTAAAGCATATAAACCTGATAGCATAGAAATTTTTCCCCAAACTTAAGCTAAAAATTAGAATTGCATTTTATCAAACTAAGTATTTTTCTACGCCCAAACTTAAATCCAACATTGTCCCCAATGTTGTCATAAAATAAGCATAGAACGAGGTAAAAAGAACACTCACAACCAAGGACATTTTAAAAACATCCTTAACTTCCAATGCATCCTCATAAAGCTCCAACTCCTCTCGAGTAAAATAAGCATCTCCAAACATGGGGTCCAATTTTGAATCATATCTACAACTTCAACTCTACTAACCATCAAGAAGAAGAAAGCATACATGCAAAAAGTGCGTGTATCTGAAGAAACCAACATAAAGAACAAAAACAACCTAACTAAAAAAAAAACCGAAAAGATAAAGACAAAAATGAAAAAGAAAAGAAATAAAATAAAAGAATAGGTAGGATACAGTGTCATCAAGACTGCACCCCCGTCAAAGAAAATGCGGGATCCTCATCATCGGTGGTGTCCACATCATTCTCCTCTTCATCATCGGGCAAACGGTGGAATGCGGGTGTGGGTGGATAACAGAAATAAGGTCTCGCCTCCGAACGTTCCATGACTAGGGTTAAATCACTTTGATAGTGGGTCATCATCCTAATATTCACCATCGTAATGGATGGTGTCGCCCAAATTGTCTTTTGTGCTTTCCTCATCAATTTAAGATCATGTGCAATAGTAGCAAAGGAAATAGGTGTGGAGGTTCTTTTTGGGCTCTCTCCTGTCTCTCAGATAAATCTAGGCATCGGACCCTTCTCTTTCGTCTTTTCCTAAAAGCGATATCCACTCCCGGTCTATCGAACCCTTCGCCACTTTCCCACCTCGGCCCATGTTTTAGGCATAATGTGCTAATCAAAGATGGAAACATTAGTGTAATTTTCATGCTAAGGGATGGGTAAACCATCTCCGCTCCCATCTTCCACTCTTGAACCTACAAAGTATCAAAGATGAGTTGTGATAATTCCACCCTCCTCAAGGTCATAATGCAATAAATTAGACGAGCTCTCTCATTGTTAACCGAAGATCGGTTACTAGTGGGTAAATCACAATACTTAATCAATTCAAACCAAAAGAATGCCACCAATTTCAAATCCCTCGGTAGTATTTCTCTCATGTTATCACAAAATTTTGCTTCTTATATTGCAATTTCCTTCAAGACCATATCCCAATCTAAGGCATTTGCCTCCTCTTGCTCCACCAACTTTTCATAGGCACACTTTGAAGGTACGGGAAGGTTCGTGTACTCATTCAACTTTGATTTTGAGAAATCAACTGCCACCGCTCTCATCACCATCTTGTACACGCCGTTTTGCAAATTTCTCCTTCACTCTGTGCTTGCACTTTTTCCATAAAATTCCTTCACTCAAGCGCGCATTATGATCCTCAGGGTAGTGGCAAAGTATGACAAAAATAAGTGTTGACTCGTAGCTAGCACGAACATTTTCTTAACTCCTACATATCTCTCTTTGTGTAGCCCATATCCATCGAGTCATTGACAAAATTGTTGGATATTTCCTTCTTTCCTCTAAGTTTTGCCTCTTGCTTGACGTGCTTATCCTTTTTCACTCCCGAACTCTCTCCTAGACAAATTTTTCCGGATATCAATCTCCCCATTGAATGAACTCAACTCCGAATTCCCTAAAACTAGTTTAATACAATCTCTCCTAAGATCAACTCGATAACCACACCACGAAAGCAAATACCAATACCACAGTACACAATATCAACAGAAAACACCCCACACGGCTATCACAGATATCGAACAAAGAAGGGATCAAGTCTTTCGCTTACTGTGTATGCAGCATAGAAAACAGAACCCACGTCCAGAGATGCACGTTCGAACGTTGGGCTTGTCATGTTCGGGCACGAGTCACACGAAGTCCTATGTACTTCTTTTCCTTCTTCTATTGTCATTCTGGTTATTAAACCTTTGGTCTAACAACTATTCTATAATTTTTCTGTGTGACATTATGTGACAGATGGGTTTCAATAAGAAAAATTTCTTATGTGAAAAAAGTTTTTTATGGAATAGATAGTTAAAGTGATGGAAGGATTTTGGTAAGGAAGGATTCTGTGAATGTGTATGGATTCAGAGATTGATTTGAAAAGCTAAGATATGTCTGGCCCGAGTATATGGGAGAAGAGGGTGTTTTGAATGGAATAGGATTTCAAATCAGTGAATTTGATGTCTTCGCTTTTTCTTTCTTTTCAGACGGGATACACGTTCAAATGTGGAAGGTGTCTTGTTCGCGCGTGCCACTTGACGTGGACAATTTCTCTCACAAACCCTCGTTTGAACGTTCTTCACTCCACGTTTGGACGTCACCTGCTACACGTTCGAACGTCCAGTGTTCCATGTTCCTGCTTGCTGCCTGAAGACTTCATCTAAATTTTACCTTTTTTCTGCACAAAAATCAAAAGCAGAAGATCAAAAACAAACAAAGCAAAACAAAACAAAATTAAAAAAGTCCTCTACTTTATGAAAAATCTAAGTTAATATTTCCAAGAAAAAATTCCATAAGTGTCTCAAGATGGTTCTCCTCTCAACTCTTCTACCCTCGACTTATGTTCCATGTGAATCGTCTAAGAAAATCAATTCTAGTCTAGGGTCTGCACGAGCAATTTCAAATATATATATTTTCCAATAAATTTTCATTATTCATAGAAATCATGCCATTTTTCCAAGTTAATCAATTTCAATATATCAATTTCAAAATTTTGCTTCTTATATTGCCATTTTTCTAGACCATATCCCAATGTAAGGCATTTGTCTCCTCTTGCTCGACCAACTTTTCATAGGCACAATTTGAAGGTCCGGGAAGGTTCATGTACTCATTCAATTTTGATTTTGAGAAATCAACTTCCACCCGTCTCATCACAATCTTGTACACGCCTTTTTGCAAACTTTTCCTTGACTCTGGGCTTGCACGGTCTGCGCTGTTTTCTTCACTCTAGTACGCACTAACATTCTCGGGGTAGTAGCAAAGTATGAGAAAAATAAGTGTAGCACGAACATTTTCTTAACTCCTATAGATCTCATTTTGTGTAGCTTGTATCCATTGAGTCTTTTGCAAAATTGTTGGATGTTTCCTTCTTTCCCCGGAGTATTTACCTCTTGCTTAACACCTTTATCCTTTTTCACTCCCGAACTCTCTCCTCTACAAATTTTTTGGGATTTCAATCTCGCAATTGAGTGAACACGACTCCAAATTCTCCCAAACTTGTCTAATACAATCTCTCCTTGGATCAACTCAATCACCACATCACAAATGCAACTACCAATACCACAATACACAATATCAACAGACAACACCCCACACGGCTATCATAGATATCGAAAAAAGAAGGGATCAATCCAATCACTTACAATGTATGCAGTACAGAAAATAGAACCCACGTCCAGAGACGCAAGTTCAAAGGTTGGGCTTGTCACGTTTGGGCATGAGTCACGCGACGTACTGTGTACTAGTTTTTCTTCTTTTTTTGTCGTACTGGTTATTAAACCCTTGGTCTAACAGTTGCTGTCTAATTTTTGTGTGTGAAATTTTGTAACGGGTTTGTATTAGGTATGAATGTTTATAGTATATGAGAGATGGGTTTAGATAAGAAAATTTTCTTATGTGAAAATAGTTTTATATGGAACAGATAGTGATGGTGATGGAAAGATTTTGGTAAGGAAGGATTCTATGGATATGTTAGCGTTCAGCGTTTGATTTGAAAAGGTAAGATATATCTGGCGCAAGTATCTTGTAGAAGAGGGTGTTTTGAACGGAATTGGATTTTAAATCAGTGAATTTGATGTCTCCATTTTTTCTTTCTCTTCTGACGGGATACACTTTCGAATGTGGAAGGTGTCACGTTCGTGCATGATGTTTGACATAGACAATTTCTCTCACAAACCGTCCTTTGAATGTCCTATACTCCACGTTCGGACATCACCTGCTACACGTTCGAACGTCCAGTGTTTTATGTTCGGGCGTGCTGACAAAAACCTAAAACATATGATCAAACATAGCAAAACAAAACCAAAATAAAAATAAAATAAATTGCTCAGATTAGCTCCCGAGAAGCGCTTCTTTGACGTCATTAGCTTGACTTTGCAGAATCGTCCTAAGTTGACGGATCATGGAGTGGACTAGAAGCCTTGTCCAATCTCCCATCAACTTGTTCATCATTTTGCAATTCTGTGGCTCTAGTGACAGCTATTTAATCTATCATATTGAGGTTTCCAACCTTGCTAGGACTCGTATCTCTCTCCCTTTCTTGACGGCTCGGGTCATCAGCCAAATATTCCTGCCAAACTTCATCCTCAAAAGGATCAAAAGCATCTAGTATAGAATAAGTATTCTCAGGAAATCCATGCTTAAAACATCTATAAGCATTCAAAGTTACCTTCTTATCCTCTATATTCAATGTAAGCTTACCGTGCGCCAGGTCTAGCGTGGCTTTACTTGTGGCTAGGAATAGTCTTCCTAGGATTAGTGGGACATCAGAATCTTCCTCCATTTTAGGGACCGCAAAGTCGACTGGAAAGTAGAACTTGTCGAACTTTACTATAACATCTTCGATCACTCCAATGGGATTATTTATGGATTTGTCTGCGAGCTGCAATCGCATAGTTGTGGAATTTGTCTCTTTGAGGCCTAACTTCTAAAAAAGTGCATAAGGCATCAAATTGATCTCGGCCCCGGAATCTCAAAGACTTTGTCGAACTTTATATCCTCAATAGTGCATGGAATGGATAAACTACCCAGATCTTTGCATTTTGTTGGAATAGTGTTCATTACAGTTGCAGAACATGCTTCATATAGGCTGACAGTACCCACTTCTGTTTCTTTGATAGAATTTTCTTGAATAGTTTCACGAAGTTTAGCATCTGGAAGATAACATCTACAACAGGAACCTTAATGCGCACTTCTCTTAAACTCTCGAGAATACGAAGAAAAATCTTATCATGTTCATTCTTTTTAATCTTTTGAGCTGGGGAAAACGGAAAACGTACTTCAACAAGAGTAGGGTGATCAGTAACAGTAGACTTACAAGTGGGATTCATTGCCTTGGATGTTCGAACGTCAGGGGGGTCCATGTTTCAACATTTAGGATGCGACGTTCGAAAGTTAACTCCTTCACGTTAAGATGTTTGAAGCGGGATATCCTGTGCATCTGGACTATCACAGGACGTTCGAACATTGGATGCTTCACGTTTGGGCATCCTGTACGCATTCTTCACTTTCTTTCTACTTTTAAGTGACTATTTGGTTAAAGAGAACGCTAAGCTTTAAAATCACTAAGGCTATTGAAGCGATTGAAGCGTTACCTTACTTTGGTAATTGTAGAAATCACTAAGGCTAAGTTATCTTACTTTGAAGCGCCTGATCTAGCGCTGAGCTTTCTAAGCGTTCAAATTCTTCAAAAGTGATACCAATTTCGAAAATCAAGAAAGACTTCGGGATCTATTCAATCCCTCCTCTAGAATTTTTTTGAAAAGTTTCACGAAGTTTGGCATCTGCAAGATAATATCTACAATAGGAACCTTAATTCGCACTTCTCATAAACTCTCAAGAATACGAAGAAAAATCTTATCATATTCATTCTTTTGAATCTTTTGAGCTGGAGGAAAGGGAAAACGTACTTCCACAGGGAGAGGGTGATCAGTAAGAGTAGACTTACAAGCGGGATTCACCGCCTTGGGTGTTCGAACGTCAGGGGGTCCACCTTCGAACTTTCAGGATGCAACGTTTGAAAGTTAACTCTTTCACGTTCGGTTGTTTGAAGTGGGATATCCTCTGCATCTGGAGTATCACAGGACGTTCGAATGTTGGATGCTTCATGTTTGGGCATTAAGCGTTACTGAATAGCACTGTTCCTTTGGGTTTTTCGCAGTATCACTCGGTAATGTACATGTGTTTCTCCATGAAAGACTGTTCGAAAGTTGCTCTGTGTGATGTTGCATCTCCTTTATTTCCATAATGACATCTTTTAGCATCAAGTGGAGTTCTTTAAATAATTCATCCGACTTGTAAATGTGTGCATTAAAACGGTTAAACTGTGCTAACCCCGATTAAGCAATTGAAACGTTACCCTACTTTGGTAATTGTTGAAATCACTAAGTCTAGGTTATCTTACTTTTAAGCGCTTGACCTAGCACTGAGCTTACTAAGCGTTCAAATTCTTCAAAAGTGATACGAATTTCTAAAAGTCGAAAAAGACTTCAGAGTCTATTCAACCCTCCCTCTAGACCCTTTCGTATACCACTTGGGACCATCACCCCGTTTTGCAAAAAATTTCTTGACTTTATGCTTGCACTGTTTGAATTAAATTCCTTCACCCATGCACGCACTATCATCCTCGGGGTAGTAGCAAAGTATGACAAAAATAAATGTTGACTCGTAGCTAGCACGAACATCTTCTTCAGTCCTATAAACCTCTCTTTGTGTAGCTCATGTCCATCAAGTCTTTTGCAAAATTGTTGGATATTTTCTTCTTCCCACGGAGTGTTTGCCTCTCCTCTACAAATTTTTTAGGATCTCAATCTCGCCATTGAATGAAAACAACTTTAAATTCATCCAAACTCGTCCAATACAATCTCTCCTTAGATCAACTCAATCACCACACCACAACAGCAAATACCAATACCACAAAACACAATATCAACAGAAAACGCCCCACACAGATATCGAACGAATAAGGAATTAAGCTAATCACTTACAGTGTATGCAACATAGAAAATAGAACCCACACGCATGTTCGAATGTTGGGCTTGTCACGTTCGGGCCTGAGTCACGCGATGTACTGTGTACTTTTTTTTCTTCTTTTTTTGTCGTACTGGTTGATAAACCCTTGGTCTAACTGATGCTGTCTAATTTTTCTGTGTGAAATTATGTAACAGGTTTGTATTAGGTATGAATGTTTATGGTATGTGTTAGATAAGTTTAAATAGAAAAAAATTCTTATGTGAAAAGAGTTTTATATGGAATAGATAGTGATAGTGATGGAAGGATTTTGGTAAGGAAGGATTCTATAGATGGTTTTGGATTCATAGTTTGATTTGAAAAGGTAAGATATATCTGGCGCGAGTATCTTGGAGAAGAGGGTGTTTCGAATGAAATTGGATTTTAAATTAGTGAATTTGACGTCTCTGCTTTTTCTTTCGTTTCTGACGCGATACACCTTCGAATGTGAAAGGTGTCACGTCGCGCGTGCTATTCAACGTAGACAATTTCTCTCACAAACCCACATTTGAACGTACTATACTCCATGTTTGGACGTCACCTGTTACACGTTTGAACGTCTAGTGTTCCATGCGTGTTGACTGAAGACTTCATCCAATTTCTACCTCTTTTCTGCACAAAAACCAAAAACACAAGATCGAAATCAAACATAGCAAAAAAAAACTAAAATAGAAATAAAATAAGCATTTCGGATTACCTCCGAGAAGTGCTTCTTTAAAGTCATTTGTTTGACCTTGCAGAATAGGCCTTAGTTGACGGATCATGGAGTGGACTAGATGCCTTGTCCAATCTCCCATCAACTTGTTCATCGTGTTGCAATTCTGTTCCTTTAGTGGCAGCCATTTGATCCATCGTATCGAGGTTTCCAACCTCATTAGGATTCGTATGTCTCTCTCTCTTTCTTGACTGCTCGAGTGATCAGACAAGTTATCTCTCTAATCAGGTGATACCGCCTCAGAATATGCTTGGGCCGCTGGTATGACCTTGGCTCCTTAGCTTATGCTATGTCTCCATTGTTATATCTGATTACACATACCTGATTACACATACCTATCTTGAAATCAACTTAGAGTCGTGTATATCTGATTGGAAAATCCAGTCGGAGTAACACTCTAATTTCAATTCCCCTCGACGGAACACCAGGAAGAAATCTTGAGTATGCTTCAGGTACTTGAAGATCACCTTGATATCTTTTTATCACACTAAGTGCATAAGCAACATCAGGCCGTGTACATTACCAGACAAGCATAATTCTTATGATTGCAGAAGCATGGGGTGAACTTCACATCTTGTCTCTTTCCTCTCTTGGATGGACTACACTCAAATCCACCATGCAATAAGTGTAAAACTAAATGAACATCAAACATATTAATAATTCTCGACTCGCATAAAATTACTCATACATTTGATCCATCATCATGACACGCTAAAACACACTACAAAATTCAAATCATCAAAGTCACGTTGTTCAACAAGCTAAGTTATCAATCCAGCGAAAACAAACTAAGCCAACAGTGAATTTATAGAAAAAAATTTAAACAAAAGGGTTTCTAAACATGGAAAATTAAACAAAAAAAGATGAAAAACCTCTTTATAATATATACCACTGCCTAAATAAACTCTCAAGAATGCACGCTAAAACTTAGAAAAATGATATGTTTATAGAAGAGAATAGTGAACAAAGAAATAACCCGGTGAATAGTAGCAAATAGGCCACGTACTTTGCTCCCCATTAGTAAAGTCGCCTCAATCCAACCATCAACGACACATCAGCGACGTAAATAAAATAAGATCAAATCAGAAGAGATTAGATGACGAAATTAGTTGATGAGACCATGGCGGTTACACACCACGGTTACCATCAAAACAATGATGTTACAAGAACCAAATTACAAAAAACGGCGTCATTAACCTAACACATTAAATAAAAAATAAAAATAAAAAGGAGGACGACCAAGATAAATCTATATTTGGGCGAAAAACTCCCACATATGACTTAAGAATCATTAAAACAACATCGCTTAGCTTGAAGACCCACCGATTTTAAAACAAACCAAAATAAAATATAACATGTCGAAATTACTTGATGTGCGCTCTATAAGTCCCATACAAGAACCACAATCGAAATGACGATGGTGAAAGCATAAAATATCCAAAATAGTGTCTTTTTATTGAGACAACGCAATAAAAAAGCAAAAATAAAACGACGGGCCATAGAAAGATTACTATAAATTTTGTCTGAAAACACTAACGTTTCGCACAATAACCACCAATATAGCATTGTTTAGCTTGCAGGGCCACCGCTTTTACAATAAAACAAAAATGAAATATAAGACAACGAAATTAATTTGATGTGGACCTTGATAATCACACATGACAGCCACAATCAAAACGATGATGCTTCAGGCATGAAATACCAAAAACGAGGTCGTCTCATTGCCACAACGCAACAAACAAAAAATAAAGTTAAAATGGAGGACAACAAAACGATTACTGTAAATTTGGGGCGTTCCCTCTCATACAAAACGTCGCTTCGTTGCGACGACGCAACAAACAAAAAATAAAAAGAAAATGACGGACGACGGAAAGATTACAATAGATTTGATCTAAAACGTCAACGCTTCACAGAATAACCACCAATATAGCATTGCTTAGCTAGCAGGCCCATCAATCTTAAAATAAAACAAAAAAATTATGTATAGGACGACAAAATTACTTGATGTGCACCATAGCGGTCCCACACGACAGCCACAATCGAAACGATGACATTGCAAGCATCAAATACTGAAAACAACATCGTCTTGTTACCACAATGCAATAAACAAAAAAAAATTAATATAGAGGACAACAAAAAAATTATTGTAAGTTTGGGGGCATTCCCTCTCATACAAAACAATGTCGCTTCAATGTGACAACGGAATAAACAAAAAATAAAAATAAAACGATGGACGACGAAAAGATTACAATAGGTTTGGTCCAAAAACATCAATGTTTCACACAATAATCACCAATATAGTGTTGCTTAGTTATCAGGCCCATCAATTTTAAAATAAAACAAGAAAAATATAGGACAACAAATTACTTGATGCACACCATAGCAGTCGCACACGACAGCCATAGTCAAAACGATGATGCTGCAAGCATCAAATACTGAAAACAACATCGTTTCATTGCCACAACGCAATTGACAAAAATAAAAAATATTGGAGGACAACGAAAAGATGGATGTAGATTTGGGGTGTTCCCTCTTATAAATAGTGTAACGCCCGAATTTACATATGGGGTTTGTACATACATATATTAAGACAACCGCCCAACAACGGAAAACAAGTATGCAAACATCAATGTCTAGTTTCACAGCCACATATACATACACTACCATACCATATATGCATACACAAAACCCAGATCACTTATGAAGTCCGGCATAGCCTTAAGGTCGCTAACAACAAAATTCAGAAGAGAATATATCTACTACACAAGTCTATTACTAAGATTGATCCTCTGGACAAGTCCCACAGCCGATCTTGCTGATAACTGGAAAGAAGAAAGAAACACGTAACCAAAGGCTTAGCGAGCACTAGTGATTGTGTGAATTGTGTTTTTCTTTTGAAAAGTTTAACCTCAAAAGATTTCAAGCAATGTGTAACGACATAAGATTCATTTAGTGATCATTGGAGTAACAGTTGCAAATCATTTATAAATAAGAGTTTATAAAAGAAACAGAATTTACTTGAAAAATTGTATTGTTATGTCAAAATGTCAGTCCATGCAATTATGCAATGATCATTTAATAAGTAACTTGTACATGTAGTTCCTACAACTTTAGAAAATAAGCTTTTCATGCAATATTGCAAGTAACTTTTGCATGCAATGAAACACGTAAATTTCACACGACACGTTAAGCAGGAGGGGGCGTGTAAGCAATGACATCGCGTCTGATGAATCGCCCATGGTGCTTTGGGTCCCACAACTTCTTCCTTATCACCCCTAAACACACGAATTAAAAGTCATCACCTTATATCTCCACACAAAGGCTTGTGATGCCTGATGGGTCATATCCGGAGTATGCCACACTATCTAGTACCCACTCACCCTCAAAACACTCCGTCTTTAGGTGTTGGGATTTTGCCGTGGATAGCGGGAATCGTTTAAGACTGCAAACCCATGATTGACCAGCCGAACCCTACCCTATCCACGCCCCACACGTGGGCCTGACACTTAACCACGTATTATGCAACACACATCACTTGAATATAGTCACGGTGTATGATCACAATACAGGAACTAAATGATGGAGTAATTTCACAAAATCTATAAAACCAATGTTTACTTTAAAATTATTCTTGCAAAAATATGCATTTGAAACAAGTATGCAATTTTTCTTCAAAATCATTCATGCATGCAATCAAGAAATTGTCACTCTTAAGTGATTAAGGTAACTTTAAAAGTTTTGCTTCAATTTCTATAAAATGAAAAAACACGAGTTATTGCGCGTCGTCCTCGCATGGGTCACCAACGCCACCTGCTTATCCAAGAATTATATTAGATATCCTATTCTCTAACACTCGTCTTAATAATCTGGGATAAATGCCAAAAAGCCTCTATGTTATGACTTTTTTGCTAAAATCCCCATATGATCACAAAATAGTCTAAAAACCCCCCGTATTAACCAAAATGTCTGCACGAAATCACCATTATGTTATAAATTAACAGAATGGGGATGCACGCGCGGGTTCTGTGACTGGGAGCATTTTTTGGCCTCTTTTCAACTTTTTGACCTACCTAATTGACAATTATACCCTTACCGTATATAGAAAAGACTTAAATTAATATCATTCTAAAATTGACATTAGATATAATTTTACAGTTGACTAAATATTTTAAAAATTAAATTTACAAAATTAATAAAAAAAATGAAACTTACTAAAAATGAAAAAATAAATAATAATAAGTCATCTTCCTCACCCCCTCACCCACACCCAGAAACCGTCTGCCCCCACCATAGCTTCCATTTCTCCCTCTTTCAAGCTTCAATTTCAGATTCTGGCCCACTAATTTCTGTTTCAAACCCACCACCAAGCTTCTATCTTTTAACATAAATAATCTTTTAATCTATATGACATATATATATACATGATATATATGTATATGTGTTAGGAAATTTTGTGTTAGATGTTTTGAAGATGACAAGATAGGTTTTCATGTTAGACCCCAAAAATAATGTGAGTTTATGTTTTCATAGATCAATTGCATAAGCGTTTGAAAGTTTGTAATTGTGTTAAGCTTGTAATTTTTATCTTTGTAGAATTTAGACTAAGTGGTGGATACCAAGTCGCTAGTAGAATTTTAGGTGAGTCTATTAGAGATAAAGTTGAAGATCAATGTCTGAAGTCAAGTGAAGATGAAGATTTGTTCTTAGCGTCTGTCAAACGTTAAAGGACTATTTCAGGATTTATGAATCAAGCGATCAAGGATAAGATTCACCTGAAATAAATTTTCAAGTCATGAAGGACTTAAATGCAATCATCTACGGATATTTATTTCCAACGGGAAATAAATTCAAACGCATTAAATGCCTGATAAGTTCATTAAATGTGATAAACTATTATAACTTGTGGACAAGCCACCTTTTGACTAGACTGTCAGATTTCAGAGTTCAAAACCTGCTCATGTCCAATCGGAACCAGCAGAAATTCAAAAATGATAGAAAGGGACTGTTTAATGCGCTGCATGAGGTATACGTGCCCACATGTGTCCAACAGACAAATCCCAAGAAACCCCATAAATAGTACCCTTCAGCAAACTCTAAAAAAAATGTACATACACAAGAAAAGGGTCCATACTTTGCTGAAATTACTTGAAAGAAAAACTTACAAACTCCATAGCTAAAATCCTTCAAGCTTTTCATAAACATTCCAAAGACAGTCACGAATATCTCAAACATTTTCAAAGAAGAACCCTACACTATTATTGAGATATTCAAAGTTGTTTGAACTTTCCAAAATCAAACAAACCCGTGACAAAACCCTCAACATCATCTGAGTGAGAAAGTTTATTGATTCTACAAGCACCATTTCCGTGTGAGAGAAGCTTGTTGAAGAAGATCTCTATTAGAGCTGAAGTCTGTGTGATCAAGGAACTCAAGATCGTCTTCCCTTTCATCTATTTTGTAGAAGTCTCTGCGTGACTTTTTGATAATCAATCTAATGAATTCCTCTAAGTGCATAGGAGAAGAAGGACGTAGCTGAGATTACATCACCCAGTGAACCTTACAATATCTTGGGTTATTTATTATTTTATTGCTTTACTTTACTTTTGCACATTATATCTTGAAAAAGCTTTCAAAACAATTAAGCGGCTAAATCAAGTTAAAGAGAACGCTAAGCTACAAAAATATTTCCGCTGTGCTAACCCTGATTAAGCAATTGAAACATTACCCTACCTTGGTAATTGTTGAAATCACTAAGTCTAAGTTATCTTACTTTAGGCGCCTGACCTAGCGCTAAGCTTTCCAAGCGTTCAAATTCTTCAAAGTAATACGAAAGTTTTTGAAGTCGAAAAAGGCTTCAGGGTCTATTCAACACCCCCTCCCTTTCTAGACCCTTTCGTATGCCACTTGGGACCATCAAGTGGTATCAGAGCCGTTGAAGTAGAAACCTAAGCATTTCCGAGCATAACTGCTTGTTTAGATCCATTTTTCTAAACTTAGTCATTTTATTTCATTTAATCTCATATCATGGCTTTTTACAAGATGCCTAAGCTTGTTGAATCAAACTACGATTCATGGAAACTTAGAGCATTTGCATATTTATGTTCTTGTAATAATGAGATGTGTGATGTAATTACAGATGGCCCCATTCAGATCATGAAAGTTATAACTCGTGCCCCTGGAGCGACTAAGGCTACTCCAGGTGGTTATGTCGAGAAACCTAAGTTAGAATGGACGTCAGAAGATTGAAAAAGAGCAAATCTAGATAATGTTGGATGAACCGCTCTCTACTCAGCGTTAGGAGACAATAATGCATTGTTCAACCAGACCAAGCAATGTAAGACTTTAAAAGAGATATGGGATAAGTTGGCTATTGTATGTGAAGGTTCAGCACAGATGAAGGAGAACAAGCTCTCCATAGCTATGCAAAGATTTGAGCATTTCAAGATGTAGCCCAATGATATGCTAAAACAATTGGATGCAAGGTTTACTTTGCTCATCACAGAGTTAGCGTCACTAGACAAGGAACTGACCAACAAAGAAATGGTTAACAAGATATTCAGAAGCCTTCTAAGCAAGTATTTGATTAAGATTGTTACCATGAGAGATTCACAGACTTTGGAGAATTTAACTCCAGAACATGTATTTTCAGAGTTAAAAGCATTTGAGTTCGAATTGGGTGAAATCAGCGACACATCGACTTCAGCGACTGAATCAGGAGCTTTAATCATTACTACCAAAAGTAAGGGTAAAGCGATTAGTGAGGTGAAATGAATAGAATCCAATGAGGAAAAAAAGATGGCTTTATTGGTTAAGTAATTCAAGAAATTTCTAAGATATGAAAAGAAAAACCCAATTGGACAAACTTCGTTTAAAACCCCTCCCCCTGCACCAGTGCCTCAGTATCAAGTGCCAGTGTATTCGGCGCCTAACCAGTAGCGCCAGTTCCATACCAAGCGCCTTCGTCTCCTACTCAGAATCTCTCAGCGCCAGTAGTTTCCAAAAGGTTATCAACTAAACAGAAAATGAAAACTAACCATTGTTATAACTGCAGGAAACCAGGGCAATACCAGGTAAATTGCCCTTATCCAAATGTGTCTAAGCCCACAAGGCAAGACTATGTTGATAGAAACCAATTCAGGAGAAACCTTCACCAACAAGGTTTGCTAGCGAAATCTGAACCATTCTCCGCACCTGAAGAGGACTTGGAATCATCAGATGAAAGCAGTGATGATGAGCCATCAAGCGACTTGTCTTATGGCAAGAGATGAACAAGCGTCTGATGACTCGTTATCTAAGGTAAACAATGAATTATCTCATCCTCTTTCTTATGATGAATTACTTGACAAAGTAAATGAGTATTATAAAGATTGTCAAAATGGCGCCAAGATATATCAAAATCACTTTGATATCATTTCATCGCTCATAGGTGATAAAGTGACGCTCAAGGCAGTATTGCAAGTTGAGCAACACTGCATTGAGAAGAACCAATCGATTGAGAGTGAAATTACTCAATTAAAAAGTGATATTAATATAATAGTCAAGAGAGAAGCTGATTTGATCGCTAAACTTGCCAAATCAGAGCAGCTTATCTCATTATTATCCAAAGCGTCAAGAAAGCTAGATAACATGACTGAGGTAACACTAGTACAGAAGAGGTCTGTTACAGCGGTTTTTTTTTCACTATTACAGCGGTTTTAACCGCTGTAATACGTATCGCTGTAATTGGTATGTTTACTATTACAGCGGTTAAAAACCGCTGTAAAATGAGCCCTATTACAGCGGTTCAATAACGAACCGCTGTAATAGGTAAATAAAAATAAAAATTAACTGTAAAAGCCGTAGCCTGTTACAGCGGTTCCGAAACGAACCGCTGTAACAGTGTTCACTGTTACAGCGGTTCGTTGATGAACCGCTGTAACAGTGACCACAGTTACAGCGGTTCGTTTCGGAACCGCTGTAACGTGATTTTTTATTTTTTTATTTTTTTCTGTTATAATTTCAGCTAGAGCTATATCCTTCCCACAAGCTCAAAATTCAACTCATCAATAACACATAAAACAAACCAATTGCTCAACAGAAACAACAAATTCAAATCCAAAATTAATTTCATTCACCAAATAATAATCTCCAATAATTACAAATAATAACGAGTTTACAATAAACCAATATAAACTAATCACTGCTTTTAAATCAAATAAAAATTTACAATAATTTTCAACTTACACCGCCGGCATATCAAAAGCGCATTTAAAAATGTATTGTGCCAATTCAGAACGTGCTTCATCAAGTTGCTCTATAGTGTAAGTGGCGTACTGACAATCAGCAAAGTACTGCAAGACAAATATTAAAATCCAACAAAAATGTTTAATAACTTAAAAGGGACATTAGAATTTGATTAATATTAATTAGGATTATGCATACCGTCGGTGGGATTATAGATTCTCCGTGTCTAATAATATCTTTCATGAATTTCATGACGAAGAACCCACAATCTATGGCATTTATTTGAATGGGGCACTACAAATTAAATTCAAATCAAAATTGTATTAGAACAAATAACTTTTATACGAATAATTTCATGAAACTATAATTAAAATAATATAATTAAACTAACCTGTATACAACTCCATGTACAGGCCTTGTTTTTTGATTTGATCTTTTGGTTGTTTTTATTTGCTCGAAACATCAAGACAGCGCTGTTAAAAACATCAAAAATCAAGGAAATATGTCAATATCAAGCAAATATATATATATGAAGTCTAGTTATAATATATATACTTTAAACTTAATATTAAATATATTATAATGGATACATTTAATTGAATGATAAAACTTACTGATTGATCATATCTTTCATATCATGTCGGTTATTTGGATTACCGTGCAAAGAATCCAAATAATAAACGATCTCTTTAATTGGATCAATCACGAGCAACAACCAATGGCCCCTAATCAGCATATTCAAAAGAAAAATTTTAAATTAGTTATGCCTACGTAACAAATTTTACAAAATAACAATGTGTCTTTAGTAGCTCACCCGGAGTTGTAAGGTGCAAGAAACAACTTCCCCTCCAGTGCACTAGCTATCATAGTATTTGCTATATATTGCGATTTGTCAACAAGCTGCGTGGGAGTAATTCCTGCTGCCGCAGATATAGAATGTGGGCTAAGGAACCCGAATTTATTTTGTTTTTGTTCGGGGACCACGTGATTAACCCACAAACACCTACAATTGAGCATAAAATAAATTTGAGTAACAAAAATAAACATAGTTCAAATTAATGCAGTAAAATAATTTAATTAAAAGCTTACTTTTTCTTAATTAATATTTAAAAACTTACTTGATGTAAGCAGTAATGATAGAGGCTCCTATCTGTTCTTTATGCACAAAGTCACCGATCTCCTCCCGCCCAATATATTCTGGAAAGGGGATATTGAAGATTTCCTCGGGTATGTCTATCCGGATAGTGTTATCAGCAGCCATCATCCCAAAGAACCTTTCAAGAATTGCAAGTGAATTAGGGGGTGGAGCAGGAGGGTTGGCCACTAGAGAAGGAGGGTTGGCCACTAGAGGTGTATTTTTGACATGTGAGTGCTTCGTCATCTCTGATTTGCTTTTTCCGAGTGATGATTTGGATTTTCCGAGAGACTATAAGCAAAAGAAAACAAAACGTGGGCGTTATCAATGAAAGTATATTTATTAACATTAAACAATTGTTATAATTTAATAATGACTAGCTATTAATAATAATTACGTACCGATGCATCACCGACAATCACAAGACTCTTAGGCCAAGCAACCATGTATCCCACAGCCTCAGATACTGTGAACACTCCTTCATCATCGAGAGGGACTGGTAAGGGTGCAATATCTTCAATTGCAATGTCAATCGACACTTTCACGAGGTGGGAGGCTAATGGACATGTATGCAATGTTCTATCCTTTGGTTGATTGTACATTGTTCCTCTTGCCACCAAACGATAACACGGTGTAGAAAGTGCTAATTGACACTGCACCACATCCTACATATATATATATATATATATATATATATATACCATTATATTAGAAAATGTTGTATATCATACAGAAATATAGGATTGTAAGTTACATTATCACTAAACAATATGCTTTTCATTAATTACCTGAGGAAGGTCTTTCACTTCTGGGCAGCTATCTTTCAAAGAAACCGCCTCTTCTGTATGTGGCTGCTGCGACGACCCAGACGCCCTATGCTGCTCAAACTCGCGTCGCAATTCGAATAGTGATTGAGTGAGCATTTGAACCGTGTCTTGCAAGTTATCAATCACCGTATTTTTTAAAGGCTTTGAATCCGAAAAGTAATCTGTTTGGGATACCCCAAAGCCTACACCCCTAACTCGACCCGGATGCTCCTTCTTTTTAAGAGCTATAGCCAGTATATCATTCCGGGTCTTCTCGGGTCCACTGTGGCTACCCTCTTGTGATAAGCTTTCCTGTAATAATACATTTAAAAAATACAAAAATTTGTTATTTTAAAATTATTTTTAAAAAAACATACAACACACTATATAACTAAAATTGCAAATAACTCACCATTGATTCCACTACTCTTTTAACATTGACATTATCAATCTTGTTCTGGCTGTCAGAATGTGCAACCCTCCACACTAGTGCTCGTGTCACCTCTGTGACATCTGACCCAGCATCCTTTCTTTTATGCTTCTATATAAGAAAATTTGTAAGGAAATAAATTTGATTAGAAAATTTGTAATTAAGGAAATTTGATTAGAAAATTTGTAAGGAAATTTGATTAGAATTACAACTTGTAACGAACTACGTACCTCAATATACTCCACTTGAGCATATCCAAGACGTGATGCCCTGTAAGGATATTCAGGTTCCTTTGCTCTTTCCCGATTTTCCTTACGTAGTTGCTGTTCATTATATAATCAAGGCATTAGTCAATGTATATAGTTTCAAATAAATTAAAATGAAACCATAAATTAAAATAATTACCTGAAAAGCTTCACTTTGGCGTATTTCTACAAATTTTGTCCAATCTTCTTGAGATATACGATATTTTTCGGGTGGGCTTGAATTAATGTTCCCATCATCATCCTCTACCCAGATTCTGGTCAAGTAGCTCCTATAGTTTCGAGCTAGCTTCCCAGCCTCGGCTAAGATGAACTTCTGCCTACTTTCGTCAATATCAAAGGCCAACTATAAAAAACAAAGAAGAAAGTATATAAAAAATGTTAATTTAGAGAAAAAAAAAACTACATTTACCAATTAAAAACATAATATATAATAACTAACTTACAGCTATTTCATTCCAAATGGCATATTTTATTGCTGCAGGGACGCTGCGCCAATCACTGATAGTAATAGGGACCCTGTCACGAGCTATCACGCCAATGTAACCAACAAAAGTTGATTTATTTGGGTCAACTGGTTGACCATACTCGTTCCAACCAACTTGTAGCTTTATGCCTTTACTTTTGGCCTTTATTACTTTCTTCATTGCTGTAATACCTCTCCGTATCTCACTTTCAACACTTGGGTTTGCAGCACCTCCAGAATCCATCTACAAGATTTCATAAGTGAAAATTCAAATATTTCAACAACAACAAACGAAAATAAATATATATGCATTAATCACATCATTAATCAGTTGGATCATATAAATCACATCAAAAAGTACAAAACCAAATATTGATAAGCTTACATTGGTAGTGGTCGTCGTGGTAGTGGCGGAGGAGAGGGTGACTGTGGTGGTATACGGTATCGACATACAAAAGCAAAAAAATACAGAAGTTAGTGTAACTCATTCACTAATATAATATTACAAGCTGGTTCAATATAATTTACACTTTAACTGCATACTTAACAAAAGAGTTCAAATAAGTTACTCATATAATTATCAAATAAGTTCAAATACCTTTCATCGTTTTCTTTTTGTCGCTGGTTTACTAATCTTTTGTGATCGCTCAGTACGACCATTTTGTTTAGTACGCCGACGAACAGAAGGATTAATCCATATCCCTTCTTGGTGATCTTCTCGCATATACAATTCATCATCACTGATATCCAAGTCACCGTCACTATTTGTGGATTGTGAACCACCTAAGATAGGATTTCCTCCATCATCTTCATTATATAGGCCATCATCCTCAATACAAGTATTTTTGTTTGCCGATAAAACAATGGACCACCTCTTATCGACAGGATCGGTGACAAAAAACACTTGTTTAGCTTGAGATGCCAAAATGAAAGGTTCATCTTTGTATCCCACCTTTTCAAGGTCTACTCGAGTAAAACCTATTTCACTATCATCGACACCATTTTTATGGTCAACCCACCTACACCCAAATACAGGCACCCGAAACCAACTGTAATCCAGCTCCCATATACGTTCAATCACCCCATAATATGGTAAAGTGGCATAGATAGGGCTATTATCTTTCGCACTTGAGATATGCATTGCTTCAGCTACAAGACTCACCCCACTATTCTGCATTGTACTCCGTTCATCTTGGTCTTTTGTATAAAATGTGACACCATTTATACGATAACCCGAATGACAAAATACGAATCTGCCCGGGCCCACCGACAACCGTGCCAATTTATCTGAAACTGAAAGTGAATTCTCATTTTGTTTCTCTTGAATACACTTTCGGAACCAATCGATAAAACTCTTGTTATGTTCTCTTGAAATCCAACTTTCATTTTTACTTGAATTTATTCTCCTAAGTTGGTCCTTGTGCTCTTCAACATATGGCTCAACCTCATCGGTGTTGTGGAGCACATATAGGTGTGCCTGATCCTTTTGTGTGCTAGGAACACTCACTAATTGCTTTCCAATTACGCTTTCTCCTTCTGTTCCCCCCCCCCCCCCAACAACAGGAGACTTTTGAAGCTCTGCAACGTTAGAATCATTCAGATATTCTGTGCAAAATGTAATAGCTTCATCAACTATGTACCGCTCAACAATGCAACCTTCCGGCCGGCTACGATTTTTCACATAGCCTTTCAATACCTTCATATAACGCTCAGCCGGATACATAGATCTCATAAAAGCTGGTCCACAAAGTTGTGTCTCTCTAACCAAGTGAATAGGTAGGTGAGTCATTATATCAAAAAACGCGGGTGGGAAATACATCTCAAGCTCACACAAAGTGAGGACAAGTTGTTTCTGAAGTGCAGGCAATTGTTCAGGATCAAACACCTTGCTCCACATTGCTTTGAAGAAGAAACACAATCTAGTTATCGTTTCTCTCACCTTTTTTGGCAGAATGGCCCGTAAAGCAATTGGTAGCAAATGATCCATGATTACATGACAATCATGAGTCTTCATATGCTTTAGCTTCAAGTCCTTCATTGATACAAGACTGCTAATGTTCGAAGAATACCCTTCGGGAACTTTCACTCCACAAAGAAACTCACATAATGCAATTTTTTCTTTTCTAGATAGCGTGTGAGCTGCTGGAGGTAAATAAGTACGTTTTCCCTTCATTGTTGGTGCCAATTTACCTCTTATCTTCATTTCAACTAAGTCCAACCTTGCCTTTACTCCATCTTTTGTCTTGCCGGGCACATTTAGAAGAGTACCAATGACACTATCAAATACATTTTTCTCAATATGCATTATATCAAGAAAATGTCTAACATGTAAAGATTTCCAATACGGCAAATCAAAAAAAATTGACCTTTTTTTCCACCCAGTTTTTGCAAGGCCGCCTGCAAAAGTCTTTCCGAACTTGATATCCAAGTCTTTTACATTCTCAAACACCTCTTCACCGGTCAAACACTTAGGAGCTCGACATTCTTCTATGCTCCCATTGAAAGCTTTCTTCCACCGACGATATCGATGTTCTCGATTCAACCATCTTCGATGCCCTTGGAATGCATATTTCTGAGAGTGTGGGAGTCTATATTGATCTGTACTCTTGACACATATGGGGCATGCACATTGCCCATGTACACCATATCCCTCGAGATTAGCTCTTGCTGGAAAATCATTGATTGTACCAAACAACATAACTCTAAGATTGAAGCTCTCTTTTCTAAACCCATCATACACTTTAATACCGGTCTCCCACAACTCTTTCAAATCCTCAATTAAAGGGGCCAAGTAGACATCTATATCATTTCCAGGTTGTTTCGGCCCGGAAATTAGTATAGGCATCATAATATGCTCTCGCTTCATGCATCGCGAAGGGGGTAGGTTGTAGATCATCAAAATCACCGGCCATGTACTATGTGAGCTACTTTGCAAGCCATGTGGGTTCATTCCATCTGTAGCCAATACAAGGCGTAAATTTCTTGGTTCTTCCCTAAATTCAGGGAAATCATTATCGATCTTTTTCCATTGAGGAGAATCTGAAGGATGTCTAATCTTGTTATCTTCAATCCCTTGTTCAAGCCTTCTATCAGCATACCATGTCAAGTCCTTG
The DNA here is from genome assembly GCA_019426215.1 of Buddleja alternifolia. Classification (NCBI taxonomy): domain Eukaryota; kingdom Viridiplantae; phylum Streptophyta; class Magnoliopsida; order Lamiales; family Scrophulariaceae; genus Buddleja; species Buddleja alternifolia. Next base: position 44,606,102 of record CM033392.1, on the reverse strand, counting down.
GCAAACGCTTCACTACTGTACATGCGTCTAAATCTAGGTATTATGGGCAAATACCATGCTGTTTTGACAGGAGCAGATCCATTCTTCTTGTACCGTGAGGTGCCACATTTGGGACACACCGTCAATGATGCATAGTCCTTTCTAAACAAGATGCAATCATTGAAACAAGCATGTATCCTCTCATATCCCATGCCAATTGCAGTTAACATCTTCTTAGCCTCATAAGTACGATTAGGTAACACATTATCATCGGGTAACATACTTTTTAATAGATCAAGTAAGTCTGTGAAACTCTTATCACTCTACCCATTGTTAGCTTTTAACTTGTAGAGGTTTAGGACTGCTTTCAATCTTGTGAAATTACTACCACTATACAGGGGTGTCTTTGAATCACTTGTCAAATTGTCGAACATCTTGGGACAATTTCGCAAATCCTCCTCGATCACATTGGTCATCTCCTCCAAACGATCAGGCTCATAATCATCCATGTCAAAATCTACTGATCGATATGATGTATCACCCAAATCAGCTGAGGTGGCACTGCTTTCACCGTGTCTTGTCCATCGTGTGTAGCTTTTATCAATTCCATTACACACCAAATGATCTTCCAAGTCAGGTGGACTAATTCTCTTTCCAAAACAACAACGTAAACATGGACAACTAATCCTAGTCGGATCCGATGCATGCTCAATCGCAAAGTCGATGAATTCTTTCACCCCTTTCCCATATTGCTCCGACATACGATCCGCTACAATCCAACTTCGATCCATCTAAATTCTCAATTAATTAAATTAAATAATTTTAACATCAGTTGATAGTTAAATTAATTAAATAAATTTATTTTTAATTTGTTTCGCATTATTCTATAAAAAATTCGGCAGAGTAACGACGCAAATATTTCTACCAAGTTCTCGACTTAATCTTCTCAGTGGGTTGTAACCAACAGAAGTCGAATCTTACGATCCGCTAAAATCTCAACAGGGAAACGACGCAAAAAATACTACCAATTTCAACCACAACAAACCCAACACTCTAATCTTTCACCCACAACGAACACAAAACGATACAAAAATATTGATCACCAGTTGGATCACATAAAACATCATATTTCCAGGGGAACAACTACAAATATTGATCACCAGTTGGATCACATAGATCACATAAAAAACTACAAATAAAGCATCATATTATAAATATTGATCACCAATTGGATCCAAAAGCACATAAAACTACAAATAAATTAAAGCATCACGATATAAAGTTTTTGGAGCTTCTCGGTTGTGCAGAAAGCTGTGCGCGTCTTCACGAGAAAATTCATAAATAATTGTAGAAAGCTCGGATTCATGAACCGTTTTCTTCCTATGAAACTAGACACATAGGGCTATCCACACATATATCTCACATACTCAGTAGATTTCTATAAAAAAGCAGATTTGTATTCAAAGTTAGAGAAAAATCTGTCAATTTTCAAAACAGCTGTGCGCGTCTTCACGAGAAAATTCATAACTCATTGTGGAAAGCTCCGATTAATGAACCGTTTTCTTCATATGAAACTAGACACATAGGGCTATCCACACATATATCTCACATACTCAGTAGATGTCTAGAAAAAAGCAGATTTGTATTCAAAGTTAGAGAAAAATCTGTCAATTACAACTGTGCGCGTCTTCACGAGAAAATTCATAACTCATTGTGGAAAGCTCCGATTCATGAACCGTTTTATTCATATGAAACTAGACACATAGGGCTATCCACACATATATCTCACATACTCAGTAAATGTCTAGAAAAAAGCAGATTTGTATTCAAAGTTAGAGAAAAATCTGTCAATTTTCAAAACAGCTGTGCGCGTCTTCACGAGAAAATTCATAACTCATTGTGGAAAGCTCCGATTCATGAACCGTTTTATTCATATGAAACTAGACACATAGGGATATACATACATATATCGAACATACTCATGAGATGCCTAGAACAAATCGGATTTGCATTCAAAGTTAGTAAAAAATCAACTACAACATAATAACAAAAATCCACTATATAATTTATAAAACCCCAATTAACATAACATGATATATATAACAATAATTAACAAATTAACATATAACCTACATTATATACATCACAAAATCAGAATTAACATAACATTAATATATAACAAACAAGAAATTAACACATAACCTAAATTTAATATATACATAATATATATATATATAACATAACATATATAAACATATATATATATACCTATAAAGAGAGAGAGGAGGAGAGTGGTGGGTCACGGCGGCGGCGGCTGCTCGGGCGGCGGCGGTTTCGGGTGGTGGTGGAGGTGGTGGCGACGGGACGGGGGCGGTTTAGGTAGCTTGAGAGTGAGAGAGAGAGTATAGAGAGAGAGAGTAGAGTATAGGGAGAGAGATCGAGTAGAAAGATAGAGAAAAATCAAATGGGGCGGCGGCGGCGGCGGTGGTGGAGACGATGGCGGGGGCGGTGGTGGAGAGTGAGAGAGATAGTAGAGTAGAGAGAGAGAGTAGGGTAGAGAGTGAGAGAGATAGTAGAGTAGAGAGAGAGAGAGTAGAGTAGAGAGTGAGAGATAGTAGAGAGAAATGAGGGGGAGAGCTCGGTTTTTGGGGGGAAAAAAGGGAGGGAAATTTTTTATTTTTTTTAATTACGTGTTATAGCGGTTCGGGAACGAACCGCTATAACCGGTTTACCAATTATAGCGGTTCATTCCCGAACCGCTATAACTGGTATAAACCGGTTTACCAGTTATAGCGGTTCGGGAATGAACCGCTATAATTGGTAAACCGATTATAGCGGTTCGTTCCCGAACCGCTATAAAAAATTTTTTTTTTTTTTCTGTTCGCGCTATAATAGCGGTTTTTTATCGAACCGCTATAATAGGTTCGAACTATTACAGCGGTTTTTTATCGAACCGCTGTAATAGGTGCCCGGTTAATATCCATTATAACGGTTCACTTATAAACCGCTGTAATAAGTCTCTCCATTCAGCGGTTTTCCAAAACCCGCTGTAAAATGTGCACTGTAACAGGTCTTTTCTGTACTAGTGTAACTAGACTTTTGGTGAAAAGACCGGTTTAGGTTGTAATAAATTTGGTCAAAAATCAAAAGTGTCTAAGGTTACGACAACCAACAAAGGAAAAGGTATACTCTTTGTTGAAAAGAGTTCAAAAAGTCAAACATTGAATGAACCCAACGACAACGGTAAGAGGCCAAATGAGAAGGTCAATACCAACTCAGGCAACATGGAGAAGAAGAAAGTAAATGACTCACAAAAGAAGGTTCATCCAAACGCTCAAAAGGCTATGGATAAACCATCCACAAGTGAATCAAACGCTAAGCGTCAATCGCCAAAAGTGACTCCTAAGCCAGTGCCAAGGAAATACTAGCATCAATATCCTCAAAGATCTAGATCATATAGTGGATACTATGACGATTATGATTATGATTATGACTATGATTACTATTATAATCAAGGATATTACTATACACCTAAAAAGAACACACAACACAAACCTAAACCCAAGAAGGCCAATCTTCCTGTAATGAAGACAAGGCAAATATGGGTTCCGAAAGTTTTAATTCAAACTAAAGTCACTAACGTAGAAGGAACCAAAACAACATGGGTACCTAAGAAGAATTAGAACTGTCCTTTAAATACAGGTACATAGAGTCAACACCGATACTTTAGTTTGGTACATTGATAGTGGGTCGTCAAGGCACATGACTGGCTCAAAAGATCTCTTGGTCAACTGTCATGTAACCAACGGTCCTCAAGTTATATTCGGTGATAACTTCAAAGGTAAAACAAAGGGTATAGGTATCAAGCACAGGGGGGAAATCATGATAACTGATGTATATTATCTTGAGGGTCTTAAGCATAATTTGTTAAGCGTAAGTCAATTTTGTGATAAAAACTTTGAAGTCAAATTCTCAAGCGATTGTCGCTATGTTAATGACACTAAGACTAAATCTACTAAGTTAAGAGGAAAAAGAACAAATAATGTATATTTAAGGGATTGGGATTCAACAATAGATAACAACCCCACATGCTTTGTTGCTAAGAGTCAAAATCAATTGGGTTGGTTATAGCATAGAAAAATGAATCACCTTAACTTTAAGTCAATCTCTCAGTTAATATCGCTAAATCTAGTAGAGGGATTACCTAAGGGTTCCTTTCAGAAAAATCACTTATGTGATGCATGTCAAATGGGTAAACGAGTCAAATCATCTTTTAAGAAGAAACCTCATCTATCTACTTCTAGAATTCTTGTACGGTTGCATGTAGAGTTGTTTGGTCCTATTCAAATCATGGGTGTTAGTGGTAAAACGTATTCGCTAGAGATAGTTGATGATTTCTCACGCTATACATGGGTAGAATTTCTAACGACCAAAGATGAAACTAGTGTCAAGCTCACAATGCTAATTCGTTGATTACAAACTTCGATAGATTTAAAGGTGATGAGAATTACAAGCGATAGAGGAACTGAATTTACTAACCAATTTGCTTAGAAGTTTTGTACAGATTTTGGAATACTTCATGAGTATTCTGCGCCTAGAACACCTCAACAGAATGGAGTTGCCGAGCAACAGAACAGAACACTTAAAGAAGCCGCTAGGACAATGTTAGCCGAGTCCAAGCTGCCTCAAAGGTTTTGGGCCAAAGCTATCAAAACCGCTTGCTACACTCAGAACCAGTGTATGATCAACAAGCAACATGAAAAGACTCCATATGAATTTTCGAAGGGACGTAAGTCTAACGTTTCATATTTTCATGTATTTGGTTCAAAATATTTCATTGATAACAATGGATCCCAAAATCTAAGTACATTTGATCCTAAGTGCATGAGGGAATCTTTCTAGTCTATGCCAAGAATGGAAAGAGTTTTCGCATCCTAAACAAGATCACATCGAAGGTTGAAGAATCCATTGATTTTGTGTTTGATGATGCTAACTAAGAACCGAGTAAGATTAATTCTGATAATGTAGGAATTGAAGATCTTGCCCAACAAGCATCACAAATCAATCTTGGTGATGATAATGATGATGATGATGAGGACAATGAGATCTTTGTGTCTAATCCTAAGGTTACTTGTGAGGTTACTAATGATGATATTGTCAGAAACGTTGATGATCATGAAGAGAATGATCATCAAGAGCAAATTGGAACTATGAATAATGTAGCAATTGCGCAAGAGACAAATAAGGGTCAAGCGATTGATGATCAAGAGTCTCTCAACCCATTCCAACTAGATCGTAAATGGCTTAGAGATCATCCACCATAGCTAGTTATTGGAGATATCGGAGCACCTGTTAGAACTAGGACCACTACAATCAATGAGGCCATGTTCGCAAGTTTTCTATCTCAAATGGAACCAAAGAAAGTGGATAAAGCGTTCAGTGATTCAAGTTAGGTAGAAGCGATGCAAGAAGAGCTTAACCAATTTGAGAGAAGTAAGGTTTGGACGCTAGTACCAAGGCCAACTCACCAAGGAGTTATTGGGACAAGATGGGTTTTCAGGAACAAGATGGATGAACATGGCATTTTTATAAGAAATAAAGCCAAATTAGTCGCTCAGGGTTATTGCCAAGAAAAGGGTATTGATTTTGGTGAAACGTATGCCCCAGTAGCCCGTCTTGAATCGATTCGGATGTTCCTAGCATTTGTCGCATTCAATAAGTTCACAGTGTACCAAATGGACGTGAAGAATTCTTTCCTGAATGGTAAACTCCAAGAAAAGGTATATGTGGAGCAACCACCAGGATTCATCAACGACCATGGGAAAAGTATGGTCTACAAATTGGATAAGGCCCTTTATAGCCTTAAACAAACACCAAGAGCATGGTATGACACTCTCTCTATCTTTCTTATAGGTAAAGACTTTTCAAAAGGCAGCGTTGATACAACGTTATTTGAAATTGCCCAGAATGAAGTTATTCTCTTAGTCCCAATTTATGTTGATGATATCATATATTGTTCTACTAATAAGCGTATGTGTGAGAAATTTTCAAAAATGATGCAAGAACAATTTGAAATGAGCATGATGGGTGAATTAACTTTCCTCTTAGGATTACAAGTTAAACAACTCCCTAATGGCATATTTATTAACCAAGCTAAAAATACAAGAGATATGATTAAGAAATTTGTTATGGAAAATGCCTAATCTTTCAAAATTCCAATGAGCCAAATACTTAAGTTAGATAAAGATGAAAGTGGGAAGAAAATTAATATGACTAACTATAGAGGTATCATTGTATCACTTCTTTATCTTACCCCTAGTAGACCTGATATTATGTTTTCGGTATGCATGTGTGAATGCTTTCAAGCTGATCCAAAAGAATCACACTTAATTGCTACCAAGAAGATCCTTAAATACCTAAGAGACACACAAAATGTGGGCTTATGGCATCCAAGGAACTCTCCTTTTAAACTAATTGGTTATTCAGACGCAGATTTTGCAGGATGCAAAATAGATAGAAAGAGTACTAGTGGTACATGTCAATTTCTAGGTGATAGATTGATTTCGTGGCATAGTAAGAAACAACAATCCATAGTGACTTCTACTGCTGAGGCAGAATATGTAGCTGTTGGAAGCTGTTGTGGACAAATCCTTTGGATGAGGCAACAACATGGAGATTATGGAACAATCTTAGGTCCTACCCCAATCCATTGTGATAACCAAAGCAATTTAGCTATGACCCAAAGGCCAGTCCTTCATTCTAGAACTAAACACATTGACATTCGCTACTATTTCTTGCGTGACCATGTTCAAAAGAAAGATATCTCCATGCATTTCATTAATACTGACAAACAACTGGCAGATATCTTCACCAAAGCGCTCAACGAACAACGTTTTCTCACTTTGAGAAGTGAATTGGGTATGATTGATTTAAACGCTTAATCATAAAGCATCATATCTTTCATAGGCATTTAATTTAGGGAGAATCCACTTTAATTTTTATGTCGAAAACGTTTTACCAAAAATTGAAATGAGTTATCAATTTTAGGAGGAACTTTAAAATTGTAATTATTCAAGTCAATAAGCGTCTATGATCAAAAATTAATTTCAAAATTCTGTGCATTGATCATTAGCGTTTATCTGTTATGCATGACAAAATCAATCTCTAATAAAATTAAATGAAAATGTCTTGTAAGAGCCCAAAGCGATTGAATTTTATTAAAAGACTTCAGCGTTAAGAATATTCCCACTTAAAAGCTAAGTAACTTTTTTCTGAAACTCATGCATTGTTTTATCGCTAAAAGGTGGCGTGTGGAAAAGTCCCAAAAGGTAAGATTTGACCTCTGCCCACGCGCTCCTATCAAATCAAACTGACGGTCAATAATTACTATCTAAATTAGGCGATTCAGTAAATGCAGGTGTTTGGGTACATGTCAGTGTACTATCAGGTGCATGCAACTCCCGCTGAACATTTTCAAAATCTCAAATGCTTTTTTTTAAAAAAATAATAATAAATAATTACGGACTCTAAATTCTTTATTTTACAGCAGTTAACCTAATTTATCGCGCCTTTTTACATCCGTCTTTATGAATAAACGGCTTAGATTTAGTTTTCTTCATTTTTGAATTAATTATTTTAATTCATGGCATTTATCTAAGATTTTGAGGAGTTACTTTTTGCCTTCAATTTAAACTCTTCAAATTTTTACAGAAAAACTTTGTCACTTTCAAAATTCATTTTGCTGTAAAAATTCTCTCATGGCAAAAAGACTTTCTTCCAAAACTCTCTCAAAGCTTCAATCCTACATCAATGGCACCACCAAAGTCTTCAAAAACTACCATCGAAAAATCTGCTAAATCCAAAACTGAGAAGCCAGTAACAGTCAATGCCGGATTCCTGGTAAATTGGGAGTATCTTTTTGAAAATCAAAACTTCCCTTTGAGGACAATTCTTCCATTCATTGAAGAATCAGGTCTAAGACAAATGTTGACTTCCCATTCCAATCTTCACGATGAAGAAACCCTGTTCTTCTTTCAAAATGCTATGATTTCAGACGATGGGAATTCTATCTCTTGCATCTTTCCTTTTACTCAAAAAACCTTCATTCTCACCCCTCAACTTCTATCTTCCCTACTGCAATTGCCAAATGATGGTGGAGAAGTTGAAGAAGTAACCCTTAGAGACACCACCAAGATCTGGGAACTGGTCCAGAAAGATGACATAGAAGCTGTGTACGAATCGAATTTTCAGAAAAATGACATGAAGGGCGAATATATCATTTTGGCTGACATTTGCTCCAAGATGATCAAATGCTGGAAAGCAAGGTTTCATAAAATCTCGAACATACAATATAAGATGATGACTGCCATTTTAACCAAGTTGAAGATAAACTCGTCTCAGTATGTCTTTAATCACTTTAAGGCAGCGATGGCAAAATTTGTGAATCCCAAGCCTTATGGGATTGTTTTAAGTCTTTTGTTAAGCGCTAGCGGTTTTGTCAACACCACCGGTAAGAAAGTTCCAGCGCTTAAGTTCTATGACAAGAAGATGATTGGCGAATTGCTGAAACCCAAGCGACGGGGTGGTGCATCGATTCCCAAGGAGGAACGTGAGAGACTCCTTGAAGAAGAGGTTGTTCGGAGTGATGATGAGGAGCAAGCGTCATCGTCTTCATCATCATTTTCATCGGAAGAGGAAGTGGTGGTTAAGCGACCGAAACGGAAAATCGCTGTGAAAGTCGCTGAGCCAGCCAAGAAGCAGAAAAAGAAGGAGACCAAAAAGAAGAAATCTCCCTCTTCTTCTCCTAAATTGCCCTCTTCCCTTCCTGCATTTGTCATGGTTCCAGATGAAGAAGAAGAAGAAGTGTCATTAGCACGCAAGCGTTCCACACCAAGATGATCCACTAGCGTTCCATCTGAGCCAGAGCTTGAAGAACCAGCGCTTGGAGAATCGTCTTGTGTTTCTCTTCCTTCTCCCTCTGTACCAATCGTCGAGCCCGCTATTGGTGCTCTCTGAACAGAGCTTGGTGATTATAAGGACTTTAGCGAATATAAAATCCAGAATACACTAAATGTATTAGAAGGATTCAATATTCCTATTCGTGTTGATCCCCTTACTTCATTCCTCAATTTTGAAGATGATGAAGTAGTCCCGAAGCTTGAGGCTATGGAAACTGAAGTTCCTATAAATTAAGCGACTGAAACAGTCGAAGAGAGTCTTCAAGGTAAGCATTGAAGTCTGTTTAATCGTCTATTTCCACTCTGTGGAATTTTTTTTTTTTTGTTTTTCTCAATCGCGTTCATGTGTCAGCTCACAATATTCCAGATGCTGATGCACCTCCACCCTCCGAGGTCCCTGTTGAAGTGGATGTAGATATGACAACGGTTGTAGATATCGCTAAAGAAGTTGCTCATGTCCTTCCTAACGCTGAAACATCTTCAGTTAGTGAAGCGACTGTTCATGCTGAGCAATCGATTGAAGTGGCCCCTATCCCAATTGAAGAAATTGCCTTTGTCCCTACTCCAACCGGACCTCCTCCCCGTGTCATCATTTTCTTTCCCCGTGGTTATAATATAGATATTGGATTTTACTTTGCCGCTAGAGAAAGTGACACCCGGCAGCTAGTTGAAATGGAGATTGCTTTTCAGACCACTCTCCACGATTCTTCACTGTCTAACTCGAAGAAATTTGAGTTTTTTGAGAAGCTTGCCAATCCCAGTCTGTACTCACTAGAGCGCCTGCAGTCACGTCTTGAATATATTAGGCGACCAGCGAACAACATAACAGACTTCGACCGAGAGCAATTCAACTTCACAGGTTGCTCAGCAGAATCCTTTTATCCTCTTTGCCCGAACAAAATTGTGATCAAGAATCCCGATACGGGTGATTGATTGAAGAATCCAGATGAAGAGGATCTCAACAAAATTGGATACTCTTCTTTGCCCAAGATTGTTCATTCTCCTCAGAACGCTTTATCTCCCAAGCTCCTCAAACTTTGGAAAGGAAAAGGACCAGTCGTTGCTGAGCGTCCTAATCCAATCAATTCTTGGTTGGAAGATGAAGCTCGTGAATATCTTGCCAGGCTTTGGGAAGATGATTATGAGAGTGAATATGAATGCTTTGAGAAATATCTCGCCGCTAGAACAGACAAGAAGAAGTTTGAAAAACTTGGTAAGCGGTGGATAATGGATACTACTCAGTGGGCTGAAGAATTTGTGCTTCATTTCTACACGCTTGAAGAGCTTGTCAGATATCCATTTTTGTTTAATTTTGGTGTAGAATATAGACGCCAAGGATACACTGTATTTCCACTTGATTAGCGCAAGAATCTGGTTAGGAACATTAGCGACTTGCCTTCTTATAGACAGCATATTGAACGCTATCTTCGCCAGCAACTTGTTTTATTCAGTCAGGGAGGACGCTACGTTTTTCACTAGAATCAGAATTTTGTCCAGCGTATCCTTCCCGATCTGAATGAGGATGCATCAACAAGCAAGCATGATGCCCTACTAGCGCCCAGTCAAGTGCCCATGCAACTTACTGATGAGCATGTTGTTTTTCACAGAGACAGAAGAGCAATTGTTGAGAATGCTCACTCGCTAGATATCACCTTCAATGATCATTATGGCTTCAATAATTTCAGAGGCTATAATATATTGCCTGTTCTCATGTGTGAGCAAAATATCCAAGTGGCCTAAATTTTATCGCTTATCCGGCCAGTGGATCAAGAAGCTGCTCAAGTTCTAATGCCATTTATTTTGGACAGTTTCAATTCTTATATTTTAGGTGTTGATCTGCCAGAAGATGTACACTTTGCACTTAACACTGAAGAGCGCGAAGATTCTATGTTTTACAACCCGCAGACCAACATAATAAGTCCAGGCACGTCATGGAAGCGAATGGCCCACTCTCGGTCATTGCTGTTGAGAAACCTTCTCCTCCAGTCGAGATTGTTGAAATAGAAGTGAAACAAACTCCTGCTGTGGAATTTGCTTCAACCACAGACGCTGATATGCAAACAGAAGTTGCCTCTAGCGATCCAGCAGTCGAGGTTCCATTGTTGAACAAGTTGATCAGATTGAGGAAACAACTCAATCTCTTGAATTAGAGATAGACGAAGTACACATCAAAATGGCCGAGGAGCCTGAAGAGCTATTCATCAGAGATAAATCCAAAGGAAAGGCTGTTGCTTCTAGCTTATATGGACTCATTCCATCCCCTGAGCATTCTTTTTCGTCGAATTCAGACTCAGAAAATGACTTGGAGACACAAAACTTCAGACGAGCCGTTCGGAACTCGCTCAACACCATTGAGGGTTCTTTCTCGAAGATGCTTGACAACGATGATCTACATATCAAGTTAGTCTCTGACACTAGAAGTCGTGACATTGCAAACGCTGCTATAAAAAGCAACATAGCGATCATCGATCACATGACACCGCTGATCAAAGGCCTCTCCGAAGAATTCAACCAGCACTTAGCCCAGAATGCTTCTGTAGATACTAAGCGGCACAATACTTCCAACTCAGTTGCTCAAAGTATCGCTGAACGAGTTGCTCTACTTGTTGAAGAAGTGAGGCTATTGCGTCGAGATATCGCTGATCTCAAGACCTCCCTTGATGATGCCAAGAAGGGGGAAGATAAAGAAAAACATCTGTTGTCCCAAGCCAAAGGAAAAGCCTTGAAGGAGCCAATTTCTAAAATAGATAATAAGCATTAGCGCTCCATGTTTGAAGAAATAGTAAGCATAAAGAAGATGCTCACTAAGAATCGAAAGCCAAGATACTACCAAGGCAGGCACAGGCTTCCAGACTTAGATGTAGAATTTTTAAAGGGTATGGTTTTTAATCCACATGCGACACCGCTGAGAAGACCTCTTGATTGGAAACCTTCCAACAACCGTATGCGTGATATTTACCATGATCTAATCAGGACGCTAGGTATCCCTGGAAGGGATTGGGTGGAAATGTTACTCAAACTGAATCATAGCGCTGAGAATCGAAGCGATGACTATGATGAAGTCTACCACACAACAATGATAGATATCGATCGAGTCCTACTAGATCTAGCCCATGACATTTATCAAGACAAGGTTTCGAAGAAGCGTCAAAGAAAATGATCCTCTATCTTACTTATCTTTTATTTTCTTTGAGAATGATGTCGCTATTTATTATTCAGTATAAATCATGTATGCTTTAATTTCATATATATGAATGAATGATTTATTGCTGAAACATCTTGTTGAGGCTAATCTAACATTAGATAACTTAACTAACTTTCTAAACTTTAACTTATGATTATTTTAGGCTTTTCTTTAAACTCTTAATCTATAAAAGAGTTATAAGAGTTAAGGTCTTGACATCATCAAGAAGGGGGAAATTGTTAGGAAATTTCATGCTAGATGATTTGATGATAACAAGATAGGTTTTCATGTTAGACCCCAAAAATAATGTAAGTTTATCTTTTCATAGATCAATTGCATAAGCGTTTGAAAGTTTGTAATTTTGTTAGGCTTGAAATTTTTATCTTTGTAGAATTTAGACTAAGTATTAGATACCAAGTCGCTAATAGAATTCTAGGTGAGTTTATTAGAGATGAAGTTGAACATCAGCGTCTGAAGTCAAGTGAAGATGAAGATTTGTTCTTAGCGTCTGTCAAACGCTAAAGGACTGTTTCAGGATTTATGAATCAAGCCCTCAAAGCACTCAAGCGATTAAGGATAAGATCCACCTGAAATAAATTTTCAAGTCATGAAGGACTTAAACGCAATCATCAATGGATATTTATTTCCAACGGGAAATAAATTCAAACGCAATAAATGCCTAATAAGTGCATTAAATGTGATAAGCTATTATGACTTGTGGAAAAGCCACCTTTTAACTAGATTGTCAGATTTCAGAGTTCAAAACCTGCTCATGCCCAATCGAAACCAGCAGAAATTTAGGAATGTCAGAAAGGGACTATAACCTTCAACAAGCCCTAAAAAAAATGTACATACACAAGAAAAGGGTCAATACTTTGCTGAAATTACTTGAAAGAAAATCTTACAAACTCCATAGCCAGAATCCTTCAAGCTTTTAATATACATTCCAAAGACAGTCACAAATATCTCAAACCTCTTCAAAGAAGAACCCTTCACTATTATTGAGATATCCAAAGTTGTTTGAACTTTCCAACATCAAACAAACCCACGACAAAACCCTCAACATCTTTCATCTGAGTGAGAAAGTTAGTTGATTCTACAAGTAGCATTTATGTGTGAGAGAAGCTTGTTGAAGAAGATCTCTATTGGAGCTGAAGTCTATGTGATCAAGGAGCTCAAGATCGTCTTCTCTTTCATCTATTTTGTAGAAGTCTCTATGTGACTCTTCGATAATCAATCTAGTGAATTCCTCCAAGTGCATAGGAGAAGAAGGACGTAGCTGAGATTACATCACCCAGTGAACCTTACAATATCTTGTGTTATTTATTGTTTTATTGATTTACTTTACTTTTGCACATTATCTCTTTAAAAAGCTTTCAAAACAATTAAGTGCCTAATCAAGTTAAAGAGAATGCTAAGCTACAAAAACATTTCCGCTATGCTAACCCTGATTAAGCGATTGGAACATTACCCTACCTTGGTAATTGTTGAAATCACTAAGTCTAAGTTATCTTACTTTAGGCGCCTGACCTAGAGCTAAGCTTTCCAAGCGTTCAAATTCTTCAAAGTAATACGAAAGTTTTTTAAGTCGAAAAAGACTTCTGGGTCTATTCAAGCCCCCTCCCCTTTCTAGACCCTTTCGTATGCCACTTGGCACCATCAATACGTATGTAACTGATATGAAAAGTAGCAGATCTAAAAAACTCCCATACCGATAATGGCACAGACGACAATGGGGACATCGATGAGTGTTCAAGATTGTGGCAGTAGCAAGTAGATTACAGAGAGGCCAAATTTGCAGAGGAGAGGTTGTTGGGTTTGGGTGGTCACAAAAATAGAGAGAGAAACTACGGTGGTGGTGAGGATGTTGGGGAGAGAGAGTGGTGAGAGTGAAAGTGAGAAAGAGGGGGGGCGTGAAATAAACCCGCCCAAAATGATGGAGGGTTCGGCCAAACCGCTGCCATAAGTGAACTTTTGGGGTTCGGAAACCGCTACCACAAAGGAACTTTTGGCACGGTTTGGCCGACCGCTGCTAAAAGTACTTATGCGGTTTGGCCGAACCGCTGCCAAAGTTCAATTTTTTTTTTGTTGTGGCTGTGGAGGTGTGGACAGTAGATGGAAGGCAGAGGGTATTGGGGAAGAAGAAGAAAATGGGGGAAAAGGGAAAAGGGGAAAAGAAATGAGAAAAGTTAAAAAAGGAGAATAAAAACAAAAATTAAAATAAAATCTAATGTAATAGGAGGGGTATAACAGGAAATACGGAAAAAAATTAATGGAGTTAGTGTTAGTTAATGGCGAGGGCAAGTGAGCATACTTTTTCATTATCACGGGGGAGTTTTAGGCAATTTCGTGAACACAGGGAGTTTTTAGCAAAAAAGTAATAACACAGGGTTTTTTTTGCATTTATCCCTAACAATCCACCCGAAATAGCCTATGCGGTCCTATAAACTACATGATCATGCACAAAGCATTATTCTCCCAAACTATGCTTAACTTCATTATATTCAAAGATTGACAAAAACATGAAGAAAATAAATATGCGGGTTTAGTTTAAAATTTATTAAAATTCATAGAACATGATTTTATTTCTGAAATTTTTCAGAAACACCCAACACTTACTAAAAGAGTTCAGGTAAAAGCTTCAAAATCAAACTAGATTTTTAAGTAGGCATTTCATACAACAAAATCCAGCTGAATAGAAACTGTTTTTACACCGGCATGATATATTTTAAAATTTGTATAAAATCACCTGTTTATCAAAAAAATCCAAAATTTGTAGGACATGTTCATGAGACACTCAAAATAGTTCTGTAAAATTTGAAGCCAAATAAAATTTGTAGATATAAAAACTTCAGCTAAAAATAAAGATTATGTGTAAACGGTAATTTTCTGGCAGCAGTTGTTTGCCATTTTTCATAAAATTCACCAAAACTCCAAAGGGTTGAAATATTGTAGAGATGCACTCAACATGCAGAGGTATATACAATCAAATTTTCAAAAAATAACTCTTTCATCTTATCCCATTTCGAAATCAAAGCAATCTTCTTAAAAATTTCCATCATCAACATGCATGTGAACTTTTCTTCCATAAAATATCAAGACTAACAATTTAAGGGACATGCAAGACTACCATAATCAAAGATTGATCTCATAGATCAAACTACTTAAAGGCACATGCAATGCTATAAACTCTTAAACTTAATCTTTCTTACTAAATCACAAATGGGTTTTCAAGAAAATACCTTAGATTAGAGCTCCTAAGGAGAATGATGAAAAATTGGTGTGGAATTGAAGAATGAGTGTATGTGTGTGTGAGTGCAGCCGTAACACCCCCTCTATTATGCCCCTTCTCTCTTTCTTTTTTTAAGTGTAAAATGAAGATGAAAGGTCTCATGTCTATATATATGGAGTTAGGAAAAGGGATTAAGTGCAATTCTTTAATTGATCCTCTTTTTCCTTTTTTTTTTATTCTTTTCCTCCAAGTCCCTAATTTAACTCATGTAATACACAAGCCCCTCATGGTGTGATATAATATCTAAGGTCTTCTTCCTACAATTAACTATGGGCATGTCCACATATAATATAATAATCTTAAAAATTATAGTTATCACACTTTACCCCCCCTTAAAAGATTTTGGTCCCCAAATTCTAATCTAAGAAAAGGTATGGATGGTGCTTTCGCATGTATTCCTCTGTCTCCCAGGTCGCTTCTTCTAATTTGTCTTGGTTTGCCCAAATCACCTTGACCAAGGAAATACTATTCTTTCTGAGCTCCCGAACTTTCTGATCCACAATCATTATTGGTTTCTCTTCATAAGTCAAATTACTTTGAACAGGTATAGCATCCACCTTGAGTATGTGTTCCAGATCGGGCTGATATTTCTTTAACCTGCTAAAGTGGAAGACATCATGCATTCCAGAAAGTGTCGGTGAGAGTTCCAATCGATATGCTACTTCCTCAATTCTTTCCAAAATCTTGAAAGCCCAACTTATCTAGGACTTAACTTTCCTCCTTTCTTAGGCTGGATAATGCCTCTCCGTGGAGATATCTGCAAAAATACTTCATCTCCAACTAAAAACTATAAGTCTCTTCTTCTTTGATCATCATAGCTTTTCTGACAACTTTGAGTTGTTTTCATTCGTTCTTGAACGATCCTAATTTTATTAATAGCTTCTTGTACTAAGTCCAATTGTGGGAACATTTACTGTTCCTGATTTTTCCTCTTAAGAATCCATTTATCTTCAACTTCCCAATGGATCGATGATCTACACTTTTGCCCATATGGTGCCATTCCTATTGTGGCTTGATAGCTATTGTTATAAGCAAATTCTGCCAAGGCCAAGTATTGATCCCTGTTTCCTTCAAAATCCAAAACACTTGCTCGCAACATATCTTCTAATATTTGAATGATTCGTTCAGACTGTCCATTCGACTGAGGTTGAGCTGTTGTGCTAAAGCTTAGCTTACTTTCTAATGTATTATGTAAGTTTTTCCAAAATTGTGAGACGAATCTTTTGTCTCTATCAGAGACAATGTTAACTAAAACACCATGTAATCTCACAATTTTTTTAATGTACAGTCGGACTAACTTGTGGGGAGGATCTACCTTCCGGATAGGTAAGAAATGAGCTGATTTTGTGAGCCTATCCACCATTATCCAAATAAAATCATGACTACTTGTAGTTCGTGGTAAATTAGTTAGAAAGTTCATTGTTACTTATTCCCCTTTACATTCGGGTATTCCTAAGGGTTGTAAGAGTCCAGAAGGTCGTTGGTGCTCTGATTTTACTTGTTGGCAAGTGAAACATCTGGAGACATACTCAGCAACTTGGTTCTTCAAATTAACCAACCAGTAATGCTTCCTTGTACATCTTATTACCTCCAGGGTGTATGGTATATTTTGAGTGATGAGCTTCATCAATATTAACTTCTTTATACTATCATCATTTGGTATACACACCTTATTTTTAAACCGTATCAGGCCATCATCCGCAATATTAAATTCAGGTCCATTTCTTTAGAGGATCTTCTCTCTTAAGCTCTTATATCTAACATCTTGCTCTTGTATAATTTTGATCTTTTCAAGAATATTGGATTTTATCCTTATATTAGCATACAAAATATGTAACCCAGATTCTTTTGGATTCCGAAAGCTCATGTTCTCTAACATTCTCCATTCATTAACCATTAATGTTGCAACAGTCGCTTTACGACTTAACGCATCTGCTACCACATTATGGTCCTCAAGAAGATCCATCCAGCTTATTTATCTCAAATTCAATTCCTTTTGAGAGAAGAGATGCTTAAGACTTTTGTGGTCAGTATAAATTATAAAGGATGCTCCGTACAGGTAATGTCTCCACTTCTTTAATGCAAAAATAATGGCAGCTAATTCTAAGTCATGAGTTGGATAGTTCTGCTAGTACGGTTAGAGTTTACGTGTTGCATAAGAGATCACATTATCATTTTTCATAAGCAAACAACCAAGTCCATCCTTAGAAGCATCACTGTAAACCACAAAGTTATCAATTCCATCAGAGAGAACTAAAACAGGTGATGTTGTGAGTTTTCTCTTTAACTCTTGGAAGCTTGACTCGCACTTATCATTCCATTCAAACTTCGTCTTCTTTTAAGTTGGTCGGGTTGATAATCCTGCTATCTTGAAGAAATCCTTGACAAATCTCTTATAGTATCCTGCTAATCCGAGAAAACTTCTTATTTACGTGACACTCTCAGATCTTTTCCCTTCTACAATAGATTCTATATTCCAATGGTCTACAGAAATTCCATTCCCCGAAATTAGATGACCTAAAAAGGCAACATTATTAAACCAAAACTCACATTAAAAAATTTGCATTAAGTTTGTTGTCTCTTAAGACTTGCAATACAATCCTTAAGTGTCGTTTATGATCTTCTTTGGTCTTAGAATAGATAAGTATTTTGTCTATAAATATCACCATAATTGATCCGAAAAAGAATAGAATATCCTATGCATAAGATCCACAAAGATGGTTGGGGCATTGGTTAATCCAAATGGTATTTAACAAACTCATATTGTCCATATCTTGTGTGGAAAGCGGTCTTAGGCACATCCTCATTGTCGATTCGTGGAAGAGAGGGGATTCGTTTTGGATAGTTACACTAGTTAACCCATATATAGTAATCTATATGTAACATCAATGATCCATCTTAACACTTGAGCTTCTCATGGCTAAGTACTAGGTTTAATGAACCCTATCTCCAACAACTTTTATACGCAAGCTTTCAACTCCTTAAGTTCGACCAGAGCCATCCGACAAAGGTTTTTGGGAATTTGGAGTGTTTCCAAGTAAAATCTCGATGGAGAACTCTATCTCCCTATCAGGTGGTAAAGAGGTTAATTTTTCTTGAAACACATCGAGAAATTTAGACACCACATATACTTATTTAATATTCACCTTATCTTTTCGTTCGTCAATCATGAAATCTAAGTAGGCTTGGCTTTCTTTCCAAAGTGTCATTCACGCCATAACAACTGAAATGATTAGTGCTAAAGCAATATCTGCGTTCCCTACTAGATCTATAACCGACTTACTAGGCGCGCAAAACTTCGCAACCGTATATGACAATCTATTGGTATGGTGATAAGATAACCAATCAATTCCTATAATAATGTCATACTCTTGTATTGATAGCACTATAAAACCAGCTGTAAATGACTTTCCACTAATCATGTTGTCACAAGACTTAATCACTTAATTTGTCACCATGCCACTATGCATTGGTTTAGTAACTTCTAAGTTCACTTTTATAATAAGGTCAAATTGGAAACTAGTCATTTATAATCACCTTTCCTGTATCACAACCAAAATTATTTTACATAGTAACAATAAACTATCATCGTAATCGAGGAACTATGAGAAAGCCAATTTACCACTTGTTCTGTCATATAAGTACAAGACTGAATAATTGTTGTAACCTCTTATTTACAAACAATAGTCATCCTTTAATCCATTGGACCTTCCACTACCTCATTCCAATCAAGGTATCTATAGTGGTTTATTCTAAACACACTCCTAGCTCAGTGCTATATCTCCAACATTATTACAATCTCGAACTCTCACTCAAAACCTAATCCACAATCCGAGGAACCTATCCCGATATAGCTCAGGTACTAGCCTAAGCTCTGATACCACTCCATAACGCCCCAATTTACACAAGTAAGATCCAACTTATACAGGTTTCATACATACATAGATTAAGACAACCGTCCAACAGCGGAAAACAAGTAAGCTAACATCATTGTCTAGTTTCAAAACCACATATACATACAATACCACACCATATATGCATACACAAAACCCAAATCACTTGTCAAGTCTGGCATAGCCTTAAGATCGCTAATGACAAAAGTCAAAAGAGAATATATCTACTACACAAGTCAATTACTAAGATTGATCATCTGGAGTTGTCCCACAACCGATCTTGCCAATAACTGGAAGGAAAAAAGAAAACATGTAAGCAAAGGCTTAGTGAGCGCCAGTGATCATGTGAAAAGTGTTTTTCTTTTGAAAAGTTTAACCTTAAAAGATTTCAAGCAATTTGAAATGACATAAGCTTCATTCAGTGATCATTGGAGTAATAGTTGCAAAATCGTTTATAAATAAGAATTTAAAAAAGAAATGTAATTTGGTTGAGAAATTGTATTATGATGTAAAATTGTTAGTCCATGCAATTATGCAATAAGCATTTAACAAGTAACTTGTACATGTTGTTTAGCAAATAAGATATTCATGCAATGAACCGAGTAACTTTTGCATGCAATGAAACACGTAAATTTCACATGGCACGTTAAGCAGGAGGGGGTGTGTAAGCAATGACATTGCGTTCGATGACTTGCCCATGGCACTTTGGGTCCAACTGCTTCTTCCTTATCACCCCTGAACACGTGGCTTAAAGTCATCACCTTATACCTCCCCACGAAGGCTCGCGATGCCTAATGGGTCATATCCGGAGTATGCCACATGATCTAGTACCCACTCACCCTCAGAATACTCCGTCCTTAGGTGTTACAGTTTGGGACATTTGGCAGTGGATAGCGGAAATAGTTTAAGACCGCAAGCCCATGCTTGACAAACAGAACCTTGCCCTATCAATGCCCGACACTTAACCACATAATATGCAACATGTATCACTTGAATGTATTCATGATGTATGATCATGATACAAGAACTAAATGATGGAGTAATTTCACGAAATCCATAAAACCGATGTTTACTTTGAAATCATTATTGCAAAAATATGCATTTGAAACAAGTATGCAATTTTTCTTTAAAATCATTCATGCATGCAATCAAGAAATTTTCACTCTTAAGTGACTAAGGTAACTTTGAAAGTTTTGCTTCAATTTCTTTGAAACAAGAAAACACGATAGGAAATATATAATTATACATATATATACGCGTTGAAATACACTTTCTTCCAGTATTGAAATAATAGATATAGTTTTCGGGAGGCGACTCACTCTAACTTCCAAGTTATTGTGCATGGTCCTCGCGCGGTTCACCAACACCATCCAAAGATTATATTAGAAATCCTATTCTCTAACACTCGTCTAAATAATCTACCCGAAATAGCCTATACGGTCCTATGAACTACATGATCATGCACAAAATATTATTCTCCCAAACTATGCTTAACTTCATTATATTCAAAGATTGACAAAAACACCAAAAAAATAAATCTCCGCAGGTTTGCTTTGAAAGTTATTAAAATTCATAGAACATGATTTTATTTCTAAAACATCCAACACTTGTTGAAAAAGTTCATGTAAAAGTTTCAAAAGCAAACTAAATTTATAAGTAGCCGTTTCATACACCAAAACTCAGCTGAAGAGAAACTGTTTTTACACCGGCACGATACATTTGAAAATTTGTATAAAATCCCCTGTTCATCAAAAAAATCCAACATTTGTAGGACATGTTCACAAGAGACTCAAAATGATTCTGTAAAATTTTGGAAGCCAAATAAAATCTATAAATACAAACACTTCAGCTAAAAACAAAGCTTATATGTAAACGAGTAATTCTCTGACAGCAGTTGTTTGCCAATTTTTATATACTTCATTAAAACTCCAAAAAAGTTGAAATTTTGCAGAGACACACTCAACATGCACAGGTATATATAGTATAATGTTTGAAGAATAACTCTTTCATCTTATCCCTCAAAAAAATTTCAAAATCAAATCAATCTTCTTGAAAATTTCTGTCATCAACATGAATGTGAACTTTTATTCCATAAAACATCAAGACTAATAATTCAACACCATGATCAACGATTGATCTCATAGATCTAACTATTTAAAGCACATGAAATGCTATAAACTCTAAAACTTAGTCTTTCTTACTAAATCACAAATGGGTTTTCAAGAAAATACCTTAGATTAGAGCTCCTAAGGAGAATGATGGTGAAATTGGTGTGAATTGAAGATTGAGCATGTGTATGTGTGTGTATGAGTGTATCCGTAACAACCACTCTATTCTACCCGTTCTCTTTTTCTTTTTAGTGTAAACTGAAGATGAAAGGTCTCATGTCCATATATATAGAGTTAGGAAAATGGGTTAAGTGTAATTCTTTAATTTACCCTCTTTTCCCTTTTTTTTTTATTCTTTTCCTCCAAACCCCTAAATTAACTCATGTAATACACAAGACCCTCATGGTGTGACATAATATCTAAGGTCTTCTTTCTACAATTAACTATGAGTAATATAATAAACTTTAGCTAGTAACTATAAAAAAACTCGGCTATCACAAATAGTAATAACAAATGTATACTCTACACAAAGTTTCAATAATACGGCAAATATTCTAGCAAATAAGTATGGATTGCACTCAAATCCACCATGCAGTAAGTGTCAAATTAAATGCACGTCAAACATATTATTAATCCTCGACACGCATAACATGTCGCGTCAATCTGATTCATCATCATAACATGCTAAAATTCACTACAGAATCCAATTCATCAAAGTCACGTTGTTCAACACGCAAAGTTATCAATCCAGCGAAAACCAACTAAGCCAACATTGAATTTATGTCCCGTCTATATGAGATTTAGCAATGAAAAAGACTAAACCGCCCTTTACCCTCTACCATTCTCAAAAGTTGCCTCCTAAAATGGATCCCTCTCTCTTACTTCTCCAACTGTTTTTTGTTCATCGGTAATGTTCCTCTCAATTGATGTAAATTTCTCACCGATGAGTTGCGAATCTTCAATCGTCTGATCTGTAAGGCCTGCAATTGCACCAACACTGTTCGTAGTCCTACTCATTTGATTGGTTTGAGAGCTTGAAATTGAATAGCTCAAACAGTGCAAATCAAGCACATTGGATGGAGTGCATAAGCTTGAAGTCATCTCAACTAATGGTACATAGCCCTCAGAAGCGGCGTCTTGCATTATATCATGAGGAGATCTAGAGGAGAAATTCAATGACTTGATGCTACACATATTCTCAGTAATCTCTGATTTATTGCCTCCCCATATTTTAAAAATAATTTTATTAGTTCAATGCAATTTTAAAAAATTTCATCACTAAAGGCACTTGTCGCGACAAAAGTAATATAATTGTAATGAAGCGTGGTGATAAACCGGTGATGGAAATCTGTGATACATACCATTCTCCAAATTCAACACTCCTTTATTTACCTATAAATTAAAAAATAAATAAGATTTTAAATATTGATATAATTGTCATGAATCTTACCTTATTTATATATGAACAGTTGTACATGGCGTCTCTGAAATATGGAAGTTCAAATGGAAACAATTCATAAGTAGCGGAGAGAAGGGCCGAGGCCGAGATAACGGACGGCTTGAACTCCAATAGTTTGATATCTGCAAAATAAATATAATTCTCAGCAGCCATTACTAAATTAACTTTCGCAAAGTAACAATTAGTGAAATAATGTATAGAAAAGTATATTGAACTAACCATTTTGAGCATTCAGGATAATCTCAGCGGCTCTGTCTTTCAATGCCCGAATTAATGGTTCATCGTTAAATCCAAAAAATGACATGAAATAATTGGCAAAGGAAAAAGGATTGACAGAGCGCATTCGCCAGTTTAAAGCTCCGAGAATTAACATCTCCATTCGTTCTATCGTAAACGAGTCATGTATGAAACCACCATCATTCTACCCAACCAAAAGATAAAAAAAAGAAAAAAAAGGGAAATAAAATGCAGCATTAATTGTTATTAGAATATATACTCATTCATATATATAAAGAAGAATTACCAGAAGATAAGAAACAGAGAATTTTGCTTTCTTCATTTTCAATGCTAACGAAACGCAAGAAATTGCCACCACTTTTGAGACCCATGGCTTCCCTTCCTGCATCATAACAATCATTTGTTATGCATATCTTTTACTTGTACATTATTTACATTGAAAAGGTTACTTAATTTTCATAACTATTTCAATTTTCTTGTTTCATTTCCACCTAAAAAACAAAAAAGAGAATTATTAATGAAATAGACATGTAAATAAATAGATGGACAGGTACCGGCATTGAATGGACGGAGAGAAAGCGATCCAAGTAATTAATTGAAAGATATGATAAAAAGGGATCAAAATTATGAGAGTTGAATCTTGAGAATTGAGGGATTGAAGGTAAGTTTTGGAGGGCATGTGGTCATCTTCTATATGGAATAGTAAAGGGGATTTGTCCATTGAAGGTGGAAATGGATTTTCAAGATCAAACTCCATTGATATACAACTCTTAATAGTCTTTCACTACTACCACTACTACTGGTCACTCTTATATAAAAGTAGTAAGGTTCAGGTGTTGATACTTTGGGAATGAGTACTTTGTTATGTGGGGTTTATCAAATTTTGTTTGAATGGAAGATTTGTTGGATGTATAACAATTGCCAACTCTATATTTATATAGATGAGAGGAATTATTTATGGTATTACACTAAAATTTAGAGGTAAATATAGAATTGTATATGGGTATGAAATTTACTTCACTCTTTTTAACCTTGGAAAGAATAAAATAATTAGTATGATCCCTTTTTCAATAGAAAATGGGAGTTAGTCTATTACACAAATTTGATTCATATTGAGAATACTAATAATGGAATTGTGGAATGATTGATTTGAGTGATTTTTTTCACTATTTTGTGATAGCATGGGAATAGAACGACATTATAGGTACTTTTTTTTTCTTTTCGATTTAAGGTGAGTTTGGCCCAATTTTTACATAGTTGATTATAAGATAAATGATTCCTGCAAATTGATTAGGCCAAAACTTAATTTTGTAACGCAAAAATATCCAAACGGAATTATAGAAAAGGTGGGCAAACAATAATTAAAATAACGTTTAGATTCCTAAGACAGATTTTAGTTTTTTAACCGCTGGCTTAAACGACTATAGCAACAATTGTATTGATTATGGTTACTGTTATGGTTATGGCCGAATATCAATATTAGAAAAACAATTCTGTGTTGCACTATATTTTTTAGCTTTATGACACTAAAAATCCTTACGTGTATTAAACAGTAAGTGGACTGGTCGTGTGTAGTAATAAAGTGGACAATAAAGTCCAGGTTGTCGAACCTCAAGGACTTGTATTTTAGTTTATGATTTTAAAGCAATTGAAGAACTTAAACTAAAACAAGAATTAACTAAAATATTATGGAAGTAAGATATAAGAAACAAGATGTCGAAATCAAGATAGCTATGGAAGAGAGCAACTAAGACACATATGTTGGCATAAATTAATCAATTTTCATTATAAACATGTTCTCATATTATTAGACTAATGTTGCTTTGGTGGAAAAAACCTTAAATAATTACTACCCGATGTCTCGGCTGTAATAATCCTATGATTAATTGATGGTTCTCCAGATATGTCTATCCGATAATCTAACCAACAATCATGCATTCAAGTTCTAGAATTTCCCCGGATTAATTCGGCTAACTGCACCTGGGAATCTCTACCTATCTCTAGGGGCAATTCCCTATTTTTTACGGATTATGTGATGATCCTCTTTGCACCTTAAATTACCTTCTCTCGAACGAATAATTTAAGCAATAAATCATGCATATGGTAGCTAAGCATATGATGCATTCAAACAAGATCAAGACACAAAGCAACAATAGAATTAATATGAAAAACACAATTTATAACTCAATTATCATAATTTAGCCTCAACATGGCCTTAGTTCGAAGAATCTATTTCATCATAAAAGATAAAAGATAGGAACTTAAATTAAGATTCATATTCATAGACAAAAATAAATCTAAATCTAAGAAACTCCCTCGTATTTTTTATGGTTGAACTTCGATCTTCATCTCTTCCATGCTTCTTGATTTCTTCACCTTCAGAGGTTCTTAATAATCTTCATAACTAATCTAAGGATGATGAAGATGATGATAGGATGTGTTTAGGCTCCCCTAATGGGGAATGTGTTTTCAAGTGTGTTTGTAGGATGACATCCAATCCTTCTTTTATAGCAAAAAAAATTCACCAACCAAGAACATGTGCTTCCATTCTCTTTTCTTTCCACCTACCATTCTCTTGCTTTCCATCTACCAAGAATGTGAACTACCATTCTCTTGTTTTCCACCTACCATTCTATTACTTTCCTCCTACCAAGAATGTGAACTACCATTCTCTTGTTTTCCACCTACTAAGAATGAGAGCTGTCACTTTCGTGTTTTCCAGCGCAGGGATAGTGTTTTATCCATAAACTTCTCCACAGACCTCCGAATTGGATGATTCAAGTTCCCATGTAATGATACGACATAGCTCTAAAACTTTGTAGAAGAACACTTCATCAAATTCTGTCTCTAAAAATATCAAAATGGCGTTCCAGCGTGGAGATTGTTTCTGATTTGGCACCCAGGTGTGCGAAAATGGTACTAAAACATGATTTTGGCTAACTCCAACTTATTTCTTGCTTGTTTGGTCGTGGAGGTGTGAAGCATCTTGGCCTAAACTTGTTTTATACGTCGTTTTTCAGCCCGTTCTTCGATTGTATCCATTTAAGGTCTGAAATCACTTAATACACGAATTAAATGCACATATGGAAAGAATCAAGCGATAAATGAACCTAAAACATAAACGGAAAGGGGCTTAAAAACACGTAAAAACGACTCCTATCACTTTAGACACAAATACATATGCTAGCTCTTGCAAATATTTATGTTTTTCTTCACTATACATATTTAAAATATATTCTAGAACATTATCCCATCTGTTCTTTCATTTACCTTTGATCCTTTATAAATTTTGCAGTAAAAAAATGTCATTTGAAACTTGACTCATCATCTGCAAATATAATTTATAGAGATTTACTACATTTTCATATAGTTGATGACACTCCCATGATTAAAAGCTCTTATTAATTCGGATTTGTCATATATAATGATTCCATTCTTGATGTTATTGTAATCTTACTAACTAATTCAAAATAACAAGCATTATTATCATAATCAGAAAGAGAAAACTAATATTCTTATGTGAGGCTATATGATTTTTATGATCCCATATGTGAGGCTATATGAGTAATTAAGCCAGCTAATCAGCAGCAAAACTCATATTTAAAGATCACAAAACTAAATTTTATCTTTCATAAATCATGATTTGTTTTGTGATAAAATCACGTGAAACTAAACTAATTAGAGAGAAACGTTATACATTAACTTATTGATATGTTCCCAAATTAAGCATATTTATATGAATTTTTGCAAACATCACTGCAAAATCAATAACAAGTTAAATGAGCTCATTGAAAATAATTATTTAGGTAATTTCACTATACAAGATTGAAATTTTTTACATGAGGAATCTCGAAAGACGTGTCTAGAAAGAAATATATTAATATGTAACGAAAGGTGACCATATATATATATATATATATATATATCCTCAAAATAGGAAGGATAAATTAAGGGATTAACGTGATACTCATATAAGATTTAAAACATTGTAAAAATATACATTCTGAATTCGGAACATCTCAGATGGTTTTATGAATTTAGTCCATTAATATATGAACATGTAAAATAAATAATGAAGTTTTACAAAAAATTTAGTTAAAATTACATGACATGACATTTATCTTCCATTATCCTGGTAAAATTTCTCAATTGTTCACTCCTTCGATAAATTTCCGAAGAATATAACGTTACATTATTGCCCTTAATTTTAGAAGTTCATTAAACTCATGATAAACCATAAATATTGGATAAAAGGCTTATTACCCCTTTGTGTTCTTAAAAGGAGGCACATTACCCCATGTGTTGTTTAAAATGGCTCACCCTCTTGTGTTATTAACGAAGTGGCAAATAACACTCAAACTCATTTATTCAATCAAAAAAGACAAATATACCCATAATATAATTATTATGAGACATTTTTCCATTTATTTTTCCTTTTTAGTTATGTTGTAGTTCTATACACATAGTAGATTATAAATAATTTTGATATGTAATTTTGTTTAAAAATGTGTGATAATTTTTTTGTTAATATTTTCATTATTTTACTCAAAACAGTGTAAACTATTGAAATAAATAATTCGTAAACTTTAAATTTTATATTTTTTACCTTATATGACATGAATATACTGAAAATTGGTGAAAAAAACTTTCAAATAGCCATTACACACCATAAGTATATTAAACTTCATAATGTTTGTATGTTATATTATTATCATATTTAAAGAATATGTACAAAATTTAATATTTTAATGAGATTGGGTACATATTGCCTCATTTCAGAAAACACAAGGGGCAATAAGTACTTTTTTCATAACACGAGGGAGTAATATACCTTTTACCCCTTAAATATAGCAGACGCGTGCATGAATACATATTCTTCAATCACAAACATTGTTTCCTAACATTTTTCTTTTAATATGAAACTAATTCAAGTCATAAGTTAAAAGTTCTAAAAAAGAGTGGACCCCTCAGGCCCTCACTTTCTCCGTAGGTTTTGGACATGACATCCAAAGACACAAACAAGATTGAAATCTTCTCCTTTACATCACACCCCAAAGTTCCAAACAACTACTACAATGTGATAAAATGTTCAGAAATCCAGTGCACCCCATTCTTACAAATGAAAGACTACAAATTAGTACTATAAAATATTTTAATTTCAATCAGAATGACAGCTTGATTTTGTGTCCTCAAATCTATGGTCATCTTCCCTCAACTACAATATCCTTTTTTTTTTTTTTTTTGATAAGTCCCTCAACTACAATATCATAACTAGGACAAATCCTTTAGGAAATTCTATGTAGGCAAATAGGTTTGTAGTATGGTACAAATTAAAGTTATACATATAGATTACCTTTTATGGGTTTTGATGGAAGAATGCTAAAGTCAATTGAAGCACCTTTATTTGTTCATTATTTATAATTGAGTAATTTCAATGGAGCAAACCTCGGAGCATAGGCATCAAGATACTAAGAAGCAAGAGAAGATTCATTTGCAACCTAACGGGCTAAAATTGAGTAGACTTTTTTACGATGCACTCTAAAATTACATTTTCAAACTGTAACTTAGGTAATTCGCAAAATTAATCCTATTATTACGGCTCTCATCATTGTATCATATATCTTTTAGAAATATGCTTTTTCGTCTAAGTCCTTTTTAGATAGAAATGGTCCGTACCTCTGATGTGCACCATCTATTGAATTATTTCCGCAATTGCGACAAAAACAGCACATAATTTAAATAGATTACACATGACTTTTCAGTTTTATTTTTTTTAATAAGAAAATACTCCCTCCCACATTTATATTTCCTGTTTATTTTTTTATATTTTTCATTGGGTTCTTATTCATTTCCCCATGTTTTCTCAAATGAGCACTGTGGTGATTTAATTTATAGGGAATAACTAACTATGATGTTAACTAGATAGACGGTGATTTAGATTGGTACAATAAAATTATTGAATGCAAATAAAGAGAATGGAATATTTGTACATCATTTCTAGAAATAAAATCAACACTATATGATAATGTTTGTAATCATACATAAATACATGGATTTTTAACTCGATATGAACAAAAATGCATGAACGAGTAATACGTGTTCAGTTTGTTAAATTTATAATTCTAAGTAGTTTATGTAATATTAATAATGTTTGAATTAATAAATTTTAAATTGTTTAAAAAATTACATTTTATATAAATAAAATTTGAGGTTTAATTCTTATTTTTAGGCTTCAACTCACTATTTAACACAGCGGCCATTCTATTTCAAAATTAAAATTCAAAAAATCATGACAAAAATTCCTAAGAGTACATCGGTTGGTGAATTTGAAAATTTATTGAAATATATAAGTCAAATGAATATATTAAAATATATATAGTTATTCATATATAAATGTGTTATATATTTATTCAAGAATTTATACAATAATATACGGAATAGTATTGGCACTCCATAACTTACAATAGGAGATCCAATTTAAAATTTCATGTCAAAATATGACATTAATGCCCATTGAATCCAAAATATTATGAACTTCAAAATTAAATTCCAAGACTATTTTTATGTATCAAAACAAATTACTAAATTATTTTTATCATTATATTACATATCAAAATAATAAACACATAGATTTAAAGATTGAATAGTTATAAAATTTTGATGGAATACTAAAAGAAAACACTATCAACAAAAAATTTATAAGTACCGAGAACAATACAACATACGCACAATGTTAAATCAAAAATGAGACAAAATCAAACTTGAAATGAAAATTACTTCATTTTGATTGTATATAAACACAAAACTATCAATTTTATGTAATTTGTTATAATAATCAATTTACTACGATATGTTTGTCATATATAAATATTCAAATAAGTTGCACAATAAAGCAAAAAAGATCATTAGAAGCATATAATAATTTCTCAACTTGTATATAAAGAGATAAAGTACATTTTAAATAGTATAATACCTAACATTTTTATAATATCGTCATCACACACACTCACATAAATGCCTAGCTAGTTAAAAATGGGATGGCAAAAAATTGGATATTTGGTACATACGAGTATATTACGTATTTTTAATGAAAGTTACGATGAAAAGTTCAACTAAAAAGTACGGGAACAGCAAATATACGGGTCTGTAAGCGCGTGGGTAAAATATAAATAAAAACAAATTATTCGAGTGTCACTAGTCAATAATAACTATTATTTTGATAAATTAAGAAAGTTTGTATATTTCAAATTATATATATATATATTCAATTAATATTTATAATAATTTTAACATAATTTTTAAATTTCAAATAAAAACAATTTTTTTATTTGCCAAATATAGAGTAGTATTCGTCAAATATAATACGAGACACATAAAGTACATTTATTAAACGGTCAAATTAAAAGTATGAGTATTATTCGTTATCTTATGAATCTTTACGAGAAACTGGAGTATTTTTTAATTTCTGTGTATTATACATGCATAATACGAATTTTAACCAACAGAGCATAAATGATAATTTTAAGAAACATAATAATGCACAAAGAATAATAATTGTTGCTAATATTTTTTATGCGCCAACAGACCATAAATTATAATTTTAAGAAACATAATAATGCATAAAGAATAATAATTGTTGCTAATATTTTGTACGCAGTGTTGCGTTCAAGTTTTGAGTTGACAATTTTTTGCTTTCGTAAATGTGTAGCGTCAAATATTATACATTCATAAACCATTTACTAAATAAAATTATGTCAAATATTATACATTCATAAACCATTTACTAAATAAAATTATGATGAAAAATAAAAAGATTGAATGGACTATTTAAAGGTATATTCATCTTTTATTAACAAATGAATACTATTTCATTTGCTAATAGTGATAAACAAAGGTGGAGCTCTTATTGTAATTTATAGAGCCAATGAGGAACATTCTTGTCTTTACGTCCATTTGGTAAAATATGAAATTATTGAGAGCTCCATAGGCTAGAAACATTTTTATCTCTTCTAATCTATCTATGCGAGTATATATTTTATCGAAATCAATACCCATCTATTGGCAACAACTTTGAGGAACCAATGTGACCTTGTTTCTTATAACAATGTTTTGATATTTTGTTCACTCCTTGATGCGTGGGTCTAGGTACCAGTGTTCACACATTATCACTTTCAAACTTGTTTAGCTCCTCTTGCATAGTTTTAACTCAGCTTGGATGTTCCAGTGCATCATCTACCTTCTTTAGTTCCATTTTGAAAGAAAATTGACAAGCATTGCTTTAGTCAATTTTTTTTTTCTTTCTTTCAAAAACCACCTATGTCATGGTGCGGGGAGTTTTCGGGCTTCCTGCCCTAATATACCAAGAGCTGATATATTTACACGTGAGGTTCTTACTGTTATAGTATAAATCTCCACATTTATGGTATTAATGATAGAAGCATATATATAGAGTACAAGACTTGGTAAACAAGGAAATAATGAATAAGGTAATAAAGACTAACAATCCTAATATAATATAAACTCTAACACTCTCCCACAGTCGAAACGGTAGGGGAACCAACTTTGAGACTGGTATGAAAATCAACAAAAAGTGAAGATGGTAACCTTTAGTGAAAATGCCAGCAAACTGGTGTGAAGAATGAACATGGAGCACACGAACATCACCAAAAGCCACTTTTTCACGTACAAAATGTATATCTAATTCTACATGTTTGGTGCGTTGGTGCTGCACTGGATTAGAATAAAGATAAACGGTACTAATATTATCACAGAAAACCACAATGGCAAAATGAAGAGGACAATGAAGCTCAAGAAGAAGATTGCGTAGCAAAGAGGCTTGGGCGACAGCATTGGCAACACCACGATATTCAGCTTCAGCACTAGAACAAGAGACGACATGTTGGCATTTGGAAGACCAAGAAACAAGATTATCACCTCGAAAAACACAATATCCGAAAGTAGAACAATGAGTGTCGGGACAACCCGCCCAGTCAGCATTAGAATAAACGGTGAGCTGAGCGGAGTAGGAAGGGCGAATAAAAAGACCTTGGGAGATGGAACCCTTAACATAGCGAAGAACACATTTGAGAGCAGTCATATGATGATCACCAGGGTCATGCATGAAGAGACAAAGTTGTTGAACAACGAAAGATAAATTAGGATTAGTGAAGGTAAGGTACTGAAGAGCACCAGCCAGACTACGATAGAGGATAGGGTCAGAAAAAGGAGAAGAAGAAGATGAGGAAAGCTTAGATGTGATCTTGACAAGGGTGGAGACAGAGTTTCAGTTAGACATATTGGCCCAAGCAAGAATTTCATTCGCAAAGTTTTATTGAGAGAGGAAAAGACCAGAGGATGAGCGAGAGACAGAAATACCAACAAAAAAATGTAGAGGACCTAAGTCAGTCATGGCAAATTTAGAGGAAGGAAGAGATATGAGTTTGGATAGAAGGGATGTAGATGAGGCAGTGAGAATGATGTCATCGACGTAGAGGAGAAAAAAGCAGTGTCGGAACCCTGGCCAAAAATAAAGAGAGAAGCATCAGATTTGTTACTGGTCAAATCGAGAGAGGATAAGAAGGTGGCAAATTGGTGGTGCCGCGCACGAGGAGCTTGTTTAAGACCATACAGAGCTTTCTTAAGAAGACAGACATGGTTAGGAAAAGCAGAATGACTATAACCTAGTTGTTGTTTCAAGTAGATAGTTTCAGAGAGATGGTCGTGGAGGAAAGCGTTTTTGACGTCAAGTTGATGCAAGGGCCAGGAGAGAGAGGTGGCCATGCTAAGAACGGTACTAATGGTAGCAGGTTTAACAACAGGACTAAAAGTATCATCGTAATCAATGCCAGGTTGCTGTGTAAAACCTTGAGCAACGAGACGAGCCTTGTATCGTTCAAGAGATCCATCAGATCAAAACTTATGACGGAAAATCCATTCTGAGCCAACAAGATTAACATTGGCGGGACACGGAACGAAATCCCACATATCATTGGAATGAAGAGTCTAAAGTTCATCATCCATGGCAAGCTTCCAATTTGAGTCTTTATGAGCTTGGGAGTAGGATCGAGGGAGGGGAGAGAGAGAATCAGCAGAGAGATTAAAAAGAGAACGAGGCTTCGTAATGCCAGACTTAGAATGAGTGGTCATAGAGTGAGTGGGAAGAGGAAGGGGAGATGGAGAAGAACTCGAAGATGGAGATAACGAAGTAGAGGATGATGTGGCGGGTGACGTGTCGGGTGATGTGGCAGAAGGGGACGGTGACATGGCGGAAGTAGCTGACGTGGCAGTGGACCGAGAGACAACGGGTGGAGAAAGAGAAAAACTGGGAGGTGGGCCAAGGGTGGAAGGTAGAGGTATCGGGGACGACAAAAAAGATAGAGTGAGAAGAAGAGGTGGGGAGTCATCATCAGGTGAGACAAAGTCATAGGAAGGGGTGGGTTCAGGGCGAGGAGAAGTGTAAGGGAACGAAGATTCATCGAACACCACATGACGAGAAAGGATGATTTTATTACTAGTGAGATCAAGACATCGATAACCTTTATGATCCAAGGGGTACCCTAAGAAGATGCAAGCAGAAGAGCGAGGAACAAGTTTGTGTGGAGTAGTGACAAAGAGTTAAGGATAGCAAAGACAACCGAAGACACGAAGATGGTCATAAAACGGAAAAATACCGTACAATAACTAAAAAGGTGTTTTGTATGAAAGAGTGGTGGTAGGAAGGATGTTTAGAAGATGAACAACCATGTGTAAGGCTTCAACCCAGAGAGAAGGAGGGAAAGAGGCTTGAAAAAGGAGAGTTCGAACAACGTTGTTCACCGTTTGAATGGTTCTTTCAGCTTTGTCGTTTTGTTGTGAAGTGTGTGGACATGAGAAACGAAAAATAATGCCATTGGTGTGAAAATTTTTTGAAAAGTTTTATTATCAAATTCTCCTCCATGATCATATTGAAAAGATTTAATTTGAAATTGAAATTGATTGTGAACAATAAGAGTAAAAATTGACAAACGCTTTGCATGCTTCCGATTTATTGACAAAAGGAACAATCCAAAAAAAATGAGAATAATCATCCAAAATTAAAATATAATATTTAAAACCATTAAGACTAGAAATCGGCGAAGTCCAAAGATCCAAGTGAACAATATCAAATAAACAAGAACTAACAGACGAAGAAGTAGAAAAAGGCAAGTGTTTATGTTTTCCTAATTGGCACACTTGACACAACGACTTGGAATAATCCTTATTACGTTGAATAAAATTCTACTATTAAGAAAGGAAAAAATAGAAACTCCGGGGTGGCCGAGACGATCATGCCAAGTCGTGGGGGATGATGCAACTGGAGAGTGAGACGAGAAGAGAGCGGTAGAGGAAGCACGAAAAGGATAGAGGTCGCCACTGCTATTGCTCCGGAGAAGAATGGTACCTGTCCTGAGATCCTTCATAGAAAAACCGGAGGAGTCAAATTCAATTGAACAGAGATACGATTTTTAATGAGAGAAGGGAAAACAAGAGCATTATTTAAGTGTAAAGAACAAGAATTTGAAGGAAGAGTAGAGTTGCCAATAGAAGAAATAGGGAGCACAGCACCATTACCAACAATAATAGAAGAAGAAATATTATTTGGCACGATATTTAAAAGTGTACCTAGGTGGGCTGGGGCGGAGCTGGGCAGTGGACTGGGCGATGGGTAGATGGGCTACGTCGATGGGTTGATCCATGCGGTAGAGCTGTGCTGATTGTGCGAGTTGGCCCAATAAGCAGGCACTGGTGGAGTGGGCCGCGCAGGCGAATTGAGCTGCTGATTGAAGGCCTAGTTCGCCTGTGTAGTTGGGCCGACAGACTAAGAAGAGTGAACCGGGCCTAGAGGCATGGCGGTGTGAGCTGGGCCTGGATGTGTGTATTGGTCTTGCTGAAAATAATTGATGGGAGTATTATACGGATTAAAATTGTGACCCACTTGTTGACCATAGTTTGACCCACGACCACGGCCTTGACCTCGTACCCCCTACCGGACCTAGATAATTATTTAGAGATGTGTTTCGATTTGCGTTGTAGTTAGGAGTTTGAGAAAGGAGGGCGGTGGCGGATTCATTAGTGTGATAACGGGATTCACGAGATTCATGAAGTAAGAGTAAATTGCAAATTTTGGGAAACGAGGGAAGGGGCATTTTTGTGGTAATGACGGTGACTAAGGGGCGATAGGATTCCGGAAGACCATGTAAAAGTTGGAGAATAAAATCCTGGTAGGTGATAGGGCTATCAAGATTAGAAAGATTATCGGCTAAGAATTTTATCTCTTGACAGTATTTATTTATAGAAAGAGTTCCTTTTTGGAGCTTTCGAAAACGAGCATTAATTTGTAGGGAGCGAGAAGCTTTGTTATTACGGAAATTTTCTTCAATTGCAAACCATATATCATGAGAAGATGTGTACTCTAAATCAAGATTTTTGAGAAGTTTGATATCCACAGTGGAAAAAAACCATCTTTTTATTGTGGAATCAATAGAGAACCAAGATTCATTGAGTTCATTAACGGGTTTAGGTTGACCAGTAAGATGAGGAAAAATAAAATAACTTTGACATAAGTCCATAAACATGCCTCGCCATAATTTATAAATGGAATCTACGCCCGATCATTTAAAACCAAAAGAAGTTTGGACGTTTCCGGCGGCAAGAGAGGGGTGTAGGGCTGCGGGTTTGGGGTGGGTGTTTCGGCTTGTGTGGCAGAGGATTCTTCAGGGTCAGACATGATGAAACGCAAAATATCGAAACACGTAACTAAATAAAAATCAGGAAAAAAAGGTAAAGATAACGACAAAAATTGTACCGTAGATGTGTGACAGAGAAGGAGACGATCCAACAAGTGAGTTGAGAACCACGAAAAAGGTACGAAAAACGCGAGATATGGCGAATTGCGTGCTGAGAAGGCTGATTTAATGAAAAAATTTGCGTTGTGGAGATCAACGACTTGAAGCGGAAGGAAAAGAGATGGCGGTGGCGGTGGCAGTGGCGGTGGCGGTGGCGGTAGAAGGAGGATTTGAGGGTAGAGAGGCCTAGGATACTAGGGTTATTTGGTTGATACCATGCTATAGTATAAATCTCCACACTTATATTCTTAATGATGGAAGCATATATATAGAGTAAAAGACTTGGTAAACAATGAAATAATGAATAAGGAAATAAAGACGAACAATCCTAGTATAATATAAACTCTAATACTTACAAATAGTACTATTAATTTGAAGAGATATGATAATTGAAACTAGGAGTACTACTCCCTTTACATCATTCAAAAAATCTAAAATTCGGTAAGTTATATTTATCCATCCTAATCAAGCCTCGTGAAATTCCATGGATCTGATGAGGAAACAACACGCGAAAATGAAAATCTGCCACATAATTCCCTTCCCTGAAGATGTAGGTGAATTTGATCTCCAAAATTAACATGAACTTCTTAACCTTCGGCCTCAACCTGAAAAGTTTCACAAGCTTAGACGAAATCAGATGAATCACAAGCTTGGAATCAATTTCAACCCAAAGTTTATGTAACCCATTCTCCGCAGCAAGCTCAAGCCCTTTAACAAGAGCATGAAGTTCTGCAAAGTTGCTAGAGGCCTAACCAATGAATTCTTGGAAAGCTAAGACGAAATCGCCATTATGGTCTCGGATAATGCCACCTCCTCCAGCGACTCCACGCAGTCCTTTGGAGGCCCCATCAGTGTTGAACTTCCAAGTTCCATACGGTGGTTTTTGGCACGAGACAATAATATACATACCAAAAAAGTGAGGCCACTGTAGTATCACCATTCCAATAACCAAAAGGAAGCTTCTTACATTTAAAGAGGTTATGTAAATAGGCTTTCACATGCCAAACCAGCCTAGTCCAGTAGAAACCCATATTTCTATGCTTTGTGTTATTTCTCTCGCACTACAAAAACCATAAAATGATGAGATCCAAAAGAAAACGAATGTGTTGAGAAGAAGCTATGTGAGTAGAGTTCTTCCAATAAATTATGAAGTTCACAATATTATTAGAATGGGTATATGTTCCAATTGTTCATTAACCGCCAGATGAAAGTAGACATGGTTGGAGAGAGACATGTGTTCCAAATATCTCCTAAAAGTTGACGAGGGATGACTTTTTTGCGAATGAGCTCCCAGGCTGATTAGAGAGAAATGTTCCCATAGGCAGAAAGTTTCCAAGTAATCTCATCGCTTTGAGATGGATCAAATGAGATTCCAGTAATTAATTGAGGCTTCGATTGAGGAGCATCCTCCGTAAATGAGGGAGATTCCATTGGCCCTCGAGATAATAAGATTTAACAGGTTCAGGCCCCACTTGAGTCACTCCGGAGGTATGCGAAAGTGGGCCCTCTCTACACCAATGGTCGTGCCAAAATGAGATGACGCCTGTCCCCAACCCCCAAAAAATAGGATTTTGAGCTTGCTCTTGAACAATACACATTCTCCTCCGAATATGACTGCGATGTTTTACGAACTTTGGCCACTGAAGAAGACCGTGACAATATTTTTTCTCCAAAATAGAAGCCCAAAGCGAATTTTGAGATCAAAAATGCCACCACATCAAAAAGATAACGAATGCCGAGCTCTCCCTCAATACTCGGTTAACAAATACCACTCCATGATTTCCAATGAATTCTTTTTTAACATTAATAGATCCCCAAAAAAATCGAGCCATAATTCGTTCCATAGTGTGTAAAATCGAGAGATGAGGTTTGAGAACTTGAGTTAAATAGAGAGGCATGGTTGATAAAATACTCTTGATAGTACAGAAAAGGCACAGCCTCAGCGGTTTCCGCTGTATGTAATAAAGATGCCTTCTTATTTTTATAACCCACCCGGTAACAAATAACCGTTAAAAAAAAAAAAAATAGCTCAGCGGTTTAGGAAAAACATTTTGTCAACCGCTGTAATAGTGCGGCATCAAAAATACGGTCATACAAACGGCATTCCGAACAAAACGCAAGATAATTTCTTACGGCCACGGAAAAGATTTTATTATAACAATACGGAGCCCCCAAATAGACGATGTTGCGTTTCGTTCGGAGGGAGCTCGAATTTTGTGTCTTGAGAATGTAACCTGACATGATTTTAAGTCTTTTAGTAGCCAAAGAAGAGCAGTGTTTGTTGGTCTCAAGTGGCATACGAAAGGGTCTAGAAGGGGGGGGGGGTGAATAGACCCTGAAGTCTTTTTCGACTTCAAAAATTCGTATTACTTTTAAAGATTTGTACGCTTAGAAAGGTGAGATAGGGAGCTCCTTGCTAGATTTTAAGTCTTTTAGGCCAAAGTTTTGTTGGTCTCAAGTGGCAGAAAGGGTAAAGATAACTTACTTCAAAAATTCGACTTCGTGAAAGGTGAGCGCTAGGTCAGGCGTTACAGTAAAGATAACTTAGACTTCGTGATTTTAGCAATTTACCAATGTAGGGTAAAGCTTAGATCGCTTAATCAGGGTTAGCACAGCGGAAATAATTTTAAAACTTTAGCGTTCGTTTTGGTTAAATAGTCGCTTTTCAGTTTAGTTTGTCCTTTTCAGAATAAATAAGAGAATATAAAGCAAGACAATAATAGTAAATAACATAAGAAACTGTAAGGTTCACTGGGTGATGTAATCCTAGCTACGTCCTTCTTCTCCTTTTTCACTTGGAGGAAATTTACTAAGTTGATTATCAAAGAATCACACAGAATCTTCTACAAGATAGTAAAGAGGTGAAAAATGATATCGGGCTCCTCGATCACACAGATTTCAGCACCAATGAAAATCTTCTTCTACAAGCTTCTCTCACTCAGAAATACTGCTTGTAAGGTGTTTCAACAACTTTCTCACTCAAATGAAAGGTTGAGGGTTTTGTCACACAGGTTTTGTTTATTTTTGAAAAGATCAAACAACTTGGAATATCTCAGTAAGAATTTAGGTTTCTTCTTTGGAAGATGTTTGAGATATTTGTGACTGTCTGGAATGTAAGTAAAAGCTTGAAAGATTTTGGCTATGGAGTTTCTAAGCTTTTCTTGAAATATTTCAACAAAGTTTTTTGCGTGTTTCTTGTGTATATACGTATTTTTAGGGTTTGCTGGAATGAGGTATTTATAGGCAATTCTTGGGATCTGTCCGTTGGACATATGTGAGCGCGTGTTCTTCACGCGGCGCGTGAATTAGCCTTTTCTCTGACATTCTTGAAATCCTGCTAGTTCCGATTGGAGAGGAGCAGGTTTAGTCAAAAGGTGGCTTGTCCACAAATCATAATAACTTATCACATGCAATGCTCTTATCAGGCATTTAATGCATTTGAATTTATTTTCCGTTGGAAATAAATGTCCATTAAATGATTGCATTTAAGTCCTTCATGACTTGAGGATTTATTTCAGGTGAATCTGATACTGATCGCTGGAGTATTTTGAGCGCTTGATCCATAAATCCTGAAATAGTCCTTTAGCGTTTGACAGACGCTAAGAACAAATCTTCATCTTCATTTGACTTCAGATGCTGATCTTCAACTTCATCTCTAATAGACTCACCTAGAATTCCATTAGCGATTCGGTATCTAATACTTAGTCTAAAATCTACAAAGATAAAAATTACAAGCCTAACAAAATTACATACTTTCAAACACTTATACAATTGATCTATGAAAACAGAAACTTACATTATATTTGGGGTCTAACATAAAATCCTATCATGTCATCATCAAAACATCTAACATGAAATTCTTAACAGTGTTTTTCCGATCGAAAAATAAAGATTTGATCTCATTGATTAATTGTCCAGATAGTTTCTCATACCGACGCAGAAAATCCATAATCTTGGAGATGCTATTGACTTTGCAATTTGAGAAAATAACCAAGTCATCAGTGTACGCCAAATGCAAGACTTTAATCCCACATCTACTCTGAAATTACATGGAAGGATTTTGAGAGAAAATGTATCCAGCCCTCTAGAAAGGAAGTCAGCAGCTAAAACAAAGAGGGAAAGAGGGATGGGGTCCCCCTGTCTCAGACCTCTACTCGATTTGAAGAAACCAGCAGCCTCCCCATTCACTAAAATGTAAAACCAACAATTGGAAATACGATTGAAAATCAAACGAATCGACAAGGGGGAGGGGGACTGAAAGTAGTAAGCATTACAAGAAGAAAATCCCATTTGATATGGTCATAAGCTTTAACCATGTCAAGCTTGAACATCACATTACCGTTTTTTTTCCCATGATCAATATGATGATTCATCTCTTGGGCTAAAAGGATATTGTTACTAACGAGATGCCCTTGAATGAAACCACTTGGAGTCGGAGATAATCTGTGGACGCATGGAGGCGAGTCTAGAGTTCAAAAGTTTAGAACAAATTTTATTAGTCGTGTTGCAAAGGCTAATACAGCGATAATCATTCTATGAATATGGACATTCAGTTTTGGGTATAAGCGCAATTGAGGTTGCGGTGAAGCGATGAGGAATAGGGGTGCCACTAAAAAAATCTTGGACCAGAGCAAACATCGATAGAAATAGTGTCCCAAAAATGCTAGAAAAAAGGGACAGAGAAGCCATCGGGACCGGCAGCTCCATCCTGGTCCATGTCAAAAACCACTGTTTTTGTCTCAGCTGGGGTAGGAGGTTCACATAATGCTTGTTGATCAACACTAGAGAGCTTGGGAAATAAACCCTCAAAACCTCTAGTAGGTTGCTCATAATTCCCTCGAGAAAGTAGGGAGTGAAAATATTGAACATCATAATTTTTAATGGCTTCTTGTGATGTGACAATGTCGCCGTTCTCCCAAATAGAGTGAATAAGAGTCCGAGCCCTTTTATTTTCAACCAATGAGTGAAAAAAAAAATTCCCCATCGACAATCCACCTACGCGCAGCTTTTTGGCGCCAAAAACTCTTCATCAATTGTGAGGGCAAGAGTAAGGATGGTTGTTAGGAGAGTTCACGAATTGACCGGACCACCCGAACCGACCGAGAATTGAAATTTTGGTTCAGTTTTTGGTTTTTTTTTTTTTGCAAAATTTGGTTTTTCGGTTCGGTTAGGATTTCAGGTCCGGTTAAACCAGACTGAACCGAAAACAGAATGTTTTTTTAAAACCGAAATATATATATATATATATTATATTTATATAATAGAAACATAAATGAAAAGGAAAAACTCTGCAATTACTTCTGTCTCTATTCCTCACGAAACCCACCGACGGAGACTATCCCCACACCAGCGCCTCTTCGTGCAACAGCTCCGGTGCGGCGGCTCCGTTCATCTTGCCCTACCTTTTGACGACATAGGTGTATGTTATTTCTTTTCTCTTTTTTTTATCGAGATTTCTTTTCTCTTTTTGTAAGTTGTAAATTTGGGCATTGGATTTGGGCATTTATTGTATTTAAATTAGAGAAACATTTACAAGAATTTGGGCAATGAATTTGGGCAATTTTGTTTCTCTGATTTTCATTTTTCAGTTTCCAATTTTTCCAGTTTTTTTTTTTTGGTTTAACAGAAACCGAGCCTTAACCGAACCAAAAAAATCAGTTTTTAACCGAACCGAAGGTGTTCCGGTTCTAAATTTCGAAAAATCAAAATTTTGGTTAATCGAAATTTCAGTTCGGTTCGGTCCATAAACCGACCGATGAACACCCCTAATGGTTGTACATCTATTAAGCTCGCTACGATTTACTTCGAATGGGCAGGAATCAAAGATTTGCTCTTTTATCTTAACCACTGCCTCAACTTGGGCTATAGCATCAAAGATATTACCAAAAACCGTCTTATTCCACCCTTTGAGATGTTGCTTGAGGTGCAAAAGGTTTTGTTGCAAGTTAAGGAGACCATAAGATCCCAACGGGGGAGTCCATGAGTTCTCAATTGTTTCCCGGAAGAGGTGGTGACTAGATAACATTTTCATAAATCTGAAGGACGGAGTGGATTTTGGAATGCTGTGAGACACCGAAATAAGAAGAGGGGAGTGGTCGGAGCAAGTTCTCGGAAGGTGCTTGGTCCGAGTAGAGTTGAAAAGATTAGGCCAAGAACTAGAGTACAAAACCCTATCCAGGCGCTGCCACAAGTTATCTCTATACCAAGTGAAATAATCATCTTCAAAACCAGCATCAATCAAACCACAATCCAAAATCATATCTCCAAACTCTTACACTACTCTAGTCCTCAATTGATAACTGATATTCGCAATCAACCTCTTGTGGGTGATTTCTAATCCACTTAAGGT
This sequence comes from Buddleja alternifolia, assembly GCA_019426215.1. Classification (NCBI taxonomy): domain Eukaryota; kingdom Viridiplantae; phylum Streptophyta; class Magnoliopsida; order Lamiales; family Scrophulariaceae; genus Buddleja; species Buddleja alternifolia. The sequence continues at coordinate 44,563,781 of CM033392.1, read as the reverse complement.
CTGATTCAAATAGGTTAGTGTTATGATGAGGTTCCACTTCCTCAATCAACGTTGCATGCTCATCGGCTTGGATCCTAACTTCAACAGTCATGTTTTGCTTTTCCTGGTCATTTTCTTCATGACCAATAGTGGGTATTTAATTGTGCAAACTAACTAGTAGTTTTCACAGGAGGTGAGTGATATAATGTGCTGAGCATAGAGATTGTCTCCAAATTCTGGTGTTCAACTTTCTATGTAGTATTCAACTAAGCTCAGGTTGATTATTCACAACAAAACATGTTGAACTACTTTCTAGAGTTGAACCATAGTCTACCAAGTATATTGTTGTTTATCCTTGTACCTTTCACCTTGATAGACTTATTTTGAGCGGCTTAATATAGCAATAAGATCTAGATAATTCTACCTCAAATCCTTTATCACAACATCGATTCAAACTCACTAGTTATGCTTCACACTCTCAACATAATAAATGTTACTAGTTTAAATGTTCCCCCTAAGCAAAATACTCATACCTTTTGTTCACCCTTTCCAATTGTAAAAAAATATAAGTTAAGGCCCTTTGGTACACTTATAATTGCTCAAAAGATCTTTGGAACGTGTCATGTTCTTTGACAATCCACTATTTTTGTACCAAGTTGCATTATTGGTCACCGATCTTAGGTACCAACGGAATAGAGGAGTATTAATTCTTGTTAGATACCCATTTTAAATTGGTTCTATTTACGTTAGTCTCAATTAGGACTTTCGGAACCAAAATTTTCTTGATCATCATAGCGTGAAGGTTTGAGATTTTGGATTTGAGGCTCTGTGGTGTACGCTTGTGTGGTGTATCACAATATTCTCTTTGTTAGTTAGTCATGAAATGATCCTGAGGATTTGAATTATTCATCTAATTCTCCTAAAAAGGTCCTCCCGGAACTTTGAGTTCACGGCCGAGGTCTGATTCTCTAAAAAAGGCCCCCGGAATTTTGAGTTCACGGCCAAGGCATAATTCTCCTCAAAAGGCTCCCTGGAACTTTGAGTTCACGACCGAGGTCTAATTCTCCTAGAGAGGCCACCGAAACCTTGAATTCGCATCCAAGATCCAATTCTCAAGAGCAGGCCCCTGTAACCTTGAGTTCACGGCCGAGGTCTGATTCTCTTGAAAAGGCCTCCGGAACCTTCAATTCACGGTTGAGGTATGATTCTCCTCAAAAGGCCCCCCAGAACTTTGAGTTCACGGACGAGGTCTGAGTCTCCTTGAGAGTCTCCTGTAACCTTGAGTTCACGGCCGATGTCTGATTCTCTTGAAAAGGCCCTCCGGAACCTTGAGTTCATGGTCGAGGCATAATTCTCCTCAAAAGGCCCCCCGAAACTTTGAGTTCATGGCCGAGGTCTCATTCTCCTAGAGAGGCCCTTGGAACCTTGAATTCGCGGCCAAGGTTCAATGCTCAAGAGAAGGCCCCCAGAACCTTGTGCTCACAGTCGAGGTCTAATTTTCAAGAGAAGGCCCCCGGAAACTTGAGATTTACAACCGGCGCAAGACTCTCCTGAAAAGGCCCCTGGAATCTTGAATTCGCGACCGAGGTCCAATTCTCAAGAGAAGGCCCCTGGAACCTTGAGTTCACGGCCGAGGTCTGATTCTCTTGAAAAGGATCCCCAGAAACTCAACTTCGCAGCCGAGGCATGACTCTCCTGAAAAAGTCCCCCCAAAACTTGCATTCCCGACCGAGGAAGCACACAATTTAATCAACAATCCCCTTGGAATCTTAGCTTTGCGTTGAAGGTGCATAACTTAATTCACATGTCCCCTGGATAGAAAGCAAACATGCAAACACAAAGCTACTAACAATGTTCCTTGCCAGGGTTTGCCTGAAATCGACTAACAACGCTTACTGTATAAGCTATGTCAGGTCTAGTACACAGCATTGTGTACATCTGGCTACCCACAGCAGATGCATAGGGTGCAGTGCTCATCTCTTTTCTATCTTCCTCACTTTGAGGACACATAGATTTCGAGAGATGTATCTCATGCCTCATTGGCAGGAACCCTTTCTTAGAATCCTCCATCCTATATCTCTTTAGGACCTTTTCTAAGTAAAGGGCTTGAGAAAGTCCTATCATTCTATTTGTTCGATCTCTGTAGATTCGAATCCCTAGAATATAGGTTGTCTCTCCCAAGTCTTTCATGGAGAAAGTACTCGAAAGCCACTTCTTAATAGTGGTGAGCATTCCTATATCATTCCCTATGAGTAATATGTCATCTAAATATAACACAAGGAATGTTATCTTGCTCCCACTAACCTTCTTGTAAACATATGGCTCGTCTTCGTTCTTGATGAAGTCAAATCCTTTGACAGCCTCATCAAAATGAAGATTCCAACTACGAGATGCTTGCTTGAGCCCATAAATGGACCTCTCAAGTTTACACACCTTATGAATATGGTCCTCGGATACAAAACCTTTAGGTTGTTCCATACAGATGTCCTCTTCTAGGAATCCATTTAGGAAAGGAGTTTTGACATCCATTTGCCATATTTCATAGTCTAGGTGTGCTGCTATTGCAAGTAGAATCCTTATTGATTTGATCATAGCCACTGGCGAAAAGGTTTCTTGGTAGTCAATTCCTTCTTTTTAACTATAACCTTTCACCACTAGACTGGCTTTGTAGGTGTCAACCTTGCCATCAACACCAATTTTTCTCTTGTAAATCCATTTGCACCCAATTGGTTTTATCCCATCAGGCTGATCCACAAGTTTCTAGACTTGGTTTGCATGCATCAAATCGATCTCAGTTTGCATAGCTTCACGCCATCTAGTAGCATCCATATCCACTATCGCTTGATCATAAGTGGAGGGATCATCTCCATGACCCTCCTCTAATACAGAATGAAGATCCGGCTCCCTCTGTACTAGATATCCATACCTCTCAGGCGGTTGAGGTATCCTACCTGACCTTCGCAGTTGTGGTTGTGTTACAGAAGGCTTGGTTCTCACTTCCTGTGTAGATGTATCCATTGGAGTTTCATTTTGTTCTTCGAAAACAATCTTTCTACCTGCTCCTTCTTCTTGAATGAACTCATCTTCAGAAAAGTGGGCTTGTAAAGCTACAATGATCCTATAATCATCGTGCAAGTAAAAGAGGTATCCCATTAAATCCTCAGGCTATCAAACGAAATGCCCTTTCAAGGATCTAGCCTCCAACTTGTCCACTTTAGTCTTTTTAACATAAGTCGGACATCCCCAAATCTTGATGTCATCAAGACCTGGTTTCCTATTTCTCCATATCTCATATGGAGTCTTAGGAACGGACTTGGACGGCCATCTATTTAAAACATGTACAGTTGTAAGCAGTGCATGACCCCAAAGTGAAATGGGTAAGTCAGTGTAGCTGAGCATGGAGCGAACTGTCCAACAGGGTTCGATTCCTTCGCTCTGCTACTCCATTTAATTGTGGTGTCGCTGGAGGTGTGAGCTGTAATACTATACCATTCTCTCTAAGGTATACATCAAACTCGTCGCTCATATATTCTCCTCCTCGATCCGATCAAAGAGTTTTTATATGTTGACCAGTTTGATTTTCCACTAAAGCCTTTAATTCCTTGAACTTTTTAATGGATTCAGACTTATGCCTCATCAAGTACACTAGACCATATCTTGAATGGTCATCAGTGAATGTGATGAAGTAAAGGAAACCTCCTTGAGCCATTTCTCCAAATGGTCCACAAACATCAGTATGCACTAAACCTAAGATTTGTGAGGCTCTTTCAAAAGTCCCTGTGAAGGGGGATCTAGCCATCTTGCCTTTGAGACAAGATTTACAAGTAGGATAGGGATCCAATCCCAATGGACCGATTAGTCCATCTTTCTCCATTTTATGTTCGCCGGCATGGCCTAGTCCAAAATGCCAGATTAATCTTTGGTTTATTCCAAGCCTACTACGTTTTCTTTGTATAGTATTCACAAAACACTCATTCTGGACATGAAGGTAATACAATACATTTACTAAAGAAGCAAAGCCTACTAATTTATTACCATAACAAATATTGCAATGTTCATCAATAAAACGGAAAGTATAACCAAGTTTAACTAAAACGAGAATTGAAACAATGTTTTTAAGCCTATTGGGCAAAACTAAAACATTATCCAGAAAAAGTAAATGTCCAGAATTTAAAAGCAATAAGGTAGATCCAATTCCAGTAACTGGGACTCTTTGCTCGCTGTCTACTCTTATCTTCACCTCATCACTGCCCAGCTTCCTTCCTCGCACCAGATCCTGATTCATACAACAAATGTGAGCACTAGCTCCAGAATCAAGAATCCAAGATGTAGAGAAAACGGTCATAGAACAATAAGTTTCATGAACATAAAGTTCCATACCTTGTGCGCCCGGGCCCATGTTTAGACAATTCCTCCTCCAGTGGCCCAGGTCACCACAGTGTAGGCATCTATCCATCTCTTGTGGCCCCTTATGCTTGCGATTCACAAGAGCTTTCCCTTTTCCTTTATCGACACCACCCTGAGCTCCAAGCTCGCCACCTTGCTTTTTGGCTTTCTTCTTCTTATTCTTCGCCCTTTTGGGCCCAGAAGAGATTACCAATGCAATTTCTTTTCCCTTGGGCTTCAATTGAGATTGTGCAATGTTTAATTTGTTCATTAGCCCAGCTAAGTTGCATTCAATCTCATCGCAATTGAAGTTTATGACAAATTGGGAAAAAGAATCAGGAAAAGACTACAAAATAAGATATGTTTGAAGATGTGGGTTCATTGTAAAATCGAAAGCCTCTAATCTTTCGATCCTCGAGATCATCTTGAGGGCGTGATCCCCAACTTTCTCACCTTCTCTCATTTTGGCTCCGAAGAGCTCTTTAGATATCTCATATCTAGCAGTACGGCTGTGCTCACCATAGAGCTCGACCAAGTGTGCCAAGATAGCCCTTGCATTGGTCATCTTCTCGTGGGACCACTGAAGCTCGTTTGTCATTGAGCCAAGAATGTACCCACGCACTCGGACGTCATCCTTCACCCACTTTTTGTGAGTTTGGACTTCTTCGTCGTTGGCACGTGTTCTGGCAGGCGGAGCAGGGATATCAGTGTCCAACGCATATCCCAATGACTCCATGTTGAGAACTATTATCAAGTTCCTGAGCCAATCCACGTAGTTGTGTCCGATAAGGATATTCTTTCCGAGTAAAACGGAAAGTGGGTTGATAGTCATTTTTGTTTTTGAGAGAGATAAATCAAATAACTTCAGAAAATTAAACCAAACTTAATTAGACACATGTAACTACACTAAAACCATGTTTAAAATCAAGGACTTCGACTTATTACTTGGCTCCCACTGCATCTTTCGAGATCCACACTCCCACTGTGAAAAAATGAAAGTGGTCGTTGTTTCTAACTTCGTAGTGGGGATTGAGTTTTTTAATTAATGTAATGGATGACAACCCTTTGACGATATTTGGTCCATTATTTAATTAAAGTGATGTCCAACATCAGTCTATCCAATAGATGGTTCAATCTTCTTTTTCCCATAATCCACCAAAACCGCAACCCTTTAACGATTTATAGGCTTTGTGGACTATCTAAGTTTATTCCCACTAACTCCTCATAATCTAACATTTGAATTTCACCTTGCAATCCTTTAACAATATTTGGGGTGAAATATGTCTCGATTAAGACATCTAATGCATTTAATAAAATTTTAGAATTAAATCTTGATAGATGACCCCCACTTACTGGGAAGGTGTCATATACTAGGTTTAAATCTAAACTCTATTAAGTTTAGTGGAGAGAAAGGATGCCTAGCACCCCTTACTAACTTAGTATGATTTTTATTTGGGAGAATTCATGTTCTAAACATTTATCTAAGTCTCACTTTGCACATTATTATATTTATATAGCGCATATTGATAACATACATGCTTCATACTACTAATGAACATGCATCGAAAGTAATAATAAACCAACACATTTATCCATGTGCTTTGTCTTGAGGACCCAAGCCAATGGGCCATCATGAAAACGAAAAATAAGCCTAGCTATTCTTCTTGGGCTCCAAGCTCCTTCTTCTTTTGGATTGATCTCCTCTTAAAAGGCTTATTCTATTTCTATCTGTTACATGAGATTAAATTAACAACCTATACATAATTCTAGAAATAAAATAAACGAGCTCAAATCCGGCCCTTACAACCCATTAAAAAGAAATACAATCAAAAGAAAAACAACCTAAGCCCATGGACAATGTCACCATCATATAATACATGCTCGCGATAACTTAAAGCAATTATGTTGGTGATTAAGTTAATAATTAATTAGTCCAACTAATTAATTTCCTCAATAAAATTCCAAACTTTATTGGCACTTATGATAATAAACCATCTAGTGAGAATTTATTATTTAAATAAATTAATTAATTAATAATCCTCCAAGAATAATTAATTAATTATTTTACTTAAATAATTAATATTCAATAAAAACAATTTGGGCTCGATTTCATCAAACATAAATTACCAACCATTGGCATATTTAATATTCAATTAATTAGGCCCAAAACTAATTTATTGAAAGTCCATAATTTTAACTAAAACAGTTTGGGCTTATTTAATTAAATCCGGGGCATCATCCTTTTGACCCACCTGGATAATTAAAATAACCCAAAACCCATTTATTTAAAATTGGATCCGCGAACCACGACCCGACCCATTAGGACCCGGGTCATAGACCCGAACCTCTTAGGACCGAACGCCGTGCGCCCAGCGCACGACATGTGGCCTGGCTATGCGCCCAGCGCACGACTAGGTGGCCAGGTGCGCACACGGAGTGCGGCCATCAATTTAACAAACGTTACTATAAAGATAGTCAAATCCAAGTTCAAAGCAAGAAAATGAGAATATTTCACTAAATGTCATCAGACATATTGAGGATACACAAAAAGATTCACCTATTGCGGAAGACCCTAAAGAGGTTCGAAGCCAGAACTCGAGTGGGCATCCAAGAGACGACCCAACTAATTTATGCTCGAGCAAGCCCAAACGCCACTCGAGCAAAAAATCTGCTCGAGAGGACTTCTCCTAGAGTAGGAGTCTGCTCGAGCAGAAATTTGCTCTAGCAACAACTGCATGAATAGAAATCTGCTCAAGCAGGAAATCGTAGAGCAGAAGCTGCTCGAGCAAAAAGTCTCTTCATAAAAAAAAAATAATAAAATGTGGGCCTTGAAATGAAAAAAAAAATAGAAGTATGACCCTTTCCACGCTACTATCGGGAATGTGCTCTCGATGCTAACGAGGGATTAGAATATAAGGAAACAGTATGTTGTTCATATAATTCTTAATGGCATCTATAAGTCTTAAATGAACAACTAGTTCATGTGTATCAAGGCAAACCTTTCACTCCTTATAGTAGTTAAGGAGATGGGCACTGGAAAGGTTTGATACTTAACCACTTAAATGGTTTGCAAGTCGGAGAATCTCAATTGAGCACTAAGATTCGTGTGGACTTGTATGACACATTCTTTGACAAGGAGTGTCAGTCGAAAACTATGGGATAGTGGAAGTTTGTGTCATAGATTCATTGATGGGATTAGTGCATTCGAACACGGCTCGTGGTAATTCGATCACATGGGTTTTTACTCAATGACTAACAATGATTGGATTACTGGTTATGATGGTATGCGTGAGCCTTAGACTTGAGGAGTCACAGTCACAGTGTGCTTGTGACGTTGGATTCTGTCATTAGAGTAGTCAGGCCCAATTCACCCGTTGGTAGGCTCGACCTCAAAGTATGTTCCAATGGGCAAGTAGCATGTGAGGTGATTGCCAAGAGAGAATTCACTGTCTCGAAAGTAAACGAGAAGTATCCTATGCGATCATAGGTAAATGATATTAGAAGGCTCTGGCCAGAGTTGATAAATTAACTCATGTTTGACACGGAGGATAGTTCGATACTCTCACATTACTATGATTCTTAACATAGCATCAAGTCCTATGAGTTTGACATATTCCATGACTCTCACTCGATCAGGATACGTCAATGAAGGGCTCATACTCATACGGTATTTATAATCTAGATGTTCGTAATGACATAGTCATTTCGTACTCGATTGGGCTACGATGTGGGGCCACGGTGCTAGCTAGGTGTCACCCACATCCTTCGGTATCCCCCATTGCCAATCGAGACAAACCTAGAGAGCCGCGCTATAAAGGAATAGATGGGGAAATCGAGTATTGTATTTGGAGGGTGTTTTGGTAATTTGTCCTTGGGAAGGACAAATGAATTAATTGGACTAATTAATTTATTTGATTATTTAATGGGATTAAACATGGATGATTAAATTCATTATGTTGACTTGGTTAACTAAAACTGTTAATTTTAATAAGAATATTAATTTAATCTATGTGTATATTTAATTATATTAAATATTAGATGATTAAATTAATTGGACTAATATGAATAGGCCAACTTAGCCCAACTAAAGTCCAAAAGCCCATAGTGGGCGTGTGATATGGGCTTAAGTTGGAGGATTTATTTAATCCTCCAACACAAACTCTCAAATTAATTAACTGAACACAATTCACATAACGTGAAATCTTCCACCAGAAAATACAAGACGGAACAGTCCTTTCTCTCTTTCTAGCCGCCTATGGAGATTGGAGATGGAAATTTCCTAGAGTCAATTTCTACGTGCTGATCTAGAGACGGTACACTTGAACCGTTGGAGATGGAAGATTCACGGGGATTAAAATACGCAAAAGGTAAGTTTTCGTGTTCATCTTTGTCATGTTTAAATTGACGAAAGCCACAAATTGATCTTGGTTTGGGAACCGGATCTGTTTTTATATTATGCGGTGCATGCCAACAGGATTCCCAACAGTGGTATCAGAGCCAGGTTTGTTGGCTTCGTTGATTTTGTGTGCGTGATTTATATGTTTATATGATTATTATCATTTTTATCGCGTTTTTGTTGGTTTAGAATCATTTTTGGTTGGATCGAAAAATCTGAATGCATTTTTTTTTTTTTATGATTTGGAATCAAATTTTATTGGGTTGCAATTGAATTTGAAGAACTCGAAAATCTAGGAAAAACATATTTTGGAAATCTAGAAATTTTGAATTTGTTTGTTTGAATCGAAATTGATGTTTTGAATAAGTTTTAACCAGATTGAAAAATTTGAAATTCTGGAAAAGTTGAAGATGAACTACTGCACACAGCAACTCGACTTCTCGTCTCTCCGTTGAGCAATATTGTTCATCACCGCAAATCGCCGCTTGATTGAAGTAGCGATCGTCGGAGTTGGGTGTTGGGTGCCTCAGATAACATCTCTGGTGCCACTGCTCATTTCTGCTATGAGCAGCGCTGAAATCTTTGCTGGGAGAATGCTATTATCGCCAGATCTGGTCGTTGATATCAATGTGTGAGGCGCCGGCTGTTGGGATTTATTGCATAAAAACGCAGCAGAAAAATAAAACTCCCACATGGTTCATCTCGATTTCGCATATTCAAATTGTGTTTTGAAATATGTACCTTATTCGCGAATTTAGTTTCTGAATCAGAAATCACGATCCCTTTTGAATAGCAAAATTATCGCCGTCTCTAAATTGCCATGCCAGAATCAAAAGCGAAAATCCTCTTCTTTTCCTCCTTGAATTCGGCTAGATGGAGAGAAAGATGGAAGATTATTTTGACTTGTAAAGAAAATTATGACTTGAGGTTACTTTGATTTTCACTAAGTAGTATATTTATACTACTAATGAAAAACAAATAACCTAATAAGCATATGAGGACGCCCACTTAGGGCTTTACTAAGCCCTATGCTTAGTCCATTTTAATTTGTTTAATTATATATTTAATTAATATTATTTATCCAATAAATAAATTAATCAAATTAACTAATTAAATCCTCGTTAACTCTATAATTAATTTTCTCCAAGAAATTAATTAACATATCAACATAATTAATTAATAAGATCATCCAATGATTAATTAATTAATTAATTTTGATATCCAATACCGAGAATTCTCTCAAGTTAACTTCCATGATTTTTTCTTTTGCAATTCTTTTAAGCGCAACTCTTTAGGTTCGTCTCAAAACGCAATTGGGAGGAATCTAAGAGGATGTGAGTAACACCTAGCCAGACCCGTGGCTCACATCATATCCCAATTGAGAACGAATGAATAGGATCATTCCAAACCTTTTACGCTGTGAATATCGTACGAGCATAAACCTTTTATTCATATATCTCAGTCAAGTGAGAGTCATGGGTTAGTCAAACTCACAGGACTTGACCATATGCTTAGCTCATAATGAATCGAGGTCAATGAGTATACCTTCATGTCTAACATGAGTATCTCTTTATGCTTTGGCCAAAGACTTCTGACCTCATTCATTCATGACTGCATAGGATATTTAGCTCATTCACTTATGAGAGAATAAATCCCATTTTGCCAATCCGTTAAGACTGCCACTTGCCCATTAAGTCGCACTTCGAGGTCAACCCCACCAACGGGTGAATTGGATCTGACTGCTCTAATGACAGACTTGATGTCACAAGTACATCTTCAACTTGATTGCTCAGGTCTAAGGTTCACGCGTACCTATCACAACTTATCGGTATTGTCATTGACTGTCAATGAATGAAAACTTATGTGACAAAACCAATGCGAGTCGTGTTCGAACATATCAGTCTAACTGAGATGTCTATGATATAAGTTCCCACTACCATTCTCATAGTGATTGACTGGCACTTTTTCTGTCAAAACTTACATCATACAAGTCTCTATTCTGTATTGATGTCCAATCAATACTTTCTTCGACTTGCGAACCAAATTTAGATAAAAATGATCAAACTCTTCTAGTGCCATTCTTCCTAACCCATAGAAAGTAGAAGGTTTGCCTTATTATCAAGGACTTTACGTTGTTTATGAAAACCTTACAAACGCCTATAAGAAAACAACAAGATAATGCCTTATATTGCGTAAAGTTATTGTTTAGTTACAAATCAATGCCCTATAAATCTATTCTCTTTATGGCATTTGAGGGCATACACACTAACACCGGCGTGCACCTCTGGTTTTACTGAAAGACACCGATGTGAGCAGATGAGAAGGCGGCGCTGATTGCATTGCCGTATGCTATTGATGACCGCAAAACACGCTGGAATTGGCTGTCAAAGTGAGTACTCAAATCTGTCGACTCGTTCACGAGACATGGCCGTTGTACACGCTAAGAGGCGGTGCTTCATTCGCCACCTTACTTCGAAGAAGACGCAGGTGGTCACTGCGGCTGGCGCTACCGCATCACCGGAGAAGGGACAGAGCTGCGCTGGACGTCGCGAAGGAGAACACGGGCTAGGGCTATTTTGTATGTGTTGGGCTGGGGCCAATGTGTAATTAATTAATAGAGAGCTAGGCCTGGCCCAACTTAGAATTAATTAAAAGTTATCTTGGCCCAACCATAATTAATTAATCCAGCACTGGGCTTAGCCCATCGAAAGATTTTTCTTTTTTATGGAGCGACCCGCCCGCTGTTGAATCAATTTTAATAAGGTGTTGGGCTTGGTATGTAAATGAAATATAGGTTTACTTGGGTTGACCCAATGTACTTAATTCATTTAAATTGAGTAAAGACCAAATTCCCAATTTTAATTGGATCCTTCATTCTTCTTCTAAATTAAAGTCTTCAATTTAAAATTAAATCAGATTTAGTTTATTATGAATTAAACTGGATTTAATTTGTTTTAAATTAAATTGGTTTTAATTTACTCATCAAAATCAAATGAGATTTAATTTTGTTATTGATTAAATTGGATTTAATCTTTCGTATCAAAATTAAATTGGATTTGACTTTGTAATAAACTAAATTGGTTTTAATTTTATAATAAATTAAATTGAATGTGATTTATTTTGAATTAAATTGGATTTTGTTTACCTATCAAAATTAAAATAGTTTTAATTGAGTTATTAATTAAATTGGATTTAATTTTGTAAGCTGATTAAATTGGACTTAATCACCTATCAAAATTGAATTGGTTTTAATTATGTACTTAATGAATTTTTTTTTAATTTTTTAATTGATTAAATTGGATTTAATCATTGGATTTGTGAGCCCATAGAAATTAAATGAAGATTTTATCTACATGTGAAAGTTAAATTGAGTTTATTTTCATTTGATTAAATTAAATTTAGTCTATCTATGAAAATTAATTTGGATTTAATTTTACTTTGATTAAATAAGATTTAGTCCTCCCATGGAAATTAGATTGGATTTAATTTCACTTGGATTAAATTAAGTTTAATCTTCTCATGAAAGTCAATTCGCATTTAATTTCGCCTTGATTAAATTAGTTTTAATCTTCTAATGGAAATTAAATTGGATTTAATCATTTATAAGTTAAGTTTCTCCATCGTAAAAAATTAAATTTGATTTAATTTCACTTTGATTAAATAGGATTTAGTATTAGTGACAAAATTAAATGGGATTTAGTTTTGTAATAATCAAATTGGATTTGATTAAAAAATAAATTAAATTTATTTTATATCTTTTTCACATATGTGCTTTTATGATAAATGCTTGTTATATGTGATAAGATACACCTTTAATGGACTTAGGTTTTATGTTTTATAATGCATGCTTAAAATATATATGTTGATTAGCCCATTGGCTTGGGCCGGTCTAGATAGTCCATGAAAATATGTAATAGTAGAATTGCTAGATTTTTCTACGCTTTATATGCATGTTATAAATTAATGTGCAAAGTGAGACCTTAATTAAAATATTTAAATTCTCCCAATTAAATGATACCGAGTTAGTAAAGAATGTGGGACATCCTCTCCCTCGACTAAGCTTAATGAATTTAAAATTACAACCAATGTATAATGCTTCCCAGTTATGGAGGTTAAGCATTTGGAAATAATTTGAAGTTTTGTTAAGTGCATAAGATGCTTTAGTCGAAGCATATTTCACCCCATAAATCGGTTAGGTTGTAAGGTGAAATCCAAATGTTAGATTAAAGGAAGTTAGTGGGATTGAACTCGGGTAGTTCACGGGCTTAGAAATCGGTTAGGTTGCGGCTTTGTGAATTATTGGGAAAGGTATTGAATCATTTATTAGATAAATTGGTGTAAGACACCACTTTGAATAATCAGTGAGCTAGAAATCGGTTAGGTTGCAACACACTAAATTATTTGAAGAACTCAATACTCACTACGAAATATATCCAACAAGATTTTTGAAAATTGCAGCGGGAGTGCAATATTTCGAAAAATGTAGTGTGAGCCAAGTAAAATTAAAGTCCTAGTTTTACTTGAGTACAATATAAACATCCTAATTGAATCTTGTTTATTTTCTGCGTTTATTTTATATCTCTCTTAGAAATAAAACCCGAATAATATTATGCTCGAAAATTTTGTCTGAACTGGCCTAACCAAATCAACTGACTTGGAACTTGAGGAAGGTCCTCAGTTTAGAGTCATTGAATTGTATGCTTGAAGCAATCATTACTCAAGTCTAAGTATGGGACAATGAGTAAGGCTCAAATATGAGGCGCACTGGGTATAGAACTATGTGTTTTAAAAATTAAGTGTTCTATGACCGATTTTCTCAACTTCTTGTATTCTATATTCTAGAGCTAATGCACATGTTTGAAGAATTAGAAAGAAGTACAAAAACTGGAAAAACGAGAAGTGATTGATAAGTCCATATTTTACAGTATTTTATGCCCCATTGTGATATGATTTGATCGTTACTCTGATCACTTTTTATCCCTCATAATGCTTTGATTGGTATATATTTTGTTTTGTAGGATAAAAGTTGATTTACGCATGAAAGACGAGAAAAGAGATCCAAATTGAGCTTGAAATTGAAGAAAGAAACAAAAGAAGATAGTTGACGAAAGATTTTACACAATATTCATATTTAAACGCGGTTTTCATCCTCTTACAGGCCGAATCAGATTAAGGTTTCTTCTTCAATATTGTAGATTTGGTTCTTAGCTTCACGTGGCAACTTGAATCACCTCAATCCGACATGTGTAGAGAGAGTTATGATTAAAATACGAAAACTGCGAATTCTGCGTGAGATGACCGCGGCACAGGACCGCGGTCCTACTTCGGAAAATTGGTTCGCACTTTTAGTGCCGCGGTCTGATAGAAGTTTGTGCCGCGGCTCAGTGCCCTGCTGCCCTGTTTTTTATGTCCGATGTTTTTGGTCTTTATAACACATTCTTCACTTATCAAAAGGCTAGACATGCTCTAAAACACCAAGGGGAAGCCATGGGAAGTCCTAAGGAAGCTTGAAGAGCCATCATCATCCTCATCATCATCATTTTCATCATCAAAGCTTGGATTCACACTTTATAATAGGGAGTAATTCAACTCTTTCTCTTGATTAGTATTTCAATTATGTCTTGTAGAGTTGTTGAATCACTTGTTGTTGTAAGTATGAGCTAAGTATTTTTGTGATTGGGTTATGTGAATACTTTGTGATGTTTTGTGTTTAATGAATCATTAATTCACGGATTTATTACATTCTTGTTACATGTTTGATTTTGTGCTTAATGCTTGCATATGCTTGATCACCATGTGTTTGATAAAATGCTTTGTCTTGAGACCGAGAGGAGATAGATAAAGGGAGATCGAAAAATCAATCATCATAACGTAACAATTGACTAGAGATAGAATCGATTGCGTTGTGTGGCTTTTTGTGATAAGATGACCCGATTGAATGTAGGATCTTCGTAAACAAGGAATTCCTTTGAACCTAAATGCATGTTAGTTAATTCAATCTTCACTATAGAGATATAGGAAGTTGTTAACTAGTATAGGCTTGTTATTTCAAGAGATTGAATAATAAATACATTAGGGGGTTTCGCCATAACAAGAACGTTCTAAGAATCCGGATAATTGAGAGTTCATGAACATAGAATAGAACATAGTAGGATCATAAGCCAATCACCTCTTTCCATTCGATTTATTATCTTGTTTATCACATAGTGGTCTTTCATTATTTTCATAGTATAATCAACCATTATCTTATAATTTGATTTAGCTTAGAGTTAGATAATATAGCAATTACGAGCATTGAATCCAATTGTCCCTGTGGAGACGATACACCCCGGGCTAAATAGTCCACTTTATTACTTTGCACGACCTAGTATACTTGCTAGGATTTCGCGTGTCAGTGATCAATATTAGAACCAGACTTGGTGTCGGGTGTATCCACGTATGATCCACCTCTATTCTTTTAAAATTCTGAACAAGTTTGGATGATTGATTAATTTTACCAAATGATACTAAAAAAATTATCCTTTTTTGACTTGGTCAAAATTGATACTTCTTTAAGTTTGGTAATAACTTACATGACATTTATTTTGGAAATAAGTGTGGGAACAATACATCCTTACTAAAATTGTTAACACGATTTGAAAGTTCGGAATTAGTATAGTGTGAACACAGAGACTAGAGAGTGTGATATGCTAGAAACAAACAAGAAGAATTGTTTGGCACCTAAGATTAGGTTATGACTTATGAGAATAAGATTCACGAGTAAGGAGAAACATGGGGGAACAAGCCCATTAGGATTGGATCCCTATCCAAACTTAAGAATCTTGTGTCATAGGCAAAGGACCGAATCTCCCTTCACAGGGAAAATATTAAAGGGCTACTCAAGTTTTAAAGTTTGGTGCGTACTGACATCTATGGTGGAAAATATGATATTATATTAGGTCACTACAATTGGATAATAATGACAAGTATGTGATTGCCTAATTCGACCCGTTCTTAAGAGAACGTAGCATAGTTTCACAGCTAATACTTCCAGGGACTCTATTGTTGAATAGGGTACACTACTACAAAAATACACTATTACAGCGCACCTATTACAGCGGTTCCCAAGAAACCGCTGTAAAAGGGTAATTTGGTTCGGACCTATTACAGTGGTCCACTCGAACCGCTGTAATAGGTCAATTTATTACAGAGGTTCCATTGAACAGCTGTTAAAAAAAATCAAAAATAAAATTAAAAAAAATATCGGGCTCTATTACAGCGGTTCAACCGAACCGCTGTAATAGGCTTTACCAGTTACAGCGGTTCCGAACCGCTATACAAATAAAAAAAATGAGATTAAATTTGAGTTGCTAGGGCCGGCCACCCCTCACTTTCACTCTCTCTTTCATCACTCTCTCTATCTCTCTATTCTCTCTAACTCACAATCACCACCAACACCACCACCAAACTCGGATCTTTACATGGGCGCCGCTGTCGCCGGCCACCGTCCCTCTCTCTCTCGGTTTTTCTCTCTCTCTCTACTCGACCTCTGTTTCACCGCCGCAATCCACCGCCGCTTTTGGTATATCTCTCTCTCTCTCTTTCTCTCTATATATATATGTGTGTGTGTATATATATATATATGTATATATTCTATATATATATATATATTTAACTCTCTCTATATATATATATATTCATACAAGGACTGCCGCCGCCACCATTTAGTAGGTAATTTTTTTTAGATAAATATATATATACACACACACATATAGAGTATAGAGTTTGAGTTAGATAAATATTTGTGTATGCATATTTGTCTATGTGTGAGTGTATGTATATTTTTGTATATGCGGGTGTATGTATATATATTTGTGTATGTGTGAGTGTATGTATATTTGTGTATATATGGATGTATGAATATATATTTGTGTATGTGTGGGTGTATGTATATATATTTGTGTATGTGTGGGTGTATGTATATTTGTGTATGTGTGGGTATATAAATATTTGTGTATATTCTTGAAATTTGCCTATTTTTGTGGAAAAGTTAAGGGAAATATGGACTTGACGTTTAATTTGAGATTACATTGTGGTTATTTTGTGGTTTAGGGTACATTGATCCAATTGGTGATCTATATTTATACTTAGTTGTTGAAAATATGATGCTTTATTTGTAGTTTTATGTGATTTATGTGGTCCAATTGGTGATCAATATTTATAAAATGATGCTTTATTTTTAGTTTTATGTGATTTATGTGATCCAACTGGTGATCAATATTTGTAGTTGCTTGAAATATGATGTTTTATATGATCCAACTGGTGATCAATATTTTCGTATAGTGAGATCGACATTTTGGGTTTGTTGTGGGTGAAAGATTAGAATGTTGGGTTTGTTGTGGCTGAAAGATACGAATTTTGTTGGTTGCAAGTTTAGGGGAAGATTAAGTTGAGAACTTGGTAGAAATTTTCGCGTTGTTACTCTGCCGAATTTTTTCTAGGATAACGGGAATTAAATTAAAATTAAAATAATATATGTAATTCAACTCAACTGATGTTAAAATTATTCAATTTAATTAATTAAGATGGAAATTGAATTTTAGCGGATCGTAAGTTCCTAATTTTGTTGGTTGCAACCCAGCCGGGTGAAGATTAAGTCGAGAACTTGGTAGAAATATTTGTGTTGTTACTCTGCCGAATTTTTTATAGAATAATGAAAAATAAATTAAAATGAAAAATATTTAATTAATCCAACTATGAACTGATGATAAAATTGTTTAATTTAATTAATTCAGAATCAAGATGGATCGAATTTGGATTTTAGCGGATCGTATGTCGGAACAATATGAGAAAGGGGTGAAAGAGTTCATAAAGTTTGCGGTTGAGTATGCACCAGATCGAACTAGGATCACTTGCCCGTGTTTACATTTTTGTTTTGGAAAGGGAATTAGTCCACGTGAGTTGGAAGATCATTTGGTGTGTAATGGAATTGATAAAAGCTACACATGTTGGACAAGACATGGTGAAAGCAGTGTCACGTCAGATGATTTGGGTGGTACATCATATCCATCACAGGATTTCAACATGAATGATTATGAGCCTGATCATTTGGAGGAGATGACAAATGTGATTGAGGAGGATTTGCGAAATTGTTCTAAAATGTTTGACAATTTGACAAGTGATTCAAAGACACCACTGTGTAGTGGTAGTAAATTCACAAGATTGAAAACAGTCCTAAACCTATACAAGTTAAAAGCCAACAATGGGTGGAGTGATAAGAGTTTCACAGACTTACTTGGTCTAATAAAAAGCATGCTACCCGAGGATAATGTGTTACCTAATCATACTTATGAGGCTAAACGGATGTTAACCTCAATTGGCATGGGATATGAGAGGATACATGCTTGTGTCAATGATTGCATATTGTTTAGAACTGACTATGCATCATTGAAGGCCTGTCCAGAATGTGGCGCCTCGCAGTACAAGAAAAATGGATCTGCTGCTGTCAAAACCATGTGGTATTTGCCCATAACACCACGATTTAAGCGCATGTACAGTAGTAAAGAGTTAGCCAAGGACTTGACATGGCATGCTGATAGAATGCTTGAAGAAAGGATTGAATATGACAAGATTTGACACCCCTCAGATTCTCCTAAGAATTTGGTGAAGAATCAAGAAACCTGCGCCTTTTATTGGCTACACATGGCATGAATCCTCCTGGCTTGCAAAGTAGCTCACATAGTACATGGCCGGTGATTTTGATGATCTACAACCTTCGCCCATCGCGATGCATGAAGCGAGAGCATATAATGATGCCTATACTCATTTCTGGGCCGAAACAACCTGGAAATGATATTGATGTCTACTTGGCTCCTTTAATTGAGGATTTGAAGGTGTTGTGGGAGACCGGTGTTCAAATATATGATGGGTTTAGAGAAGAAAATTTTAATCTCAGAGGTATGTTATTTGGAACAATCAATGATTTTCCGGCAAGAGCAAGTCTCGAGGGATATGGTGTACATGGCCAATGTGGATGCCCATATGTGTCAAGAGTACAGATCAATATCGATTGACACACTCTCAAAAATATGCATTCCAAGGGCATCGGAGATGGCTAAATCGGAACCATGGATATCGTCGGTGGAATAAAGCTTTCAATGAGAATATAGAAGAAGGCCGAGCTTCTAAGTGTTTGACTGGTGAAGAAGTGTTTGAGAATGTAAAAGACTTGGAGGTCAAATTTGGAAAGACTTTTGCAGGTGGCTTTGCAAAATCTGGGTGGAAAAAAAGGTCAATTTTCTTTCAGTTGCCGTATTGAACATCTTTACATGTTGACATTTTCTTAATATTATGCATATTGAGAAAAATGTATTTGATAGTGTCAGTGGTACCCTTCTAAATGTGCCCGGAAAGACAAAAGATGGCGTAAAGGCAAGGTTAGACTTGGTTGAAATAAAGATAAGAGGAAAATTGGCACCAACAAATAAGGAAAAACGTACTTATTTGCCTCCAGCAGCTCACACTCTATCCAGGAAAGAAAAATTGCATTATGTGAGTTTCTTAATGGAGTGAAAGTTACAGAAGGGTATTCTTCAAACATTAGCAGTCTTGTATCAATGAAGGACTTGAAGCTAAAGCACATGAAGACTCACGATTGTCATGTAATCATGGATCATTTGCTACCAATCGCTATACGGGCCATTTTGCCAAAAAAGGTGAGAGACACGATAACTAGATTGTGTTTCTTCTTCAAAGCAATGTGGAGCAAGGTGTTTGATCCTGAGCAATTTCCTGCACTTCAGAAACAAATTGTGATCACTTTGTGTGAGCTTGAGATGTATTTTCCACCTGTTTTTTTTTATATAATGACTCACCTACCTATTCACTTGGTTAGAGAGACACAACTAATTGGACCGGCTTTTATGAGATCTATTTATCCGGCTGAGCGTTATATGAAGGTATTGAAAGGCTAGGTGAAAAATCGTAGTCGACCGGAAGATTGCATTGTTAAACGGCACATAGTTGATGAAGCCATTACATTTTGCACAGAGTATCTGGCAGATTTTAATGTTGTAGAGCTTCCAAAGTCTCATGTTGTGGGAGGGGGAACAGAAGGAAAAAACGTAATTGGAAAGCAATTAGTTAGTGTTCCTATTACACAAAGGGAGCAGGCACACCGATGAGGTTGACCCATAGGTTGAAGAGCATAAGAACCAACTTAGATAATTCAATCCAATTAAAAATGAGAGCTGGATTTCAAGAGAGCATAACAAGAGTTTCATCGATTGGTTCCGAAAGCATATTGAAGAGAAACAGAAAAAGAATCCACGTTCAGTTTCAGATAAATTAACACGGCTGTCGATGGGTCCGGACAGACTATTATTTTGATATTCAGGTTATCGTATAAATGGTCGCACATTCTATACAAAAGACCAAGATGAATGAAGTACAATGCAGAATAGTGGTGTGAGTCTTGTAGCTCAAGCAATGCATATCTCAAGTGCGAAAGATAATAACCCTATCTATGCCGATTCATCATATTATGGGGTGATTGAACGTTTATGGGAGCTTGATTATAGTTGGTTTCGGGTGCCTGTATTTGGGTGTAGGTGGGTTGACAATAAAAATGGTGTTGATAATAGTGAAATAGGCTTCACTCGAGTAGACCTTGAAAGGGTGGGATACAAAGATGAACCTTTCATTTTGGCATCACAAGCTAAGCAAGTGTTTTTTGTCACCGATCCTATTGATAAAAGGTGGTCCATTGTTTTATCGGCAAACAAAAATACTTGTATTGATGATGATTATGAAGAAAGTGAAGATGATGGAGAAAATCCTATCTCATTAGGTGATTCACAATCATTTGATAGTGACGATGACTTGGATATAAGTGATGATGAATTGTATATGCGACAAGATCACCAAGAGGGGATATGGATCAATCCATCAGTTCATCGGCGTACTAAAGAAAATGGTCGTACCGATGTGAAGCAAACGACTGCTAAGCCAACGACAAAAAGAAAACGATGAAAGGTATTTGAACTTATTTCATAATTGTATGATAGACTTATTTTTTGATCAATATTTATACTTAGTTGCTAGAAAATTTATATTCTTGAGATTTGCCTATTTTTGTGAAAAATTTAAGGGAAATAGGGACTTGACTGAATTAAGGGTTAATTTGGGTTAGCTGGGGGTTAATTACGTTTAATTGGGGATTAAATTGTGTTTATTTTGTGGTTTAGGGTACATTGATCCAAATGATGATCTATATTTATACTTAGTTGTTGAAAATATGATGCTTTATTTGTAGTTTTATGTGATCCAACTGGTGATCAATATTTGTAGTTGCTGGAAATATGATTTTTCATGTGATCCAACTGGTGATCAATATTTATAAAATGATATTTTATTTGTTGTTTTATGTGATTTACATGATCCAACTAGTGATCAATATTTGTAATTGCTGGGTTTGTTGGGTTTGCAAGTTTGGGGGAAGATTAAGTCGAGAACTTGGTACAAATTTTTGCGCCGTTATTCTGCCAATTTTTTTCTAGAATAATGGGAATGAACCTAACTTCTGTATTTATTACTTCTATTTTAAAATTATAATTGCCAAATGAATCTGACAAATTTATTTGAAGCTAACTTCTGTATTTTTTGGCTTTTGTAGGTCGATGGCTTCAGATCCTGCTGGTAGTTTTTCCGAGGATGATGTATATGGATCAGATAGCCATCATGAGGCGGAGATACAAAGAGGTGTCACAGTTATGAAAAAAGTTATCAATGCCAGAAGTAAAGACATAAGGCTACCTGTCGGCTGGAATGACAGAGGCCAACCAGTTGACCCAAACAAAGCAACATTGGTTGGTTATATAGAAGTCTTGGCTCGGCAGATGGTGTCAATTACCATGAATGATTGGTGAAAAATCCCGTCACCAATAAAAAGAAACATTTGGGATGAAACAAAGGTAATTTGAATATTATCATATTTCTAAGTGTTAATGTATTTTTTGTTCATTTAATTTTCTCTAAATTATAATTTCATATATACTTTGTTGTTATTTTTTGTAGTTGGCATTTGATATTGAAGAAAGTAGACAAAAGTACGTACTAGCAGAAGCTGGGAAGCTAGCACGCAACTTCAGGAGCTACTTGAGTAGAGTGTGCGTGCGAGATGATGATGGAAACATTAATTACAACCCACCCTCACAATATGAGATACCTCAAGCCGATTGGACATCATTTGTAGATCTTCGTCTGAGTGAAGAGTTTCAGGTAGCTAGTCATTTTAATTTACGATTTCATTTGTTGGTTATTGCGTTTATATTTAACTAATAATTTGATTATGTAATAAACAGAAACTAAGTAGGGAAAATCAGGAAAGAGCAAAGGAACCTGAATATCCTTACCGGAGATCACGTCTTGGACATGCTCTTATGGAGCAAATTGAGGTATGTAGTTCATTTAGCAGTGAATCCTTACAATTTTTTTAATAAAAATTCTTTGTTAATAAATATATATTTTTTAATCAAAATATAGATGAATAGAAGAAGGGATGCGGGATTCGATTGCACAGAGGTGACATGAACACTCCTGTGGAGGATTGCGCGTTCCGATAAAACAAATGAAATTGATAACGACAATGTTAGAAGAGTAGTGAATGAAATGATGAGTTTTTTGCAATTTTAGCTCTATAATGTGTTGTATGTTTGTTTTGAAATACTATTGAAAGAACAAAGTTCACTAATTTTTGTTTTTAAATGTATTATTACAGGAGAGCATTTCACAAGAGAGTACTAGTCATAGTGTAAATGAGAAGAGTCGAGACGATCTATTGGCTAAAACTTTTAAAAAGAAGGAGCATCTGGGTCGCGTTAGGGATGTTAGCTTTGGGGTCTCACAAAGAGACTACTTTACGGATCCAAAGGTTGCTAAAGAAATGGATATGGAAGGCTTGAGAAACATGGTGAAGAACCTCTCCGAAACTATGCTTTCCATGCAACGCCGGATTGATGTTTTGGAAGCGCCTAACTCGCAGCCACATTCAGATGAGGTGATATCTTTGAAAGATAGCTGCCCAGAACCAGTTAAGATGTTTCCTGAGGTAATGATTTGAACTTGTTTATTGATCATGTAACTTGCAATTCTCTATTTCTGTAAATCACACAGAACTTTCTAATATTATGTTGTATATATATGTAGGTTATCGCTCCATGTCATTTAGCACTTTCATCACTGTCATATCGTGTGGTGGCTAGAGGACAGATGTACAATCGAGTAAAGGATAGAATACTTCACAACCGTCCATTACCCACCAAACTTGTGAAAGTGCAAATTGACATTACAGTTGAGGCGGAAACACCCCTACCCGTCCCTCTCAATGATGAAATGCTCACCATTTCTAGTGCTCTGGGTACCTTTGTTGCTTGGCCAGTGAGTCTTGTCATTGTCACTGATGCACCGGTATGTAATTAATAGCTAGATATTAATAAATTATAACAATTGTTTAAGGTTACTAAATATTCTTTGGTGTGTAACATTCATGTTTTATTTGCTTTGCTTAAACAGTCTCTTGGACCATCCAAATCATCTGGAAACTAGAAATCAGGGATGTCGAAGCAGTCAGCTGTCAAACCAAAACCTCCAGTGGCTAAGCCTGCACATGAAGGTGACAGATGTGCAGACCTTGTACTAGATGGACTCCCTGATGACCTTTTATTTCTGGTAAAGTACACGAAGATGATGTCTATTAATGCCCAGATCATTATCGACATCGAGGAAAGAATTATGATTTTGGCATTCCCAGAGTATATTGGGAAGGAGGAGCTCTGTCACCTTCTGAGTCAAAAAGAGATAGGAGCCTTTATCATTACAGCGTACATAAAGTAAGTTTTTTAATTATTTTATTGCATCTGAACTATGATTATTTTGGTTACTCGAAATTCATATTTTATGTTCAATTTAGGTGTTTGTGGGTTAAGTACGTGATCCCCGAAGGGAAAGAAGCAAGTTTCGGGTTCCTTAACCCACATTCCATATCTGTGGGAACATGCAAGCATACTAAACAAGTGCAGTACATAGCAGATGCTATGATACAGAGTGCACAACATCATAAATTATTTCTTGCACCTTAGAACACCGGGTGAGCTACTAAAGACTCAACTTTAATTTGTAAAACTAGTTACGCAAAACAAATTTTAAACTTATCTTTTGAATGCTTTTTAGGAGACATTGGTTGTTGCTTGCAATTGATCCATTTCAAGAGGTCATTTACTATCTGGATTCTTTGCATGGTGAGCTAGATTACCGCGACGAGATGAAACCAAAAATCAATCAGTAAGTTTTTCATTCAATCAATGTATCCATTATATTTAATATTTTTTTAAAGTGTATATTTATTTCACATAATTACTTGTTTTTGACATATTTTCGTGTTTTTTATATGTTTTTGTAGGGCTGTGCACATATTTCATGCAAATCGCAACAATCATTCCAAGAAATCCAAAAACAAGGCCTGTCAATGGATTAAAATAAAGGTTAGCGTTTTCTAGTTTCAAGAGATTATATATTGGTATAGAAGTTAGTGTTCTAATACAACGTAACTTTGATTATTTTTGTAGTGCCCCCGGCAGACAAACGAGGTGGATTGTGACTACTTCGTTATGAGATTCATAAAAGAGATTATTAGCTACGGACAATCTATAATCCCAACAGCGGTATGCATAATCTTAATATATACTTAAATTCTATCATTTTTGAAGTTATTAAACCTTTGGGTAGGTAATTGAAACGTCATTTGAGTCTGCAATTAATCTCTATATATATCTTACAGTACTTTCATGATTCTGAATCCTTCTATACTCAAGATCAAATTGATGAAGTATGCTGCAAAGTGGCACGTTACGTTTCTTAGCAGCTCCTTAGAAATTAGGTAATGTATATTTTGTACATAGTGACTTGTTGTAAATTGTAATTTCATTTATTGTATTAAATTGTGAGTAATTTAATTAGTTGATTGTAAATTAACACGTGATCATTTGTTAGAGATTACAATATTGAAGTTTGAGGTTTTTGTTGTTTATGTTGAATATGTTTTACTGTGCAGCTGGAATTTGTTGAGTTGGTTTATTTACTGTACAGGAATATTATATGGTGCAAAATATTTTTTAAAAAAATATTTATAGTTATTACAGCGGTTCTGTCTGAACCGCTGTAATAGGGTATCCCTATTACAACGATTTTTTATTGAACCGCTGTAATAGGGGACCTATTACAGCGGTTTTTAACCGCTGTAATAGGTCAAACCATATTACAGCGTTGCCTATTACAGCGGTTAAAACCGCTGTAATAGGCCTTTTCTGTAGTAGTGGTAGTAGTATGCAAGAACAAAACATTGTTGGACATGACATATTCTATGCTAAGCTACATGGAATTGCCCAATTCATAGTGAGTCATGCGCTACTCGTAGGTTCATCTTGAATAGATGTCCCTCTAAATTCATTCCTAAGGCACCATATTAGATGTGGTGCAAGTGGAAGCCTGATCTTAAATGCGTGATGGTATGGGATTCCCAACCTACGTAGAAAAGATAAAGGTAAAGAATCTGGAGGCTTGGTCCTTAAAATGACGTTTTGGTAGTTATCCCAAGGATTCAGTGGGAGAACTCTTTTTACCTACATAATGATTAAAGAATCATTATGGACTTAGAGGTTGTTTTCTCGAAGATAAGATCGTTCGAGAAATCGAAGAAGGTGAAAAGATTATTCTGAGAGAATAAAACAAAACACCTTAGGACACTACTATTCAAGGAACCAAACTGAGCCCATTATAACACAACCACCAACGAGTTGATATGATAGAGTATCTCATCCACCTGAGAGAAGTGGTTGTCTGCTACAAGGATAGCATAAGATGTGTGCTCTAGCAGAGGAAAGCCAAGGATACAATCCCCTACGCATGACAAATCGATGGTGGATATGGACTCTACGAGAAGGTGTAAAGGTTATGAAAGTGAAGATGGATTAGATATATTTCAATCAAACCTAGACTCTAGTAGATCGCCTTGAGAGTATTGTACCCGTCAGAGGCTAACACATCTACAAGAGAATGATTGATTCAAATGGCAAGGTCAGGCTGATGGCGAAAGGGTGTGGTCAAAAGAAGGACATTGACTATGAGAAAGCCCCTTTGCCACAAGTATAATCAAATCCATTGGAATCTTACTTTCAAAAGCAACACACTACTATTATGAAAAATCTAGCATGTGAATTTAAAGACTCGTTCATAAATGGATTCCTCCAGAAGGACACCCATTTCGAACAAACCCAAGGGTTTCACATCTGAGGTCGATTCTCATAAGGTCTATATGTTGTATGAATCCACTTATGGATTTAAGCGGACCTCTCGTAGTTAGAATCTTCACTTTGATGACATAATTTAAAATTATGATATCATCAAAACGAAGAGGGACCATCTGTGTGCATAAGGTTAGTGGGAGCGAGATATCATTTCTAGTACTATACGTAGAGAGTTCTCTACTTATGGGAAATGATATGGGCTCATTGACTGGGTCAAGACATAAACATTGAGCATATTCTTCATGAAAGACTTGGGAGAAGCCATTTTTATCCTTATAATTCGCGTCTATGGGGATAAAGCAAACACGATGATGGAGCCCTCCCAAGCCCTTTGCTTAGAATAAATCCTAAAGCAATTTAGGATAGAAGACCTGAGAAAAGGATCTTGCCTAGAGAGGAAGAGCAATGGGTAGACATAAAATATATCATGAAGTACTTGAGAAGAACTTAATGATATATTCTTCATCTATGCCCATGGAGAACTGATAGTGGAAGTTTTATACTTATTCGGACCTTGATTCTGACAAAGAAGATTAAAATTCCATTTTGGGTTAGTATTCACCCTCAACTGTGGAGTAGTGATTTAGAAGAATTCCAAGTAAAGTACCCCACTACTGAGAATGAATATGAAATTTCCTTGGAGCTTTGGAGTCTGTCAAGGAAACTGTTTGGATCTGAAGTTCGCGGTGGAACTTCTATTGGTCCCTAGCGCAGATCTTGTATTGTCACTTTACTGTGATGAAATGAAGCTGATACATAGGAAAAGAACCGAGGTCTCACAAATTTAGACAAATTGATCAGAGATACAACATCTCTTGAGAGATTATTGGAAAAGGCAATGTAGCCTTGTAGAAAATAAGCTCAACTGATAAAACGGCTGACCCACTCACTGGGCCACTAGCACAGGCGGTGCTAAAGCGACATCTTTAGAAGATGGGTATTAGATACTATAGAGATTGGCATTAAGTGCAAGTGGGAGATTGTCGGGAATATACTCTCGATGCCAACGAGGAGTTAGAATATAAGGCACTGGTTTGTATTGTATAACCTATTAATAATATAAAGGCAATAGTATGTTGTTCATATAATTCTTCATGGCATCTATAAGTCTTAATGAACAACTAGTCCATGTGTGTCAAGTCACACCTTCCACTCCTTATAGTAGTTAAGGAGATGGGCACTGGAAAGGTTTGATACTTGACCACTTAAATGGTTCGCTAGTCGAAGAATCTCAATTGACACATGCCCTGACAAGGAGTGTCAGTCGAACACTATAGGATAGTGGGAGTTTGTGTCATAGATTGATTGATGGGATTAGTATATTCGAACACGACTCGTAGTAATCCGATCACATTGATTTTTACTCAGTGATTGTGAATAATTGGATTACTTATTATGATGCTATGCGTGAGCCTTAGACCTGAGGCGTCATCACGATCACAGTGTTCTTGTGACGTTGGATTCTGTCATCAGAACAGTTAGGCCCAATTCACCCGTTGGTGGGGCCAACCTCGAAGTACGTTACAA
The DNA here is from genome assembly GCA_019426215.1 of Buddleja alternifolia. NCBI lineage: Eukaryota > Viridiplantae > Streptophyta > Magnoliopsida > Lamiales > Scrophulariaceae > Buddleja > Buddleja alternifolia. Next base: position 44,536,154 of record CM033392.1, on the reverse strand, counting down.
TGGGCAAGTAGCATGTGAGGTGATTGCCAAGAGGGAATTCACTATCTCGGAAGTAAACGAGAAGTATCCTATGCGATCATAGGTAAATGAGATTAGAAGTCTCTGGCCAGAGCTGATAAACTAACTCGTGTTTGACACAGAGGATAGTTCCATAATCTCATATTACTATGATTCTTAGCATAGCATCGAGTCCTGTGAGTTTGACATATTCCATGACTCTCATTCGATCGGGATACGTCAATGAAGGGCTTATACTCATACGGTATTCATAATCTAGAGGTTCGTAATGACATAGTCATTTCGTACTCGGTTGGGCTATGATGTGGTGCAACGGTGCTGGCTCGGTGTCACCCACATCTTTTGGTATCCTCCCATTGCCAATTGAGACGAACCTAAAGAGTCGATCTATAAAGGAATAGACGGAAAAATTGAGTATTGTATTTGGAGGGTGTTTTGGTAAGTTGTTCTTGGGAATGGCGAATGAATTAATTGGACTAATTAATTTAATTGGTTGTTTAATGAGATTAAACATGAATGATTAAATTAATTATATTGACTTAGTCAGCTAAAACTGTTAGTTAATTATTTATATAATTCATTAATAGGAATATTAATTTAATCTAAGCGTATATTTAATTAGATTAAATATTAGATGATTAAATTAATTGGACTAAGATGATTATACCAACTAAGCCCAACTAAAGTCCAAAAGCCCATAGTGAGCGTGTGAGATGGGCTTAAATTGGAGGGTTTGATTAATCCTCCAACACAAGCTCTAAAATTAATTAACCCAATACAATTCAGATAACGTGAAATCCTCCACCAGAAAATACAAGACGACAGTCCTCTCTCTCTCGCAACCGCCTATGGAAGTTGGAGACGGAAATTTTCTGGAGTCAATTCCTGCGCGATGATTTAGAGACGGTACACTTCAACCGTTGGAGATTGAAGATTCACGAGAATTAAAGATTGAATACGCAAAAGGTAAATTTTCGTGTTCATCCTTTTCATGTTTAAATCGACGAAAGCCACAAATTGATCTTGGTTTGGGAATTCGGATTTGTTTTATATTTCGCTACGCATGCCAACATGATTCCTGACAGCTACTTCATTTCCCAAAATATTCCGGCCATGGTTGACCACCCTGACCCCGGATCACTTTTCATACCACATCATTTACATTGTCAAAGTTTTTTTTTTTTTTTTTTGTAGAACCATTTATATATATATATATATATATATATATTAGGAAATAATATAATAAATTATTATATATAGTATACGGTTCGGTGCGATATTTTACCGGTATAGAAATTTTAAAATCAAAACTATACTAAAATGTTAGGTACGGTCTTGGCTCATACAAAACCTGGATTTTTATATAAAAGATTACAATTTTTGTATGGCTCGGTATTGTATGATCAGTATAATACGGTTTTAGAAAATCATGAACACCCGTGGCAACGAGTGCGCTTCACCGACTAATCAAATAATAATTCCAGGTCATATTCATAATGATAGTTGAAGTCAATTTTTTCCTAAACCCGAACAAAACGTCAGTACTAGTATCTCGCATTTCCTATATCCTAACAACGTGTGGCTGCAGTCACGAAGCAATGCCTTATCCTAGCAACGCTTGTGGTCGTCACTTGCCCACTCACCACCCCTCCTTTCTCATCATCCATCGCTTCATCATCTCTTACTATACTCCACAAATAACTCGAAAACAAAATCCCCCTCCCACTTCTCCAATTCTAGACCCAACACCAAACTTCCTCTCATGGCTTCTTCAACTACGCTGTCCCCGGCTATCACCCCTTCTCAGGTAACTAGCAACAGCATATATATATATGTATGTATTTTCAAACTCATTCCAATTTCCGATCTTAACATATTTTTGTTGGTTAGTTGTGCTCTGGCAAGAATGGGATGAACCCGCCTTCATATATCGCGCTTCCGAAATGCGTGAAGAATGGAATAAGTGGAGTGGGAAAGGACAAGCGGATGAAGGTTAGGTGCATGGCGAGTATACCAGCGGATGATAGAGTGCCTGACATGGGAAAGAGGGAGCTCATGAATTTGCTGCTTTTGGGTGCTATTTCACTTCCTTCTGCTGGAATGTTGCTCCCTTATACTTACTTCTTTGTTCCTCCTGGGTCAGTTTTACCTTCTTCTTTTTTTTTTTTAATGCTCTTTTTAATAATTCAGTTGTAGTAATGCATTCTTTTATGGATATACGTATCTCTATTTCTTTATCTTGATTGTATTAATGGGTAGAGAACAATTTGATAATTCTATTGGAAGTATTTGGAGAGATACTAAATTGGAGGGTAGTATCTGTTAAAAATTAAATGATCTGTATTTGTATGTTCATTTGGGTATAGAGACTAGAGGGGGCATTTCGAATTTCTTTCGTGCTCTTTGGGTCTGATTTCTTCATCTAATTTGAACCATATTAGGTGTATAACGCTTTTCACGAGCTGTTTAATGGTGTTCACATATTTATATATGTCCTGGACTGAGAATTTTGACACTTAAATTTGCTACCTCTGCTTATGTTTCCTTAAGATGTAAGGACAGATTGTGAAAGCACTGCAACACTTCCAGGAAAAATAACTGTAAAAAGATAAGGCTGAAATTTACAGTGAGAAACGAGTATGTTTAATTAAGCTATATGTGTGAGAAATCCCTGGTTCATTTGTTCTTGATGTTGAAAAGTAACTCTTTGATTTCACCGGCGAAATATTGCCTTTTGCCTCACTATTGCAAATTGTTAACATAAAGCGCATTTTATGTTGAAAATGTGAGTAAGCATGACAAAACTAACGATCAAGAAAGAACAAAAGTGCCCTTATGGATTTAGATATTGGTTTGTGATTATCAAAGTAACTTGTAAATTACAAAATTTTAATAGTAATATCAGAACTACTCTTTAATTTTTTTACAAGCCAACAGCTTGTTGGTAACATGAATATTTCCTTTCCAAGATAGGAAATTTGACATATTTGCTAACTTTTCTTCAAATGTGGTAATTGGTCTTAGGGGGTATTTCAGGCTGTATATTCTATACATCATGATTGCCCAAATTTGTTAAAAAAGTACGTCGATGCCAATCTGATTTGTTTGACCAAGCATGCTCAATATTAGCACTCCTCTTCTTTTCCTGTCCATAACTTTTTCTTAGACTTTATCTACTTCCATTTTGTGTATACTTCTGATACTTCCGTTGTATGCTTTATAACATTTTGCTATTACATTTACTTATTTGCTACTCATAAAATAACTATGCATGTCATTTGGGAACCAAACAGTTCGGGAGGAGGTAGTGGTGGTACTGTGGCCAAGGATGCATTAGGAAACGATGTTATTGCAGCTGAATGGCTCAAAACCCATGGACCTGGTGATCGCACCCTTACACAAGGACTGAAGGTAATATCCATTAATCTTTTGAAAATAGATTTTCTTTTTTTTTTTCCCACCAAAATTTTTCTATTGCTTGATTCGTCCGATTGTCTTATAGCTCTTTGAGAAAAAAAAAAAGGACAGAAAAACACAAAATAAGGAATGAAAAAAGATGGGCACATAACATATAGCTGTTTTTGAAGTTGATATGATGTCCATTTCAAGTACAACTCTGAAAGAAATGTCGATTTAAGAAATATGGAGTTACAATTTAATGCTTTTGTGCATGTTAGGGTGATCCAACCTACCTTGTTGTGGAGAATGATAAAACACTTGCAACGTACGGTATCAATGCTGTTTGTACCCACCTTGGTTGTGTTGTGCCGTGGAATAAAGCCGAGAACAAGTTCATGTGCCCATGCCATGGATCCCAATACAACAATCAAGGAAAAGTTATTAGAGGACCTGCTCCTCTGGTAAGTATGACAAATTTATCATATTGAATGCATTTATTCCGAGTGCTTGTTGTATTCTTTGAAAAGATAAATCACTAGATAAGGTAAACATGCTAAATCATTAATGTTTCTAGGTTATTTGCTTTTTATTTTAAGTGGAGCCGTTAAAATACGTCATTACATTAACATATCAACTAACAATAAGTTAACCAGTAGCAATTTTGAATATGAAATATAAAAAAGGGATAATTACATGCACAGTACCTTACTTATTAGGCAATTACAACGAGCTCCTGAGGTTTTACAAATTACCAAAAAGAAAACCTTTGATAGATACCGACAACTCAATCAGGGGTTGAAACTGTAATTTGTTTTTTACTGATATGGTGTGAAATTGTAAAATGCTTCTACTGATAGAGAAAGTTATGGTAATTTCTCAAACATTGTGTGTTTTTCGTAAGTAGGGCCTCACGCAGGGGTGTCTGTAATTTACTCTAAAAAGTTATTACTTAAGCAGGCAAATAAATATACACCCTTCTGGTGGGCTTGAATCCCATACCTGAATGGTTTCACACCTCACATTTACGACTTAAGCTAGGTCTGTTGAACTCAATTTTCTAATTTTACAATGTATTTAGAATCGATGTTATTCGTTTGTTCGTAAGCTTTGTGGAACACACAGAAGATGAATCCATTTCCTTTAATTGTACTGAATAAATTGGAATGGTGAAGATGAACAGAATAGTACTAATAATTATTTTGATCTGAAGTTAGTTTATTCCGCAACACTGAACAGAATGTTAATAAGGCAAAGCTTGGAATTTTAACTGAAAATCCTAAATTCCACTTCTCGTTCGGGTTTTCATGACTATTCTACTGTTTGGTTTGCTGCTGTCTGCTCTCATCTTTTGATTTATGTTATAAACGTGTTGCTGATAGTTCACCGTATTTTTGGCGTTACAGTCGTTGGCATTGGCACATGCTGATCTTGATGATGGGAAGGTCCTTTTTGTTCCATGGGTTGAGACTGATTTCAGAACTGGTGAGGATCCATGGTGGTCTTAAATCCTTCGAGTTTTTCCCAAGTGTATAATACGTTTCTATGAATGTGTCTATCGAGATAACACTTGAAGTTACAAGCAATTTTAGTGGAGTAGCATTTGCTATTCATACATATTTTGTGTGCTACAATTATTTGTGTACATCAATCAAGTTTTCTGCTACATATGGCATTGTTAAATTTGCATTCCGGAATATATCTATTGGATGCAACTTATGAAAACGTGTTGCCGCGTGCATAGACCATTTTGAAGATGCAATGTACTGAATGACCGTCTCATGAAAAAGTTTAGGTTGTTAGAGACGATAGACTACGACAAATGAGAGTAGCCTTCTCCACATTATGACATTACTAGGTCCTTGAAAGTTTATTTTAAAGTCATCAGTCCGAATGATTTGAATACATTCCGACTGGCTATTTTGATCTCGTCTGAATTTTTCCGCGACGAGCTAGTGTAATACAAAAATAGCATTAATTTTTCTCCTATATATTAATGCGTGTTTTAAATTTCATCAATCTTATAAGTTAATTCCATTGATTGAATAAAGCCATCTCCAAATAGAAACAAATGAGGACTTTGTCTGCGCTTGCATGCACAAGCCACCAGTCATTCACTTGAAAAATCATACAAACAACATATACACGTACACGCTAGTGTGTATATATATATATATATATATATATATATATGTATGTATATTATGTGCACACATTGAGGAAACCTGCAGAGAGAGCTTCAGAGATAATACACTAAACTTCCTCCCAATCATCTTCATTAAATAATCCATGGCTTTAAATGCCTCTTATCCTCCTGAAACCTCCATGTACATCTCTTTATGTGATGAAAACAATGACGAAACACAAAAGGGTATGAGTAGTGTAATTGATTTTAAGCATCTCATTGATACTGCTCCTGATATGATGAAGCTACCACCTGAGTTTGTTCTACCATTATCAGCAAACCCCTTTTCTGTTAGCTATGCTGAGATTCCTGTGATTGATCTGAGTCGACTCGCTGAATCTTCTGAATCTAGAATTTCCACCGTGAAGGCCATCAGTTCTGCATGCGAGCTTTGGGGATTCTTCAGGGTCAGTTCTTATAGATGCATATATCTATATGTCATGCATTCTAATTAGTAATTGGAAAATATGAGGGAAAATTGCAATTTTGGTCCCATAACTTAGCCCTTGTGCGGTTTTGGTCCCAGTATTATTGACTTTAGCAATATACGTCTCATAACTCCCAAAAATGTGCGATTTTGGTCCCAAGATACGAATACATCATGTATTTATACGGAATTGGCGCGTGCATTTCACATTTTTGGAGTTATGGGACCAAAAACACACATTTTTGTGATCCCGCGTGAGCCGCACGCGCCAATTCCGTATAAATACATGATGTATTCGTATCTTGGGACCAAAATCACACATTTTTGGGAGTTATGGGACGTATATTGCTAAAGTCAATAATACTGGGACCAAAATCGCACAAGGGCTAAGTTATGGGACCAAAATTGCAATTTTCCCAAAATATGATTATCTTTTTTATATTGAGGGGATGTTTGTTGTAAAATATTCTGTGATCATAATTATTTTTAGGGATGTTTGGTGTAAATTATTTTTGATCAAAATTATATTAAAAAAAAAATCATTTAATTTATAGAAGAATATATTATTTGATATTAATTTACTTTTTATTGAATACTGATTGGTTAGGTTTGAAATACAATATTTTGATCTACATTTAATTCGGGATGGAATAAATCATGAAATTATATATGATATTAGCTAAAAAACATAATTGAAATATCTGATTATTCAGCCATTTATGATCTGAATTTGCCAAACATCTGAAATGATTGCATGCAAGAATATATATTAAATAAATTTTCTTTATTTAATAAAAAAATAATCTAAATCAATATTGATAGATCGTGAATCATGGGATTGATGTGTCGCTGATTGCGGAAATGCTAGAAGTTGCTGAAGAATTCTTTGATTTAAGTTTGATGGAGAAAATGAAATACAGTACAGAAGATGTGATGAGTCCACTTAGATATGGGCAGGGACGGAGCCAGGATTTTTGGCGAGAGGGGGCGAGATTTTGTGATATAGTTATACATTATTTTTTTTGCATATAGATGAAGGATTCAAGGCAAGCCCCCCGCGGTACGGTACGCTATATTTATGGAGGAAAATTTAATAATAAGAAATTAGGTTCAAGTATGAAATATCTATCTTTGATCTATACTATATCATCAATTTCTCTCTTCTTTAAACCATTTCAATTGTTTTATAGATGCCCATAATCTATTTGTTAGAATTATTAAACCAAAAATATTCTTAAACTAAATTTTAGAGTAACCGATGAAATATGTAGTAAAGTATTAGAATTAAATTTTAAAGATTTGTATTCAAATAACACAAAATTTTCTTAGTCTTTGAAATGAGAAATCTATAAATTTTCATCACCCAAAATCTTGATTCTTGAGAATGCAATTGAAGGAAAAAAACCCTAAATTTTAATTTCTATCTTGAATGGAAGTGTAGAACCGTGTGACTTGAGGGGGGCGAAAATAGATATTTTGAAAATTTTATGTGTAGTAGTAATAAAAACAAATTTGAGGGGGGGCAAAAATAGATATTTTGAAAATTTTATGTGTAGTAGTAATAAAAACAAATTTGAGGGGGGGCGAAAATAAAAATTTTGAAAATTTTATAGGCAGTAATATAAAAAAAAAAAAATGGGGGCGGTGCCCCCCCCCCCCCCCCCCCCCCTTCCCTGGATATGGGACAAGCTTGAACACATCAAAGAAGCACAGCCTTCATTGGAGGGACTATTTCAGGCATTATGGTCATCCCTTTCATCATACCTTCAACCTCTGGCCACTTAATCCCCCTACATACGGGTCCGTCTTCACCTTTCATCCATATAATTCATGCTTGACATATATAACAATGACTCGACAAAAACTGGAAATTCATACAAGTTTGTGAAACTACATTTTGAGTCATGTAATTTATATCTTCCCTTACACATTGAGTCCTGCATTTTACTAGGGATGGCAATGGGGTGGGTATTGCAGAATTCAAGACTCACCCAGTTAAGCATTGTTAATACCCGGACCCGCCCTGAACCCGTTCATTATCCGGCCCCAACCTGGACCCGGCTGGTACCCGGCGATTCCGGGGCATACCCGATAGCCCGGTCAACTTCTACTTTTTTGATATTATTTTGTCTATTTCTCACAAACACATGTTTTTTGCATTTCCTCTTTTTTTTTTTTTTAATTTTAAGCTAAGTTGCTATTTGAAAGAGCACTTTAGAGGATACAATTAATTAATACTTATCAATATTAAATGATAATTAGATATATAAAATAATTTATAATAACCAGGGCGAGTGGGGGTCCGGGTCCGGGGCAGGAATCTGCTGGACTCGTTACTCGCCCTGGACCTGGCCGGGTCTTGAATTTTGATACCTAAACTCGGACCCGACCCTAGTTTTGTGGACTCATACTCGTTCCAAACGGGCGGGTCCGGGACGGATACTTGTTAGACCCGAATTCATTGTCATTCCTACATTTTAAGCATTTAGTCTTGCCTTTGCACATTTATTCATGACATTATCAAATTTTATCATCCTCGTAACTTTTCAATGAATTTGTTGCCGGAATAAATCACACGATTCTCCACATGTTTTGCCACTGTTCTTTTGCCCGATCACTTAATTAACCCCTCAAAAAAAATTTTTACTAATATATATTATACTCTAGGGTAAAATGCATTATTGACCCCAATCTATGTCGGTCAGAACACTTTGGTACCTAATCTATTATTTTTTACACTCGAGTACCTAACTTTTGTAAATTATGACACTTAAGTCCACCAGAGGAATAATTTGACTTAGATTATGCACTCGACTACCTATACATTGCATGATATGTTCAATTTGCACCCTGTCCTATGAGATTTTGTGCACCCGACTACCTATACATTGGATGATTTGTGTACTTTGATAAATAATTTAAATCATGCCTAATGCATGTGACAGATTTTTCGGAGGGAATATTCCAAATTAATCCTCCGGTAGACTTAAGTGTCATAATTTACAAAGATTAGGTACTCGAGTATAAATATTGATAGATTAGGTACCAAAATGCTCCCACCGACATAGATTGGGGTCGAAGATGCATTTTACCCTATACTCTAAGTCCCCGGTAACCTTCACATGAAACCCCATGCATTCCTGGAAGTCTCAATCCAAAAATAGGCCCAAATGTTGGAACGCGGGACTAAATATATTAAATGCAGGACACACCTATTGAATGTAGGAATAATGTGTATGAGGTATAATTTATGGTAAATGATATTGGCATTCCAAAAGTGTTATTGGCACTCCACTATTCAATACAAATTTCTTTCTAAAAATATTGAAAAGTGGAGCTCCAATAGTAATTTTTGGAATGCCAATATCAACTCCCATAATTTACATATCTGAATTTGCAATTTAGATACTTTCATCACTAAATGTACGAGGATTGTACAGTTACAAGACGAAAAATGGGGTTGCTTACAATATATCAACGCGTTGGTCAAGAGAAATTTCTCATCGAAATTCACTATGAATCTCTTAGTAGATATTTAATGAGTAATTACTAAAGATTTACCTTACTTTAGGTCATTTATCCAAAAACTCATTGTCATGCCATGGGCATACGAACCCATGGACCAAAGAAATCACATCGAACCTACTGAGCGTACCTAGAGTTGGGGATTTAAATCACGGTCTAAAATAAATATTTATTGTTACACTTGAGTTCTTAGACCTTTGATTATAAAGCATTCGATGTTCGCCTCTTTTTCCCATGTGCGATGGCAAGTGGGGCTTCACAATCGCCCCTCTCCTTTAGAAGAGAACGCGACTTAGTTCAAGATCAGCGGGCAAACAGCTCTGATACTATTTGTTACGCTCTAGGCTCAAGAGCCCGTTGGATCGAAGAAATCTTATCGAACCCACTGAGCATTACTTAAAGTTGAGCATTTAAATTATAATTTAAAATGAATATTCATTGTTATACTTGGATTCTTAGACTTTTATTTATAAAGCATTCAATTTTTTCCTCTTTTTACCATGTGGGACGGTAAGTGGGTCCTTGACATTTGGCAAATTATGAAACTCCCGTTATCAAAGATTGTAGACTTACAGATTCCCCCCGTTATTTTTTTTGGACCGAATTTGGTTGAGGTCAACGGAAAACGCTATGATAATCCCATTTTGTTGCTGTGTCAAAGTTGACCATATATAGTCATATTTTTCTCAAGGGGAATATGTTATTAGATAATAAGTGGGTGTGACGTAGTAAAACTGGCTAAACCAAAATTAGAGTTTTAGGCTAAATTAATTTTTTTTTCAGTTCTATGTTTATTAGATAAACACCCCCTCTAGTACTATGTAATTACCAACATACCCTCATCAAAATAAAGCGAAAACGAGAAAAATTTCAATTAACTAATTTTATCAGATAAAAACACTCTCTGGTATTATGTAATTACCAACATACCCTCCTGGGGTCTTTTTGTCATGCGATTGAATTTAACGTTCAGAGATGAATTAATAAAATAGCGTGTAATTTTACTTTCTTTTTTTTGACCAAAGAAATGTGGCTAAGGAATACTTGAAGCATATATGGGAATTGGCAATGAAGATTGGAAGTGCAATATCGGAAGGTTTAGGGCTTGATAACGGGTATATAAAGAAATCATTTGGTAAGGGATTTCAAATTCTAGCTGCTAATTACTACCCACCATGCCCTGAGCCAGAAAAAACACTTGGACTGGCAGCTCACTCTGATCATGGTGCACTCACTATCTTAATGCAAAATTGTGTGAATGGGTTGCAAGTCAAACACAATGACCAATGGGTTGCTGTTGACCATGTACCTGGTACTTTTGTGGTTAACATTGGAGATTATTTAGAGGTTAGTATATAATTATATATATCCATCCTTACCATATTCAAATCTTGAACATTATTCATCTTTTTTTGTTTTTTTTTCTAAGGTGAAAAGATATACTAAATGGCTTTGTAGGGTGAATTTCTATTTGAGGAATTTATTTTTAAAATAATATAGAGTATCTTATAAATCCAGAAAGAGAATTTATAGTGGCACTCAAAATTATGATCAATACACTTCACTTTCTTTTTCATTTTAATAAATAGTCAAGAATGTCCTTCAATCTATTACATAACATTTTATTAGATAAATTTTGTCACTTACATATATTAGTCACTTTTTATAAAACTTTATTTCTTATTTTACCTTATTCATGTATTTGTTGCACAAATGCTAATCTAAACGGAATTTGTAATTGTTTAATTAGTTAATAACAACGATAAAGTAAATGACGATGTATATAATTTGGGAGGGTTCATGAAACTCTATCTTACTTGTAATATTATTAGGTAGGATGTTTAAGTTTTGTTCCACTAATATAAATTAAGTAGATATTCTTAAATTCAACAACTTATTTTTTTGAATTGTTTACGCCTTTTTTTTTACTTAATTATAGATTATATTATTATTAAAAAATAAAGTAAGAGAGAAAGAATCATTCATTAATTATACGATGAAATGAAAGAAAGAATATATTTGATAGGGGACAAATTTTTCCTACAAAATCTATGTGAAATTTATTTATATTCAATTTATATGAATTATGTTTTATTCATTGAAAGACATTCTCCTCAACTTACAAAATTGAAAAGGAATGTGGAGTATTTTTATCAGGACGTGGAGTCTCAATATCAAACATCATCCGGAAAATACCTCTAGTAACTTATTAGATATTTGAAATAAGTTCAATCAAATATCATCTGCCCCTCTAATAGTTCTACCACAACCAATACACAGATATTGAGCAATGGAAAATACAAGAGTGTGGAGCATCGAGCCACGGTGAATGCCCAAAAGACGACAATCTCTGTAGCTGTTGGTCATGGTCCAGAGCTATCAACTGTCATTGGGCCTGCAACTCAACTTGTTCATCCAACCAAGGAGATCCAATACCAACCTACTGTCTACAAAGATTATATCAGACTTCAACAAACTACCACTATTCGGGGGAAGACCGCTCTCCAGGCCATAAGGACATCCAAATGAGCTTAAGATGATCAATGTTCTTTTGAAATTTATATTGCCACTGTACGTACACTCCGCTTTAGTTTATATTTTAATAAATATTCAATAGTTTATGATTGGATAAAGGTGTTGGAATTGGAAGTTTCAAAATTTCAAAAATCCAATTTAATTATAGCATTATTTGCATTAACAATTTTGACCATAACCTCCCACATTGTATTTATTTTGTGCTTTTGATTGGGAGGTTTTCATCATGCATCCTAGCACTATATATAGGTCCTAGGGGTCTAGTTAGAATACACAACAACAAGCATACAACATTCATCCATTTTCTATATTTTCTCTATATTTTGGGCAACTAGGATAATGTTTTGTTCACAAAGTTTTCTTGTGAACGTTGTTAGGTCTCATATTTTACATATTTTCATTATGATTTACCTCACATTTATCTTTATTTTATGCCTTGTTGTTAGTCTTTTCCTTTATTTTTAGCCTAATTTACGTTTTTTGATTTCTAAGTCGTTTCAATGCTTTTGTAGGCATAAAAGCGATGATTTTGATGAGTTGAAGGAGTATTTATTACGAGAATAATGAAGGTTATCCAAGAGGATGTGAAGAAATGCATTAGAAAGGCCAAACGAGAATGTTTCGTTGAAGAAAAATGAAGAGAAAAATTTCTGCACAGGCAACTGCACAACTGTGCAGCTGCGGATTTTTATATTTTTGTGGGCCGATTTTATGACTTGGATGGGCATAATTTATGTATCTAAGACTCCTTTTTAGTAAAAGAAAGTGGCAAAAACATTTTATAGGCTAGAGTGAGGTGGGAGAATGATTCATTCTTACAAAAAAAGTAGATCTTGGAGAGAAAAGAAGACTTCTAGAGAGAGAAAGGAGATCTTGAAGAGTTCTTGGAGAAAAGCTTCATCTTCTCAAGTTGTATTCTTCCAATCCTCCACTGTTGAACATGAGTAACTTTATGTTTATGCAATTTATTTCTTGTTTTTCTTTAATTATGTATAGCTAAATTATTTTCTAGGGTTTAAGATGTAGTCTTGTGTATTGATTTGGATTATTGATGATTGACGGATGTGATTTCTTGTTTGGTTTATCTATTAATGAGTGTTTAATGCTTGTAATTGATTGATCACCAATTGCATGATTTAAGATAAATTAAGAAGTACCGGGAGGTGAATTAGTTTATTGGTTCGGATTTAATAGACATGTGTAAATTGCTTAATAGGGATATTGGTAATTTAGCATGAGACTAGTTAAACAATATTCATAGAACTTAATGGATTCATCTAAATTAGTTTTTGATCATGGGAGTGACGTTAATTAATTTAGGTGGGTACTCATGAAGATCTCGGGAGAGTATTCGTGTATTTAAAAAAATTGGGTCTTTAATTTAAACAAGAATGATAATCCATTGAAAGTCAATAATCCATAGAAATACCTTGATGAAATCTTAATCCCTAGGCCTTTCGTTAATTGATTGTTCGTTTTAATTATATTTGTATTAATTATTCATAATTAATTCTGTTTTTATAAATTTCTGCTTTTAATTAGTTAAAATCTCAAATCTTTGATAATCGATAGTCTAAATAATAAGATAAACTTTGTTTGGTACTTGATAACCTTCCCTGTGGAGACGATCTTACTTTCACTATATTATTTGTTCGATTTCGTGTTGTTACGGACGGTTAACAAATTGGCGCCGTTGCCGGGGAAGGCAACAAGTAGTCAATATCAATAACAAGTTGATTCTTATTAGTTTAGACATTTTTTTTTCTCTTTTGTTTTGGATCTTTATTTGTTTGAACTTTGATACTTGAGATTATTGTTTCAGAATGGCAGAAGACTTACAGAGGATTGAGCCTGCTGCGCAACGAACTCTCCGGGATTATGCTACACCAGCATATCAGAACTTAACCTCTAGCATAGCGGTACCAACTGTTCAAGCCAATACCTTTGAGTTGAAGCCGGCTATTATTCAAATGCTACAGCACACTGCATTTGAGGGAGATATTGAGAGGGAGGATCCTCATTCCCATCTGGGGAATTTCTTGGAAATCTGTAGTACTTTCAAGATGAATGGCGTTACTGAAGATGCCATAAGATTGCGACTCTTCCCATTCTCCCTGTCTAAAAGAGCTAAGGAGTGGCTGAAAAATCAGCCGGCAAATAAGTTCACCACTTGGGCTGATTTGTCGACTGCGTTTCTCACCAAGTATTTTCCCCCAGCCAAAACTGCTCAGTTAAGGAATGCAATCACAGGATTCATGCAAACTGATAGTGAAACCCTCTATCAAGCATGGGAAAGGTATAAAGAATTACTCAGAAAATGCCCACATCACGGTATTCCTAGTTGGATGCTTGTGCAGACCTTCTACAATGGTCTGTCACATAGTATACGGATGAATATCGACGCAGCTGCAGGAGGGAGTTTTATGGCAAAGAATCCGGATGATGCATTGGCTCTTATGGACGAAATGGCATCCAACAGTTATCAGTGGGCAAGTGATAGTCGGGCTGCAAAGAAAACACCGGGCATACACAATGTAGATAACATTACATTGCTAAATGCTAACATTGAAGCACTTGTCAAGCACATGGAGGGACTCAAGGGAAATGTCAGTGCAGTATCTCAACCTACTTTAGCTTGTGATGTTTGTGGGGCACCTCATATGGCTACTGATTGCCCACTCATCGAGCAAGCTAACTATTTATCCAATCAGAATAAGCAGTAAGGAAATCCATTTTCGAACACCTACAATTCGGGTTGGCGAAATCACCCTAACTTTTCTTGGGGAGGCCAAGGGAACCAAGGAGTTCAAGCAAATCCTCCTAGACAACAATTTCCTCCAGGTTTCCAACAACAGGGTCCTCAGAATTTTCAACAACCAAATCAGCAGGGACCACCACCTCGAGAACCACAAGCTTGGGAATTAGCCATTGAAAAGCTCGCTAATGGAACAGCAAAACGGTTTGAGAATCTGGAAGCAAAAATTGATCTGGTAGTGGGAGCAACGAAGAATCTAGAATTACAAATTGGACAATTGGCAAGTTCTATGAATTCGAGGTCAAAGGGTACACTGCCTAGCCAAACAGAGGAGAATCCGAGAGGACAGTGTAATGCAGTAACTCTGATAAACGAAAATATAATTGAAGAATTTGAGCCACATGCTGTACACAGAGATGAATTTGTGATGAAAGATAATTCAATCTTTGAATTTTCAGACAAGGTTGAGCCAGAAAAGGTTATCCCGAAGCCATATGTGAAACCATATGTTCCTCCAATTCCATTTCCCCAAAGGTTGCAACACAAGAGGTTGGACAAGCAGCAAGAGAAATTTCTTCAAACACTTAGACTGTTGAACCGCAACATTCCGTATACAGATGCTCGGGCTCAGATGCCTGTTTGTGAGAAGTTTCTCAAAGAGCTGTTGAGCAATAGAAAGAAATTAGAAGACGTGGAAACAATCTCCTTGAATGAAGAATGCAGTGCCATAATCCAACGAAATATTCCTCCAAAGCTAAAGGATCCAGGGAGTTTTTCAATTCCTTGCACTATTGAAAAATTCCACTTTGATAAAGCACTTTGTGATTTAGGAGCTAGTGTTAGTCTAATGCCTTATTCAATTTGCAGGAAATTAGGCTTTCAAAAGCTTAAAAACACAAAGATGTCACTTCAATTGGCGGATGGGAGCATAAAACGCCCTATGGGAATATTAGAAGACGTTTTCGTGAAAGTGGACAAGTTCTACATCCCATGTGACTTCGTGGTGCTTGAGATGGATGAAAATTTGAAAACACCAATCATCCTTGGAAGACCGTTTCTCGCAACTGCGGGAACCGTCATTGATGTGCGTGCTGGCAAGCTAGCGTTGAACATTGGAGAGGAGAAGGTGGAGTTCGACTTAAATAAAGTGATGAAATCTCCGCCTTTTGAAGAAAAATGTTATTCAGTGGATGTGATTGAAGAGGCCATCAAAGAAGAAATTGCTCAAGGTAAAAGAGATCCATTAGAGTCGTATCGCGAAATATCTTCTAGACCTAAGGTAAAAATTAAATCTCTTCCTCCATATCTCAGGTACGCTCTTCTTGGCAATAATGAATTTTTATCTGTTATCGTACATTCTACTCTATGTACACCTGAACTGGACCGATGGTTAAGTGATTTGGAATGGAAGAAAGATGGAATAGGTTGGAATATATCTGATATGAAAAGAATTAATCGTGCTTTGTATTTTTCAGGCGATGATATTCCTCGAGGGAAAGCAATTTCCCTTGCCAAAACTCAACAATAATTTTGTCTAAGTCGAGCTAATGACTTTAAACAAGCGCTTCTTGGGAGGCAACCCAAGAGTTTTCGTTATTTTTGTCATTGTCGTTTTCTTCTTATTTTGTTTTCAATATTTTATGTTTGGAATTTTTATTTTATTTTATTTTTATTTTTATTTTTCGGTGCTCAAATGCTTTACTATTGCAAGCTATTCTTGTTGAAAAAAAAATGAAAAACGAGGTGCATGGGCATTATACAATGTAAATCAGGTGCACAGTTGTGCCAATTTTCGTGCATAGTTGTGCACAATTTTCGCACTTAGAAGAATTTTTAAGTGCACAGTTGTGCAATTTTTCAGCACAGTTGTGTAGAATTTTCGCACTTTTGCACCCTAAAAAAATTAAAAAAAAATATTGAAAATTGGGTCAAAAATTCCTAATTCAGTCAACAAACCAATTTCAGCCAAAAACCCATCTCTCTCTTGATTTTCAGCCACATCCTCACAAACACTCCAATTCAACCAAAATCTCTCTCTCTCTCTCGTTTCTCTTCTCCAACCGAACGCCCCACTCCGCCGTTCAACCACCTTCCACCGGACTCACAACCACCGCCGTCGAGCTTCTCCGCCGAAACCAGCTCGACCGAGCTCAGCTCCAATATGCCACGCGGCCGCCGTCATCTCACAGTCACAGATCTACTCCATCGCCACCTCCACTCAACTCCGCCGATCGCCATACCTGCACCACCACACAGCCGTCACAAAGCTGCCGTTTCTAGTTCCGATGCGCGCGACCGAGCGCCGCCTTTCGCTTTACCCCCGCCGCTCGCCGCGTCTCCACCGCCGACAACAGCGCGATTGCGCGCGATTCACAGTCTTCGTCGTTCAACTCATCGCGCCGCCGCACAGCCTTGATTTTCCGCTGCACTTCTGAATCTGCATCCTTACCGTCAGAATCTCTCCGCCTTTTTCGACTACTGTTATCGCAGCCGCACAACTCAACCAATTCACCGCCGCTCCACCGTCTTCCTTCGTTGACCTCAGCCGTCTCAAAGCTGTCGGTTTCTCCCCTCACCAGCGCCGTCTGGTTCGGCGAAATTATTTGGGCAATTTAAGCAGTTAATTTCAGCAGCCCATCGCTTGGAGTTTGCTCACTATGTCACAACGGGCTCGAAAAGAGACCGGGTTTTCCACAGGCTGTACTGTACAACTGATCTTCAAGGACACTACCGACTCCAGGGCCATCCTGCACATTAATAGGGTAGTATTTCTTTCACTCTTCTTTTCATTACATTCTACTTACATTGAGGACAATGTGATGTTTTAAGTGTGGGGTGGTTGATTGCATGTTGTGAGGTTGTGATTGAGTTTATTGAATTGCTCAAGTGTGGGGTGTTTGTTGTTAAATTGGTGAAAGGATCGGACATATTACATGGTTTTTTGTTGAGTATTGCGTGTATTGAATTGCTCAAGTGTGGGGTAATGTGGTTAAGTGGTGAAAGAATTGGGCATACGTCAATTTTTGCTGAGTTGTTGCTGAAAATTGGTTGACTTGTTCATAATATTTGTGTTCCCATATTTGAGCTCTTGACTATATAAACATATGAATCTGATTTCTGTACATGGATACTCTTTTTATTGAGTTTGATCGATGAGCCTGAAATTTGTAAAATTTCTATGCATCTTTACACATTACACACGAGTTCTAGTAAAGGGGATTGATCGGGGAGATAAAAGCAATTAAATATTTAATTGATATTGGAGGAAAGTTTATGAGAAAAAGAAAAAAAAAATCGATGAAGAAAATAAGGAAAGAAAGTTGATTCAGTAGTTAATGAAAGCTAAAATCACCCAGTTTCGTTTCTAGCCTTTGTCACTTGAGTGATTAAGTCCGTTGGGGTGTCTTGACACCTAGTGCCTTAAAACCGACTGGTTTGAGAGTCATTGGCCCAAAACTCGTTACAAGGGTGACATAGAAAGCTTGATTAGCGAGACATTGCACGGGTTGATAAATTTTGAATGAAGAAAAATGAACGAGGATGAAATATGATAGATGTTGTGTTCTTGCTTGAAATAATTGAGATGTTCCCTTGCTAGAATTCATAAATCAAGCACGAATGGATGTATATGAAATTGAACTTGTTTGGGATTAGTGTGATGACTTGAGAGTAAAGATGTTCATATGTGGAAAAATAATGATTCTACGTGTTTATTGGTTTATGTGTGATGATTGTGGGGAGTCATAAATGTTGTGACTAGTTGCTGATTTGATGCACGGTGAGACAGATAGACGATTGTCATGAATTTTGTGGGTATATTCTCTACAAACCCTCACGAGACAAAACTCGTCCACTAGGGGTAACCTAGGGGTTTAACGGCTTGTTGCACATGCTAAGTGCAATCGTGTTCCCTACGAAAGTGGTGTTATCTTTATTTTTGTTTTTGTTTTGTTTGGATTTACTCGAGGACGAGTAAAGGTTAAGTGTGGGGTGTTTGTTAGGTCTCATATTTTACATATTTTCATTATGATTTACCTCACATTTATCTTTATTTTATGCCTTGTCGTTAGTCTTTTCCTTTATTTTTAGCCTAATTTACGTTTTTTGATTTCTAAGTCGTTTCAATGCTTTTGTAGGCATAAAAGCAATGATTTTGATGAGTTGAAGGAGTATTTATTACGAGAATAATGAAGGTTATCCAAGAGGATGTGAAGAAATGCATTAGAAAGGCCAAACGAGAATGTTTCGTTGAAGAAAAATGAAAAGAAAAATTTCTGCACAGGCAACTGCACAACTGTGCAGATATTCTGCACAGCTGTGCAGCTGCGGATTTTTATATTTTTGTGGGCCGATTTTATGGCTTGGATGGGCATAATTTATGTATCTAAGACTCCTTTTTAGTAAAAGAAAGTGGCAAAAACATTTTATAGGCTAGAGTGAGGTGGGAGAATGATTCATTCTTACAAAAAAAGTAGATCTTGGAGAGAAAAGAAGACTTCTAGAGAGAGAAAGGAGATCTTGAAGAGTTCTTGGAGAAAAGCTTCATCTTCTCAAGTTGTATTCTTCCAATCCTCCATTGTTGAACATGAGTAACTTTATGTTTATGCAATCTATTTCTTGTTTTTCTTTAATTATGTATAGCTAAATTATTTTCTAGGGTTTAAGATGTAGTCTTGTGTATTGATTTGGGTTATTGATGATTGATGGATGTGATTTCTTGTTTGGTTTATCTATTAATGAGTGTTTAATGCTTGTAATTGATTGATCATCAAT
This sequence comes from Buddleja alternifolia, assembly GCA_019426215.1. Classification (NCBI taxonomy): domain Eukaryota; kingdom Viridiplantae; phylum Streptophyta; class Magnoliopsida; order Lamiales; family Scrophulariaceae; genus Buddleja; species Buddleja alternifolia. Next base: position 44,516,540 of record CM033392.1, on the reverse strand, counting down.
TGCATGATTTAAGATAAATTAAGAAGTACCGGGAGGTGAATTAATTTATTGGTTCGGATTTAATAGACATGTGTAAATTGCTTAATAGGGATATTGGTAATTTTGCATGAGACTAGTTAAACAATATTCATAGAACTTAATGGATTCATCTAAATTAGTTTTTGATCATGGGAGTGACGTTAATTAATTTAGGTGGGTACTCATGAAGATCTCGGGAGAGTATTCGTGTATTTAAGGAAATTGGGTCTTTAATTTAAACAAGAATGATAATCCATTGAAAGTCAATAATCCATAGAAATACCTTGATGAAATCTTAATCCCTAGGCCTTTCGTTAATTGATTGTTCGTTTTAATTATATTTGTGTTAATTATTCATAATTAATTCTGTTTTTATAAATTTCTGCTTTTAATTAGTTAAAATCTCAAATCTTTGATAATCGATAGTCTAAATAATAAGATAAACTTTGTTTGGTACTTGATAACCTTCCCTGTGGAGACGATCTTACTTTCACTATATTATTTGTTCGATTCCGTGTTGTTACGGACAGTTAACAAACGTGCTCACAAAGAAAACACCGGCGTGCCTTCTGGAGTTTTATCTTGGGGTGGTGGTGAGCCGACAGTACCCGCACGAGGGGAGGTCATCAGGATCATTGGACAATGTCAAGTGGCGTGACTCCTACAGGCCAGCCGTTCTTACTTCTTATGTTTTTAAACTATATTATTTATGCAAATTGTTTTACCTGATAAATCTAAAAATTTATATCTTCTGTTATTGCATGCAAACATTTAAAAAAATTCAAGACAAAAGGCACTCTGCTTTAGTTTTTATTTTAATATTAAATATTCAAGAAAGTTACTCATTCACGTATTTTGTTACACAATATCCAATAAAGCAAATAGCAACATACATGATTTGAGAGGATTGATGGAACTCTATATTATTTGTATATCTATTAGGTAAAATGTTTAAGGTTTGTTGCACCTATTAGGAATTGTAGTAATAGGGCATGAAGAAAATAAATAAGAATTTTTTTATTTTTTTTTTTGGAAAACCAATTGCATAAAAATAAAAGGGGGTAGTACAAAATAGTGCACAAGGGGATTCCTTGCCACAACTAAGCACCTACACTAGAACAAAAATAAGAATAACAAGTGCCTAATCAATCTAGTCTATAGACCAACATCTACCAGAACCAAGTAGCCCATTTTCGAACGTTTATAATGCACGTTCAGACGATTACAAAGAATAACCTACCACGCTATTATCCAAATTCTCCTAATGCCAATAATAGCAGCATCACTCCTAAAAGCAAAATTCATTGCAAGGGCATCCTTGCTTATAGGCCCGCTCAATGAATTAGTCTTTGTTCCCTTCAGTTCAGATTGAACCCGAAAACTTTGTGAATTGCCCGAATCATAATTCAATATATCTTCAACAAAACTTGCAAATTTATGCATGACCAGTAATGTATTCTTACCTGAATCATCTCCATCACCCACATTCCTTGCAGGGACCGTTGGATCACTCTTTGTTTCTTCATTTCTTGTCGCTGGCTTTTTATTTACACTCCACTCATCAATTTTAGGGTTCGATTTTGGAATTTTATTGATGACTTGTTGCTTAGGAACATATATATGCACCGGTGGTTTATCTTCCTTCCTAACTTAAGGACATTGTTGACAAATATGTCCAAACGACTCACATACCTTGCAAGCCGTGGGTTTCCATTCATCCACCCTCAGTACCTCCCCGTTGACGGACTCTCTTTTTCTCAGTGTAAACGGTGTTCCCCTCTTTGAACCCCTCGCCACTACTCTATTCTTCTGAAGATCAGCCAATTTTTTAATACCATGAGATATTCCTCTCGGTCTAACTGATCCCTGGGTATATGTTACTCCCAAGATCCGGAACATGTCCTACAACCCACAACTTCAGTTGCACTTAATTTCAAATAACTATTTTGGTCAACTCATCTGCTAACATCCATACACCAAGGACTTTACCAATGGCAATCACGGATCCTTCACATGTCTGCTATCTGCCACCTACATGAGTTATATTTGATCCATCCGCCAACAGTCTTGATTTTTCAATGGTCAACTCGGGTCTCTCACATATCTGTTTTATGCTCCCACTACACGAGCTATGTCACACCCCTCTGCCAACAAACCCCCACTCGGCGAATCTATCTAATTTTCTTCCATCCTGCCTCCATAATTTTTGGCTCCACGACTGCACTCCCGGTTTGTGTCTCTACCTTATGGTTTCCATCTATAAGAATCTGCCTCATTGGCTCCACAACCCTATCTTCTTGTCTTCTTGACTACACAACTCTGCCTTCTCGACTACCAATAATGTCACTCTGACAGTTGGTGTTAGGAAATTTCATGTTAGAAGTTTTGATGATGACTAGATAGGTTTTATGTTAGACCCCAAGGATATGTAAGTTTACCTTTACTAGAATATGTATAAGAGTTTAAATTTTTTATTTTGTTGTAATTTTAGTTAAGACTTTTATCTTTACAGTTTTAGACTAGTATCTAGCGCTTGAGCTATGATAGAATTTTAGGTGCGTTCATCAAAGTAAAATCGAAGATCAGCTTTTGAAGACTTTGAAGATGAAGGATTCTTTAAGCGGCTTTTTCTGATTCTTTTTATTGATAACGCCACAAGCGTCTGTCGTCACCTAAATTTAATCCGAAGCTAATAAGCTATTCAAGGCAATCATCAACGGACATTTATTTCCAACGGGAAATAAATTCAAATACATTAAATGCTTGATAAGAGCATTAAATGTAATAAGGACTATTGACGGTACGGATATGCCTTTCCCATTGTCTGTCAACTCAAAGTAGGTTTACTACTAACTCTGTGCAGCAAAATTTTCAGAGATGTCAGAAAAGACTGTTTCACGCGCCTCGTGCTTTACACATTCCTGCATGTGTCCAACGGACAAATCCCGAGAAAAATCTATAAATAGATACTCACAGCTCAACCCTAAACACCGAGAATTATTCACTTACGTTGTTGAAATCTATACACATCCTGAAAGCTCAAAATCTCCATAGCCAAAACTTCTTTGACCTTATACATCTCTACAGCCAAATCAATATCTCTTACATCTTCATAAGAAGAATCAACTTTTGTAAAGAGATATTACAAAAGTGTTTGAACTATTCAAATCAAACAAATCGTGATAAAAACCCATCAACCTCTTCAATCTGAGTGACGAAGTCGTTGATAGACAAAGTATTATTTCTGTGTGGAAGAAGCATTGTTAGAAGCAGATCTTAGCCGAGTTGAAATCTTTGTGACCAGGGAACTCGAGATCAAGTCTTCATCAATTTGCTGTTGTGTTGAAGTTGTCTTTGTGAAACTTCGTGAACCATTTTAGTGGATTCCACCTGTGTGAAAAGGAGTAGAAGGACGTAGCTGGGATTACATAAACCCAGTGAACCTTAAAAATTCTCGTGTTTTATTTACTTATTGTTCTATTGCTTTATTCATCACATCGTACATTATCATAAAGCATATATTATCAAATCACTAAGAGCAACGTAACTAAACCCTTTCTAAGTGCCTAATCTGTCACAACAAATTGACTTGAACAAATCTTCCACTGTGCTAACCCTGATATAAGTGCTGAGCACCTGATCCACCTTGATCAAGCACTCAAAACTATTGTCTAAGTTAAGTTTACAAAAACAAGTCTTAAAATTCAAAAAGAAGTTCCGGATCTATTCAACCCCCCGCCCCCCCCATTTTAGACCCTTTTATATGCCACTTGGGACCAACAAGTGGTATCAGAGCTGTTGAAGTTTGAGTTTTTTTAAAAAAAAAAATTCAAGCATAACTGCTTGTTTAGATCCTATTTTAAAAAAATTCTAAGTTGCTTTAAAATTTTCCATGGCATTCGCTAAAGTTCCTAAATTGACTGAGTCAAACTATGACTCTTGGAAGTTCAGAGCTTTTACTTATTTGTGTTCATGCGATGATGAAATGTGTGATATCATTTCAGACGGACCTATTCAAATATTCAAGGTCATTACTAGAGCGCCTGGAGCCACAGAAATGACTCCAGATGGTTATGTTGAGAAGGCAAAGCAAGAGTGGTCCGCAGATGAGTGTCGGAGAACAAATCTAGATAATGTTGGACGAAACGCTCTATATACAGCCATCGATGATAACGACTACTTATTCAACAAGGTTAAGTCATGTAATACGACTAAGGAAATATGGGATAAGTTAGCTACTATATGTGGTGGTTCAGCACAAATCAAGGAGAACAAGCCTTCCATTGCCAAAGAAAGATTTAATGGTTTTAAGATGTTATCCAATGAGACTCTAGAGCAATTGGATATAAGATTTACAGCTTTTGCTACGGAACTTACATCTTTAGGCATGGATTTACAAAACAAAGAAATGGTGGTCAAAATTTTCAGAAGTCTCCCATGTAGATTTTTTATGAAAACAACAGCAATGAAAGAATCAAACATGTTGGATCTTCTAACTCCAAAAGATGATTTTTCAGAACTTAAAGCGTTTGAGTTTGAGTTGAATTCAGCTAGTGACGTTGTGAGCAGTCCAGTGATAGAGTCTAGAGCGCTAATAGCATCAATCAAGGAAAAATTGAGTAACAAGGTAAAAGTGTCGGATATCAATGAGGAAGAGGAGTTGGCCTTACTGAATAGATTTAGAAAGTTCTTGAGATATGAAAAGAAAGGAAAAGGTTCTAAGCATCAAGGACAAAGTTCATATCAAGCGCCTCCTCCAGCACGTCAACAGTTTCAAGTGCCTCAATATTCTGCACCTTCTCCCTCAGCGCTGATTCAGTACCAAGCGTCTACTCAACAGAATCTCTCAGCGCCAGTGGTCTCAAAACCACAAACTGCAAGGTTGACAAATGAACAAAAGATGAAAACTAATCTTTGTTATAATTGCAGGAAACCAGGGCACTACCAGTTAAATTGCCCTTGTCCAAACGTATCTAAACCTTCAAGGCAGGATTACTTGGATAGAAACCAATTCAGGAGAAACCTTCACCAACAAGGTTTGCTAGCGGAGTTAGAACAAGCGTCTGCACCTGAAGATTTGGAGTCCTCAGAGGAGAGCAGTGATGATTATGAGCCAGTGGACGACTCAGCACTTATTTGTCTCATGGCCAGAGATGATGAAGCATCCCCTGAGGTAAACGCTGAAGTTGCTTATCCTCTCTCTTATGAAGAATTACTTAACAAAGTCAAAGAATATTATAAAGATTGTCAATATGCCGCCAAGTTATATCAAAATCACTTCGATATCATTTCATCACTCAAGAGTGATAATGTGATCTCAAGGCAGAGTTGCAAGTTCAGCAACAACGCATTGAGAAGAACAAATCACTTGGGAGTGAGATAACTAATTTAAAAAGTGATCTTGATATAATAATCAAGAGAGAAGCTGAGCTAATTGCTAGACTTGCTAAATCAGAGCAGCTCATCTCTTGACAAACCAGCAGATTTGAAGCAGATGATTTCACATGAAGCGCAACTATACTTCGAAAGAGTGTGGCATGGAGATTACAGTCCAGACCTCCAGCGCTTCCTCGCCTTGAAAAGCATTCATGATCGCGGATTTAGAGCTATCATTGCAGCCGGTTCAAAATGGCTCCTTCAAGAAGCTGAATGGGTTGAGGCATATGACTTGAAGCGCCATACTATTGAAGAAATGGTTGTCAACTCAATACTGTTTAATCAAGCTATTCATGATAAACGCGAACACTTTGCCCAATATTTTCTTAATTCCAGAGTTCAGCGCCTCGGACCTATTCTATCTTTGCCATTTATTCAGCATCCAGTTGAAGAATTGCTTTGCCAAGCGCTCGCAGAGCTCAGTCAGTCCAACCTTGTTCAAGATGACAGTAGTGCTCCCAGTGGCGAATGTAGAAGTGGACACTGAACAGCGCTATGAGTTTCTCTTCAATCGCATGAGACTCAAAGACGTTGTGAGAGTATTCGACCACATTTTTACATAAAACATTGTCACAACAACTGGGTCAGTATTAATGGTTTTTCAGGATTCATCTTTTTGGAATCATATTCCCAGGAGTTAAGCGCACATTACCAAAGGGTAATTGATTTGCTAGAAGGGCATTGTCGCCCAGTGCTTGCTCACGCTGTTTTGCCATACTTGGAGGACTATTGCAAGCACTACATTTCCAATCTTCAAGACTTGCCAGCAGATAGGTTGTTGTACTTCAACAAGAAGAAAACCAAGGACTCTCTATTCTTTATTCCAGGGTCAAGCGCCAGGTTAACTCCAGTTCATCCTATTGATACTATTGGTCCTATGTGGGTAGCCGCTCGAGACAGCCCACTTTCTATGTTTTCGCAAGAATTACTCCAGCTTTCTACTTCAGAAAATATTCCATGGCTTGATGTTATGCCAACGACAGGGATGACTCCGGCAATGATCATTCCAGAATCGTCTACGATTTCATCATTGCAGTGGCTCTCAAAATTTCGTAAGTATTATTATTTAATGCCACTTCTTGCCAATTCTGCTTTTAACTATATAGATACTCTTGTTCCTATTGTCCGAGAAGCGTCTTCTGAGGAGGACGTGGAGACAATTTTCGAGGAAGAAGCCCCTACCAGCGTTCTTGCTCCAATCATTGTTGAAAATCTGTCAAGCGCTGAGGCCGATGGAGTTGCTATGGATTCTGCAGAAGTTCATGCTCCAGAAACTGCTCTTCCATAAAAGGAACCCATTATTGATTCGGAGGAACCTCTCATAAGAGATCCGGCCCGTGGCAAAGCGGTTGCTTCCACAGAACCATTGCTTATTCAGGTGCATTCCTTAAGTGACTCAAACAGTGACATTGATCAGGCCTTCAAGTCCGCAGTTAAGAACTCTCTCAGTGATATCAGGGGTTCTTGTTCACACCTAGAAGAAAAAAGCAATTCAATTCTCAATCAAGTCGAAAGGACTAGACTAAAAGATATGTGGAATGTTTCTAATCATTACACTGTTAATATTATGAAACAGATTACCCCGCTTGTCAAAGATCTTTCTGAAAGCATCAATCGGTTGCTAGCCGAGAATGCAACTGCAGACGCTGATCATTACTCTCTTTCCAACTCCGCAGCTGAGAGTATAGTTGCGCAAGTAACTCTTTTGATAGATGAAGTAAAGCTTCTCTGCAGAGACCTATCTGAGATTCGCTGATCTAAAGCATCTCTTGATTCTGGTGTCAAGAAGGGGGAAATGGGTAAGTCCAAGAGCTTGCCAAGCTCTGATGATGATAAGCGCTGGGAAGAGCTGCAAAATGCTATTCAATCGATCTAACAGGTTGTCCTCAAGAAGCGTAAACCTTATTTCTATAGAGGTTGCCCAATTCCAAATTTCTCAGTTGGGCTACTTGAAGGGTTAGGAATCCCATCGTTTTCCGCTTATGTGCCTATTAACATCCATCCTAATAGAGCTCCAAACACAAGAACTTAAGAAATTTTTGAAGAATTTTTGTGGGAACTCGGAATCGACAATACAATTTGGCACAAACGCCTTCACAATTTTGAGGAGTTGGCCGGAAGAATGGGACATGTACAATTTGCCAACAGTACTCACAAAACGATGAGGGAAGCAAACGACAAGTTATGGAAGTTTGCGCAGATGCTCTTCAAACAAGAGAAGAAATCAGATCCAAAGAAACCTCAATCTTCCTCATTCAAGATAAAGCGCTAAAAGCTTTATTGTTCTAATTTTTTTAAGCGCTTCATGTTTTTTTTGTTTTATGTTTCTATGTAACTCATGTAATCAATGAAGTATTCAATGAATGAGTTTGCTAAAACATCTCGTTTCTGGCTATATACTAACTTATAGCTAACCTCTAACTTTTAAACGCTAACTTTATATTATCTTTGGTGAATCTCTAGCTCTTGGACTATAAAAGAGTTAAGGTCTAGACATCATCAAAAAGGGGAAAATTGTTAGGGAATTTCATGTTAGAAGTTTTGATGATGACAAGATAGGTTTTATGTTAGACCCCAAAGATATGTAAGTTTACCTTTATTAGAATATGTATAAGCATTTAAAGTTATCGAGTTGTAATTTTAGTTAAGGCTTTTATCTTTATAGTTTTAGACTAGTATCTAGCGCTTGAGCTATGATAGAATTCTAGGTGAGTCTATCAAAGTAAAATCGAAGATCAGAGTCTGAAGACTTTGAAGATGAAGGATTCTTTAAGTGGCTGTCAAAGCACTTGAGAATCAATTTAGAACGATAACGCCACAAGCGCCTGTCGTCACCTGAATTTAATACGAAGTCAATAAGTTATTAAAGTCAATCATCAACGGAAAATAAATTCAAATGCATTAAATGCTTGAAAAGAGCATTAAATGTGATAAGGACTATTAACGGTACGGATAAGCCTTTCCCATTGGCTGTCAACTCAAAGTAGGTCTGCTACCTACTCTGTACAGCGGAATTTTCAGAGATGTCAGAAAAGACTGTTTCACACGCCTCATGCTTCACACGTTCCTGCATGTGTCCAACGGACAAATCCTGAGAAAAGTCTATAAATAAATACTCACACTGTTGAAATCTATACACATCCTCAAAGCTCAAAATCTCCATAGCCAAAACTTCTTTGAGCTTATACATCTCTACAGCCAAACTAATATCTCTTACATCTTCATAAGAAGAATCATCTTTTCTAAAGAGATATTCCAAAAGTGTTTAAACTTTTCAAATCAAACAAACCGTGATAAAAATCTATCAACCTCTTCAATCTGAGTGACGAAGTTGTTGATAGACAAAGCATTATTTATGTGTGGAAGAAGCATTGTCAGAAGCTGATCTTAGCTGAGTTGAAATCTTTGTGACCATGGAACTCGAGATCAAGTCTTCATCAATGTGCTACTGTGTTGAAGTTGTCTTTGTGAAACTTTGTCAATCATTATAGTGGATTCCTTCTGTGTGGAAAGGAGTAGAAAGACGTAACTGGGATTACTTAAACCAAGTGAACCTTACAAATTCTCGGGTCTTATTTACTTACTGTTCTATTGCTTTATTCATCACATCATACATTATCATAAAGCATACATTATCAAATCACTAAGAGCAACTAAACCCTTTCTAAGCGCCTAATCTGTCACAATAAATAGACTTGTACAAATCTTCCGCTGTGCTAACCCTGATATAAGTGCTGAGCGCCTAATCCACCTTGATCAAGCACTCAAAACTATTGTCTAAGTTAAGTTTACAAAAATAAGTCTTAAAATTCGAAAAGAAGTTCAGGGTCTATTCAACCTCCCCCCCCCCCCCCTCCCCCTCTAGACCCTTTTATATCCCACTTGGGACCAACAACTGGCTTTGTGGATCACCTACCTAGCACTGGAACTGCTTCCACTAACTTCGTGTCTGTCAACCTGGTAATACAAATATGTCTTTGCTGCTATGGTTCTGCCTATCTGGCCCCATGATTTTTTCCATATTTTTTGGTTAATGTTAAACAGGATTACTCTTCTTGGATGGTGATCTAATTTATCCCACCATGTTTTGTCATCTTCTCCAGTTTCACCACAACCTGTGTACTGTGCCCATACTTCATGAATTTGAATTTTAAAAATACATCATCATCTCTTTAAGAATTAGACCGTTGTATTGTAAATTGTTAAGATTTTTAGTGGTATAAACCCAGAAACATAATGTTCCAAACCCTAAGACACCCTAAACACTAAAAGTAAATGTTCTAAAACTCAGTGGTTGTTATGAGTTGTTGATTCTTAGTTGTCTAATAATGCATCGTCACTTGGTTGACAAAACTGGAATACAAAGTGTTTCAAAAACTCAATGCTCACCTATACTTCTACTAGTGATTACTTTACTTTATGTGTGAGAATTAGTAGTTTGAGACATTGACATGCATGGTTATAAATCTAGCTTTATACACTAATAATATTGTGAAGTTTCATTAAATAACATATCTTTTCCGAATTTCGCATTAATAAGACAACGTACATTTCTTTCACAAATCAGGTACATATTTACATTGTGTGGTATACATTATTCAAATATGAGGTACCGATCCTCTATTATCTTGGTACACACTGTGCAAACAACAAATTTCAAAATGTCTGTAATATAATCGAATAAGAAAAATGAGTTGCACAAATAAATACATAAAAATAAAAATGGTTGCAATATATAATTAATTCCTCTGATTCTCCACTTCGAGAACGTGATTTTGGGATTTGAATTCTTGAAGGTGGAACTTGACGCTTTGATCTCCTTCAAGCTTGATTTGATCCTTTAATAACGTTAATTCGAGCATTTCGCGCCGTAATCCCGAATTAAGTGTTATTATTTTGGGGATTATGATGGTGGATTCGACTCTTTGATCTCCTCTAAATTTGACTTAAATTTTAATAACTTTAATTCGTGGGTTTAGCATCTTAATCACTAATTAAATGCTATCATTTGATGAATTTCGCCAAGAACGCCTCGAATATCGCCTCAAATGTCAGCAAACCGCCTTGATCGACACCAAACCGCCTTGATTGACACCGAATCGTCTTAGTTGCCACCTTGATTAACACAAAATTGTCTTGAGCCTTCTTGATTGACACCAATTCGCCTTGAGCCTTCTTGAATTTGGTAGAGAGAACTTTCAATACATTTCTTGATATCTCCCTCTTGCTTAAATTTTGATGTGTTGAATACTTGAATTTGACAGTTGTAGGGATGAGAATTTGCCATAATTATTTGATGAGGTAGTGCAATTTGATTGGTCCTCAATAACTTGGTTGGCAATTTATTTCCTTCCTTTAAAAATATGATTTAAATTGCAATAGAATATGATTTGATTTGCAATCTAATTCAAAAGAGGAAATATATATAATATTATTTTAATATATATATTATATAAATGCTAACTAAGTGGTCGTGTGACCCACTTACACTTTGTTAAAATATTATATATATATATATATATATATATCTTTATAAGATGTCGTGCACCACACCTTGCCATTTTAAATATATATATATATATATAATATAGATTTTCTCTTCAATAAGGAATTAAATTGCATGGAATGTTTTAAAAGATGCAATAACCCTAGATTTGATTTGCGTAATATATAATTTGAATTTCCATAATATATTATTTTGGCACATTACTTTTTGATTGGCTAAAAATATATGTATATAGAATATCAATTTATTTGACTATTTAACTTAGGAATTAGAATTTGATTAAATTCCCAAAATATAAATAGAAGAATTTCAATTGACATCTAATATATTATTTTCCACCTATCGCCATCTTATTGGCTACAAATTTAATTTGCCTACAAATGCCCCCTCGAGACTTATTCACAGGCGGTGCTTGAAAGCGAGTTTGGAGTGAATAATGTCGCGATCCATTACTTCATTTCTTTGTAATTGGGCTTTGCATTGGCACTTTGGATTTGATCAAATAAAGTTTAAGAGTTAATCTTACACTTTAAAATTTAATATACCAATTTATTTCGCCAAATCAATTGTCGGCAAGCTTCTCCTTATTTTCTTTCGAAATTAGACATGACCCAATGGTCACGATTTGCAAGGCAACATTGCAGCAACAATTCCCTTCCTTCATCGAGAGAACTTCCTCCATAAAAGTGAACAATTTATGCTCTTGTCAAGAGTTCTTCACTTTGAATTTGATTTGTGACAATTTATACTCTTGTCAAGAGTTCTTCAATTTGCATTTGATTTGTGATAATTTATACTCTTGTTAAGAGTTCTCCACTTTGAATTTGATTTGTTGACCGTTTATACTCGTGTCAAGAGTTCTTGAATTTGATTTGAATTTTCAGACAGTTTATACTCATTTCAAGGAGTCTTCATTTGTATTTGAATTTGTAGATAGTTTATACTCTTATCAAGGAGTTCTTCATTTTGGTAGATAGTTTATACTCGTATCAGGGAGTTTTCATTTGAATTTAAAGATAGTTTAAACTCATATCAAGGAATTCTTCAATTTGTTCTTGAATTTGTAGATAGTTTATACTCTTATCAAGAAGTGTTGTGCTTGCGTTTCTTTGGAACTTGTTGATATTTTATACTCGTATCAAGGAGTATCGTTGCTCTTGAGAATGCTTTTACATTGAGTGATGAATCATTAGAAAACTTGAAGACTTAGATAGCACATATAGAGGCCGCAAAATGAGAATTGAGGAACTTCAATCCATTTTTATTTATTTTTTGCCCCCATGTAATGATTAACTTTGTTTTTCGCAATTACATAATAGAATTTTTTTTCTATCTTGCAATGCTTTAAGGTATATTTATTTTATTTTATTTGAACAAACATAATGAGAATTGACATTCCACATGAACAACAAATTTTTTTCAACTTATGACTGGACTTAGAAAATATATCCAAGTTGCCTAGGTACCCTAATAAAAGGGATCAGGTCATTACGTAGTTCAAGAATAAAACAACACAATTTGTTTTGAGGGGGGGTGCCGTACACAGTTTATACTCATGCAGCGTATCCATTGCTTAACCACCTTGGACTAGGTGAAGTATTTAATATTTAACCACATGAAACACCGATAGTGGAATAAATTAATAGTTTAACCACATGTATTTAACTTTGGTGGGGTATTTAATAGTTTAACCACATATACTACTATTGGTGGGTATAGTTCATAGTTTAGATTCATGTGGATTAGGAGTAACATGTAGTTTAGGCTCATACGTCAAGGAGCATTCTTTATTTGATTTGTGATAGTTTATACTCTTGTCAAGAGTCTTCGCTTTGAATTTGATTTGTCGACCGATTATACTCGTGTCAAGAGTTTTTGAATTTTATTTGAATTTTCAGACAATTTATACTTGTATCAAGGAGTCTTCATTTGTATTTGAATTTTATACTCTTATCAAGGAGTTTTGGTTTTGGATTTGATTTGTAAACATTTTATACTCATGCCAAGGAGTAATGCTGACAGTTTAAGCTCGTATTAGGTAGTGTTTATTGATGGTTTCATTAAAGAGCATCATCCTGCTCAAGCGAGATTTTTCCTTAGCGGGCCAACTCCATCACTTTGTCTTTGAATATGAAGCAATCTTGAATTGGATGGCCAACCAAGCGATGATATTTGCAATACTTCGGTGATCATCTCGCCCAGCCTCTTCCGGTCGTTTCATCTCAGGCAATTCGATAAGACTTGTGTTGAGTAGATCATCAAATATCTCGGAGACATCAGAGTCGAGAAATGGATACTTCTTTGATTGCATCTCTTTGAGAGTTAACTTCTTTTGTCCTTTATCAATAGCTTTGCCATGGAGTTTGATGGATGTGATACTTACTGCCATTGATTCATCATTTGAAGCTTTTGGGAAGTGCTTGCCCCCATTGTTGACTTCTCGTTTCCATGGATCTTGGACATGTGGCCCATCAACTCCACTTGTTGCCATGCTTAACTCCATATGATGCGCTCGAGTGGCCAATTCTTCGAACGTCTTAGGTTGGATTCCTTGAAGGATGTAGCGAAGCCCCCAATGCATTCCTTGGATGCATATCTCTATAGTCAAAGTCTCAGACATTTGATCTTTGCAGTTAAGGCTCAAGTTCCTCCATGGATTGATGTAGTCAATGACGAGTTCATCTTTCCATGGGCGCGAGTTTGTGAGCTCCACCATGCTAACCATCTATCGGGTGCTATAAAATAGATTAAGCAACTCATGTTCCAATTGCCCCCAATTGTCAATAGAGTTAGCCTCCAAGTCAGTGTACCAGTCAAATGCGTGGCCCTTCAATGATCGGACGAATTGCTTGACCATATGATCGCCATAAGTTCCAGCATCGTTGCATGCCTCAACAAAATTAGCCATATGTTGTTTCAGATTGCCTTGACCTTCAAGTTGCTGAAATTTTGGAGGTTGATAGCCAATTAGCATCTTCAAATCGTCAATTCTTTGAGTGTATGGCTTAGCATACGTCAAAGATATCTTAGAACTTCCATCAAACTTCTCTTCAATAGTCTCTGCAATGAACTCCCTCAACTGGTCAATGGAGATCAACCCATCAGATGAAACTTGAAACTCTTTAGTTGAAGATTTTTCTTTTTCGGTTGATTGTTGCTTCATGGACATCTCAGCTTCGTCGTGAACCTCAAGCTGTTTTCCCGTCGTGAGGCCAGCGTCAGTACTATCCACCTTGTTAACCAGCTTCGCGATTTGAGCATCTTGCTTTTGATCATGTTTGGCGAGTCCCTCAACTACTTTTGTCAAGTTGGCAATTTGATCTTGTACAGTTGTTGCATATGTCACCATCACTGGCGCCGCGTTTGATGTAAATGAATAGTTCGATGTAGACCGTGGGGAAGAGGGTAGAGATTCACCACCTTCATGCATATCGCCAAGATGAAGTAGGTCTTTCTCCACATTTCGAAGGAAAGGACTAGTCTCTGGGGATATTTGAAGCTTCTTGTTCATGCTCCTTGTTACAACGCTAATGCTTTCTAGCGTCGCATTTGAAGAGATTGATGTAGCAATTTGGAATGCAGAGTTTCTTTAAGCAGCCATTTGATACTTCGAATTTCTAGTAAATGAAGAGATGAGAGGTAGAGAAGTCCCACTGGGCATACCAAAATTTGTGAACAACAAATTTCAAAATGTCTGCAATATAATCACACAAGAAAAATGAGTTGCGCAAATAAATATATATATAAAAAAAAATGGTTACAATCTCTAATTAATTCCTCTGATTCATCATTCGACAATGTGATTTTGGGATTTGAATTCTTGAAGGTGGAGCTTGGCGCTTTGATCTCCTTCAAGCTTGATTTGATCCTTTAATAGCGTTAATTCGAGGGCTTCGCGCCGTAATCCTGAATTAAGTGTTATTATTTAGGGGATTTTGATGGTGGATTCGACTCTTTGATCTCCTCTAAATTTGACTTAAATCTTAATAACATTAATTCGTGGGTTTGGCACCTTAATCACGAATTAAACGCTATTATTTGATGAGTTTAGCCAAGAACGCCTTGAATATTGCCTCGAATATCACCACACCGCCTTGATCAACACCAAACCGCCTTAATCAACACCAAACCACCTTGATTACTGCATTGATTGACACCAAATCATCTTAATTATCACCTTGATTGACACCAAATCGTCTTGAGCCTTCTTGATTGACACCAATTCGCCTTGAGCCTTCTTGATTGACACCAATTCGCCTTGAGCCTTCTTGAATTTGAGTAGAGAAAACTTTCAATACATTTCTTGATATCTCTCTCTTGCTCAAATTTTGGTGTGTTGAATTCTTGAATTTGAACCCCTATTTATATATAGTTGTAGGGATGAAAATTTGCAATAACTATTTGATGAGGTGGCGCAATTTGATTGGTCCTCAACAACTTGGTTGGCAATTTATTTCCTTCCTTTGAAAATATGATTTAAATTACAATAGAATATGATTGATTTGCAATCTATATCAAAAGCGGAAATATATATAATATTATTTTAATATATATATATATAATATTATTTTAATATATATATATATAATATTATTTTAATATATATATATATAATATAATATAAAAGCTAAGTAAGTGGTCGTGTGACCCACTTACACTTTGCTAAAATATATTATACATATATATTTATAAGATGCCGTGCACCAGACCTTGGCATTTTATTTGTTTATATATATATATATATATATATATATATATATATATAATATAGATTATATATATTTTCTCTTCAATATGGAATTAAATTGCATGGAATGTTTTAAAAGATGCAATAACCCTAGATTTGATTTGCCATAATATATAATTTGAATTTTCATAATAGATTATTTAGGCACATTACTTTTTGATTGGCTAGAAATATATGTATATAGAATATCAATTTATTTGACTATTTAAGTTAGGAATTAGAATTTGATTAAATTCCAGAATTTCAATTGACATCTAATATATTATTTTCCACGTGTCGCCATCTTGTTGGCTACAAATTTAATTTGCCTACACACTGATCACAATTGTAATACTTATCAAATAAGTGTTCAATTTTGTTGTTTTTGGACATATCGATGGCATTAGACCGTGAGATTATGATTCTTAGTTGTATAATAATGCATCATCACTTGGTTGACAACACTAGAATACAAATGCTTTCCAAAACCCAATGTATAATAATGTTGTATGTGAGATTGAAAGTTGCACTATGTGAGATTGAAAGATACAGTATGTGAAATTGAAATGTCTAGTATGTAAGAATAAAAAAACGTAGTATGCGAGATTAAAAGATGCAATATGTTAGAAATGTCATATGTTAGAGTGAAAGATGCAGTATGTTAAGTTAATATAAGCGGTATGGGAGATTAAAAATGTAGTATGTGAGATTAAAATTAGCAATATGTGAGATTGAAAGTTGTAATGGATTGGAAGTATGAGTACTGTGAATAAGTAGTATGGTATAATGGATTGGAAGTGTGCATACTGTGAATAGGTAGTATATATACAATAAAGTGGAAGTATGGCAATGTGAATAGGTAGTATGAATTCAATGAAGTGGAGAAGTGAACATGAAGAATGGTTACGATGAACATTGACATATGCTTATATAGAAGAGGAAGTATGGCTATGGTAGAAAGAAGTATAGGTAATTTGAACATGAAGTCCATAATGCACTAGAGAATGTTCGAAATCATAAACGTTTTTTTTTTTTACTTTCTATGAAGACAAATTTCGAATATCTCTATTTGTATGACACATTATCAAAAATCGTCAGTGTGAAAAAGTATATTCTTCAAACGTACGGTAAAATTTATCGACAGTTTTAAGCGACTTCACGAGAAAGTCCATAACACACTCTATGATAATCGGAATCATACACCATTTTTTTTCATTCAAAGTAGACACAAAGGGATTTCCTAATATGTATAAAACATTATAAGAAATGTGTAGTATGAAACAAGTTTTTCTTCAAACATAAGCTAAAATTTGTCAATAATTTTTGCGACTTCACGAGAAACTCCATAACACAGTGTATGATGCTTGAAATCATAACACATTTTTTCATTTCAAAGTAAGCATAAATATTATCAAAAAAATCTAGTATGAAGCTATTTTTTCCTCAAATATCAACTAAAATTTGTCGACAATTTGCACAACTTCACGAGAAAGTCCATAGCGCACTGTATGATACTTGGAATCATATACCATTTTTTTCCTCTCAAAGAAAACACATAGGGATTTTCAAAAATATATGACACATCATCAAGAAATGTCTACTATAAAATAATTTTCTCTTCAAATATAAGCTAAAATTTATCGATAATTTTGCGCAACTTTATGAGAAAGTCCACTTTATTGTATATATACTACTCGGTATCATAAACTACTTTTTACAAAATGTATGACACATTATAAAGAAACATCTAATATTAAATAATTCTTCTTCAAACTTAAGCTAAAATTTATCGACAGTTTTGCGCGACTTCACGAGAATGTTCATAACCCACTGTAGGATACTCGTAATCATAAACCATTTTTTTCTTTCAAAGTAGACATATAGAGATATCAGAAAATGTTTGACACATTATAAAGAACCATGTAGTACAATATAGTTTGTCTTCAAACGTAGTCTAAAATTTTTCAATAGCTTTTCTGCGACTTAACGAGAAAGTCTATAACGCACTGTAGGATGCTCGTAATCATAAACCCTTTTTTCATTTTAAAGTAGACACATAGGAATTTCATAAAACGCATGAAACTTTATTAAGAAACGTCTAGTATAAACAATTTTTTCTTCAAACATTAGCTAATTCTGTCGATAATTTTGTGCGACTTTACGAGAAATTCTATGATGCACTGTATGTTGGGAATCATACACTGCCTTTTTTCCTTTTAAAAGTAGACACAAAAGAATTTTTCGAAGTGTTTAATACATTATCAAGAAACATCTATTATAAAATCAATTTTTCTTCAAACGTAAACTAAAATTTGTCAATAGTTTTATTGTACAATAATTCATGTTCGCTTTACCCATGCTTCCTCTTCACTGTATTCATACATAAAATGTATTTTAAGCATACTTCATCTTAGTTGTAATCATACTACTTGTTCTCTTAACCATACTTCGTGGTAGGATAAAAGGTAGTGTCGGCGCTAGCATCTGTGCAAGGTAGTGTGTCGATGTTGTTGGTGAAGGTTCGCCGATGACGGTGCTTATCGTTGGAGGTGTCAGAGGCGTCGACTATAGTTTTTGGAGGTGTCGCCAGCGGTGGTCATGGTCGCCGGCTTTAATCGTGGTTGCCGCCGATTATCACCGAGGGTGATTCTGCCGCAGCCACAGATGCCGACAGTTGAGGCTGGGTTTGTTTCTCTATTTATTGAAAAAAATAGGGAAAATTACAAAACACCCCCGAAAATAATTTTTCATATCCAAAAAACCCACAAAAATATTTTTCAATCTCAAAACCCATTCTACAAACTTTTCATTCCAAATACCCCAAAAGTGAGGATTAACAATTTTCTCAACTAAACTACCCTTCATTTATTAAGTTAATAATTGATAAATTATTTTTTTCTCATTGAAATCGTTTTGCTTTGATTCTTTCAAATTGATGACTCATAAAATACGATTTTTATTTTGTAATATTAATTTTTTTAAATATTTGTATATAATTTATTTTTATATATTTGTATATAATTTATTTTTATTTTAATATGGTAATTATATATAAATAAATATTTTAAATTTTTCATAAAGTTTAAAAAAATTGACAATTTAATATTAAAATCATAATTAGTACCAATTATCAATATAAAGTTTCTAAATAAATAAATTTCATTGCAAAACTAACTATACATGATTAATTTTTAATCTAGAAGGCTTTGGGCAATTAAGTCCATAAATTTATTAACCCTAAATATTGGGTTTTTTGGAATGAAAAGTTGATGGAATGGGTTTTTTGGATTGACAAATATTATCATGGGTTTTTTGGATGTAAAAATTTATTTTAATTAAGTAATTTTCCCAAAAAAATAAAATGAAAAAGAAAATGGCATACTGTAATTAGTTATGTTAGTGAGTGTATGTATTTTTCATGCATTAGGGAGTTAGAACAAAATATTTTTGCCAAATTGGGGCGTGCAGACCTTGAAAACATTGGGGGGGGGGGGGGGGGGGACTGATCCCCAAATTCAATTATTGAATGGGGATTTCCCCCCAATTTTTCGTTAAAAAAATCCAACAGTATATGTATTAGAGGTACAAAGCATAATTTTCAGTTGAATACTGGACAAACGAAGAAATAAATATCAAAATAGGAGTGAAGAAAAGGACCTTACATTTACACATGCACAAAAAAATTTATAATGCACCCTATTTTTTATCACGATTAATTATTCGATGTAGAAAACAACAAATGAATAAGATATAAACAGAAGTCAAAAGTTGAAATTCAATGTGAAGACAAACATCCCAAACATGATACTTCCCCTAAACTAAAAAATAAAATAAACGATAAAATAAATAACACAAGGTGCGCAAGGTTTGTTGGATGGTATAATCCCAACTATGTCTTTCTTCTCCTATTTTCACTTAGGATGAATCAATTAATTGATCTTTGAATCTTTACACATAATGATTTCATAATACAATTGTAATAAATAAGGACATTTTAAGCTCCCGGATCACAAAGACTTGCTCCAAGGTCATTTAAATCTTTTGTCTCTTTCAACTAGAAATGGCACGGAATCTTCAACTTCTTCTTCACACAGAATAATGAGCTGGGATAGTTTGGTTTGGTTTTGTTGATTGGTTTTCTTTGTAGTAACAAACTTGGAATATCATAGTAGTAATGAGATTTATCCTAAGGAAGATACATTTTACTATCTGGGAAAATGATATAAAAGCTTGAATGATTTAATTTGGATATGGAATTTCAATGTTTTAGGAAGTACTGTTAGTTCAAATCTCAATGCAACAATTTGGCATGTGATTTTCTTTGTTGTTTTGGTGTTATTGAGAGGTCCGATTTAGAGGCAAAGTTGGACAAGTGTCCATTTGACACAGGGAGGGCGCGTGAACAACTTTCGTGCTTTTTCTCCTAAAATTTTGCTACAAAAGTAGTGCGACTGACTATGCAGTTTGATAGACCAATTTGATTAGGCCTTTCGTACGTTCGATGTATGTACTTATCACATTAAATGCTCTTATCTTGCATTAAATACATTCAAAATAAATGCACATTGAGTAAATGTCTGTTACAAATCGCATTAAACTCTCTTTAGACTTAGGAATAAATTTAGGTGAAAATCCATCTGTTGGATGCTACTTTCATGCTAAATATTCTTCACAGCTGGTCAAGGCTTTGACATTTTCCCGACGCTGATCAAATCATCGCTTCTAGGCTTCATGCTCTAATTTTCGAGTTTAGCTTCACAGACTCTCCTAGAATTCTACCGATGCTACAAGCGTTCAATCAATTAACCTAAAATCTAAAAAGATTAAAGCCCTATACAAATTTAAGTTTCAAATCCAATACGAATATCTAGTAACTTAATTGTACTTCAACCAATTTAAAACTGGATCAAAGAATTTGATTTTAGAGGACAATACCATCGTCATAATATTCATGAATGTATGACACTTGAACTGATTGTGATATCACTATGATTGTCACTGAAAAGTGACATTTGTTGTAGTGTTGCCAAATTAATTTAGCAACTTGCTTTTCATCAATTGGATGGTCTGGATTTTTTTTAAAATACAATCTTCTTAGCATTAGTGTTTTTATTAGACTCCTTGATCTCATTAGTGTTTTTCTTCCATAAATACAATCTTTCCTTCATTATTCTTAGCATTAGAAGAACCATTGATCGACATCATATAAATAACTCTGCAATACTTGATTCCTTTGAGTGGTAAATTATTATTCCTTTTCCTGCCATTAAGGCGGAGAACTTTTGTTCTAGTAATCTAATTTTAAATGGTGTTTGTTAATGCTAGAGCAATTATCCTAATGCCAGAGCAAAAGACATAAAATTGACATATTTGTCCCTGATTAATCAATTATATTTTTAGTAATTATAAGTAGAAATCTCTCTCCTTCCTGTCTTTCTCCGTTCTCTGTTCCGAGAAACCTTCCATTCTCCATGTCACCTCTAATAATCGCTTTCTAGTTTCTTCACCTAGTAAGTTTACAATCTCTTATAAAATTTTCATAACCTACCATTAGAATTTCAGTATGAGACTGTGAAAGGTGCGACAAGTTATGGGAATCTAAAAAGGAGATTTTTTTATTTTTGATTCAGAATTTCTGTAAATATTCATCGCCAAAAAAATTCTATGGTGAAAGCAAAAAAAATAGCCCATTAATTCTTTGCATGATCCGCGGCCTTTAAATACAGAAGTGGTGGTTAGAACTTAGAAGGGGAGCAATGGCGGTGGTTGTGGTCGAATCCAGCAAATTAAATTAGTGCCCACATGAGCTCATATATTGGTTAGTAAATTTCCGAAATATGTTTCGGGAGGCAATAGAATAAGAAGAGAAAATATTAGGAAAGGAATTAGAGAATATGAAATGGTGATCAATTCCCAGGGCTCTGTTTCTGGCTGTCAAAGGTTGAAGATGACCATTAAGACATAAAACATGATATCAGATCTTTTTTCCATTTTTTCAAAACTTATTTAGAAGGGTAATTATGTGTTTACGCATAAATTAAAATCAGATTAGGCCTATGTTCGAATAAGGCCTGAAAGGGGTAATCCCGAGAAAATTAGATGGGCCTGCAACTAATGAAGCCCAGAATCCAAGTGCTTAAGTATTCGAAAAAGAATATGGGCTGAATTTAATGAAAGCCCAAGGAGTAAGAAGGCAAAAAAGAAAAGGAAGTCCAAGATCAGAAATCGGCTTAACACTAGAAAATAGGTGCCAGATCAAGGAAAAAGAATTCAAAAGAGAAGTTGGCATCAGTTTCTGGAGAAGGTGAAAACGTGGAAGTTGCAAGAAACCAAACATAAGACGTGGAAGTTGCAAGAAACCGAGGAAAAGGAGAAGTATATACATAATAGAAGAAGAAAAAAAGAAGGACCCAGACAAACATCTGCAATTTTTTCATTTCATTAGGAATAAAAATAGAGTAATCGTAGCTGGTAGGAATAATTAGATTTAGTATCTTGTATTTGTATCATTTTAGTTAGCAATGGTATCCGCAACACCCGAAGGCTTGTAATCCTGATTATATCCAAGTATTGCAATAGAAGTAATTCAGAAGAAGAATTCTGCATGGAGGTATAATTTATATTCAAGCTTTTAGCATTTATTAATTGCTTGTGATTCCGATTTGTTTTTTCACTTCTCAAAAGTTTAAGCACAAATTAATAATAGTTAAGTCATAAACCACTATTAGCGAATATAAGCAGGCGTTAGGAGATAATTCTAAGTTGTGAATCATCAAGGGGCTTGGACCGACGACTCGAAATCCTTCTCTAGTCCAGTTTGTTTTTACATCGAAACAAATTTTTAGCGACCACAGTGGGAGTAGTTGATTTTGACTTCCACAAATCCATTATAAGATGTCAGAAAATTCTTCTAGAGAAGAACTTAATGACGATATCGAAACACAGCCTGTGTCGAGACACAGAATTCGAGCCGATAAAATGTGTGAACAGTTTGTTAAAGTCATGAAACAGACTTCAATAGTTGCCCGAGAGGATCAACGGATGGAATTTAATGATCAATACCGGGCATTGGCTCAAGAGTCTGCTTGGATATTCATAGCAATAGTACAAGATATTAGTATAAGTACCCAAGAGAGTCTTACTAGAGGAGTTACTCGAGTTGGGGGAAATATTTAATCAGACTTGTGATGCATTCTCAAGGATGATAATTGCCCAAGTAGTAACTGCTCTCGAACCTTTAATTGAAAAACATAACACTTTGTTTGAAAAAGTGTTCCGGTTAATATCAATGGAACCTAGAAGTCGAACAAGGTAATTCAACTTAGGGAAAGCTCCACCAGGTTATCCTAGGGAAACCAGGAATAGAAATAGCCGTTCTGAAATTGGCCAAAATGAATCAAATTCTGTGAACCAACAAGGACTTGGGGGGTAGGCAGGAGTAGGACAGCAAGGTTTTAGTCAGATCCCTCGTCCACATTTGAATAATCCCCAAACTCCTAATGCGAATCAATTTCAACCCCAACTTTTAAGGCCACCCTTTGCTACGCCACTAGTTGGTTATGGCCAGATGCCTGCAGGGTATCCTAGTGGTAACACTAGGTTTGGTAATTTTGAAACAACTCCAGGTCTTGCCCAAGGGCAATATTCTGGGGGGCAAAATCAAACACAAGGACCAACATATCCAGGAGTTTCAAATACTCCTTTTGCTATGGGAAACCATAACTTCCCTGGTATACAAACCAATCAAGGAGTCCCTTTTGTCCCGAATAACTTCCAAATGCCATATGCAGGGGGACAAGCTGTGCCCAGTGCATATATTGGAGGAAATATGGAAGGACAGTTTTAAGATCTCTTTCAAGATCAAATCGAGATGATTATCGAAAGGATGTATGGACCAGGATTTCAAAGGAATCATAGATTGATCCCTGGGAAACCATATCCTGACTGGATAGATCGAAACTTTCCTTTTCCCTGAAATTATAAAATCCCTGACTTCACTTTGTTTTCGGGAGATGACCATATTTCTGCTTTAGAACATTTGTCAAGGTTTACTTGTCAATGTCGAGAGGCCTCAGACTAAAAATTTCTTAAATTAAGGATTTTTTCTAGTTCACTAACAGGATCGGCCTTTAATTGGTATGTAAGCTTGTCCCCAAACTTAATACATAGTTGGGACGAGATGCAATTCTAATTACAAAACCATTTCGCTCGAATAGATCTAGGGATCTCGATGAGTGACCTAGCCAAAATCAGGCAAAATGTGGGGGAATCGGTCAAAGAATTCCTCTCACGCTTTAAGAAGGCTAGAGTCAAACGCCACCTTAATATACCCGAATCTGAATTTGTCCAATTAGCACAGCAGAATATGTCTTTCGAATACAGGTTAAGGTTTGATGGTATGCCTTTTTTTATTTTAGAAGTCTAGCCGAAAGCGCCATTAGATACGAAAATATGCTTAGGGAAGAGAGTAATAGGAAACATCAAGGCCTGAATGCTTTCAAAGTGGGCCTTCCATGGGCATTCGAAGATGCCTATGAAATTGATTTGGCAGAGTTCATAAAAGGTCCCCCTTACCAATGTGGAGCTCTCGAAAAAAAATAGTGCGTAGCCATGGGCTCGTTACAAACTAAAAAAGAAAAGAACTACACTTTCGATGTAACGAAGACTGGACAAATTTTCGATTGGTTGCTCTTTAATAAGAAATCAAAATTTAAAGGAAAACACAGAATTCCTTTGAAAGCTGAAATAAAAGGAAACCCTTATTGTAAATGGCATAATGCATTTTCACATGACACGAATGATTGCATTTTATTTCGAAATCTGATTCAAGAAAAGATAGACTTGAAAGATCTTATTGTTAGAGTGTATGCTCTCAAATGCCATAAAGAGGATAGATTTATAGGGCATTGACTTGTAACTAAACAATATCTTTTTATTATATATAAGGCATTAACTTGCTGTTTTCTTATAGGCATTTGTAAGATGTTAATAAACAACGTAAAGTCCTTGAGAATTAAGGCAAACCTTCTACTTCCTATGGGATAGGAAGAATGGCACTAGAAGGGTTTTGATCCTTATTCACTAAATAGGGTTCGCAAGTCTAAGAAAGTATTTGACTGGACATCAATACAGAACAAGGACTTGCATGATATATGTTTTGACACAGAAAGTGCCAGTCGAACACTATGGGAATGAGAGTGGGAACTTATGTCATGGACATATTAGTTGGACTAATATGTTCGAACACGGCTCGCATCGGTTTCATCACATGGGTATTCACTCACTGACAGTTAATGATGAAACTGATAAGTTGTGATAGGTACGCGTGAACCTTAGACCTGAGGAATCGAGTTGAAGATGTACTTGTGACATCAACTCTATCTTTAGAGTAGTTAGATCCAAATCACCCTTTGGTGGGATCGACCTCGAAATGCGACTTGATGGGCAAGTAGCATTGTTAACTGATTAGCAAAATGAGATTTATTCTCTCATAATTGAATGAGCTAAATATCCTATGCAGTCATGAATGAGCGAGGTTAAAAGTCTTTGGCCAAAGCATATAAATGACCTCGACTCATTATGAGCTAAACATATGGTCAAGTCATGTGAGTTTGACTAAAACCATGACTCTCACTTGACTGGGATATAAGAATAAAAAGTTTATACTCATACAGTATTCATAGTGTATATGGTTTGGAATGATCTTATTCATTCGTTCTCAATTGGGATATGATGTGAGCCACGTGACTGGTTAGGTGTTACTCACATCCTTTTGGTTTCCTCCCAATTGCCTTTTGTGACGAACCTAAAGAGTCGCGATTAAAGGAAGTGCAAAAGAAAAATCATGGATAAGACTTGAGAGAATTTTCGGTATTGGATATCGAGATTAATTAATTAAGCATTAGATAATTTTATTAATTAATTAAGTTAATGAATTAATTAATTCCTTAGAGGAATTTAATTATAATATTAACATGGATTTAATGGATTATTTAATTAATTTATTTATTGGATAAATAATATTAATTATTTAATTAATTAAATAAGCATAATAGGGCTAAAGCCCGATGGCTAAAAAGGCCATAAAGTGGGCGTCCATGAGGGGGTAATTTAGCCTAGGTTATTGTTTCATTGTAGTATAAATATACTACTTAGAGAAAATTAACCTAAGTGAATAATAACACAAACTTTCTCTCCAAGTAAATTTCTCCATCCTCTCTCTTTCTCTCTAGCCGTCTTCCTCAAGAGAAGAAGAAGAAGATTTTCGTTTTTGACTCCGGCGTGGCAATTTAGAGACAGCGACGGATTTGCTGTTCAAGAAGGGATTGCAAAGCTGGTTCAGAATTCAACATACGCGAGAATGGTAATTGAATTTGAAGCCCAATTTAAATACGAGAAATAGAGATGAGCCACTGGGATTTAAACATATTCTTCCGCTGCGTTTTTTTAATTTTATGCAATTATTCCCAATAGTGGTATCAGAGTCAATCTCTGATTTCTGTATTTAATTGATTACGTGATTATGTGTTTTTTTGCCTTTTTGAAGCATCTTTTGAATATGTTTTTCATGATAGTAATCCATGAGTTTTCTGCGTTTAATTCATGTATGTTGTAGCATGATGACTTATGAATTGAAAAATCTAATTTTTGTGAGAATCGGGTCGGAAAAACCCCGCGACGAGCGCGATGAAAACAAGGTGTGCAGTCTGTACGCTGGGCTACTTTGGGCCACCCGTTGTGCGCATAGCGTGCCCATGTGCGCACGCTATGTGAGCACGACATCGTGCGCTGCGCTTGGCCGCGTGGCCAAGCTCAAGGCCGTGCGTTGGGCGCACGACATACGTCGTGCCGTGCGCCTGGCGCACGAGGACCCTGTTTGTGGGCCCGAGTCCATGACTCGGGTCCTAACGGGTCGGGTTATTTTTCCTAGGGTCCAATTTTTTAAATGAATGGGTTTTGGATTATTTTAATTATCCGAGTGGGTCAAAAGGATGATGATCTGAATTTAATTAAATTAGCCCAAATTGTTTTAATTAAAATTATGGACTCTTCAATAAATTAGTTTTGGGCCTAATTAATTAAAACTAAATATGCCAATGGTTGGTAATTTATATTTTATGAAATCAAGCCCTAATTGTTTTTATTGAATATTATTAATTTAAGTGAAATAATTAATTAATGGTTCTTGGAGAATTTTTAATTAAGTTATTTATTTAAATTAAGGATTCTCACTAAATGGTTTATTGTCATGATTATCAATAAAATTTGGAATTTTATTGAGGAAGTTAATTAGTTGGACTAATTAATTATTAACTTAATCACCAACATAATTGCTTTATTTTCCGCGAGCATGTATTATATGATGGTGACATTGTCCATGGGCTTAGATTATTTCTTTTGATTGTATTTCCTTTTATAGGTTGTAAGGGCCGGAATTGAGCCCGTTTATTTTATTTCTAGAATTATGTATAGGTTGTTCAATAATCTCATGTAATAGATAGAAATAGAATAGGCCTTTCAAGAGGAGACCAATCCAAAAGAAGAGGAGTTTGGAGCCCACGAAGAATAGCTAGCCTTATTTTTCCTTTTAATGATGGCCCATTGGCTTGGGCCCTATAGATAAAGCTCATGGACATATGTGTTGGTTTATTGCTTTCGATGCATGTTTATTAGTTGTATGAAGCATGTATGTTATCAATATGAGCTATATAAATTGAATAATGTGCAAAGTGAGACTTAGATAAATGTTTAGAACATGAATTCTCCCAAACAAAATTATACTAAGTTAGTAAGGGGTGCTAGGCATCCTTTCCCTCCACTAAACTTAATAAAATTAAGTATTAAACCTAGTATATGGCATCTTCCTAGTAAGTGGGGGTCGTATATTAAGATTTAATTCTAGAATTTTATTAAGTGCCTTAGATGCCTTAATCGAGACATATTTCACCCCAAATATCGTTAAAGGGTTGCAAGGTGAAATTCAAATGTTAGATTATTAGGAGTTAGTGGGAGTAAACTTAGATAATCCACAAAGCCTATAAATCGTTAAAGGGTTGCGGTTTTGGTGGATTATGGGAAAAAGAAGATTGAACCATCTATTGGATAGATTGTTGTTGGACATCACTTTAATTAAATAATGGACCAAATATTGTTAAAGGGTTGACATCCATTAGATTAATTAAAGAACTCAATCCCCACCACGAAGTACATTGCAACGATCACTTCCGTTTTTCACAGTGGGAGTGTGAATCTCGAAAAATGTAGTGGGAGCCAAGTTATAAGTTGAAGTCCATGATTTTATACTTGGTTTTAGTTTAGTTACACAAGTCTAATAAAGTCTGGTTTATTTTCTGCAGCTATTTTTTTTATTTATCTCTCTCAAAACAAAAATGACTATCAACCCACTTTCTGTTTTACTCGAAAAAAACATCCTTACCGGACCCAACTACGTGGATTGGCTAAGGAACTTGAGAATAGTTCTCGACATGGAGTCCTTGGGATACGTGTTGGACACAGACATCCCTGCTTCTCCTGCCAGAACACGTGCCAACGAGGAAGAAGTCCAAGCTCATGAAAAATGGGTAAAGGACGACGTCCGAGTGCGTGGGTACATTCTTGGCTCAGTGACAAACGAGGTTCAGAGGTCCCACGAGAAGATGACCACAACGAGGGCTATCTTAGCACACTTGGTCGAGCTCTATGGTGAGGCCAAAATGAGAGAAGGTGAGAAAGTTGGGGATCATGTCCTCAAGATGATCTCGAGGATCGAGAGATTGGAGGCTCTCGATTTTACAATGAACCCACATATCTTCAAACCGATCTTATTTTGCAGTCTCTTCCTGATTCTTTTTCCCAATTTGTCATGAACTTCAATTGCAATGAGATTGAATGCAACTTAGCTGGGCTAATGAATAAATTAAACACTGCACAATCTCAATTGAAGCCCAAGGGAAAGAAAACTGCATTGGTTATCTTTTCTGGGCCCAAACGGGCGAAGAATAAGAAGAAGAAAGCCAAAAAGCAGAGTGGCGAGCTTGGAGCTCAGGGTGGTGTCGATAAAGGAAAAGGGAAAGCTCCTGTGAATCGCAAGCGTAAGGGGCCACAAAAGACAGACATATGCCTACACTGCGGTGAGCTGGGCCACTGGAGGAGGAACTGTCCGAACATGGGGCCGGGCGCACAAGATATGGAACTTTATGTTCATGAAACTTATTGTTCTATGACCGTCTTCTCCACATCTTGGATTCTTGATTCTGGAGCTAGTGCTCACATTTGTTGAATGAATTAGGATCTGGTGCGAGGAAGGAAGCTGGACAGTGACAAGGTGAAGATAAAAGTAGGCAGCAGGCATAGCGTCGCAGCTACTGGAATTGGATCTACTTCATTGTTTTTAATTTCTAGACATATACTATTTCTGGATAATGTTTTAGTTTTGCGCAATGGGCTTAAAAACATTGTTTCTATTCCTGTTTTAGTTAGTTATACTTTTTGTTTTATTGATGAATGATGCAACATTAATTATGGTAATAAATTAGTAGGCTTTGCTTCTTTAATAAATGGATTGTATTACCTTAATGTCCAGAATGAGTGTTCTGTGAATACTATACAAAGGAAACGTAGTAGGCTTGGAATAAACCAAAGATTGATTTGGCATCTTAGACTAGGCCATGCCGGAAAACATAAAATTTGCAAAATGGAGAAAGATCGACTAATCGGTCCATTGGAATTGGATCCCTATCCTACTTGTGAATCTTGTCTCAAAGGCAAGATGGATAGATCCCCCTTCACAGGGACTTTTGAAAGAGTCTCACAAATCTTAGGCTTAGTGCACGCTGATGTTTGTGGTCCATTTGGAGAAATGGCACGAGGAGGTTTCCTTTACTCCATCACCTTCACTGATGACCATTCACGATATGGTCTAGTGTACATGATGAGGCATAAGTTTGAATCCATTGAAAAGTTCAAGGAATTCAAGACTTTAGTGGAAAATCAAACTGGTCAACACATAAAAACTCTTCGATCGGATCAAGGAGGAGAATATATGAGCAACGAGTTTGATGTATACCTCTGAGAGAATGGTATAGTATTACAGTTCACACCTCCAGCGACACCACAATTAAATGGAGTAGCAGAGCGAAGGAATCGAACCTTGTTGGGCATGGTTCGCACCATGCTCAGCTACACTGACTTACCCATTTCACTATGGGGTCATGCGCTGCTTACAGCTGTACACATTTTAAATAGATGTCCGTCCAAGTCCGTTCCCATGACTCCCTATGAGATATGGAGGAATAGGAAACCAAGTCTTAATCACATCAAGATTTGGGGATGTTCGGCTTACGTCAAAAAGACCAAAGTGGACAAGTTGGAGGCCAGATCCTTGAAGGGACGTTTCGTTGGATATCCTGAGGATTCAATGGGATACCTCTTTTACCTGCACGATGATCAAATGATTATTGTAGCTTTACAAGCCCACTTTCTTGAAGATGAGTTCATTCAAGAAGGAGGAGCGGGTGGAAAGATTGTTCTAGAAGAACAAAATGAGACTCCAGTGGATACATCTACATAGGAAGTGAGAACTGAACCTTCTGTAACACAACCACAACCGTGAAGATCAAGTAGAGTACCTCAACCGCCTGAGAGGTACGGATATCTAGTACAGAGGGAGTTGGATCTTCGTTTTGTATTAGAGAAGGATCATGGAGATGATCCCTCCATTTCTGATCAAGCAATGGTGGATGTGGATGCTACTAGATGGCGTGAAGCTATGCAAACTGAGATCGATTCGATGCATGCAAACCAAGTCTGGAAACTTGTGGACCAATCTGAAGGGGTAAAACCAATCGGGTGCAAATGGATTTACAAGAGAAAGATTGGTGTTGATAGCAAGGTTGACACCTACAAAGCCAGGCTAGTGGCGAAAGGGTATAGTAAAAAAGAAGGAATTGACTACCAAGAAACCTTTTCGCTAGTGGCTATGATCAAATCAATAAGTGATAAGTCCATATTTTACAGTATTTTATGCCCCATTGTAATATGATTTGATCGTTACTTTGATCATTTTTTATCCCTCATAATGCTTTGATTGGTATATATTTTGTTTTGTAGGATAAAAGTTGATTTACGCATGAAAGACGAGAAAAGTGATCCAAATTGAGCTTGAAATTGAAGAAAGAAACAAAAGAAGATAGTTGACGAAAGATTTTACACAATGCTCATATATAAATGATTTTTTCGTCCTCTTACAGGCCGAATCATACTAAGGTTTCTTCTTCAATATTGTAGATCTATTTCTTAGCTTCGCGTAGCAACTTGAATCAACTCAATCCGACATTTGTAGAGAGAGTTATGATCAAACTACGAAAGCTGTGAATTCTGCGTCAGAGGACCGCGGTCTGATAAGAGTTTGTGCCGCGGTCCAATTCTCCCGAAGCCCTAAAATTAAGTCCGCCGTTTTCTCCCTTTATAACACACTTTTCTCTTGGAAAACACTTAGACATGCTCTAAAACACCAAGGGGGAGCCATGGGAAGTCCTAAGGAAGCTTGAAGAGCCATCATCATCCTCATCATCATCATTTTCATCATCAAAGCTTGGATTCACACTTTATAATAGGGAGTAATTCAACTCTTTCTCTTGATTAGTATTTCAATTATGTCTTGTAGAGTTGTTGAATCACTTGTTGTTGTAAGTATGAGCTAAGTATTTTTGTGATTGGGTTATGTGAATACTTTGTGATGTTTTGTGTTTAATGAATCATTAATTTCCGGATTTATTACATTCTTGCTACATGTTTGATTTTGTACTTAATGCTTGCATATGCTTGATCACCATGTGTTTGATAAAATGCTTTGTCTTGAGACAGAGAGGAGATAGATAAAGGGAGATCGAAAAATCAAACATCATAACGTAACAATTGACTAGAGATAGAATCGATTGCGTTGTGTGGCTTTTTGTGATAAGATGACCCGATTGAATGTAGGATCTTCGTAAACAAGGAATTCCTTTGAACCTAAATGCATGTTAGTTAATTCAATCTTCACTATAGAGATATAGGAAGTTGTTAACTAGTATAGGCTTGTTATTTCAAGAGATTGAATAATAAATACATTAGGGGGTTTCGCCATAACAAGAACGTTCTAAGAATCCGGATAATTGAGAGTTCATGAACATAGAATAGAACATAGTAGGATCATAACCCAATCACCTCTTTCCATTCGATTTATTATCTTGTTTATCACATAGTTGTCTTTGATTATTTTCATAGTATAATCAACCATCATCTTATAATTTGATTTAGCTTAGAGTTAGATAATATAGCAATTACGAGCATTGAATCCAATTGTCCCTGTGGAGACGATACACCCCGGGCTAAATAGTCCACTTTATTACTTTGCACGACCTAGTATACTTGCTAGGATTTCGCGTGTCAAGTTTTTGGCGCCGTTGCCGGGGACAATTGCGTTATTTGATATTGTAATTCACTTATCTATTCTAAGACTAAGTTGCTGTTTTTGCATTTAAAGTTGCTGTTTTTGCGTTTAAAGTTGCTGTTTTTGCGTTTAAAGTTGCTGTTTTTGCATATAAAGTTGCTGTTTTTGCATTTTGCTTTGCTGTTTTTGCGTCTTAAGTTGCTGTTTTTACGTTAAAAGTTGCTGTTTTTGCATCTTAAGTTTCTGTTTTTACGTTAAGAGTTGCTGTTTTTGCATTTTTGCTTTGCTGTTTTTGCGTCTTAAGTTGTTGTTTTTATGTTAAAAGTTGCTGTTTTTTCATTTTGGTTTGCTGTTTTTACGTTTTAAATTTGGTTCTTTTGATTCTATTGCTAGGTTGATCTCTTTGGGTAGTGCATGACCCGCACATCTCAAAGAAACCTTGAAGATTTTGATTCTGAGATCGAGCGCACTTTCAATAGAAGAAGACGAGCTCAAAGCCGAAACGACAATCAATTGGAGGCAATGGAAGGGAACAATCCCATCAATTTAGAGGACCCGGGAATTCAAGCCTTGATTCAAGCCGCTGTTGCTGCCACATTAGCACAAAGACAAGAACAAACTCCCCGTCCTTTACGTGATTATATGCAACCCACTGTTCATGGAGCCGCTGGTGCTATCGTACTACCCACGGTAGAAGCAAACAACTTTACAATCTCACCGGCTATTCTTCAACTCATTTCCAATGAACAATATCGGGGTACAGTGGATGAGTCGCCACATGCTCACGTCACCAAGTTCCTTAGCTATTTGAGCACATTTCGACAAAATGGAGTGACCGATGATGCTATTAGAATGAGACTCTTCCCGTTCTCATTGAGGGATAAAGCAAGAGCTTGGCTTGACTCATTGCCAACAACGTCCATTCATACTTGGGACCAGTTGGTGGAGAAGTTTCTAAGTAAGTATTTTCCACCGGGGAAAACAGCAGCTATTAAAGTTGAGATACAAGGTTTTCGACAAATTGAGGGAGAGTCACTCTATGAAGCACTTGAGAGATTCAAGGAACTTCTTCGAAAATGCCCTCACCATGGTTTTGCAGTTTGGACTCAAGTGACCATCTTCTATCAAGGCCTTGGACCCGGCCTTCGCACTCATCTTGACGCAGCTGCGGGTGGTTCACTCATGAATTTACCACCACAAGCGGCTTGGGAAATGATCGATAGAATGTCAGAAAACAACTACCAATGGCCTACCGAGAGAGTAATACTTCCAAAGAAGGCAAGTGGAGTTTATGAAGTGGAAGCTGCCACTTCACTAGTTAATCGGGTAGAACTTTTGCACAAGAAATTGGATGCTATGAATTTCTCGGTAAACCAAGTGAAAACGTTGTGTGAAAATTGTGGTGGAAATCATCACCTTACAGAGTGTCATCATGGCAGTCAATCCTATCAATCCGAATGTGTTGAAGATGCGAATTATGTGCAAAATTCTAATAGGACACAAAATGACCCATTTTCTGAAAAATATAACCCGGGGTGGAGGAATCACCCGAACTTCTCATGGAGTAACAACAACAATGTGGTGAAGCAACCTCCCGGGTTTCAAACACACGGTGATAGAACGCCATTTCAACACCAAGGGGGTTTTCAACCCAACACATTTCACAAACAAGGAGGTTACCAACCACAGGAAAAGAAACAGAGTTTTGAAGAATTGATGCTCCAATATGTAAAGAAAACTGATGAATATATGAGGAGAAATGATGAACGGTGTCACAACCTTGAAATTAATGTGAGCAACATACAAACTCAATTGGGACAATTGGCTAGTCAACTTTCAGGTAGAACACCGGGATCACTACCTAGTGACACCGAGAAGAACCCGAAAGAACAGATTCTGGCCATCGCATTGAGAAGTGGTAGAGAAATTGGTGCTGCAAATTTCCAAAATTCAAAAGCGTGCCGAGGCACTGTGCCGCGGTCGAAAATTCTAATACCGAATTCTTCTGAGGAGTGCCGCGACACGGAACCGCGGCACAACAGCACGGATCCACAGATTTCAGATGCATGTCGCGGCACAGAACCGCAGCAATGCGAAGAACCGCGGCGCTGTACCGCGACACCCTTACCTGCTCCGGATAAAATTGATTCTGCACCCCGCACCGCTCCTGAACTTGTACAGCCACGGCCACCTTTTCCTTTGGCACTAAAAAGGGGAAAACTTGATGCTAAATTTCTTAAATTCATAGAAATGTTGAAACAATTGCGCATTAACATTCCTTTTGCAGATGCTATCCTTCAAATGCCAAGATATGTTAAGTTTCTTAAGGAAATTCTTTCGAACAAACGCAAACTTGAGGAACATGCCACCGTTGCACTCACCGAGGAATGTTCGGCAATACTTCAAAATAAGCTTCCCACTAAGCTTAAGGACCCCGGGAGTTTCACTATCCCTTGCACGATTAGTTCTCTTTCATTTTCTAAAGTCTTATGCGATTCAGGAGCTAGTATTAACTTGCTTCCTTTTTCTCTTTTCAGGAAATTGGGACTTGGAGAACCAAAGCCCACGACAGTCTCTCTACAACTTGCTGATAGATCAATTAAATACCCGAGAGGCATTGTGGAGGATGTATTGGTAAAAGTCGATAAATTTATAGTCCCTGTTGATTTTCTTTTATTGGACATGGAAGAGGATGTCGAGGTTCCAATCATATTGGGGCGCCCTTTTCTGGCAACAGCTGATGCAACTATCTATGTAAAAAGTGGGAGGGTAACATTTACTATTGGGGAAGAGATGATAGAGTTTAATATTTTCAATGAGAATACACATTCTTCTTCGTCTCATGGTATTTACCAGGTTGAGCTTGTAGATGGATCCCATAACAATGCGTTGAAAAAGGGAGGAACAATGGTAATGCACAATGAAGATACTATATGGAGTCCTATTGGATGCACAAGTGGCGTTGGTTAAGAATTGAAAAGGAGTCGAGCTAATGACTTAAAACAAGCGCTTCGTGGGAGGCAACCCACGTTTTACATGCTTTCTTTCATTTAAGTTTTTTTTTTATTTCGTTTTAAGTGTTCTAAGTTGTTTTGATGATGCTTTTTTATCTCTTCTTGTTTTTCTAACTTCACAGATGGCTAGGTTTTATTGTCAGACTCTTCGCCTTGTTGCTCTTTCGCTTTTTGGACATCACTTAGCTTCAAACATCAGGGACGTCTTTCCTTCCTTTACTTTACATTTGTATGTTCGCTCATTGGGGACAATGTGCTAGATTAGTTGGGGGGTGGGGTAGACGTCCTAATTTTATTGTGATGTGGTGATATGGTGATATGGTGTAACTTGTACTCATTTGTTAAGTTTCATGCTTGATTTGGGATTAGAAAACTGTGATAGTCAATGATTTCATATTCATGATTTGTTATACTTTTGCTTGGAGCATGATTCGTTTGAGTGTCTCTACTTCATCTAAGATGAAATCATTTGTCGTATTTTATATGTGAAAGCCTTTTTAGCCATGCTTATGTGAATTGTTGAGGATTTAAAGCATTGAGCGTTCAATTTTGTCAACTTTGAAATGTGTGTTGAGTGTGCGAAGTCATGAAATGATTTAGGCCATCTTTCATTTTCTTTAACCTTACAATTGGCCTTCACGATATTACATAATCTCTAGACCTTATTTTGAGCCGTATTGATAAGAATGGAGTGTGTTTAGCACACTAAAAACCACCATTCGATTTTCTTTCGCAAGCCACACCAACCACCCTTTAGCCTAAAAGAAAGAAAAACAAAGTCTATTTCCCAAGTAAGAGAGCATATAACTTCATATCATTTGGCTTTAATTTGGGTTTATGCTTTGTTTTGGGTGTCGAATCTCATGGATTAATGGGTTAAAAGGTGTGTTTGTTCTTGATGATTTTGAGAAATTTTGAGGTCTTGAGTTTATGTGAAATAAAGAGAGGAAAATAAAATGTTGTAAGTTGGCTAAAGAGTCAAGAGATTGGAAGTTACCGAAAAATATATTATGTGAGCTCTCTCTCGACTTGGCTACGAACTGAGCTTCAATGTGATTTATTTGGTTTGGGAATCATTTTTCCACCCCTAGCATCAAAAGAAACAAGTTTTGGGGTTATGAGTTCAAGGGGAAAAGAAATCAGAAAGCTATAAGTGGCGAGATGTGGAGATTTATTCGGTTAATAAGTGAGTGTTTAGCTAGATGATATTGAGTTGTATGCTTTCTTGAGTTTAGTCACTTTATCCATACATTCCCGTCCAAGCCATTACCTAGCCTTACGTTACAAGCCAAAAAGACCTTTTGATCTTGACTTTCACATTTCATGCACACCGATAGGTTAACAAGTTTTGAAGTGTTTTAATGTTTTTATTATCTAATGAGTTTGCATAATCTTGTTTAAAGTGTGCTCTTGGCATAAAAATGGATATGGAGTTCATGATTTTGAGATGGAATCGAAGATGTTTTGGAGGCTTTCAAATTGTTGAGTGTTCTAGGTAAAGTGTAACTTGTCATAATCATTTTCGAGGGTTTAATTCATGTACGTGCTTGATTATTGCGACATAAAACTTTTCAAGATCCCAAAGCAAGTTGTAAAATCTGAACTTATGAGTACTTGTTCGCCATTTATTGATCGAGACGATCATAGCCTAGTTGGGGGGTAGTTGATAAGTCCATATTTTACTGTATTTTATGCCCCATTGTAATATGATTTGATCGTTACTTTGATCATTTTTTTATCCCTCATAATGCTTTGATTGGTATATATTTTATTTTGTAGGATAAAAGTTGATTTACGCATGAAAGACGAGAAAAGTGATCCAAATTGAGCTTGAAATTGAAGAAAGAAACAAAAGAAGATAGTTGACGAAAGATTTTACACAATGCTCATATATAAATGCGTTTTTCGTCCTCTTACAGGCCGAATCATACTAAGGTTTCTTCTTCAATATTGTAGATCTATTTCTTAGCTTCGCGTAGCAACTTGAATCAACTCAATCCGACATTTGTAGAGAGAGTTATGATCAAACTACGAAAGCTGTGAATTCTGCGTCAAAGGACCGCGGTCTGATAAGAGTTTGTGCCGCGGTCCAATTCTCCCGAAGCCCTAAAATTAAGTCCGCCGTTTTCTCCCTTTATAACACACTTTTCTCTTGGAAAACACTTAGACATGTTCTAAAACACCAAGGGGGAGCCATGGGAAGTCCTAAGGAAGCTTGAAGAGCCATCATCATCCTCATCATCATCATTTTCATCATCAAAGCTTGGGTTCACACTTTATAATAGGGAGTAATTCAACTCTTTCTCTTGATTAGTATTTCAATTATGTCTTGTAGAGTTGTTGAATCACTTGTTGTTGTAAGTATGAGCTAAGTATTTTTGTGATTGGGTTATGTGAATACTTTGTGATGTTTTGTGTTTAATGAATCATTAATTTCCGGATTTATTACATTCTTGCTACATGTTTGATTTTGTACTTAATGCTTGCATATGCTTGATCACCATGTGTTTGATAAAATGCTTTGTCTTGAGACCGAGAGGAGATAGATAAAGGGAGATCGAAAAATCAAACATCATAACGTAACAATTGACTAGAGATAGAATCGATTGCGTTGTGTGGCTTTTTGTGATAAGATGACCCGATTGAATGTAGGATCTTCGTAAACAAGGAATTCCTTTGAACCTAAATGCATGTTAGTTAATTCAATCTTCACTATAGAGATATAGGAAGTTGTTAACTAGTATAGGCTTGTTATTTCAAGAGATTGAATAATAAATACATTAGGGGGTTTCGCCATAACAAGAACGTTCTAAGAATCCGGATAATTGAGAGTTCATGAACATAGAATAGAACATAGTAGGATCATAACCCAATCACCTCTTTCCATTCGATTTATTATCTTGTTTATCACATAGTTGTCTTTGATTATTTTCATAGTATAATCAACCATCATCTTATAATTTGATTTAGCTTAGAGTTAGATAATATAGCAATTACGAGCATTGAATCCAATTGTCCCTGTGGAGACGATACACCCCGGGCTAAATAGTCCACTTTATTACTTTGCACGACCTAGTATACTTGCTAGGATTTCGCGTGTCAATAAGGATTCTACTTGCAATAGCCGCACACCTAGATTATGAAATATGGCAAATGGATGTCAAAACTGCTTTCCTAAATGGATTCCTAGAAGAGGATATCTATATGGAACAGCCTAAAGGTTTTGTATCTGAGGAGCATACTCACAAGGTGTGTAAGCTTGAGAGATCCATTTATGGACTCAAGCAAGCGTCCCGTAGCTGGAATCTACGTTTTGATGAAGCTGTCAAAGGATTTGACTTCATTAAGAACGAAGATGAACCATGTGTTCACAAGAAGGTTAGTGGGAGCAAGATAACATTCCTTGTGTTATATGTAGATGACATATTACTCATAGGGAATGATATAGGAATGCTCACCACTGTAAAGAAGTGGCTTTCGAGTACTTTCTCCATGAAAGACTTGGGAGAGACAACTTATATTCTAGGGATTCGAATCTACAGAGATCGAACAAATAGAATGATAGGGCTCTCTCAAGCCCTTTACTTAGAAAAGGTCCTAAAGAGATATAGGATGGAGGATTCTAAGAAAGGGTTCCTGCCAATGAGACATGTGATACATCTCTCAAAATCTACGTGTCCTCAAAGTGAGGAAGATAGAAAGGAAATGAGTACTGTACCCTATGCATTAGCAGTGGGTAGCCTGATGTACGCAATGTTGTGTACAAGACCTGACATTGCTTATTCGGTAAGCGTTGTTAGTCGTTTTCAAGCAAAGCCAGGCAAGGAACATCGGATAGCTGTGAAGAATATCCTAAAGTATCTGAAGAGAACCAAGGATATGATTTTCATCTATGGGAGTGGTAGCCTGAGAGTGGACGGGTACACTGATTCAGATTTTCAATCTGATGTCGATGACCGAAAATCCACCTCAGGATTAGTATTCACCCTCAATGGTGGGGCGGTGGCTTGGAAAAGTTCCAAGCAAAGCACAACCGCGGATTCCACTACAGAGGCTGAATACGTAGTTGTCTCTGAGGTAGCTAAAGAGGTTGTTTGGATAAGGAAGTTCATAGAAGAACTTAAAGTGGTTCCTACCATAAAGCTCTCGTTGCCACTTTACTGTGACAACACTGGAGCAATAGCGCAAGCAAAGGAACCTAGGTCTCACAACAAGTCCAAACATATCGAGAGGAGATATCACATCATAAGAGAGATCGTTGCACGAGGAGAAATATCTGTTCAGAAAATCGCCTCAGCAGACAATGTCTCTGATCCATTGACTAAGCCATTGGCACAGGCGGTGCTAGGAAAATATCTCAAAGGGATGGGTATTAAATACCATAGCAAATGACATTGAGTGCAAGTGGGAGATTGTTAGTGTGTATGCCCTCAAATGCCATAAAGAGGATAGATTTATAGGGCATTGACTTGTAACTAAACAATATCTTTTTATTATATATAATGCGTTAACTTGTTGTTTTCTTATAGGCATTTGTAAGATGTTAATAAACAACGTAAAGTCCTTGAGAATGAAGGCCAACCTTCTACTTCCTATGGGATAGGAAGAATGGCACTAGAAAGGTTTTGATCCTTATTCTCTAAATAGGGTTCGTAAGTCTAAGAAAGTATTTGACTGGACATCAATACAGAACAATGACTTCCATGATATAAGTTTTGACAGAGAAAGTGCCAGTCGAACACTATGGGAATGATAGTGGGAACTTATGTCATGGATATATTAGTTGGACTAATATGTTCGAACACGACTCGCATCGGTTTCATCACATGGGTATTCACTCACTGACAGTCAATGATGAAATTGATAAGTTGTGATAGGTACGCATGAACCTTATTCCTGAGGAATCAAGTTGAAGATGTACTTGTGACATCAAGTCTGTCATTAGAGTAGTTAGATCCAAATCGCCCTTTGGTGGGATCAACCTCCAAGTGCGACTTGATGGGCAAGTAGCATTGTTAACTGATTAGCAAAATGGGATTTATTCTCTCATAAGTGAATGAGCTAAATATCCTATGCAGTCATGAATGAGTGAGGTTAAAAGTCTTTGGGCAAAGCATAAAAATGACCTCGCCTCATTATGAGCTAAGCATATGGTCAAGTCATGTGAGTTTGACTAAAACCATGACTCTCACTTGACTGGGATATAAGAATAAAAGGTTTATACTCATACGGTATTCACAGTGTATATGGTTTGGAATGATCCTATTCATTCGTTCTCAATTGGGATACGAGGTGAGCCACGTGACTGGCTAGGTGTTACTCACATCCTTTTGGTTTCCTCCCAATTGCCTTTTGTGACGAACCTAAAGAGTCGCGCTTAAAGGAAGTGCAAAAGGAAAATCATGGAGAAGACTTGAGAGAATTTTCGGTATTGGATATCGAGATTAATTAATTAATCATTAGATGATTTTATTAATTAATTAAGTTAATGAATTAATTAATTCCTTAGAGGAATTTAATTATAATATTAACATGGATTTAATTGATTATTTAATTAATTAATTTATTGGATAAATAATATTAATTATTTAATTAATTAAATAAGCATAATAGGGCTAAAGCCCGATGGCTAAAAAGGCCATAAAGTGGGCGTCCACATGAGGGGGTAATTTA
This sequence comes from Buddleja alternifolia, assembly GCA_019426215.1. Taxonomy (NCBI): domain Eukaryota; kingdom Viridiplantae; phylum Streptophyta; class Magnoliopsida; order Lamiales; family Scrophulariaceae; genus Buddleja; species Buddleja alternifolia. The sequence continues at coordinate 44,475,735 of CM033392.1, read as the reverse complement.
GCCTAGGTTATTGTTTCATTGTAGTATAAATATACTACTTAGAGAAAATTAACCTAAGTGAATAATAACACAAACTTTCTCTCCAAGTAAAACTCTCCATCCTCTCTCTTTCTTTCTAGCCGTCTTCCTCAAGAGAAGAAGAAGAAGATTTTCGTTTTTGACTCCGGCGTGGTAATTTAGAGACAGCGACGAATTTGGGCGAGAATTCAACATACGCGAGAACGGTAATTGAATTCGAAACCCAATTTAAATACGAGAAATAGAGATGAGCCACTGGGATTTAAACATATTCTTCCGCTGCGTTTTTCTGATTTTATGCAACTTTTCCCAACACTTATTTTTCTTGATATTCAAAAAACTAACATAGATGAAGATCCATTTCCTGTTATGACTCTCGAAATTAACACTCTCGAATGTTCTACTTCGCAGGTCACTATCGAAACCCAGGTGGCAATAAGGACTTTCAACCGTCTGATTGATGAGGGAATTGTGACTTTCCCCAACGTCAAGGACGAAGGGCTCGAAGAGATGTGTAGGTGGCACATGAACACCCTTCACACCACTGATCAATGCCAGATCTTTAGGCATTTTGTGGCGAAGCAGGTCGAGAGAAATCTGATTTGCTTATCCACAACCGAGAAGAGGTTTTTGGGTTTGGATCAAAATAGAAAACTAAAAGAGAAACAGGCGGAAATCGAATAGCCCAAGGAAAAACAAAAGATTGAAGAAAAAATGTACAAACAGGCGCTCGAAATGCCCCTGTACGAAACCATATACGAAACTTCTATGAAAGTGGTGAACAATTTGACTAAACTACAGAAAACATTATGTAACCATTGCGCCGACACTCTTCATTTCGAGTTGGTGAGGTTGCAGGTAATCCCAAATGATCAGAACTGGGTTCCTGCCTATCAAAAGGTGGAAAACTGGAACAAGAGACCGAGGCAACAACTTGGCAACAGAATCCCAGGAATAATGCCCTCGCAGAGGCATTTTCGAGGACGTGGGGGAAGAGACTTGCTACATAATCACCCGAGGAATGATTATCGCGATAATTTCGAGCAAAACAGAAATAATAGGGTGAAAATGATAGCCCAGCAAGTAGCCTATTCGAGGGTTGCGGCAGCAATGGAGATGCAGCAAGAGGCAGTTATTGCCAACTTAAGAATTGAGGAAGAAACTTTGGCCAAGGGAATTTTGAAATCAAAGATAGTTAGGAAATCGAGCCAGGATGACTTTGAAAAGGAATTGGACCGCTTAAGTGACTAGATGAAGGATGTGAACCATCAAGAAAAAAATGTTGTGGTAGAAGAAGATGATTCGGGAGATTTCGAATTAGGAGATGACCTGGGCATTTTGTTGGATGATATGCTGGATGGACAATCGGAAAACGATGTCGAGGCAAAATAAAAGGAAGCCTCTATTCAAAGGGCTTTGAGTTTCGAGGAAAACAAGGATTGCAATATGGTGACTATTTTGCCAGCAGAATTCTCCTTGAAGGAAGGCGAATCAGACGAAGAAGAAAAAACTTTGGAGGCATTGACTGCTCCAAGAAGAGGTAATTCACCTTGTTCTGAATTTATCAACTATAAAACTGATAAAAAAGAAAATGAAAATGAACATTTTTTAAAGTTGTTATTTTTGAAGGAAACAATAAATAATAACCATATGAAGCCGTTGTATGTTCCAGCCGAAATCGAGGGCATTAAGATTAACAAAGTTTTGATAGATAATGGTGCGACTGTCAATGTGTTACCAGAAAGCACTTTAGCTACGTTAGGCAAGTCTTCAAAAGTGTTGGGAATCTGCCTTGTCGAAATAAAGTAGGATCTATGAATTCTTACTCTGCATTTTTTGTGGTGAAAACGAATTCATCATTTAATGCATTGCTTGGTAGAGATTGGATTCATCAGAATTACTGTTTGCCTTCAACTTTGCATCAATTTTTGTGGATACACAAATTGTGAATGCTAGGTATCGCGTCGAAGACCTCGAAGTGAGAGACAAGGAGGCTTCGTCTTTTCTAGTCATCAAAAAGGCTAAAGGAGAAGGAAGTGAAGAAACAAAAGAAGAAATTGAAGACCAATCCGGAGAAATAATGAAGAAGCTTGCCCAAATCAAAATGGAGCAGTCTTAGATTAAAGAATTCTAAAGATATTTTAAGTTGTATTTATGGATAATTCAGAACAGTTATGTGTAGTCGACGATATTTTTAAGAAATTGATAATCGAAAAGCTTAATTCGAATTTGTGAGTTTATTCTCATAATTTGATTGAAAAGATGGATTCGAACTCTGATTTTCATAATGATTGTAATTTTGAACAACAAAATCAAAATATAGAAGATATACTCGAGGAGGGAACTCTAGAACTCAATGAAGATATCAGGCAAGATATCCAAGACCCTTTGGAAGAGGTTAATCTCGGTACGCTCGAAAAGCCAAGACTAACTTATATTCGCTCAAAACTAGAGCAAAATGAAAAGGAAGAATTAGTTAAGTATTGCATAATTATAAAAAAAATTTCGCCTGGGCTCATCACAAAATGCCAGGAATAGATATGTCAATAGCCCAGCACGAATTGCCCATAAAAGCTGGATTTAGACCAATCATTCAAGCCCCGAGAAGGTTATCACGTGATTTAATGGGTGCAATTAAAGAAGAAATTGAAAAGTTAGTCGAAGCTAAATTCATTAGACCAACCAGATATGTCGAATGGCTAGAAAATATAGTCCTAATAATAAAAAAGAATGGCAAAGTACGAGTTTGCATTGACTTTAGAGACTTAAACAAGGCCACACCAAAGGATGAATATCCAATGCCAATGGCTGATACTTTGATCGACGCAACTGCTCGATTTCAATTTATGTATTTCATGGATGGATACTCAGGGTATTATCAATTGAAAATAGCCAAGATTGATGGAAATAAAACTGCATTTCGATGCCCAGGTTCTACAGGTACTTTCGAATGGATAGTAATGCCTTTTGGTTTAAAAAGTGTCAGAGCTACTTATCAAAGGACCATGAACTACATGTTTCACGACCTTATTGGAAAATCAATGGAAGTGTACATTGATGATATTGTGATCAAGGCCCAAACTCATTAGGAACACATAAAGTCTCTAATCGAAGCCTTTCAACGAATAAGACGTTTTAATTTAAAAATGAATCCTTTAAAATACGCTTTTGGAGTAAGAGCTGGGAATTTCTTGGGATTTTTAATCCATAACAGAGGCATCGAAGTTGATCGAAAGAAATTCAAAGCAATTCTCGATGCAAAACCTCTCGAAAATAAAAAGGAGTTACAACATTTTTTGGGACAAGTGAACTTTCTAAGAAGATTTATATTGAATTTAGTAGGGAAAACCGAAGCATTTTCTCCACTCTTACGTCTAAGAGATGGAGAGAACTTTGTTTGGGGAAAAGAACAACAAGAAACTTTCGAGGCGATAAAAAGATATTTAACACAGCCTCCAATTTTAATTCCTCCTCAAAAAGGGACAAAACTAAGGCTATATTTATAAGCAGCAAAATATTTGATTGGATGTCTTTTAGTACAAGAAAATGATAGAGGATTCGAGCAGGTTATTAAATGATCCCGAGAAAAGATACATTTCAATCGAGAAGTGGTGCCTCAGTCTCTATTTCCCATCTGTAAAGTTAAGGCATTATTTCTCTGCATATGTTATAGAGATTGTATCATCGACAGATGTGATTAAATTCATGATGAATCAACATCTAGTGAAAGGTCGCTTAAGGAAATGGAGTCTTAATTTACTCCAATTTGATTTGGGCTACGTACCCCAAAAGCCATAAAAGGGCAAACATTGGCTGATTTCTTGGCTGATCACCCTTCGAAGTTAGTACCATGGATTTTATATTTTGGTGGTTCTAACACTCGAGATAGTGTAGGAATTGGGATATACATTATATGTCCAAATAAAGTAATCACCAAGATGTATGCAAAAATAGAAGGGGATTGCACAAATAATAGATCAGAGTATAAAGCTCTTATTTTAGGTTTGGAAATATTACTGGAGATGAACGCCAAAAGCATTGAAATAAAGGGCGATTCCCAGCTAATCATAAATCAAGTAAAGGGAATATTCAAATGAGCAAGCCCGGTGGCAATAGCCTCATTTGCTCGAGTCCACGAATTATTTAAGCGGTTCGAAACTATTATAGTTGCTTATGTCCCGAGGGAAAACAACCGAATAGCCAATGATTTAGCCCAGTTGGCATCAGGATACAAAGTTGACCCCTGTCTACTTGAAACAGCGACCCGACTCGAACCAAGGGTTTTATTACCTTTCGAACAGAGACAGTTATTTGTTAATAAAATAGATATTATGAAAGAAAAAGACGATTGGCGGCTCGAGATTATTGACTATCTTAAAAATCCATCTAAGCGGGGTTTCTCAAACAAATTAAAATTAATGGCTCGCCATTATTTTTATGACGGACAAGAATTGTATAGGAAAGATTCTCAAGGGATTCTGTTAAAATGTCTCGATTTAGAAGATGCCCTGATCACAATGGCTGAAGCACACGAAGGTATCTGTGGGGCTCATCAAGCAGGGCAGAAAATGATATGGTTGATACATAGGTATGGGTATTACTGGCCCATGATATCTCGAGACTGTATAGAGTATGCTAAAGGCTGCAGACAGTGTCAAAAGTTTGGGAAAATTCTAAGGCAGCCCACAGTCGAATTAAATTCAATAATCAAACCATGGCCATTTCGAGGGTGGGCTATGGATATCATTGGTGAAATCAAACCGGCCTCATTTAAAAATCATAGCTATATCTTATTGGCAACCGATTACTTTACAAAATGGGTCGAAGCTAAAGCCTGCGAAAATATTACATTGAAACATGTGATAGACTTTATAAAAGAAAATGTTATGACTGGATTCGGGATTCCGGAATCTATAACATTCGATCAGGCTAGAGTATTACTCAAAAAGATGATAAAAATAAAGAATTTAAAAAGCATGCCCTCATATGAAGAACCCTGAGCTGCTACCATGCTCGAAGAAGGAGGGGCAGATTCCTTGAGGACCATTTCATCCCCTAGAAATAATGAAGTCATTATAAGAAAATGATTAGAAAGGAAAGGGGGATCCCTTACATGGGATGTTTTAATCAAAAGTATATGAGAAAAAGTTTGAAATCATACCTTCAGGCAAGGGACTCGAAATCTGTTCATCCACGATTTCCTCAATTTGAACTGATGAGGAGGAAACTCGTGGCGGGATTGGCAAAGCATGGAAGGAGAAACCTCCTAAGTGATCCATCCCGAGACTACCCAACATGCTCTGATCCATGAAAATGACACTCGAAACTCAGAGAGAAGAGCGTTTGAGTGAAGATGGTAAGATTGGAATGATTGGAGTCGCGATGCGAGACGTTGGGATGATCTCTAGAAAAAAGAAAATTTAAAATGTCATATTAAGTTAATGAATGGTTCGAAATCAGAAAAATAAACAGATCACAATACCTGAAGATTGAGCAATCAAAAGATCGTGGATGATGTCCCTCGAATTGTCAATATTCTCCTCTTGAGGAGGAGAAATGGGAGTTTCTTCGAGAGGAACTACTGCAAGAAATGAGCAGAGGAAGTCAATATCGAATAAAGAGAGGAAAAAACTAAAGAAGTAATTCAAAATGCTTTGAATTTTTTTTTTACCTTCAACATGTTCCTCCATGGAATCGAAATCTATCACCTCTTGATAATTGGGAGCCTCCGAAGATGATTCAAAATGAGGCTTCCCCATTAAAGGTGCAGATGCATCCCCTATTTCAATTTTGGAGACTAGTTCATCTCCAGCAATTGTCCCGAAAATAGGCATATCAGGGGAGTCACTCCCACTCGAATCGCCAGTAGGAACTACCACATCTAGGAATATTCGAACTCATAAAGACATATAAAAAAAACGAAACAAAATAAAAAACGTACCAGGAGTCTCGACAAATCCTTGTAAGCGAAGACGTTTTCGGGATGCATAGTTAAGGGCGAATGGATCCACTTCTTCAACATCCTCATCATTGACTTGGATTCTAGGGAGCGCAGCTCGAGGATCCCTAGGGGCCCGATGCTTTCGAGGCACGGGGCCGGAGCCACAAGAGTTCCCGGCCGAGACTTTGTTATGGCGGAAGAATTGGCCGAAAGATCAACCCTAGCCATGATAGGAGGGGGCTCAATCATTGGGGCCACCTCGGATGTTTGGATTATTTCGGAGGGAGCAGAGGATGACCCTACAATCTCATTGGTTCGAGGAATGGATTGTTCAAACCTCCAACCAGAAGTTAAAGAGTAGGGGATGATGTAATCAGAATCCTACCAGAACAAGATGTGGGTCAGAATTAATACCAGATAACCACTCAACAATAAAAATAATTTATGTATCAATACCTGAGGTAAAAGATGGTTCGAGATTGGGGACAAATGGACTGCACCAGTGAGGAGCTGCCAGAGTGCAGCGACTTGTTTCCAAATAATTCGTCTCGAGTAAAAACAACTCAAGACAGAGTTCCAAAAGTCAAGAAAATAATCCTCCACTCGAAGGGTCCTGCAAAAGGCAAGGATGAAGGTAAGAGGCATCCTACAAGAGACTTTCTCTCGAATGATGTTCTCTGTCTTGGCTCAGTAAGAGGTGGATGGATGATAGGCCCTCTCTGACCATGGGCGATTCAAAGTGCCCAAGAATGGTAAGGCAAAGCCTTGACTTATACCAAATTGCCTTGAGCAAAGCTGAAATAAAAAGCATATAATCGAATGAGAAGACATTGATAAACAAGATAAGGAAAAAAGAACGATATTCGAAATAATAAATAAAATTACCTAAGGATTGTAGACCTCAACACCGGATGCATTTTCTGACAGAAGGAGGTCTCGAGAAGAAAGAATTGACCTCCAATAGCCTTGGTCGTTGGTACAAAGGTTAAGGGAATCGATGGACCTTAACCATGGGGGTAGAGCAACATGGGCCCAATGGTCTATCTCTTGCCCATGCCTCAACTCAAAAAAAGGACACCATATCCCTGCATGAATGGGATTGAAAATTGTGCACAGGACCAAGAGATAAGAGGCCCTTTCGAGGGGAATCAACAAGTTGATGGTGGCCTCTCCATAGCAAACCCATGTTGAGACAGGCTTGAATTGATACCCTATGGTTTTCTTGGGGCCACGCTTGACCTCTGCTTGAATTTGCTCTGCAAGGGCCCCCAGTGATCTGATGTTGAGCAACTCCGGATAATATAAAAAGGCCCAGCAAGATAATAACAATAGAGGACCTGACAACCTGTTGGCATTCAAAGGATCATGATGTAGTTGAAACATTATGCGGTAGAAATGTGCCAGCAGGAAAGGGGCCAATTCGAGCGGTCCCAAGGTTGCAGAACTGTTGGCCGATAAGACGAAGAAGGTCTTATTTACGGCACAACCGGCGTTCATGAGCAGTCGAGAAAAGACAAAATCACTACTACAAAAATACTCTATTACAGCGGTTTTGGTAAAACCGTTAAACGGAGGTACCTATTACAACGGTTCTCAATGATCCGCTGTAATAGGATATTTTGGTTTTGACCTATTACAGCGGTTCATTTCTGAACCATTGTCATAGGTCCACCCTATTATAGTGGTTCAAAAATGAACCGCTGTAATAGGTTCAATCCTGAACCGCTATACAAAAAAATATATATATATATCTATTACAGCGGTTCGGAACCGAACCGCTGTAATAGGCGGCGGGATTTTTTAACCTAAAAACCCGCCGCCGCCCCCCCATTCCCCGCCCACCCAATTTTCAACTCCCTCTCTTTACTCTCTCTCACTATTCACCACCACCAACAACCCACTCCCACCACCACTACTACAGCCACCGCCGCCGCCTCCACCACCACCACTCTCTCTCTCTCTACTCGGTCTCTCTCTTTACTCTCTCTCACTCTTGGTCGCACTGCCGCCGCCGTTCGGCCGCCACCTCCACCACCACAGTTCGGTCTCTCTCTCTCTCTCTCTCTCTCTCTCTGTATATATATATATATATATGTGTGTGTGTGTGTGTAAATATATATGTATATATTATCTCTCTCTCTCTCTATATATATATATAACTATCTCTCATTTTTTCTATATCTATAGCTCCGTCGTCGCGCGGTCGCCGCTGCCGTCACTGTCGTCGCCTCCACCACCATTTAATTTGTGTGAATTTGGGGTAAATTTTTTAGATAAATATTTGTGTATGTGTGGGTGTATGTATATTTGTGTATGTGTGGGTGTATGTATATTTGTGTATATGTGGATTGGTTATGTATATTTGTGTGTATGTGGGTGTATGTATATTTGTGTATATGTGTGGGTGCATGTATATTTGTGTATGTGTGGGTGTATGTATATTTGTGTATATGTGGTTGCATGTATATATATTTGAGATAACATTTTTAGAAAAATATGAGGAAAATTTTGTGGTATAAGTAATTCTTGAGATTTGCCTATTTTTGTGGAAAATAGGCAATTAACATTTTGTTTTTGTTTTGTGGTATAAGTAATTCTTGAGATAATCAATATTAGTAGTTTTATGTGATGTATGTGATCCAACTAGTGATCAATATTTATAACATGATGCTTTATTTGTAGTTTTATGTGATTTACGTGATCCAACTGGTGATCAATACTTATTGTTGCTAGAAATATGATATTTTATATGATCCAACTGGTGATCAATATTTATAACATGATGCTTTATTTATAGTTTTATGATTTATGTGATCCAATTGGTGATCAATATTTGTAGTTGCTAGAAATATGATGTTTTATATGATCCAACTGGTGATCAATATTTTCGTATAGTGAGATCGATATTTTGGGTTTGTCGTGGGTGAAAGATTAGAATGTTGGGTTTGTTGTGGTTGAAAGATACGAATTTTGTTGATTGCAAGTTTGGGGGAAGATTAAGTCGAGAACTTGGTAGAAATTTTTGCGTCGTTACTCTGCCGAGTATTTTCTAGAATAATGGGAAATAAATTAAAATTAAAATTATTTAATTAATTCAACTCAATTGATGTTAAAATTATTTAATTTAATTAATTAAGAATCAAGATGGATCGAAGTTGGATTTTAGCGGATCGTAAGTTCCGAATTTTGTTGGTTGCAACCCACTCGGGAGAAGATTAAGTCGAGAACTTGGTTGAAATTTTTGCGTCGTTACTCTGCCGAATTTTTTCTAGAATAATGGGAAATAAATTAAAATTATTTAATTAATTCAACTATCAACTGATGTTAAAATTATTTAATTTAATTAATTCAGAATCAAGATGGATCGAAGTTGGATTTTAGCGGATCGTATGTCGGAACAGTATAAGAAAGGGGTGAAAGAGTTCATCAAGTTTGCGGTTGAGCATGCACCAGATCGAACTATGATCACTTACCCGTGTTTACGTTGTTGTTTTGGAAAAAGAATTAGTCCACGTGATTTGGAAGATCATTTGGTGTGTAATTGAATTGATAAAAGCTACACACGTTGGACAAGACACGGTGAAAGCAGTGTCACGTCAGATGATTTGGGTGGTACATCATATCCATCACAGGATTCAACATGAATGATTATGAGCCTGATCGTTTGGAAGAGATGACAAATGTGATTAAGGAGGATTTGCGAAATTGTCCTAAAATGTTTGACAATTTGACAAGTGATTCAAAGACACTACTGTATAGTGGTAGAAAATTCACAAGATTGAAAGCAGTCCTAAACCTATACAAGTTAAAAGCTAACAATGGGTGGAGTGATGAGAGTTTCACAGACTTAGTTGGTCTATTAAAAAGCATGCTACCCGAGGATAATGTGTTACCTAATCGTACTTATGAGGCTAAACGGATGTTAACCTCAATTGTCATGGGATATGAGAGGATACATGCCTGTCTCAATGATTGCATATTGTTTAGAACTGACTATTCATCATTGAAGGCCTGTTCAAAATGTGGCGCCTCACGGTACAAGAAGAATGGATCTGCTCCTGTCAAAACAATGTGGTATTTGCCCATAATACCACGATTTAAGTGCATGTACAGTAGTAAAGAGTTAGCCAAGGACCTGACATGGCATGCTGATAGAAGGATTGAAGAAAGGATTGAAGATGACAAGATTCGACACCCCTTCAGATTCTCCTCAATGGAAAAAGATTGATGATGATTTCCTTGAATTTGGTGAAGAACCAAGAAACCTTCGCCTTGTATTGGCTATAGATGGCATGAACCCACATGGCTTGCAAAGTAGCTCACATAGTACATGGCCAGTGATTTTGATGATCTACAACCTTCCCCCATCGCGATGCATGAAGCGAGAGCATATAATGATGCCTATACTCATTTATGGGCCGAAACAACCTGGAAATGATATAGATGTCTACTTGGCTCCTTTAATTGAGGATTTGAAGGTGTTGTGGGAGACCGGTATTCAAGTATATGATGGGTTCAGAGAAGAAAGTTTCAATCTCGGAGTCATGTTATTTGGAACAATCAATGATTTTCAGGCAAGAGCAAATCTTGAGGGATATGGTGTACATGGACAATGTGGATGCCCCATATGTGTTAAGAGTACAAATCAATATCTATTGCCTCACTCTCAGAAATATGCATTCCAAGGGCATCGGAGATGGCTAAATCGGAACCATCGATATCATCGGTGGAAGAACACTTTCAATGGGAAGATAGAAGAAGGTCAAGCTCCTAAGTGCTTGACTGGTGAAGAAGTGTTTGAGAATGTAAAAGACTTGGATATCAAATTTGGAAAGACTTTTGCAGGTGGCCTTACAAAAACTGGGTGGAAAAAAAGGTCAGTTTTCTTTAAGTTGTCGTACTGGAAGTCCTTACATGTTAGACATTTTCTTGATATTATGCATATTGAGAAAAATGTATTTGATAGTGTCATTGGTACACTTCTAAATGTGCCCGGAAGGACAAAAGATGGCGTAAAGGCAAGGTTAGACTTGGTTGAAATGAAGATAAGAGGAAAATTGGCACCAACAAAGAAGGGGAAACGTATTTATTTGCCTTCAGCAGCTCACACTCTATCCAGGAAAGAAAAAATTGCATTGTGTGAGTTTTTTAATGGAGTGAAAGTTCCAGAAGGGTATTCTTCAAACATTAGCAGTCTTGTATCAATGAAGGACTTGAAGCTAAAGCACATGAAGACTCATGATTGTCAAGTAATCATGGATCATTTGCTACCAATTGCTATACGGGCCATTTTGCCAAAAAAGGTGAGAGACGCGATAACTAGATTGTGTTTCTTCTTTAAAGCAATGTGGAGCAAGGTGTTTGATCCTGAACAATTTCCTGCACTTCAGAAACAAATTGTCATCACTTTGTGTGAGCTTGAGATGTATTTTCCACCTGCGTTTTTTGATATAATGACTCACCTACCGATTCACTTGGTTAGAGAAACACATGTGGACCGACTTTTATGAGATCTATGTATCCGGCTGAGCATTATATGAAGGTATGGAAAGGGTACGTGAAAGATCATATTTGACCGAAAGGTTGCATTGCTGAACGTTACATAGTTGATGAAGCTATTACATTTTGTACAGAGTTTCTGGAAGATTCTAATGTTGCGGAGCTTCTAAAGTCTCATGTTGTGGGAGAGAGAACAGAATGAAAAAGCGTAATTGGAAAGCAATTAGTTAGTGTTCCTTGCACACAAAGGGAGCAGGCACACCTATATGTGCTCAAAAACACCGATGAGGTTGACCCATATGTTGAAGAGCACAAGAACCAACTTAGGAGATTCAATCCAATTAAAAATGAGAGCAGGATTTCAAGAGAGCATAACAAGAGTTTCATCGATTGGTTCCAAAAGCATATCGAAGAGAAACAGAAAGAGAATCCACTTTCAGTTTCAGATAAATTGACACTGTTGTCGATGGGTCCGGACAGACTAATATTTTGTTATTCAAGTTATCGTATAAATTGTCGCACATTCCATACAAAAGACCAAGATGAACGAAGTACAATGCAGAATAGTGGAGTGAGTCTTGTAGCTCAAGCAATGCATATCTCAAGTGCGAAAGATAATAACCCTATCGATGCCGATTCATCATATTATGGGGTGATTGAACGTATATGGGAGCTTGATTATAGTTGGTTTTGGGTGCCTGTACTTGGGTGTAGGTGGGTTGACAATAAAAAAGGTGTCAATAATAGTGAAATAGGCTTCACTTGAGTAGACCTTGAAAGGGTGGGATACAAAGATGAACCTTTCATTTTGGCATCACAAGCTAGCAAGTGTTTCTTGTCACCGATCCTATTGATAAGAGATGGTCCATTGTTTTATCGGCAATCAAAAATACTTGTATTGATGATGATTATGAAGAAAGTGAAGATGATGGAGAAAATCCTATCTGAGGTGATTCACAATCAATTGATAGTGACGATGACTTGGATATAAGTGATGATGAATTGTCTATGCGACAAGATCACCAAGAGGGGATATGGATTAATCCATCAGTTCGTCAGTGTACTAAAAAAAATGGTCGTACCGATGGGAAGCAAAAGACTGCTAAGGCAATGACAAAAAGAAAACGATGAAAGGTATTTGAACTTATTTCATAATTGTATGATAGACTTATTTTTTGATCAATATTTATACTTAGTTTTTAGAAATATGATGTTTTATGTGATCCAACTGGTGATCAATATTTGTAGTTGCTAGAAATATGATGCTTTATGTGATCCAACTGGTGATCAATATTTGTAGTTGCTAGAAATATGATGTTTTATGTGATCCAACTGGTGATCAATATTTATACTTAGTTGTTGGAAATATGATGCTTTATGTGATCTAACTGGTGATCAATATTTATACTTAGTTGCTGAAAATATGATGCTTTATTTATACTTTTATGTGATTTATGTGATCCAACTGGTGATCAATATTTGTAATTGTTGGGTTTGCTGTGGTTGCAAGTTCGGGAGAAGATTAAGTTGAGAACTTGGTACAACTTTTTGCGCCATTACTCTGCCAAATGTTTTCTAGAATAATGGGAATGAATCTAACTTCTGTATTTATTACTTCTATTTTAAAATTATTATTACCAAATGAATCTGCCAAATTTATATAAATCTAACTTTTGTATTTTTTGGCTTTTGTAGATCGATGGCTTCAGATCCTACAGGTAGTTTTCCTGAGGATGATGTATATGGATCAGATAGCCGTCATGAAAAGAAGATACGGAGAGGTGTCACGGCTATGAAAAAAGTTATCAATGCCAGAAGTAAAGGCATAAGGCTACCTGTCGGCTGGAATGACAGAGGCCAAGCAGTTGACCCAAACAAATCAACATTTCTTGGTTATATAGGAGTCTTGGCTCTGCAGAAGGTGCCGATTACCATCAGTGATTGGCGAAAAATTCCGTCACCAATAAAAAGAAACATTTGGGATGATACAAAGGTAATTTGGATATTATCATATTTCTAATTGTTAATGTATTTTTTTTTTAATCAATTTTCTCTACATTATAATTTCATATATACTTTGTCGTTGTTTTTTGTAGTTGGCATTTGATATTGAAGAAAGAAGACAAAAGTACATACTAGCAAAAGTTGGGAAGCTAGCACGTAACTTTAGGAGCTACTTGAGTAGAGTGTGGGTCCGAGATGATGATGGGAACATTATTTACAACCCACCCTCACATTATGAGATACGTCAAGCCGATTGGACACATTTGTAGATCTTCGCCTAAGTGAAGAGTTTCAGGTAGCTAGTCATTTTAATTTACGGTTTCATTTGTTGGTTATTGCGTCTATATTTAACTAATAATTTGATTATGTAATAAACAGAAACTAAGTAGGGAAAATCAGGAAAGAGCAAAGGAACCTGAATATCCTTACAGGAGATCACGTCTTGGACATGCTCTTGTGGAGCAAATTGAGGTACGTAGTTCATTTAGCAGTGAATCCTTACAGTTTTTTTAATAAATTCCTTGTTAATAAATATATATTTTTTATTCAAAATATGGATGAATAGAAGAAGGGATGCAGGGTCCGATTGCACATAGGTGACACGAGCACTCGTGTGGAGGATTGCGCGTTCCGATAAAACAAATAAAATTGATAACTACAATGTTAGAAGAGTAGTGAATGAAATGGTGAGTTATTTGCAATTTTAGCTCTATAATGTGTTGTATGTTTGTTTTGAAATACTATTGAAAGAACAAAGTTCACTAATTTTTTTTTTTAAAATGTATTATTACAGGAGAGCATTTCACAAGAGAGTACTAGCCATAGTGGAAATGAGAAGAGTCGAGATGATGTATTGGCTATAGCTCTTAAAAAGAAGGAGCATTCGGGTCGCGTTAGGGGTGTTGGCTTTGGGGTCTCACAAAGAGAGTACTTTACGGATCCAAAGCCTTCTAAAAAAATGGAGATGGAAAGCTTGAGAAACATGGTGAAGAACCTCTCCGAAACGATGTTTGCCATGCAAAGCCGGATTGATGATTTGGAAGCGCCTAAATCGCATCAGCCACATGAAGATGAGGTGATTTCTTTGAAAGATAGCTGCCTAGAACCAGTTAAGATGCTTCCTGAGGTAATGATGAAAGAGTTAGGTGCCCGGTGCGCCATTTGTAGGGCATAGTAGCCGACTCTTTAAACAGTCTTATATTGTATCTTGTCAAGTAATTTAATAAATGGCATTTCCTTCTTTAGCTTATCATTCTATGTAATTAGATAAAGTCCCCTAGATCACTCTTAAGCTATGAGATGTGTTTGGTATCGGGGATGCCAATCATGGAATACGTCTCTAAGGTTGTGGTCTTAAAGATGTTCCAAGTCATAGAATCATTGAGATAGGGATATCAATGACTCGTAAAGACTTGCACGTACAATGCACACTCTTGGAGAGTGTATCCTATTCCATGGATACTGATACGGTGTACATCAGTGCATGTATGTGGGTTCTCGTTGGGATCGAGTAAACTGAACAACCCCGCCGAGATTCCATATTGGAGTCAATGTCGAATTTGGAATCTCCTCGGTTACGTAGGCATAAGATTGGTCCTCATGACTTGAGGCACCATTGGTCATCTCGTGCATCGCTCATTGTACTTAGATTTGTCACACGATTCCAGGTGAGTCATAAAGTGGGGCATATTGGGTCCAGTCTGGTTATGTACGGAGGCGCGTGAGTGCCAAGAGAGAATCTGTCACTGATCATTAGCATCGGCGCATATCCTATGTACTTCACAATGTATTGACCATGGGAACCTCCGGCCGGAGTAGTATCAATAAGGAGGCGCAGTGTTTCCTCGCTCGATTGATAAATTGGTCAATGTCACTTAGATCGATATACATAGAATCGAGTTACTGGGATTTCGACTGACATCCAAGTCCTAGATTCGATCGGGATATTTGATGGAAGGATTTTACTTATGCGAAAATCGTAATGCGGAAAGGTCACCTAATAATCGTTCATGGCTAGGTCTTCTTGGCGCGTGGCTAGTACTAACCTTGATTTGTAGGAACCATGAATTAATCGGTAATTAATTCTTGGTCGGATTAAATTACTTGGAGTAATTAAATCTAGCAATGAAAATTGCAAAGGCACAACGAGGTTGTGTTCCTACTACTAGTACATGAACGAACCTACAATGGGGTTACACACTTACTCAAGAAAGTTCAATTACTATGTGAATATTAATCCGATTTAGGATTAAAGTGAAATTGATTAATGAGATTAATTGATTAAATGGAAGATATTTTAATTAGTAGGCTTGGGAAAATAATTATTCTATTAATTAATCTTGGAGATTAATTATTAACGGAAATTGTTATTATCCGGGAATTTATTTAAACTACTAATTTTACCATTAATTAATCATGAGGATTATTTAATTAACAAGTCTTGGAAGACTTAAGAGCCATTTTAATTAAGTTGGACTTAATTAAATGAAGTCATAAGATTGAAATTCAAAGCTAGTCAAAGTTTGACTTGTAATGTTTTTTAAATAAAGAAGAAAATGAAAAATATTCTCTTACACATGTGGTGGTAGTTGAGAATGGAATGGTAGGTGAAGAAAAACAAGTCTTCTACTCCACTTAACACCATATGGCCGAAAATTGGTGGCTATAAAAGGAGGTGTTCTTGCTCTCATTTAAGAGTTGATGAAAACTTAAAAAGAAAAAAAAAGGCTTAGAGCTTAGTTCTTCATCTCTAGATTTTTCTAGCTTCTCTTGTGATTCTTGAAGACTTTCTTCTATAGAGCTTCTTCTTGAAGATTAGTTGTAAAAGATTATCTTCCATAGATATTTCTTTTAGTAACTCTTCTTGTCTTCCACCTTTCACTACATAGACTCCATTTCCTTAGAGCATATATCTAGCCAATCTTTTGCTTAAGGTATGAACTTACTTGAGGTGTGTCCTTGTAGAGGCTTCTTTCTTTAGGAGCTTATGGTGGTTTGATTCGAACCCCTCCATGTTGAGGTGAGGATTCGAAAATGAGAGCCAAAGTTTTTGGTGTGGTTTTCCTTGTGTTGTGGTTTTACACCCTCACTTTAATAAAACCCCAAATCTTGTAATTGGTTTAAAACCCCTTTACTCGTATTAGTTTTTGTTGTGCATTACTTTGACCCCCTAGCTTGGGATGCCGATATATATGTGTTTTATATACTTTATTTCTTCCGTTGCGCCGGCATCGCTTGTGGGGCATACCGATCCTTACAAATGATTTGAACTTGTTTATTGATCATGTAACTTGCAACTCTATATTTCTTTATATCGTGTGGTGGCTAAAGGACAGATGTACAATCGAGTGGTGATTGATAGAATACTTCACAACCGTCCATTAGCCACCAACTTTGTGAAAGTGCGCATTGGCACTGCAGTTGAGGCGGATACACCCCTACTTGTCCCTCTCAATGATGAAGTGCGCACCATTTCTAGTGCTTTGGGTACCTTTGTTGCTTGGCCAACGAGTATTGTCATTGTCACTGATGCACTATGTAATTAATAGATAGTCATTAATAAATTATAACAATTGTTTAAGGTTACTAAATATACTTTGGTGTATAACATTCATGTTTTATTTTCTTTGCTTAAATAGTCTCTTGGACCATCCAAATCATCTGGAAACCAGAAATCAGGGACGTCGAAGCACTTAGCTGTCAAACCAAAACCTCCAGTGGCCAAGCCTGCACGTGAAGGTGACAGATCTGCAGACCTTGTACTAGATGGACTCCCTAATGACCTTTTATTTCTGGGAAAGTACATGAAGAAGATGTCTATTAATGACCAGATCACTATAGACATTGAGGAAAGAATTATGAATTTTGCATTCCCAGAGTATAATGGGAAGGAGGAGATCTGTCACCTTCTGCGTCAAGAAGAGATAGGAGCCTCTCTCATTACAGTGTACATAAAGTAAGTTATTTAATTATTTTATTGCATCTGAACTATGATTATTTTCGTTACTCGAAATTTATTTTTTATGCTCAATTTAGATTTTTGTGGGTTAATTACGCGGTCCCCGAAGGGAAAGAAGTTTTTTTCGGGTTCCTTAGCCCACATTCCATATCTGTGGGAATAGGTACGCAAATTGAACAAGTGCAGTACATAGCACGTGCTATGATACAGAGTGCACAAATAAATAAGTTATTTTTTGCACCTTACAATGAACTACTAAAGACTCAACTTTAATTTGTAAAACTAGTTACGCAAAACAAATTTTGAACTTATCTTTTGAATGCTTTTTAGGGGACATTGGTTGTTGTTTGGGATTGATCCATTTCAAGAGGTCGTTTACTATCTGGATTCTTTGCATGGTGAGTCGGATTACCGAGATGAGATGACAGAAAAAATCAATCAGTAAGTTTTTCATTCAATCAATGTATCCATTATATTTAATATTTTTTTAAAGTGTATATATCTTCCTAGATTTCACATAATTGCTTGTTTTGGACATATTTTCTTGTTTTTTGTATTTTTTTTACAGGGCTGTGCTCATATTTTGTGCAAATTGCAACAACCATTTCAAGAAATCCAAAAATAAGGCCTGTAATTGGATTAAAATAAAGGTTAGCGTTTTCTAATTTCAAGAGATTAATTATTCGTATGGAAGTTAGTGTTTAAATACAACTTTGATTACTTTTGTAGTGCCTCCGGCAGACAAACGAGGTGGATTGTTGCTACTTCGTTATGAGATTCATGAAGGAGGTTATTAGCCACGGACAATCTATAATCCCAATAGAGGTATGTATAATCCTAATTAATACTTAATTTCTTTCCCTTTTGAAGTTATTAAACCTTTGGTAGGTAACTAAAACGTCATTTGGGTTTTTCAATCTCTATATATATCTTGCAGTACTTTCATGATTCTCAATTTTTTTATACTCAAGAGCAAATTGATGAAGTACGCTGCGAAGTGGCACAATACATTTTCTTAGCAGCTCCTTAGAAATTCGGTAATGTATTTTTTATACATGGTGACTTGTTGTAAATTGTGATTTGATTTGTTGTATTTAAATTGTGAGTAATTTAATTAGTTGACTGTAAATTAACATGTGATCTCATTTGTTGGAGGAAAGAATTGGTTATATTGAAGTTTTGGATTTTTGTTGTTTATGTTGAATTTGTTTTACTGTGCAGAGATCTGGTTTGTTTTGATTTATTGAATACATACTGTACAGGAAGGTTCCACACTAGTAGCGTGGCGGGCAAAAAAAAAATTACCTATTACAGCGGTTCACATTAGAACCACTGTAATAGGGTCAAAATAAATTAAATAAAAAAAATCATAAAACCTATTACAGCGGTTCTGGACAGAACCGCTGTAATAGGGTCGGTTTTTATTTTTATTTTTTATTTGCAAATCCTATTACAGCGGTTCTGTGTATTTAACCGTTGTAAAAGGTCTAAGCCCTACTACAGCGTTGCCTATTACAGCAGTTACAACCGCTGTAATAGGTAAAAAAGACCGTTGTAATAGGCCTTTTCTGTTGTAGTGAATTTGAGGAATAATACCTCCTCAACTGGCGTGACGGGGTAAGAAGAGTTGACAAAATGCTTAACCAAGTTGGTATAGGCAATGTTCGAGCCTTTACCCGTACCATTTATCCTCAGCCAGTGCTTGGCAGTTCCGAACAGTTGAGGAACATCACCCACCAGTTCCCCAATAAAAAGATGAATACCATTTGGGGATAATCCAGTAATGAGAGCAACGTCTTCCAAGTCACCGTTTGAAACCCTCAGGGCAGGACGAAGCAGTTGTAGGAAAGATGCCATGAATATGCCAAGGTGTTTGACATGACGCGCTCAAAAGGTAAAATGGGATAACAAGCCATTTGAATGAGCCCCAGGATTCGGTTCCCATCCCACTTCGTATGAAATTGGACCAGTTGCTCGAACCATGGGAACACGTCAGCAACTCCAATCCAGCCATTGATAGGCTTGCTCGAATTATTCCAGGTGAATTCGATGGACCTGCAAAGAAATAGTGGGCTGCCGGCTCCCATAGCAGGATAAATGCCCAGAAGATTGGGGCTGCCCGAAGAAGAAGGCTTGAAGGCTTGAGACTTGAAGCAGGGCCCAAGAGCTAAATGGGCAATCGATTCACCCTGCCGATGGGTAGCCCAAGAAGGGACTACATGAGTACGCTTAAGGGATGATACTTTTACATCTCGGTAATGGGAAATGAAATCTTGAATCACTGCGTATAAAGCTTGGGCATCCGCGCAATTTAGGTGGGTCTCTCGAGAGACCAGGTTAGAAAGGTTGTGAAGGTTAAGATTGCGTCGAGCGTCCGCCATTTATGAAGTTTGGTAAAGGAAATCAAAGAAGTTCGAGGAGTGTGAGGATAAACAACTTTCTCTGTTTTTCTCTGCTTTGAATTTGAAAGGTAGGAGAGGATGAAAGATTGTAGTAATGACAAAAAAGGAAAGACCTGGTATATATATGAGATAGACACCCGGCCACGAAAAGGCGCACCCTTTCCTTAAGAGTAATGATGAATTTGAAGAGACTGGGATTACTGTTCATCAAGGGATGGCATGTCCGTTGTCACTAATTGCAGTCGCCGAAATGTCAAAAGTCTCCTAAGAAAAGACGGGTCATTTAATACACATGAATTCGAAACATTCATGTGTATTAGGGGGGCATTTGTTTACACATAAATTAAAATCAGATTGGGCCTATGTTCGAATAAGGCCCGAAAGGGGTAACCCCAATAAAATCAGATGGGCCTGCAACTAATGAAGCCCAGAATCCGAGTGCTTAAGTATTCGAAAAAGAATATGGCTGGATTTAATGAAAGCCCAAGGAGTAAGAAAGGCAAAAAAGAAAAGAAAGTCCAAGATCAGAAATCGGCTTAACACTAGAAAATAGGCGCCAAATCAAGGAAAAAGAATTCGAAAGAGAAGTTGGCAGCAGTTTCTAGAGAAGGTGAAAATGTGGAAGTTGCAAGAAACCGAAGATAAGACGTGGAAGTTGCAAGAAACCGAAGAGAAGGAGAAGTATATACGTAAGAGAAGAAGAAGAAAAAAAAGAAGAAAAGGACCCAGACAAACATCGGCAGTTTTTTCATTTCATTAGGAATAAAAATAGAGTAATCGTAGTTGGTATGAATAATTAGATTTAGTATCTTGTATTTGTATCATTTTAGTTAGCAATAGTATCCACAACACCCGAAGGCTTGTAATCCTGATTATATCCAAGTGTTGCAATAGAAGTAATTCAGACGAAGAATTCTGCATGGAGGTATAATTTATATTCAAGCTTTTAGCATTTATTAATTGCTTGTGACGATTTGTTTTTTCACTTCTCAAAAGTTTAAGCACAAATTAATAATAGTTAAGTCCAAATTAATAATAGTTAAGTCATAAACCACGATTAGCAAATATAAGTAGGGGTTAGGAGATAATTCTAAGTTGTGAATTATCAAAGGGCTTGGACCGACGACTCGAAATCCTTCCCTAGTCCAGTTTATTTTTACATCGAAACATTATGTCAATTCAATATCTTTTGCTCTGGCATTATCACCAGCCTTTCAAGAAGGTTCAGACAATGTTATTTTTATCAGATTCCATTCACTGCCTATGCATTTATGTTGAGTTTCAATATCTAAAAAATTTCTTATAGCTGTTAATGCAACTATTCTTGAATTTAGTTTCCATATTTCAAACAAGGTGAGACATAGTTAATATATCTTTACGTTCTTGAGATAATAAACAACTTCAACTTTCCACTAAATTAAATCTTTTTCAAATCAGACACTATATAAGTACTCGATTAAGAAGCAACTAATTTCATAAATTAAGGAAATCAAGTTTTTATCTTGTTGTCTTATTAGTGTCAACAATCAAGAAGGAATGTCGACGTTGAGTCTTATCCTGTGCTTCATGTTTCTCTTCCTGTACGAGGGAGTCTATGTCGGATCATCATTTCCACCTCCGGGACGTGTGCATCCGCACCATCCGCCACTTAGATCAGTTATACTCTTTTACTTCTTTATATTTTGCATGTTTATATATATATATATATATATATATGTAGGGACGGACCGAGGATTGATCTCTTGGGTGGGGCTGAAGCTTAAAATAAATTTTTTAACAATATTTATGAGTATATTTTTAAACTTATTTTAGTTTTAAAAGATAAATTAAATAACAATTATCATGTTAAGAATAACAAAACTAAATTTCAACAAAATAGAAAGAAACTCTTCAAAAAATTTATCGAAATTTATATTATATTCTAAATAGCTTTTAACCTGTACATACAGATATACTTGACAATAACAACTATAGATTATGATTATATTATCTTACAAAAATTAATCAATAAACAAATACATTCGATTATAAATAATTAATACAAACTTTAAAGCAAACTAAAGAACATGTAATGTTCCACACTAAAAAATAAATTTATTATTTACTAAAACTCTTTAAAATTATAAGATAATATAAGACGATTAGTTCATACCTTATGTTGGATCTATAAACTCTAAATGATCGAATGATAATCGATTTTTTCTTGTCTTTAGATGTATTGATGTCTTGTTTGTTTTTCCTTTTCAACGATCCCTTTTTATAGTTTCTTTTCTAGAGTTTTTTTGGAAAAGTGTGTTGTTGATTCTAATTCTAATATGTTTAGAAGAGAAGTTTAAAAGAAAAAGTCTTTTTCAATTCTTATTTTAATAAGTATACAATAGAAGTTCAAAAAGAAAATTAAAATTATTGCCACTCCAACTTTCTTTTTTATGGTAATTATCCTTTTTTTTTAAATCAATATAAGGGCATCACATTGTAATCTACCTTATGATAAGTGAGAAGGAACCTTGCACTTAAAATTGAGGAAAAGGCTATAAAAATAAATATTGCATTTGGTGGGAATCAAACAATGCCCCTCGCTGGTGTAAGAATCTTATAACCAAACTTTCATTAACTCTGTCAGGCCCGTTTTTATGACATTCTTGGAGGGTCCATATTATAAAATCCTACCTAACCTATAGGAAAAATTTAAGTCTGTCCCCCCTTGTATATATGTCTTTTGTTGTGGAGAATGAGCGGCTAACTCTCTTATTTCTTTAGTACAATAATAAATAGACCAACCAAAACTTTCAATCAAAATGAATACTAACACATTTTTTTAGCATTCCAAATTTTAATAGTATTTAATTATAAACATATCAATTACATAAGATGGGCACGATCAATTAAGAAATTTAACTCATGCTTATGAACAAATATATGAATGAACAACTAACATTTTTTTTGATCTCATGATTATAATACAGGGTACCCATGTATGGTGTGTGACCAATGAATTTGCAACTTTTGAACAACTAAGAAGGTTTATTGTAAAAGCTTGCAGTGATGTGGAATTTGGGCTAGATTGTAATCCTATAGCACCTGGCCGTCATTGTCACTTTGGAGGCAGTATCACCAAACAGGCATCGTATGTGCTTAACCTATACTTTGTTAAGCACCACACTTGCTTTACCACTTATGGCACCTTGGTTTACAGAGATCCATGTAAGTTTGTTAAGGATATAATATTTGTACATCCATGGATAAATACACATACACACACACACATATATATATATATAATTATGACTAATGCTTTTTGTAATTTTGTATATAATTATGTTTAAGATCTATGTGATTCTTTTTTATCTACTAATCCAATTGTTATTTTATTTTTCAGCTGAAGGCCATTGTAGGTTTCCATTGGTCAATTTGCATGATTGATAAGTGTTTTGAACTGTATTCACAATAAGGATGACTGATGTTTTCTAGCCACAGAAATGTTAAAGACAAATAAAAATTGGAATTGAGATTATTTGTTACCGAAAGAAATGCAATTTACGAAATTTTATGGACGAATAAAAATAAGATGTTTTGTCAACTATATAGTGTGATGGCAAATCTATGCTACTGTCATTTGGCATGTTTATGATTGCTTCTCATAACATATCGAACTAACCATTAAGAAGGTAAAAGATTACTATATGACCACTATAAGACCAATATGCAATCGTGAGAGTTGTAATTCCGTAAGAGAATTATGCAAAATATGGCGGCGGCTTATAAAATTCCAACTCCTCAATTTATGGCGGCGGCGGCTAAAACACGAAAAAGATAAAGATAGGTTGCAAACCCAAACTAGACACTTTGCCGGACGGGGACGGCGATGGTAAGGCTAGTTGAGGGTTTGCTATTTTAAAGAGAAAACAAAATATAACATATTTATAGAGTTACAAGAGAGAGAGAATTAAACCAAATCTAATCTAATTAGGAGACCAATAATAATATCTAACACTCAAAACATATCGAACTAACCATTTTTACTATATGACCACTATAATATGTGTTTGTAATTGTAATTATGCAAAATATATTTTAATTTATATCATAGACACTTTGCTGAAGTTTTTGTATTTTAAACAAAATATAGTTTTTCCAAACCGACAACAACAATAAGTTCGATAAAAGAGTAATTCAGGAACTGAGCAATTTAAGAAATTTTATTAGGTATTCGGTATGTATTTTGGAGTTGCATACCCTGATCTATGTATATGTAAACTATTTCAATTGACATAGAATCCAATTTTACATTCCATTGTTAGGAAGAGGTGGAGGCATTTTCTTTCCTGATTGTCCATATTCCTTTAATTTTAGATTTAATCAGGGGTAAAGTGATGCAATGGACAGATGATTGGAAGGGGGCCGGGGGCGGAGCGCGGTTCAATTTCAATTATTCTTACGGAATTTACCCTTAAAACAATTGTTTTAAAAAATATCATATATATAGGGGTGTACACGAGTCAAGTCGAGCTGAGCATATTGTTATTCAAATTTGTTTGATTTACAATCGACCTTCAAAAGTTATGTTTGAATTAGTTTGATTGTCAATCAAGTCGAGCTCAAATGAGCTTTTAATCGAGCCGAACGCTAGTTGAGCTCGAGTATCTTGACTTTTTTATACATGTTTTTATTAATCTTTACTAATCGAGCCGAGTTTCCAAACTTATCAAACACAACTATTTATTTATTTTTCTTTCATCAATTAATTAATTAGTTTTTTCCAATTTAATATTCTAATATTAAATTATAAGACCGTTAATTAATATCACATAATAAATTTCTTTTCCCGATTAATTAAATTCATTTAATTAATCTCTCCATTAATTCACCAAGAATTAACTAGCCAATAGGTACTACACTAAGTTAATGTGTGACCCCTCAGGCTCATTAACAAGTTAGCAATAAATCCTCCTATATGCTAGATTAATTATTCTTAATAATTAACTAGGCCTTGGATTAACTTCACCAAATTAACCCAAGACACCTTTGGTCATGGATCGATGTCTAGCAATGTCGCCACGACTTCGTAGATGTCAACGATGAAAATCAAACATATTCGAGTTACGATCGTCATGTGAGTAAAATCCTTTCATTCGTTTTTCGTCTATAGTCTAGGGCATGGTGACCGTCGAACTCTAATAACCTTAAAAACTATGACTGTGTTATGACATTTAATGATCCAATCTTCTAAGTCGGACCATCAATCCCTCTTATAAGACAAATGCTTTGATCAAAGGCTGTTATAGATCATTTAGATTCTCGCAACAGCATAGGAAATGTCGGGTACTTGACCCTGGATGAATCCCTTAACGACTGTCACTTGTTCCTCTGTACTATCAGACTATACCCAACATACACTCCATATGACTCTCCTGGAGTGCACGTGCATATCAAGATTAGTGGATAGTACCCTTTCCAATGACATCTCAGGTCTAAGGACCAATCTCACACTACGAAACCCAAAGACTCCATGTTCGACAGCACCAACGAGGAATCCTTAGCAGGGTTGTTCAATTCCACACTTCTCCAAAGTATGAATCTTCGTGCATGTATTGACTCGTCGGCCATTGACAATGGAACACGTCAATCTCTAACAAAGAGTTACACACACGAACAAGTCTTGACGAGGCCAGTGATATCCCACATCTCACAGCCTCTATGAGTTGGAACATGTTTTAGAATTACGATCTTTAAGAGCATTCCATAGGTATCCCGACCGCTCTCTTAACCATATGTAATTCATGGGATCTTTATCTATACTAACATAAGTAATCGACAACAAAGAAGCATAGCATAAAAGAAACATTCAATATATTTAAAACAAGACTGTTATAGTGTTTTACATTTAATGTGGCTGAGCCCAAACATTGGCTCACCGGGCACATGACACTATCTAAACTCACTAAACTTGACCATATGTATTAATTATAATAATACGAGATCATTGAGTTCGGTTTTGTGCCTCGTTCAATATAATCTATTGCTTTGGCCAAAGAGTTTAATCTCTATTATCTATAATCACATAGGACACTTTCTCATTCACTTATGTGAGAACAAATTCCATTTTAGTTATTAGCTAAGACTGCCACTTACCCATCAAGTCGCATTTCGAGGTCGACCCCACTGTTAGAGTTATGCCCTCAAATGCCATAAGAGGATAGAATTATAGGGCATTAGTTGTATCTAAACATTCTTTTTTTAATAAAAGGCTTTTGATGTTGTTTCTTATAGGCATTTGTAAGGTTTAAATAAACAACAATTAGTCCTTGATATTAAGACGAACATTCTACTCCCTATGGGTTAGGTAGAATGGCACTAGAAGTGTTTGATCCTTAATATCTAAATTGGTTCACAAGTCAAAGAGAGTATTGACTGGACATCATTGCTGGATATAGAATTGTCTGATATAAGTTTTGACAGGGAAGTATCAGTCGAACACTATGAGTATGTTAGTGGGAACTTGTATCATAGACACATCAGTTAGGCTGGTGTGTTCGAATACGGCTCGCATCAGTTATGCCACATAGGTTTTCACTCAATGACAGTCAATGACAAAACTAATAAGTTGTGATAGGTACGCGTGAACCTTAGACTTGAGTAATCACGTTGAAGATGTGCTTGTGACATCAAAGTTTGTCATCAGAGTAGTTAGATCCAATTCACCCATTGGTGGGGTCGACCTTGAAGTGCGGCTTGATGAGCAAGTAGCAATCTTAACTGATTAGCCATATGGGATTTATTCTCTCATAAGTGAATGAGCTAAATATCCTATGCCGTCATGAATGAGTGAGGTCAAAGACTTTGGTCAAAGACTTTGGCCAAAGCATTAGAGATACTTATGTTGGACATGAAAGTATACTCAGTGACCTCGATTCATTATGAGCTGAGCATATAGTCAAGTCCAGTGAGTTTGACTAAACCATGACTCTCACTTGACTGGGATATATGAATAAAGGGTTTATACTCATACGGTATTCACAAAGTGAAAGTGATGTAGAACAAGAAGCCGATGTATTTTTGGAAAACCTTGAAAGAAGAAAAGTGAAAAATAAGCGAAAAGTTGACGGTGAGACTTCAAACGGCCGTAACTTTTGATCTGCTTGGAGTTACGGGGCCCACAATATACCAAATCGAAGCTCTTTTTGAGAGGAATCCAATTGAAGCACTTTTCGAGAGAAATCCAATCAAATTCATAGGACCGTTTTACGGTAGTGGATCGACCCCAAATTCCATCGTTTAGGCCTTCGTTCGGTCCGTTTAGTGTTTTTTTTTAATTTTCAGCGTTTTTATTTTATTTTTAATTAATTGTCTATTTGTCGGATGGGGCCCAAATTTTGCCACGTGTCACCTGACGTGATATAGTATTTTTGAGCCAAATTTGGTGAATTTTGGAGTCTTTTAGAATTCTGTCAGTTTTTGGAGTTGGATTAGGAGTAGAAATCCTAATTTAATTAGAATAGGAGTCTTTGCATTGTTTTCTTTAAATTCCAGCAGTTTGTAGTTCTTGGAGGATTATCATTCATTCTTAATTATTAATAAAGTTCTTGCTTTTTTTA
This sequence comes from Buddleja alternifolia, assembly GCA_019426215.1. Taxonomy (NCBI): domain Eukaryota; kingdom Viridiplantae; phylum Streptophyta; class Magnoliopsida; order Lamiales; family Scrophulariaceae; genus Buddleja; species Buddleja alternifolia. The sequence continues at coordinate 44,448,318 of CM033392.1, read as the reverse complement.
GCAATTCTTGAGTGCGCTCAAATTTTATCCGTAATTTTTGAAGACATGATCTTTAATTTTTACACAATTAATTGCTTCCGCTTCGTCAGAAAGGTTTGGAAAGATTCTATACATTCGTTCTCAATTGGGCTACAATGTGAACCACGGGACTGGCTAGGTGGTATCCACATCCTTTTGGTTTCCTCCCACTTGCCTTTTGAGACGAACCTAAAGAGCCGCGCTCAAAGGAATTGTAAAGAAAAAATCATGGAATAAAACTTGAGAGAGATCTTTCGGTATTTGATATCGTAATTAATTAATTGATCATTAGATGATCTTATTAATGAAGTTAATGTGTTAATTAATTTCCTTGTGAAATTAATTTTGGAATTAACATGTGTTAGTTAGTTATTTAATTGATATATTTATTGGATAAATAATATTAATTAAATAAATACACAAAATGGACTAAGCCCGGAGGGCATTAAAAACGCCCAAGTTGGGTGTCCATATGTACGCCCGGGCCTTTAGTTAACTAGGTTGATTATTCTAGTTGTAGTATAAATATACTACTTAGTGAATAATTAAACCTAAGCCTCACTTGTGACTTTCTCTCCAAGAAAAACCCTCCACCTCTCTCTCATCTCTCTAGCCGTTCAAGAGGAGAAGAAAGAAGGGATTTTTGCTTTCGGTTCCGGCGTGGTGATTTAGAGGCAGTGACGTTATTGCTGCTCCAAAAAGAATCAAGAAGTTAGTTCAAAAATTTTAATTACGCGAAAAAGGTACATATTTCTCAACATGATTTGAATATGTGAAATCAAAGATGAATCCACCGTGGGTATTTTATTTCCGCTGCGTTTTTATGTACAAAACCCAACACCCACCAAAGGGTGAATTGGGTCTAACTACTCTAGTGATAGACTTGACATCATAAATGTATCTTCAGCCTGATACTTCAGGTCATAGGTTCACTTATACCTATTACAAATAATTAGTTTTGTCATTGATAGTCACAGAGTGAAAACCCATGTGACAGAACCGATGCGAGTCGTGTTTGAGCATATTAGTTCCACTAATGCGACTACAACCTTAAGCTCCCACAATGACATGGTGTTCGACTAGCACTCCCATGTCAAAGCTCAAATTGTACAAGTATACCAAATCTTTATTTGTCCATTAAAGACTTCATATCACTTGCGAACGAGTTAAGTAATCAAGATCAATCTCTCTAGTGTCGATCTTCCTATCCCATAGGAAGTAGAGAGATTGCACTGAAAACATGGACAAAACGTTTTACACTACTCATACATGCAATTAAGATTTAAGTGAAAACTAAACAATGCCTTTTATTGTTAAACAAGAATAAGTCATTTACAAGTGAGATGCCCTATCATTCTATCCTCTATGGCATCTGAGGGCATAATCCTAACACTAAGCACCAACCAACTTTCACCTTTGGGGGGAGAATAAAGATGTATTTGTCCTTCCAGGTGCCAAACGAGTCACGAGTTTCCTCTTGAAACTTCGCGTCTTGTCTAGGGGAAAAGAAGAAAAAAACCCTAGATTTTTCTACCCTACGTTTGTTCAAGAAAAACATCCTATGACAATTGTCTAGATTGACATCCTTTCCAAACCCCTCCATTAAAATAATAAAAAGATTATCTGCCTATACGAGTTGGACAATAATTGAGTCGGATAAAGGCCTTAGGACAGAAGGAGATTATTAATAAACCCATGTAAGGGAAATCTTACCTCGCAGATTAGGTAAGCAAGATGAAAGGTATGAAACCCTATGGGCCGCATATACATAAGATCTGTAGAGGTAGGGAATCAGATTTCGTAATCCCTAGGGATGAAGTACCTAATTCTCAACTCGTTCTCCCTAGATGGCTTAACGATTGAAATATCTTCCAAGCACATTATATTAAAATTTACATTAGCCTCACCCTCTAGATCCGCTATACCCTCGTCCCTATGAGATGACTCAGTTGTCTCATTACGAATACTAGTTTGTTTGACCAAGCACTCCAACTCGTCCGATCCTACATGTCTAGTATCTGAGCTATCTGAGGAGTCTGATATCTCATTTTATTAACAGAGGGTTGAGACCTAGTACAAGCCATAATATGAATAGAACTGGAAAGATAGGAACTAAAAATACCTACGAAATCAAACTCATACAAGGGTAGATCAACGAACAACAAAGGAAATTAGACTTGTGCGGAGCTGTAAACCCAAGCTTTTTCTCTAATGAAGAAAAACTCTCTCTCTAATAAACAAATCTCTCTATCTAAGTATTACAATTGAAAGTAAAAAGTGAATTGGGGAGGACCAATTTATAAGGGGGTAACGTGTGGGGGCGCGACGGTTGAGATTGGTTGAGGAAGGATGCATCCGATGGTTGAAAAGAGTCGACAGTTACAATTCAAAAGTAACTGACGCATAATTACGACAACTCATATGTCTCCTAACAGTAAAGGATGTGACGGTAATGAATTGATTTCCTCAAAAGACGTGACTACTTACTGTCAGAGCACCTATTTCACTACTACAAAAAATGACTATTACAGCGAGTTTACCTATTACAGCGGTCTTTAACCGCTGTAATAGGCACCGCTGTAATTGGGGTGCCTATTACAGCGGTTATAGTTATAATCGCTGTAATAGACACCCCTACTACAGCGGTTATAACTATAACCGCTGTAGTAGGCCATTTTTTATTTTTTTTTAGTTTCACCCTATTACAACGGTTATACTATAACCGCTGTAATAGGGCAGTTTTTTTTTATTATTATTTCACCGTCTCGTTTGTAATTTTGCTGTGTCGGAATAACACGAAATTCGCATGGTCATAGCGAAACGTCATGCTGAACAAGACGCATTGCGATCTTGTGATTTTAGCCATCTGAGATCGTTTAAGGTCTGAAATTTGCGTTTTATTACGCAAATACGAAAAAATAGGTATTTTCGTAATAAAACGCAAATTTCAGGCTTAAACGATCTTAGATGGCTAAAATCACAAGACCGCTTGCAAAGCATGCGTCTTCTTCAGCATGCCGTTTCACTATGACTGTATGAATTTCGTGTCATTCCGACACAGCAAATTTTTTTTCCGTATTTTCGCAAATACACAAATATACATACACCCACACCTACACAATTACACCCACATATACACAAATATACATACACCCACACATACACAAATATACATACACAAACATACATACACCCATACATACACAAATATACATACACCCACACATACACAAATATACATACACCCACACATACACAAATATACATACACCCATATATACACAAATATACATACACCCACATATCCACAAATATACATACACCAACCCACACATACACAAATATATATACACCCACACATGCGCCAACCCACACATACACAAATATACATACATCCACACATGCACAAATATACATACACCCACACATACACAAATATACACACACCCACATATACACAAATATACACACACCCACATATACACAAATATACACACACCAATACGCACACAGATATACATACACCCACACATACACAAATATACATACACCCACACATACGGTGGTGGTGGTGGTGGCGGCGGCGGTGGTGCTATAGAGAGAGAGGGATCGAGAGAGTAGAGAGAGAAAGACTAAGAGAGAAAGAGAAGCGGGAAGATCTACAAGGGTTTTAAACTTTTGGTTTCGGCCTATTACAGCGGTTCTTATAAGAACCACTGTAATAGGCCGGTTTTTAATTTATTTATTTTTGCCCTTTTTTTCTTTAAATATCCGCTGCCTATTACAGCGGTTCTGTGCGAACCGCTGTAATAGGCCAGTTTTTAAGTTTTTAAGTTTATTATTTTTTTTTTTGGAAATATTCGCCGGCTTTTTACTTTTTAAATTTTGTTTTTTTACACCGGTTTAGAGACGAACCGCTGTAATAGGTTGCCTTATTACGGCGGTTTATTTTTAAACCGTTGTAATAGGTCAAGACTGCGATACCCTATTACAGCGGTTCATTGGGAACCGCTATAATAGGTACCTCTGCTTAGCGATTTTCCCAAAACCGCTGTAATAGGTACCTCCGTTAAGTGGTTTTACCAAAACCGCTGTAATAGGTGCGTTGTAATAGTATATTTTTTTAGTAGTGTTTATTGCCCAAACGGCTAATTAACATTAAAAACGACTAAATAAATACACATTATTATTATACGGATATGAGTCCCGACTCGTATATACTCCAGTGCTACTTCCCCAGCATAAATTCAAGGTGTTACATGTCTCATCCTTCATGCTGGAGAAGTGGGGGACTTAATGATATACCAAAATATGGTATTTCGGCCCATAACAATAGTATAAAGGTCTAAAACCCAATGTAGGCCCAAAAACCACTAAATAACAGAGGATCTGCGCTAAGTAAAGATCGGGTCGGGACGTTTGCTTGACCCGACCCTATGAACCGGAACCTCGACCTTCCAGCACGGCCACGTGTCATCATCCGGGAGGTCCAATTGACAACCACCCGCCTGTATAAGGTATATGTGCTATAAATACCCCCGGACTTCATTTATTGGGTGGTTGGAATATCATAAATATTCTCTCTAGCTTAAACCTTGTACGTCCATAGTAACGAGCCTATAGATTTAGAAGTAGGTTCCCTTATATATATACAAATTTGGGAGTTAGAAATGTTTAACCGAGTAACGACCCTGGGCCCATATTCACATAAATAACTATGTTGACTTGATCCTAAATAGGTACTTAGGAAGCTTAGTCAATACCGAGTGCAATCTATAATCACAATTACCCTACTCATTGTACAATTCGAGCCTTTCCAAACTGGTTGAGCAGATCAAATTCCAATGTAGAAAACAACTGTATAGGATATAAGGAGAAGTCGAAATCCAAGATGAAGACAAACATCCAACCGTGATTCCCTCCCCGGCCCTAAAACATGTGCTCATCTATTATATAAAATTGCATAATTTTTTGAAATTTTATTTGTTAATCCCAATTTAGGGTATTGTGATCTGGTCTTTTGTTATTCAATAAGAACAACATTAAGATCCATGAGTTTTAATTTACATTTGTTACAAACTAGATATGACCAACATACTCACTTCTTGGTAGTTGTTCCTCCTCGAGTTTTGAGAGTACCCCTTTTTATTATGAAGTGGGATAAGTGCAAAAAATCTCCCTGTGTTGATGCAAAATTACAAAAAAATATCTATGTTAATGAAATAGGTTAAACACCATAATGTGTTATTTAAAAGTCTGTAAAAAGTCACTTTTTGTTAAAAAGATATGTGTTTTTTGGGTGAAATAACACTATGTTACCTTTTGTTTTGTTTGAATAGTGTATAAATAACAAAAAAACATGTCATTAAAGGTGAAAAACATGAAAAACACGCTCCTTTTTTTTTCAAAAAGTGGCTTTTTGCAGACTTTTGAATAACACATAGTGGTGTATAGTCTATTTTGTTAAAATAAGTGTTTTTTTGCAATTTCGCATTAATACAGGGTTTTTTTTTTGCATTTATCCCTTATGAAGTTTCTTAGGCTCTGTTTGGATGTTTTTTCATTTCATTTTCAACGGTCATTTTTTAAAACGTATGGGAGAATAAGTTTTTTGATTTTTATATGAAAATGACGGCATGTTTGGTTGTATTTCCCAAAATGATTGAAATTGATGATTTGATGATGTGTAAAATGATTCAATTAGTTAACAGTAATGATTATGTATATATTATATATAAAATAATATATATTATTATATTGATTAAATATATTTATAAGGAAAATTGACAAAAATTGACCCCAAAAAAGTACTAAAAATATTCAAAATAGGTCTTAAAATGTGCACAAGCCTATAAAGGTTAATACTATATATTTTATTCCACTATATCAGCACAATTGTTGACCAAAAAATGAATTTTTTGAAGGACATGTGAGAGAAAGAAAAAATTAAGTATGAATTGGTAAAATAAAATATAGGTATTGGAGAATATGAAAGTAAAAATGAAAACAATTGTACTTTTAGTTAAAGATTGTATAAGTTGTGTATTTTTATTTTTAAATGAGAATGAAAATGAAAAGTTAAATTTGAAAACACAAGCAAACACAATCTTAACTTTTTCACTTTTACAATATACCTTTTCAATTTCAACTTTCAATTTGTGTATGTATCTTTTTCACCGGAAGATACTTTCCACTTCAATATTGGAAATTGTGAAGTTAAGCTATATATATTTGTTCTTTCAAAAGTTAATGTTTATACCATTTGTGTTTAATATTAACGATATATTTAAGAAAAGACAAGTTACATTATATATTACTTTTATAAAAAATGATATTAAATTATTTGGTATAACAATTTTGACTAGTTGATGAATGAATCAAGTATATTTAGTCTTTGAAAAGTATTGGAGAATATACATAACTAATGTGAATAAATGTACCTTCTGTAATTAGGGACCAACCGTAAGGAAATTCCATGATCCTTGGTAGCTAATGATTTACTTTTATTGTAACTTCTATATTTAAATTAGAAAAGTTTTGACAATCTCTTGTATAAATGTACTCACATATCAATGGAATAATATGCCATTCTACAATCTTTACATGGTATCACAGCAATCAAGATCCTAGGCCCCTATTTTTTTTCGTATCACTCATCTTCTTCCCACCCTTCTCCAATTCGGCCATGGCAGCACCACCACAAACCACCGGACATCAAGTCCAAAATACTCAAGAACCCACCAAACCTCTCACCGCCATCAACATCTCCAACACCATCAAACTTACCTCCACCAACTATCTCTCATGGAAACTCCAATTCCATGCAACACTTATTGGCTTTCAACTAGAAGGATTCATTGATGGATCCCACCCATGTCCACCCACTACAATTGAACGGGATGGTACCACTGCCCCAAATCCGGCACATCACACATGGATTCGCCAAGACAAACTCATATTTAGCTCTCTCGTTGGCACCCTCACCGCCCCCATCATTCCCCTAATTACCCAAGCCACCACATGTCAACAAGCTTGGACAATCCTTGCTAACACTTTTGCTAAACCTTCCCGCGGCCATATCAAACAAATCTGAAGCCAACTCAACAAAATAACCAAAGGAACCCAAGCCATATCCGACTACATGCACACTATCAAGTGCCGAGCCGATGAACTCGCCGTACTAGGCAAAGCTCTAGACCAAGAAGATCTCATTGAAACCGTCCTTGATGGCCTCGACGAAAACTACAAGTCCATCATCGACACTATCAACAATCGTGAAACACTCATCTCCTTTGAAGAACTTCATGAGAAACTTATCAACTTTGAACTCTCCCTACAAAACTCACTCTCATCCTCATCTCTATTTCCCGTCACTGCCAACCCCACCTTTTCTCGTCCTCCACAAAACAAACGCCATCCACCATGGCAAACTTTCAACCGAAACAATGTCTCACAACCACGAAATGATCTCCCAAACTCCAAACCCTATCTCGGATACTGTCAAGCGTGTGGAACACAAGGTCACATGGTTAAACGCTGCCAACCTTCCGTCTCATCGCCAACAATCAGCCCTCCCATCAAGTCACACCTTGGACTCCACGACCATCTACACCACCACCACCTCATGCTCTCTACACCACCTCTAATGCAACCGAAACACCGGCATGGCTCTTGGACAGTGGCGCTTCTCATCACATCACCACGGATCTAAACAACTTGTCACTCCACAATCCCTACTCCGGCAACGATGATGTTATGATTGGCGATGGCACCGGCCTTTCCATCACACACACTGGTTCTATCTCTCTTCCCACTCCCTCCCGTCCCCTCTCCTTAACTAATGTCCTTTGTGTACCTTCAATGAAAAAAAACTTAATCTCCATCTCACAATTTTGTATAACTAATAATGCTTCTGTTGAATTCTTCCCATCTTACTTTCAGGTGAAGGATCTTGCCACAGGGGCACATCTCTTACACGGGAAAACCAAGGACGGGGTGTATGAGTGGCCGAAGCTCAATTCCAAACCTTTACTTGCATTCTCCAACGTCAAGACCACTTCGTCCGAGTGGCACAATAGATTAGGACACCCCTCACCCCCAATTCTCAAACACCCTCCAAGCCCACAACTGTACAACAAGCCATCAAGGACACTAACTGGCGTCAAGCCATGTCAACCGAATATGATGCGCTTGTGCGCAATGGGACTTGGGAACTCGTTGAACCATCTCCCACACAAAACATTGTCGGATGTAAATGGATATTTCGCATTAAACGTTTTCCTAATGGTTGTGTTGACAGGTACAAAGCCCGACTCATTGCAAAGGGGTTTCACCAGTGCCCCGTTGTGGACTACCACGACACATTCAGCCCCGTAATCAAGCCAACAACCGTTCGACTAATCCTCAGCCTAGCCATGAGTCGTGGATGGCCTCCACGGCAATTAGACATCAACAACACCTTTCTTCAAGGTACTCTTTCCGAAGATGTTTATATGGCTCAGCCACCGGGATTCGTTGATAAGGATTGTCCTTCACACGTGTGCAAACTCCAAAAAGCTATTTACAGCCTTAAACAAGCACCCCGTGCTTGGTATCATGAGCTACGCCAATACCTTGTAACTTCTGGCTTCTTCAACTCTCTCGCCGACACATCGTTGTTCATTCTCCGTACGGGTGAAATCACTATCTACTTACTCGTTTATGTTGATGACTTGATCATTACTGGGAATAACATCCAGGCCGTGCAAACATTTATTGATAAGCTCGCACAACGCTTCTCACTCAAAGACCTCGGCCATCTCTCATTCTTTTTAGGAGTTGAAGTGCTCTCACACCCACAAGGAATCTTACTTTCTCAACAACGTTACATTCATGACCTTCTCACATGGACAAAAATGACAATAGCTAAACCGGTTCTCACTCCACTCGCAACAACACCCACAATAAAACTCTCCACTCCGGGTCCATGCTCTCCGACCCCACAGAATACAGAGCCACCATTGGAAGTCTTCAATATCTCTCCCTCACACGTCCGGATATTTCGTTCGCCGTCAACAAACTTTCGCAATTCATGCATCGCCCCACTTCAGATCATTGGAATGCAGTCAAACGGATATTACGCTATCTATGTGGAACACACGATCAAGGGCTTCTCCTTCATAGAAATTCAAATTTATCTCTTCATGCCTTCTCCGATGCTGATTGAGCAGGTAATAAGGATGATTACACTTCCACAACTACTTATATCGTCTGTCTTGGGCGGAATCCGATCTCATGGAGTTCCAAGAAACAACGTACAGTGGCTCGCTCATCGACTGAGGCCGAATATTGCTCCGTTGCCGCCACTACATCGGAGCTAAGTTGGGTAAGGTCTCTCTTAGAAGAACTCGGAATTACCATCCCGCAAACACCGGTAATCTACTGTGATAATGTTGGAGCTACTCATCTTTGTTCCAATCCTGTCTTTCACTCACGCATGAAACATGTGGCCTTAGACTTTCATTTTATTCGTGGTGAAGTCCAAAGTGGTGCTCTTCGAGTGGCTCATGTATCATCCGAGGATCAATTAGCCGATGCACTCACAAAACCTCTACACCGTGCCCGATTTGACAAACTTCGATCCAAGATTGGACTCTCCTCCCGGAGCTCCATCTTGCGGGGGCATATTGGAGAATATACATAACTAATGTGAATAAATGTACCTTCTGTAATTAGGGACCAACCGTAAGGAAATTCCATGATCCTTGGTAGCTCATGATTTACTTTTATTGTAACTTCTATATTTAGATTAGGAAAGTTTTGACAATCTCTTGTATAAATGTACTCACATATCAATGGAATAATATGCCATTCTACAATCTTTACAAAACGTCAATGTTTCAACGCATTCAAATTATAAGGGTGATAGGCGGAATCTTCAAACGAATTAATGGTTGGGATAATTGCAAAAAATTCCCCTGTGTTAATGTGAAATTGCAAAAAAATACCTATGTTAATGAAATAGGTTAAACACCACCATGTGTTATTCAAAAGTCTGCAAAAAGTCACTTTTTATTAAAAAAAAACAAAAAGAAATATGTGTTTTTTTGGGTAAAATAACACTATTTTACCCTTTATTTTGTTTGGAGAGTGTATAAACGACAAAAAATCATGTCATTAAAGGTGAAAATTATGAAAAACACGCTCTTTTTTTTCAAAAATTGACTTTTTACAAACTTTTGAGTAATACATAATGATGTTTAGCCTATTTCGTTAATATAGGTATTTTTTTACAATTTCACATTAAAACTGAGGGATTTTTTGCAATTATCCCTTAAGGGTTTTGTACCCTTGATTTCATTTTTGAAGAATTATTTCACAAAACAATTCGGTCAAATTGTTTTAAATCTAAATACTTTGAAGCATGTGCACTTAAAGCCTTAAAAAGACGTGTCTTTTACTCATTGATAGTACACTTCATTATCAAATCTATATTTTAAATCAATAAAGTAGAACATTTTACTGAAATTTTAACATATGGCTTCCACTTCCTAATGTATATGAAAATTTTGATCAATTTGAATAATTTTATTATTATAACTTATATAATTATCCTACATTAATGTATATCTAAATAATAGAACTACAAAATAGTTTTTAATTATAAAATAACTCGTATTGATTGAAATATCAATAGATATTATAAGTTTGATTATAACATAAATATACAATTATAATGTAAGAGATTCGTACACGACAAGTATTCGGCGGAATATTCCACATTATTCAAACCAAAATAATAATAAAAAAAATCGATGGTTAAAATACATCTTTTTTATCATGATAACTGGCAAACTGCAAAGATTTTGCAAAAAAAGAAAAAAAAAATTAGGGTGTTGAGTGTATTGCGTTGGGGAAACTTCGGGCAAAATACACTTTGCCCCCTTGAATCATACCCTTTGTAGCACACACCCCCCTGAACGATAGAAAAATACACTTACCCCCCCCCCCCCCCACCCCACCCCGATTGCATGGAATTGTCTTTATTACCTCTTAAATTTTTTTATTTTTATTTTTTTCTGCACCATTTTTTTACTTTTCACAAATTTTCTTTCTTACTTAGATTACTTAAAGTTTGCCCAATTCATTAATAGTTTTTAAAAATAATAATTTGTAATGTTTTTAGCAATAATAATAAATTAATCGTGACACCACATTATATTAATGTATGATGAAATTATGTTAATCCACCATTAAAAAATCAAATTAATTATAACGAATATATTTTATGTATATTTTCTTACAACATATATGTGTATTTTTAATTGCCTAATTTACTAGAATATATATAAATCTTAAAATTAATGCTAACATATTATATTTTAATAATAATAATAATATATAAATAGGTTCAAATTAAACAAAATTATACATATCTTGACACCCCCCCCCCCCTAAATAAAAAAACACACACACAAACACACACACACACATATATATATATAATATACATAAAACATATTAAAAATCTATTTGAATTAATTTAATTTTGTCACAACATATAGTTGTAATTTTTCAAACATTGATATAATGCGTTCTCACCAATTTAATTTAACGTTTGTGCTAAAAAATATATTACAAATTATTATTCTATTTTTTTAATTATAATGCTTTGGATAAATTTTAACTAATCTATGTAAGAAAAGAAAATTTGTGAAAAGGGAAAAAATAGTGGAAAAAATAAAAAATAAAAGAAAGAATAATGATTAAGGGTAATAGATACAATTCGATGCAATTAAAGGAGGCAAGTGTATTTTTCTACAGTTCATGGGGTATTTGGTGCAAAGGATATAGTTCAGGGGGGCAAATTGTGTTTTGCCCAAAAATTTACCCTGAATAGTTCAGGGGTACGAAGTGTATTTTGCCTTATGTTTAGGCAAAATACACTTTGTACCCCTGAACTATTCACTTTGTACCATTTAGATACCTAAACTATCAAATGTAACAAATGGTCCCTAAACTATCAAACGTAATAAAATAGTCCCTCGACGTAAGGACATGTTTGGCTAATATTTTAAATTGATAAATAGTATAATACGAATGTTATTTTGAATATTAAGTACTTTAAATATTTTATATAATTTATTTTATTTTTAATATGGTAATTATTTAAAATATATTGTTTATCAATTTTTAAGAAGATTAAAAAACTAAAAATGTAAAGTTAAAATCATAATTATATCAATTATCTATATAACATTATTATATAAATAACTTTTTAGATAAAACTACAATTATTCTTTTTTGCTGTAGAAGGCTAAGGACAATTGAATTCATAAATTTATTAACCCTAAATATTGGATTTTTTGGAAAGAAAAGTTGATGAAATGAGTTTTTAGATTAGAAAATATTATAAAAGATTTTTTTTGGATATAAAGTTTATTTTAAGGAGGTTTTAGTAAATTTTCCTAAGAAATTAGTAAAAAATAGGTGTATTATTTTCTGCACCAAAGTGCGTAGAAAATGATAACCCAATGATTAAAAAATAGCAAAACTAAAAGTACACAAAAGACTCATTTTATTGAAAGCAATTGAGAGCAAAATAGGCAAAAAATTTCAATGGCCGCATTGCAATGGTCCAAACTTAGTGTCACGTCAACAATATGTCACGGTAAGCCAAACACATCCATCAAATTGAGGAACTATTTGTCACTTTTGATAGTTTAGGGACGATTTTGTTATATTTGATAATTTAAGAACTAAATGAGACAAAGTAAATAGTTCAGGGATACAAAGTATATTTTGATCTAATAATTAAAAAAATAGTGTTCCATTTACTGAACTATAATTACTATGTCTGATATATAAACAAAAAATTTAAATCCACTTTAGCCAGAGACTTGTCTAAAACCTTGAAAACTCAAAATCCTTCATTTATTCTTGGAAAAATCACATTTTAGTCCCATATATTTGGCTTTTTTTCAATTTTGGTCTCATTCGTTAAGGGATTCTCACATTGAGTCTCATAATTTTAAAAAAAAATTCACATTTGGTCCCAACGGAATTTTTCATCCAAAATTTAACTGTCAACACCGTTAGTCAACATTTTGACTGGATTTTTGGGGAGATTTTGTGCATCTGAAGGACGTGATATTGAATAAAAATATTGTGATATTGAATATAATCCATGTATGAGTGCATTCATGCCCAAATCTTCTAAAAAAAATTGGTCAAAATGTTGACTAATGGAGTTGACCGTTAAATTTTGGATGGAATATTCAGCTTGGACCAAATGTGAGAAATTTTTAAAATTACGGTACACAATGTGAGCACCCTATAATAAATGGGACCAAAATTAAAAAATGCCAAACATATGGGACCAAAAATGCAATTTGCCCTTTATACTTTTCTCCACTTAAGTTCAATTTCCTGGTGACAATCATGGTCTTAAATTTCGACCGACACCGAAATTTCGGTCGAAATTTCGGGTTTCGGGGGGTTCTGAAGCGAAATCGAACCTTCGATCCAATTTTGCAGAATATCTTTTGAAATTTCCACCGAAATCCGAAATTTCCCCGAAATTTAAAATATTTTGTCAAATTTCCATCGAAATTTCGGCCAAAACCCGATATTTCCCGAAATCGAAACCGAAATTTCGGTCGAATTTTTTTTTTTTTTTGTAATTTTAATTTTTTTTTAAAATATCATATAATTAAAAAATTATAGAAAATTATATTTAAACACCTACCACTTACCCGGTTACCCCCAACCATACACATAAGTGATAAGTCACTTTCTATCCAAATGAGCCAAAAAACAAAACAAGTAGTGCATTATTAAAGTCGAAGAGCACAACAGTGGGGATTTCGAAATATGAAAATAGAGGTAAGACAAATACTAGTGATAGCGATTTCGATCCTCCTAAAAACTCGATGTGGTATTGAGTAGTAACTTTTACTTAAATCTTGATACATTTTGTTTTAATGAAGTTCTCATGAAATTTGATTATTATCTTACTATCAAATTATATTTATTTCATATTTTTTGAAACAGTTTTTAGTGATATTATTTAACAAATTCATTATCCATGTGGAGCCAAAAGTTAATTATATATCCAGCTGGCAAAGCACTGTTTGGAAGAAGGGAAGAAGTGGTAGTTAGTTACATCTGTGAAGGCTTGTGAAAGTGTGTTAGTTGTAACCGTTTTTTGTAAGCTGGAAACTATCACAGCATATTATATATGTATAGCTTTAGATGTTAATTACACTTGTACTTGCTGAATGTAAAGGAGAGATTAGAGAGCTTAGTAGTGATTTGTACTAGTTCTTGAGAGTAAAATCTTCTTTGTAAACATTCAAACTATTCTGCATAACAAAAGAGTGTGAGAGTGTTGCAGCCGAGGATGTAGATCGAACTCATTGTTTGATTGAACCTCGTTAAATTCCTTGGTGTTTTCTTTTATTCAGAAATTCCATAGATTCATATTTGTGTTTGATTGATTCAATTCTAATTCAGTAGTTCTTAGTCTGATTCACAACAAACTAGTGCGGTGAACGTGGATCGAACACGCGAAGTTTCAACTCTCTGATCTTTGATTAAAGAATGGGAACTGCAAAATTCGATGTTGAGCGATTCTCAGGCTCAAATGACTTTGGGCTATGGCGATTCAAGATGAGGGCTCTTCTTGTACAACAAGGGCTTGAAATTGCGTTGAAAGGGGAAAAAGGTTTTCCTGAATCAGTATCAGACACTGACAAGAAAGGGATCGTGGAGAAGGCTCACAGTGCCATAATTCTAAGCCTTGGAGACAAGGTCTTGAGGAAGGTATCCAAGGAGAAGACTGCAGAAGGCATTTGGGCTAAATTAGAGGTACTTTACATGAAAAAATCTCTAGTTAACAGGCTGTATCTAAAGCAAGCCCTATACTCCTTTAAAATGCAAGAAAATAAGACCATAGATGAGTAGTTAGACATGTTTAACAAGTTAATTCTTGATCTTGAAAACATTGATGTGGTTATTGAAGATGAGGATCAAGCATTACTGTTGTTGAGTTCTCTTCCCAAAAGTTACTCAAATTTTAAAAAAACCCTATTGTATGGAAGAGAATCTTTGACCCTTGATGAAGTTTAGGCTGCCTTAAATTCAAGGGAGCTGAACAATAAAAATGGTGAAAGGAACTCTTCACAAGCTGAGGGTTTGAATGTTAGGGGAAGAAGTGAGAAAAGGGAATTCAAGAAAAGGCAGGGCTCAAGATCAAAATCAAAAACCAAAATCAAATGTTACCATTGCAAGAAAGAAGGACATATAAGGAGATTATGCCCTGAAAGAATTAAGAAGAATGGTGGTGAACTGAAAAGGGATCAAGGTGATGCAGCTATAGCTAGTGATGGCTATGAATCTGCAGATGCTCTAATGGTATCAAATATTCAATCTGAAAAGGAATGGATATTGGACTCTGGATGTACATTTCACATGACACCAAATAAGTCATGGTTTGAGGATCTGAAACAATTTGATGGAGGTGCTGTCTTACTTGGTAATAACAAATCCTGCAAGGTTCAAGGCATGGGATCAGTAAGAATAAAGATGTATGATGATGTAGAGAAAGTCTTAAATGATGGAAGATACATTCCAGAATTGAAAAGAAATCTGATCTCTCTTGGAGTGCTGGACCAGTTAGGATATGTTATTAAAGTGGAAGCTGGAGTACTAAAGGTGTTAAAAGGATCTCTAGTTCAAATCAAAGGGATCAGAAAGAATGGTATTTACTCACTTTTGGGTAGCACAGTTATCGGTTCAGTTGGAAATATAACTGAAACTCAAATAAGCAGGGCTATGCTTTGGCATAGAAGGCTTGGACATGTGAGTGAAAGGGGTTTGATTGAACTATCAAAACAGAATTGTTGACTGGAGACAAGATCAGAGATCTTGAATTTTGTGAAAACTTGCATATATGGAAAAGCTTGCAGAGTAAAGTTTGGAACAGGCTAACAAAGGACAAAAGGAACCCTTGACTACATACATTCAGATTTATGGGGGCCAGCAAAGGTTCAATCTCACTCAGGAGGTAAGTATTTTATGTCCATTGTTGATGATTACTCAAGAAAGATTTGGGTTATAATTCTTAAACAAAAGAGTGAGGCATTTAAAAAGTTTAAAGAATGGAAAATCATGGTAGAAAATCAAACTGGTAGAAAAGTCAAGAGATTAAGGACTGATAATGGCTTAGAATTTTGTTCAAAAGATTTTGATGAATTCTGTAAAAGTGAGGGCATTGCAAGGCATAAAACAGTAGCTGGAACACCTCAACAAAATGGTTTAGTAGAGAGGTTTAATAGAACACTTTTGGAAAGAACAAGGTGTATGTTGATTAGTGCTAAACTACCAAAGGTTTTCTGGGCTGAAGTTGTTACAACTGCAGCATATTTGATAAATAGATGTCCCTCAACAGCTCTAGAAATGAAAACACCTGAAGAAATCTGGACAGGACATCTTCCTAACCTTAGTAATCTGAAAGTGTTTGGATGTATTGCATATGCTCATGTGAAACAGGACAAACTTGAATCCAGGGCATTGAAATGTATTTTCTTGGGATATCCAGTAGGAGTTAAGGGGTATAGATTGTGGTGTTTAGAACCTGGTTTACAGAAGTGTATCATCAGTAGAGATGTGATCTTCAATGAACACATGATGGGAAGTTTAAGCCATATGAAGGAGTCAACTCAGAATAATAATAATTCTGAGGAAAATTTGAAGACTCAGAAATTACAGATTGAGGTGGAGCATTCTGTAGATGATAACATTGAAGTAGAAAATGAATCGAGGGATCATGACTTGAATGAAGAAAGTTCAGAGCTTAGAGATGATCAAACAGATCTGAATAACTATCACTTAACAAGAGATAGACAAAAGAGACCTGTAAAAGCTCCAACAAGGTATGGGTATGCAGATGTGATAGCATTTGCTTTTACTACTGCAGAAGATATTGATTCAGCAGAACCAAGTACTTTTGCTGAAGTTATGGCTAGTAAAGAAAAGAATAAATGGTTGCTGGCCATGGAAGAAGAAATGAAATCACTGCATAGTAACAACACTTGGAAGCTAGTTAAAAGGCCTAAAAATCAAAAGATTGTAAGTTGCAAATGGGTGTTCAAGAGAAAGCAAGAAGGTGCTAAAGGTATGAGATACAAAGCAAGGCTTGTTGCAAGAGGATTTACACAAAGAGAAGGAATTGATTATAATGAAGTTTTCTCACCAGTGGTAAAACATAGATCCATCAGACTTGTTTTGGCACTAGTTGCTCAACATGATATGGAGTTAGAGCAACTAGATGTGAAAACAGCCTTTCTGTATATTCATGAGTCAACCTGATGGTTTTCAAGAAAAAGGAAGAGAAGAAGATGTATGTCTCTTGCAGAGATCATTATATGGTCTGAAACAATCACCTAGGCAATGGAACAAGAGGTTTGATCACTTTATGATGAAGCTTGAGTTTTTCAGAAGTAAGTTTGATTCATGTGTGTACTTCAAGCAGTGTTAAAAATTTAATATATCTACTGTTGTATGTAGATGATATCCTAATAGCTTGTAAAGATCATGATGAGATTAACAAGTTGAAATCTGCTTTGAAAGAAGAATTTGAAATGAAGGACTTAGGTCCTGCAAGCAGAATTCTGGGAATGGACATAAAAAGAAATAGACTTAATGGAAAGCTGTACTTAAACCAAAAGGATTACTTGGTTAAAGTGTTGAATAAGTTTGGTTTAGGAGAAGGAAAGACTGTTCTTACTCCTTTTAGTGCACAATTTAAGTTGAGTAATACTAGTGATTCCATGACTGTAGAAGACATTGAGTATATGGCTAAGATTCCATATGCTAATATAGTGGGATTCATTATGTATGCCATGGTTTGTACCAGGCCAAATTTGTCTTATGTTGTTAGTATGGTGAGCAGGTTCATGGCAAATCCTTGTAAAGAGCATTGGCATGCTTTGAAATGGATACTTAAATACATAAAAGGTTCCATTGATAAAAGGGTTGGTGTTTGAAAGCAGTAAAGATAATTCTGATCATGATGGCAGTGTCAAAGGTTTTGTGGACTCAGATTTTGCAGGATGTATGGATACTAGAAAATCCTTGATTGGTTTGGGAGAAGGAAAGACTGTTCTTACTCCTTTTAGTGCACAATTTAAGTTGAGTAATACTAGTGATTCCATGACTGTAGAAGACATTGAGTATATGGCTAAGATTCCATATGCTAATATAGTGGGATTCATTATGTATGCCATGGTTTGTACCAGGCCAAATTTGTCTTATGTTGTTAGTATGGTGAGCAGGTTCATGGCAAATCCTTGTAAAGAGCATTGGCATGCTTTGAAATGGATACTTAAATACATAAAAGGTTCCATTGATAAAAGGGTTGGTGTTTGAAAGCAGTAAAGATAATTCTGATCATGATGGCAGTGTCAAAGGTTTTGTGGACTCAGATTTTGCAGGATGTATGGATACTAGAAAATCCTTGATTGGTTTTGTATTCATAGCAAATGGAACTGCAATTAGTTGGAAAGCTAGTCTTCAGAAAGGTTGTGGTCTTTTGTGATAACCAAGGGGCAGTCCAGCTGTCTAAAAATAATATGTACCATGAGAGAACTAAACACATTGATGTTAAACTTCATTTCATCAGAGAAGTAATAACATCAGGTTCTGTGTTAGTGAAGAAGGTACACACTGAAGAGAATCCAGCTGATATGATCACCAAACCTCTTCCAAGCAAAAAGTTTCAATACTGCTTGGAGTTAATTCATGTCTTGAATTGTTAGCCTTGTCATCAAGGCTGTTACGTGCACAATCTTGAGCTATATATATAACTAAAGGTGGAGATTTGTGGAGCCAGAAGTTAGTTATATATCCAGCTGGCAAAGCACTGTTTGGCAGAAGGGAAAAAGTGGTAGTTAGTTACATCTGTGAAGGCTTGTGAAAGTGTGTTAGTTGTAACCGTTTTTTGTAAGCTGGAAACTATCACAGCATATTTTATATGTATAGCTTTAGATGTTAATTACACTTGTACTTGCTGAATGTAAAGGAGAGATTAGAGAGCTTAGTAGTGATTTGTACTAGTTCTTGAGAGTAAAATCTTCTTTGTAAACATTCAAACTATTCTGCATAACAAAAGAGTGTGAGAGTGTTGCAGCCGAGGATGTAGATCAAACTCATTGTTTGATTGAACCTCGTTAAATTCCTTGGTGTTTTCTTTTATTCAGAAATTCCATAGATTCATATTTGTGTTTGATTGATTCAATTCTAATTCAGTAGTTCTTAGTCTGATTCACAACAATCCATATATTATATATAGAATATTATTAATGTAAAAGATGCATAAGAATGATAATTAAAGTTATCCAAAATTTTATTGTAAATTTCCAAATATTTTTATAAATTTCCATGATTTCTTTAAAATCGAAACCGAAATTTTGAATATCCCCGAAATTTCCATCGAAATTTTCGTAAATTTACTACACCGATATCTACCCCGAAACCGATATTTAAGACCTTGGTGACAATGTAAAAGGGCAGGCCGAAGTTGACTGTTAATGGTAAAAGTAAGATTTCCTGGTAGTACACCAACACCCTAGCTCCCGATTTTGTCAACTACCTTCACGAGATACCTCAGCGGGGCCCAACTAATCACAGACCTTCTTCACAAAAATACGGATTCGGAGCATAAGGACAAAAATCCCCAACCAATCTTAAGGACCCTACACAAAAAGATAATAACCAAGAATGATTAGGGGTAAAAAGATAGTATAAAAAATAAAATAAGGTATTTTCAATATATGATATCTAATTATTATTTCTCATGCAAAACATGCTTTGGGCAAAATACATTTTGTACTCATAAATTATTCCCTTTATCTTATTTAGATTGAACTACCAAATGTTACAAAATGATTTTTAAATTATCAAACGTAATAAAATAGTTCATCGATTTGATGGACGTGTTTGGCTTGTCATGACATTTTGGTGATGTGGCACTGAGATTGACCATTGCAATGTGGTCATTGAAAAAGTTTGCATTTCACTTTCTTTCAATAAAATCTTTTTGTGTATTTATAGTTTTGATATTTTTAAACCATTTGGTTACCATTTTCTATGCACTTTTGTGCAGAAAATAATATACCGATTTTCTACTAATTCAGTAGAAAACTCTTAAGGGAAATTTACTAAAACCTCCTTAAAATAAACTTTATGCCCAAAAAAATCTTTTACAATATTTTTAAATCCAAAAAACTCATTTCACTAAGTTTTTTTTTATAGAGAAAATCCACCATTTAGGGTGAATAAATTTATGGATTTAATTGTTTTAGCCTTTTAGAGCAAAAAAGAATCAATTGTAGTTTTATCTAAAAATTTATTTATGTAGAACTTATGTATCGATAATTGATACTAATTATGATTTCAACTTTACATTGTTTAATTTTATAATCTTCTTAAAAAATTTAAAAAATACATTTTAAATAAAAATAAAATAAATTATAGAAAAATATTTAAATTATTTAATTTCAAAAATAACATTCAAATTATACTATTTCTTAATTTAAAAAATTAGTCAAACACATTCGTAAATTGAGAGGACTATTTTGTTACGTTTGATAGTTTAGAAACCATTTATTTGATAGTTCAGAGACCTAAATGAGACAAAGTGAATAGCTCAGGAATTTTGCCATATGTTTTATTGTTGTATAACAATATAATTCTCAAATCGGATCATCTATTAATAATGTGTTTCATCTTTTATTCTGCTTACTTATATGAATGTCAAGCTTATAAAATACATTTCACTTGTCTATTTAAGATAAAATTTATATACTTCACATGCAATAACATAATTTGCAATAAAGGATCCGAACCGCAGAATTCTTGATACAACAATCAATTTTCTAGATGTTTTCTTACTATTTCGTATATGTGTCTTAGACCCAAAAGCTCAAAAATATTGATCCACCAAGCTATGAATTAACAAAAAAAAATTCACCAAGATATCATTGAGCGCGATTTTGAAAACTGTAAAAGGTAACTTTTTTACGCAAACAAAAACTCAAATCCAAAACTTCATATTTAAGCAATCACAAACCCAGGAAAGATTATAGTTTAAGCACCTAACAAAATATAAATTTGAATATGAATGATGAATCAAAAGATTCTACACTTAGCAATGTAACAATACTACTTTATATAAATGAATATTTAGTAGCCACAAGCTGATATATTTATGCTCTACTTCTACAAGTTTGTTACTTGTCACTCTCGTGCCTAGGACCATCTTTGCAATTCGGATCCTCGATTGCAAATGGTGTTACATCTCCTATTACATTTATTTCTGTACATGACAAGTGTACAAAATGTCAATCAATTATATATTTAAGAAAAAAATGTATACATTTATTATGCACAGAATAACTGTAATAGAAGATACAATATCATTGTGCAATAGAGAATTTTGTGTGCTTTCTTTGATAATTGTGCAAAACTATACCAAAAATATCTTACAAATAGAAACAAATGAGGACTTTGTCTGCTCTTGCAAGCACAAGCCACCACTCATTCACTTGAAAAATCATGCAAACAACATATATACATACGCGTTAGTGTATATATATACATGAACACACACATATACACACAGTGAAGAAACCTGCAGGGAGAGCTTCAGAGATAATAAACTAAACTTCCTCCCACTCAATTTTCATTAAATAATCCATGGCTTTAAATTCCTCTTATCCTCCTGAATCCTCCATGTACACCTCTTCATGTGATGAAAGCAAGGAGGAAACACAAAATGATATGAGTACTGTAATTGATTACAAGAAAGGGGTTAAGCATTTCATTGAGACTGCTCCTGATATGAAGAAGCTACCACCTGATTTTGTTCTACCATTATCAGCAAACCCCTTCTCTGTTAGCTATGCTGAGATTCCTGTGATTGATCTGAGCCGACTCGCTGAATCTTCTGAATCTAGAATTTCCACTGTTAAGGCCATCAGCTCTGCATGCGAGCTTTGGGGATTCTTCCGGGTCAGTTCTTAGTTACAACTATATCGGGAAAATTGCAATATTAGTCCCATAAGATTGGGCGTGTTATATTTTTAGATCAAACAAATTTGCAGAATTAGTCCCATAGTATGCATATTTTCGCATTTTTAGTGTCAATTGTTAAAAAATGAACGAAAAGCGTTAGTTTGGTTACGTGATTTGCACTTGATCAGTAATAAAACTAATGGCGCGTGCATTATAATTCCAAAATTTTGTCCAATTTTTGAAGGGTGGGACCAAATTGCAACAAAAAATGCATCATAGGGAACTAATCTTGCAAATTTGTAAACATGAGATTAAACTTGCAACAAGCCCTATCCTATAATATTGCAATTTTCCCTAATTATATCTGTATTTATCAGGGCTAATTGCATATTTATATCTATATTAATCAATTTTCCCTGATTATATTTAAATCTATATATACAACATTGATAGATCGTGAATCATGGGATTGATATGGGTGTGATTGAGGAAATGCTGAAAGTTGCTGAAGAATTCTTTGATTTGAGTTTGATGGAGAAAATGAAATACAGTTCAGAAGATGTGATGAATCCTGTTAGGTATGGGACAAGCTTGAACACATCAAAGAAGCACAGCCTTCATTGGAGGGATTATTTCAGGCATTATGGTCATCCCTTTCATCATACCTTCCACCTCTGGCCTCTTAATCCCCC
Source organism: Buddleja alternifolia (assembly GCA_019426215.1). Taxonomy (NCBI): domain Eukaryota; kingdom Viridiplantae; phylum Streptophyta; class Magnoliopsida; order Lamiales; family Scrophulariaceae; genus Buddleja; species Buddleja alternifolia. The sequence goes on along the minus strand of CM033392.1, from coordinate 44,425,555 downwards.
AAACTACAGGTCAATTTTATTCCTGTCCATCTTCACCTTTCATCCACAAATCAATGCTTGTACTAGTAATCTTTTAGTAAGCATATAATTTGTTCAATTTATTGAATGCTAAAGAACTTATTAAATGCCAAGATCTGAAAATATTTATACATCTAAGATTCCCATAAAATATATAATTCCTTCCAAAAATAAAAATAGGTGAAGTTTGACTTAACAATGACTTGAAAAAAAAAATGAAAGTTCATATAATTTTGTGAAAATTACATTTTAGGTCATGTATTTATATCTCCCTTACACATTTAGCCCTGCATTGTACACATTTCGTCTTGCCTCCACAAATTTATTTTGGACATTCTCAAATTTAGTCATCCTCGTACCTTTCGATGAAATTGTTGCCGGAACACACTTTATACTAATATACTCTAAATCCCCAATAACCTTAACATGAAACCCTGCAATCCACAAAGTCAGCAATATCCAAGAATAGGACCGCGTTAGTGCTTCAAGAGAAATTTCTCATGGAAGTTCAACATTTCCGTCACTTTAGGTCATTTATCCAAAAACTCCTAGTCATGCCCAGCTCATTGGACCAAAGAAATTCCATTGAAGCCATTGAGTGTACCACTGTTACTAACATACACGAAATCACATTATAAACATATAATATACAGCTCAGAGATTGACTCTGATACCACTGTTGGGAAACACGAAATTAAGGCAGCGGAAGATAAAAAATTTCCCATGTGGTCATCTCGATATGCATATTCAGATCCAAAAAGCTAAAACTTACCCGTTGTAGCGAAGTGGTTGGAGAATCGGCTCTTTGAAATTTCTTCAAATTTCTGTAGAGTTATCTACACCACTCCTTGAATTTTTCAGTCTTCTTGAATCATTTTTTGATTTCTTGAAATCTGATGCGAACAGCGAATATACCTCGTCTCAAAACAATCATGCGGATTGACGAAAGAAGAACGTCCCTTCTTTTCTCTATAAGGGGTGACGGTTAGTATAGAGAGGGAGGAGTGTTTTTCTTTTCTAGCTTTTTAGGAGAGTTATGATTTCACTTAGGTCAAAAGTCACAAGTGATATGTATTTATATATATCACTTAGCTTGTTGACCAAGATAAGATCTAACAGACCTAAGTCAAGGACCCATGAAGGCGCCCAACTAGCCTATGTAGGCGTCCAAGTGGATGCCCATTTTGGCTTGTTTGGTCTTATTGTTTCATTAATTTTTCAATTAATAATTGATTTTATCCAATAAATAAATTTATTTCTCCAAAAAATGAATTAAACATTAATCTTATCTATTAATTAATTACCTCATCTAATGCGTAACCAATTAATAATATTTCATTTATCCAATAAATAAATCCCCTAAGCTCAATAGAAATATCCTTTATGTTTTTCTTTGTCAATCCTTAAGCGCGACTCTTGAGGTTCGTCTCATTTGGCAATGAGAGAAATCTAAAAGAAGTGAATTACACCTAACTAGTCACGTGGCCCACTTCGTAGCCCAAATGAGATCTAATGAGTGGTTCATTCCAAAACCTTTCAATCGTGAATACCGTATACGTATAAACCTTTTGTTCTCGTGTCTCAGTCAAGTGAGAGTCATGGTTATGTCAAACTCACTAAACTTGATCATATGTATAAATTATAATAATATGAGATCATTGAGTTTGCTTACGTGCTTCGCACAAGCAACTCTATTGCTCTGGCCAAATACTTTAATCTCTATTATCCATAATTACTTAGAACACATTCTTATTCACTTATGAGAGAACAAATCATATCTTAGTAATCAGTTAAGATGACCATTCGCCAACTAGCAGCATTTCGAGGTCGATTCCACTAACGGGTGAAGTGGATCTAACTACTGTAGTAACAGACTTGATCTCACGAATACATCTTCAGTCTGATAGTTCTGTTCAAAGGTTCACTTATACCTGTCACGAATAATCGGTTTTATCATTGACAGTAATAGAATAAAAACCAATATGGCAGAACTAATGCGAGTCGTGTTCGAGCATATCAGTTCCACTGATATGCCTAGAATCATAAGCTCTCACTATCACATAGTGTTTGACTGGCACTCCCATGTCAAATCTTAGATTGTACAAGCATTCTATGTAGTTATTTTCCCATTAAAGACTTTATATTACTTGCGAACGACTTAAGTAATCAAGATCAATCTCTCTGGTGCATATCTTCCTATCCCATAGGAAGTAGAGAGATTGCACTGAATACATGGACTATTGTTTACACTACTTACAGATGCTAATAAGATTTATGTGAAAACAAATATAATGTCTTTTATTCTAAGAAGAGTATGTCAATTACAAATTGAATGCCTAAACATATTATCTATGGCATCTGAGCTCATAATCCTAACACCTGGCACGTACATTGTTGCCTGAGGATTGCTGCTCGGAAGAGCTAGGGGCACGACAGTAGTGAAGATGTGTCCACCGATCAGCTGGCTAGGGTTTATTTCCCGATGGTGTCATGCTTGGCCAAATGCCAGGGAGCACTGGATGCATATACGTTAGCTGAAGAGCATTCCTCCCTAGCAAATAGCTCGAGGAGGTGCCGCTAGGTGCGACAATCAAACACTAGTATCTCACGTGATCACATTTGTCATCCTCTAAAGTACTAATATCTCACATTTTGCTGCCATATTTTCTTCATATTATCTTCGAACACTATTTTAGGAAGGATCCCATCTGAATTCGACTTATCTTACTTATAGAAAGTTGTAGATTTGCTCGTGATCTCTTCATTCCAACTGCCCTTGACCAATTCCAATACCTGTAACTTGATTAATGATGTTTGCACTGCAACTGCGCGGCCCAGTCCACAACAGAATTCTACTGATTCTTCACAAACTCGTTTGAGCCTTTATACTTCTGAACTGATCTTGAGATTCTTCATAAGAATTGTGGGATTTTGTTATTGTTTTTCAATCATATAAAAATAATTGAAAATGGATGTGTGTAACTATAGATATATTGATATTTTCGAAACTGCGCAAAATCACCTAATTTGCTTGAAAATAACACTTTTCACTTCAAAAACGAAATTTCCACATCAGAAAGCTAAAAAGAGCGAAAAGCCTATAAACTTCTTGGTATTTTTTCAAGATTTGCCATTGCAACTCACGTCTTCAACTCAAATTTCTCATGGACGGCGCCACTTGATGTGGTTCGAAATTTACACCAAGAAAACGTATAAATCGGAATGCGATTTATACTCTAAATTGCTATTAAAATAATATGTTAAAATATATAAAGAATACTTGAATTCACAAGATCAACAAAATATTGAACTTTTATTAAATTTTCTTGAGAGAGAATACAAAGTACTAGTAAAATTGTAGAGTGAATGTAAAGAATACACAAAATGACTAAGAATCCTATTTTTTATGGCCTAAGGTCCGATTTTTCCCCCCTCTTTGGTGTGTGTGGGGCGTTTTTTGAATACTGGGGGATATGGAGATCATATTCCCATTTTAGGGGATGGTGGTTGGACTTTGACTTGGTTCACTCTTATCCTCTTGTCAAATGTCCTCCTTGAGTCCTCCTTCTATCTATTGGCTATCCTTTTGGTCCATCTACTGGCTTGACATAGGAGCTTCACCTTGTTTATACCTTAGACTCCTCTTGATGGGCTTTGATCTTGGTCTTTCCTTAAGTGTCCAATTGCTCTTCCAACCCAATTAATTGTGTGCCACGGGGCCTAATTTGCACATAAGCCCAAATAATAAATATGAGTTATGACCATATCCGAAATATCATGAAAATAAAGTGAACCTCTCATATATAAGTAGTGCATGAATATTATCGTTAAAATGATCTTAAATTTAAGTATAGAAAATCCCTAGATTTCATCAATCTAAAATTTTGCATTAAATATCTTCTTAGCGACAGATTTCACAAATCGAATCCATTTCATGAATCTAAATAAGAGCTATTTTTTTTAATTTGAAATTGCGGCAATGCCCACTGTAAACAACAGAATAAAATTGGTTTCCACGATAATTTTCTCCATTGTTAACGACAGAATAAAAATAACATGTAATTTTATTGGGTGTCATTGAAGAAATGTGGCTAAGGAATACTTGGAGCATATATGGGAATTGGCAATGAAGATTGGAAGTGCAATATCGGAAGGTTTAGGGCTTGATAACGGGTACATAAAGAAATCATTTGGTGAGGGATTTCAAATTCTAGCTGCTAATTACTACCCACCATGCCCTGAGCCAGAAAAAACACTTGGACTGGCAGCTCACTCTGATCATGGTGCACTCACTATCTTAATGCAAAATTGTGTGAATGGGTTGCAAGTCAAACACAATGACCAATGGGTTGCTGTTGACCACGTACCTGGCACTTTTGTGGTTAACATTGGAGATTATTTAGAGGTTAGTATATATCTATCCTTACTAATAAATTTCAATCTTGAAGATTATTCATCTTTTTTCTGTTAATCACATAAATACATTAATCACTTTTTTCTAAAACTTATTTTTTATTTTACCTTATTCATGTATTTGTTGCACAAAATTTTAATCTATTTATATGATTTGGGAGGGTTCATCTTACCTGTAATTCTTATTAGGTAGGATGTTTAAGCTTTGTTCTGCCACTTTGTAAGAAATCATTTAAGCTTTGTTTGGTTCAAGGAAATTGGTACAGAAAGAAAAAAAAAACACAACAAAAATTATTTTTCATTGTTTGATTACTAGACAAAAAAAGAAAAAAAAGTCGGACAAAAAAAACAATATTAATTTAAGACAACACATATTACTCACTATTTGCTGTGGAAAATAGTTTTCTTGTATTTTCTTTTTCTTTCTCCAGCAATTCTCTTAAACAATACGTACACAGATATTGAGCAATGGAAAATACAAGAGTGTGGAGCATCGTGCAACGGTGAATGCCCAAAAGACAAGAATCTCCGTAGCTGTTGGTCATGGGCCTGAGCTATCAAATGTTATTGGGCCTGCAACCCAACTTGTTGATCCAACAGATGAGATCCAATACCAGCCCATTGTATACAAAGATTATATCAGACTCCAACAAACTACCACCATTCGTGGGAAAAGCGCTCTGCAGGCCGTAAGGACAACAAGCAAATGAGTCTAAGAAAATGTTGAGTAATAATGAAACAAGGGTAAGTTAATAGTTAATACTACAATGTATGTATGCATATCCTTTTTCTTTCGGAATTTATATCAGCACTCCATATTATATGAACTCTATATTATTTGTATATCTACTGCGCAAAATTTTCGAGTTTTGTTGTACTAATATAATAAAGTAGAAATTCTTATAAAAGTCTATGTGAAAGTTAATTAAATTTACATTTGAAGTTTATGTTTTATTCATTAAGGGGCATTCTTATCAATTTACTAGAATTAAAAGGAACGTGAAGTGTCTTTATCACATTGGGAAAGTGCCTTTATCAACTCACACATACTAATTTGGTCTGCTAATCTTTTAATATAAGTATGTTCATCAATGCGATTCAATTTTTGTAATTTTTTTTGTCTGCTAACTCAATTGTTACTTTATTTTTCAGCTGAAAGCCATGGTAACTTTCATTGATCAACATGAACCATTTTTAATTAGGGTAAATTACGTCCAACCTCCATGTGATCGATCTTATTATCACTCTACCCCCTATGATAAAAAAATTAACTAAAAACCCCCTTTGTAATTTTTAAAATATGTTTACTACCTCACTCTGGTATTTTTGCTTGTAAAATTTTATTGAAAGACTCTAATATCCTCGTCTTTTTGAGATATTTACAAAATATAATTTTCTTTTATTTTTTATTTTATAAATTTATATCTTTAGCTATTTTCTATTTTATTTATTATGTTTACTTTCTTCATCTTCTTCTCCAACGCCAAAACCTAACCCTAATGCAATTCCACCATCTCCAACACCAACTAACACCATATCCACCTCCCAAACTTCTTGCTCCTCCCCACCTACATCACCGCCCGGAACCCGCCTCCACCGCCAAACTCCGAGTCGCCCTATCGCCGCCACCACCACCAGTGCCCCTGTTTCACCTTCACCCCACCACCATTTGCGCCCCTGTTCCACGAGCCCGCCGCCATCACCGCCACCACCACCACCACGCTTGCTACCATAGTCGTCCCCATCTCTAAAAATCAACCACCACCATCTAAATCGTACTGCCGACGTCATCTTTTCTCTCTAAACCACCGCCGCCGCCGTCAACCGAGCTTCAATGCTCTGGCATTGCAAAATTGGTTTGCTTATTTGCCTATTTGCAAATCAGCAAATCAGCAAACTAGATTTGCAAATCTGAAAATCAAATTTGCAATTTCAAATTTCAAACTTGCCATTGAAGCTTAGGGGTGATTTGCAGAGGGGCAGTCGGCCGATGGTGGCTTCGGCAGTGGTCGGCGTAGTGGTTAGTGGGTTTTGTAGGTTGAATTTGTATTTGAAGCTGGTGGATTCGAAGGTTGAAGGTGGTGGATTGCAGGTGGTCTGGTGGTCGTCGTGCAAGGTTGGATGCAGGTCTATATACATATATATATATATATATATAAGTTTACATATTGTTAAATCTGTATATATATATATATATATATATATAATATTAATATATTGTTTATAAATTTAAATTATAAAAATATACACCGTTGATTTTAGTAGATTAGATTCAACGACTGTAAGTTTAAGGGCAAAACAGTCTTTTATTGACGAAAATCGGATAATCAGTCTCATGACACGCGAGTGAGGCTCGTGGGGAGTTAAATTGCTTCTTTAATTTATTCACAAGGGGTAACTTGACATTTTTTTATCAGAAAGGGGTGGAGTGATAATAAGGTCGACCACAGGGGGTTGGGCATAATTTATCCTTTTTAATTATCAAAAAATATATATATACATATATATATATATATGAACCTTTTTTTTTTTTGGTTACATCAATATGAACCATTGATAAGTGTTGTGAACCGTATGCACGGTAAGGGTGGCTGATGTCCTCCACATAAATGTTGAAGACGAATAAAATTGGAATTGATTAGTTGTCACCGAAAGAAGTGCAATTTACGAAACGTTAAAGACAAATAAAAATAAGATGTTTTGTCCATTATATGGTGGGGAAAATTGCTTTGACCTCCCTTAAACTATAGATATATGGAATTTATACTCTCTCACGTTTGGTATATTGGTAAAAATTTCCCCTCCTTTAACTTTTTCATTAATTTTACAAAGTTGAAGACTATAATACCCCTCATATTTGTCCCAAAAATGTTTAATTGAATGAAAATTATCAAAATATTATTAAATGAAATAAACCAAATAATTAAACATCCAAATGAAGAATTTCTAGAAATAAATTTAAAATTCCTAACTTTAGATTAATGAAAGAAACTTTTCTAATTTTGTGAATAAATTATCATGTATAAATATTTACTGTTCTACTTTTATTTGTTACATCATTTTTTATTTCTATAGCCATATCTTATTAATTTGTTTAGTACATCTTTCTCCTATTGTATTTAATATAATTTCATATTCAAAAATAGGGATTTAATTAGATTGATTCTTTAGGCTTTTCTTATATATATATATATATATAATAATATTGTATTTAATATAATTTCATATTAAAAAATGGGGATTTAGATTGATACTTTAGGTTTTTTTTTCCTTTCAATTAAGTTCAATTCACACACACACACACACATATATATGAACTGTGCGTGTGTGTTTGCTACTTTTTCAAGTATATTAATTTTCATCAATTATCTTCAATTAAAGAAGAAAAATGGTTGAGGGTTATTTGATTCATTTATGAATTCAAATCTTCAGAGATACATTTCTAGAATATTTTGGATTTTGGATAATTTTTTATATAATTTATTATTAAACCATTTAATCATATTTTTGAAAAAAAAATCTCAATAATATTAATTATAATTCAATATTTTTAGCTTAAATAATGAAGGGCGTTTTAGTCTTAAACTTGTAAATTTAATGAAAAATTTGAAGGAGGGGATGTCTATACCAATATATCAAAAATAAGCGATGTGGATGCCAATTATCTATAGTTCAGGGGAGGTTGATGCAATTATCCCTTATATGGTGTGATGGCAAATCTATACTACTGTCATTTCTTTGGCATGTTCATATTTGTTTCTCATAGAATATATATTAAACAAACCATTTTTACTATATGCCCGGTGTTTCGTGATAAAACAAAAATCAGTGTGAGGTGGATCCGATTGTTCGTTCCAAGCCCCGTGATAATCTATATCTTAAGATTATCTTTCAACCCCTGCGTTCGACACGCTAAATGGTGGTTCAAGTCTTTAATAAAGTCTTATGTCGATTATTTTGAATGTAAAGACAAATAAATCGAACAACTTAAGTCAAGATAAAATTAACCTATCAAATACTGAAATCTAAAAAAAGGATAATTTATACCTCCATGAAAGTCTCCGATTGAATAGTACAAGTAAATATTGATATGCACACTGTCGTCTTTGATAAATCCTTGCTATCCACAGATTAATCTAAGCTATTGCTAATCCTAAACTACACTAAGAACTACTCCTATGGCTAGAACTAGTAAAGTAAGTAAAATGAAGATGTGTTGTGTCCTTTTCTTTTTTTTTTCTTCTTGGCCGCCTATATCTCGATTCTCTGAGGCGCCCACGATCATTCTCTTTAGAACCGTCTTCAACTACCCTTAACCGCTCTTTCAAATTATCACGCCTTTCTCCCTCAACGACCCTTGACTCTTTGGGCTTCGCTTTATTTCTTTCCGCTTCATTCTCTCAACCCATATTCTTGTAATTTTCTTGCTTTTAATGGGCCCATCTTGTTTATTTTGCCACCACTTTCCTTCTGTTCGATGTCTAGTAAGTGGGCTTTTTTGGGCTCAACATAATCCAAAAGCCCAAATTGTTTTATGGTGTAAACAAATGCCCCCCTAATATACATGAACTTTTCGAGTTCATGTGTATTAAAAGACATTTTTTATTTGTAATAAATGCGAACGCTTCGTCTTCGCGGGGTTTTTTTAATGTACATGTCTTTTCGTAAGAAGACCTTTCATACATATTTTTTGGCGGTTATGAAAATACGCGCCCTTTTATACTTCTCCTGGGATTTCGACCGTCGCCTTCTCATTTTCTGCAATAATCAATGTGTCTATTCATGATTAGACGTTAAATCTCTTACAAATACTTCACAGGTTGATTCTTGGGGTTTACAATTCTTCAATCTTTCTCCCTTTCATCTTACTCGCACGAACAGCTATAACTCGGTTTCCATCATTACCGGCCTGTTCGATTTCTAATTCATCAATCCTCACATAATTCTCCATTATTGGCTGTTCCTCAACATATTTTTGCCCATGACCTTGGGTTCTTAGTCCCTCGAGCGACTCTTTTGGAATGTGAAGATGTTGTGGACTTGTTTGATATCATTAGGGTTTCCCCCACTCATTATAGTGACGTTAAGGTGGCATCTCTCGAAACTACTCACGTGGTCCCTCGATGGATCCCTGAGAATCGGGGTCAATTGCTCAATAACCTAGCTCTTGGCCCTTGATTCGAATCATCGGCTTTCAAAAGTGCCGCCCCTGGTGCTCCCAACCTTTTTGGGACATGGCCCGCCTTGGAAGGAGACAATACCCCCCTTTGTATGAATGTGGTGATTTGAAAATTCGCTAGGACTAACATGAGCAAGCCCATCAACGATTGGATAGGCACTGTTGACGTCTTCCCCTGGTTCGAGCGCCTTAGCCAATTTCATTCGAAGTGGGCGGCTAATCAAATTTTGGGGCTTATTCGAATAGCCTGCTACCAGACGCTCCCTTTCGAGCAGGTCATGACTGATGCTCTGGCCTTATCTTGGCACCCTGCATATAATTACTTCGTCTTGCCTCGAGGGTTTCAAACTATAACCCTCGAAGACATAGCCCTGATCATCGGGCTATCTCCTTGTAGTGCTTTTCTTCCATCTGGTGAGGCAATTAATGACGCTCGAGCACTCTTAGTATCCTCTGCAGACTAGTTGAAGCATCATGGCAAGAGTAGTGGTGCCAATATTGCATATTCGATATTGGTCAACCATTTCGCTCGAAATAACGATCCAGTAACCCTTTTCGAAGAGGTATTATTTCTTAATTTTGTTTTTTCTCGTTTGTTCATGAACTCCAGCTGTGCCGTAAACAAGACTTTTCTCCCTCTATCTGCCACTATCGTGGCCAATTTTGGTCCAATCGAACTGGCACCTCTTGTATTAGAATAATTTTATCTAATGATGTTCCACCTTCATCGGGACCCTTCGAATGTTAAGAGATTATCGAGTCCCCTATGGCTCCTATCCTGCTGGGCATTTCTCTATTACCCAGATTTACTGAATAACATGACTCTTCAGTCCCACAAAGAGGTAATTCAGACGTCTCACGCCCACAAACCTGTTTCGAGTTGGGTTTGTTATGGAGAGGCGGCCATAAATCTGTTAATACCTCTTGAAAAGGCTTCATATATATTGGCCTTGAGTACGGTGTTCAATCCACTCTACATCTCGACGTGGTGCCCCTTTTTCGAGATATGACACAGTCAGGGTCCTACTCACTGGTCTCATATTGCTCTAGCCAATTGGTTAAAAATGGTTGATTCCCTTCGACATTCTGAGGAAGATCAACTTTACTGGAGCTCAATCTTATTCTCCTGCGACCTTCTGTTCGCAGACAACACTTCTGGCGTTGAAGTTTATAACCCTCGGGTAGATTTTATAAAATTTCTTTCGATTTAATCCCCTTTGAATGCATTCTCATCTGATCATTTTATGCTCTCCTTGTAGTTATGTTCGAGGCAATTAGGTATAAATCAAAGTTTTGCCTTACCCTTTCTGGGGACTATGAATCATCCTTGGACGCAGAGGCAGTATTCCATTCCAAAGACCAAAAGGGATCGAGCGGAGGAAATCATTCGAGAGAGATCTTTCTGCCAAGTGTTTTCTATATCGGTCCCCATTTTCTGCAGGGTTCTTCGAATGGAACAATGCTTCATGGATTTCTGGAATTGTGTATTGCAGAGAAATTATTCGAGACTCATCGTCTGGAAGTTAATCACTGATGCTGTAAAAGCCTTTACAGGTTCCGCAAATGTAGCCGAGCTCTCGAGGCTACTCTCTGTTGAGGTATTCGAATAAACACCCCTCCTTTTTATCTCCATAATTTTCTATCTCATCGATTCCCTTCTTTTATTTTTATAGGATAATGCTTATCTTATCCCCTATGATCTCACTTCGGGATGGAGATTTGAAAGAGATGACCCCTTCGTCCAAGCTCATGAGGGGTTATTTCTTGCCCTTCGAGAATCGAAACTTACTGCTCGAACAGAACCTCCTGCTCGAGCCAAGTCGTCCACCAATTTCTCAGTAGTAACAAGATCAAAAGCCCAACCTTCAACTGCACCGAGGCCCGTTACTCGAAAATAGTCAACCCTCACCATTCGAGAACATCCCATCACCAGACTCCCGGAGGTGTCTAAAGAAGAAAAATATGAAGCGGACCCTCAACCTCTTATTCAAAAGAATAGTAAGCTGCAGCGCTTACATAGGTCATTTGGAACTCCCAGTATAGTCGATAATCCACCAGGTATCTTTCCTTACTCTTCTCGTAACATTCGATTAGTGGACTTTAATTATCATTATAACATTACTTCTATTATCTCTTAATGGATATGTCCCTTCGAAATCTTCTATAGTTACTTCTACAGGTACCGCGCTTGAAGCTGCACCTAGTCCTTCAGCCTCGAGGGATCAAATTTGAAGCGAAATTGTTGCGGATGTCACACCTCCTCTTCCAGTTTCTGAAGCTTTGGTTCAAGAAGCTGAGGTTTTAGTTCAAGAAGAAGATGATCAACCTTTGGCTCTGGCTGCCACTGAACCTTCGAGTCCACCTGGCTAATCTCAAACTGTTGCCTTATCGATTAGGATTGAAGAAATCAAGTTGGCTCTGTCAGTCGAGCCAACTTTAGATCCATTTCCGTCGGTGTCGGTGGTATGTCCTTCACTTGCTCCATCTGAAGGTATGCGTTTTACTTGCTTTTATCTATTATTTTATGCATGAACCTTTTGGTTTTTTACTTACGCTTTAATTATTTTAGGGGATATTCCACTTCTTCCATTTTCTCGGATTGAGTTAACAGAGGCACTTCATGACATTAGGCACCGACCTAATGATTCTGCTCTGCTAAGGAGGCTTTGTTTTCTCCTTGTGAAGCACACTCGAGGGTAGCCGAACTATGGCTACCTATGTTTCAAGCAGCTTGCCAGGTATTCGAAAACTGCCTCTCTAATATTCGCGATTTTATCGATCAGGGGATTAACCCACTGAAGGAGGAGTTGTCCCTCGAACACTCTTGGCAGATGGACCACTTTCGAGATCAGGCTCCCATTTTGGACAATACCAGGGCAGATTACTTGGCCCAAATTGCCGCTTTGGATGCACAGATTGCTGATCTTCAAGCCAAAAGAGATCAATTCGTCAACCTAGCTGATCAAGTCGAGGAAGACATCGTAGCCCTCAACAACCAAATTGCCCAACTGTCTAATGAATTCAAGGAAGTAGTCAGGCCTGCCCTACTCGAGAGGGATGCTTTCGATTCGGCCTTGGCAGTTCTAGTCAGTTCATTCCATTTTATCCATTTCTAGGATTTACCGATGTATCTTTTGACGATGTTAATTTGGATGTAAAAATTTCTTGCCACTTTCAGGCAACCTTTGTAATATAACAGCTTCGTTTTCTTTCCACATACTTGGTGTGTACTTCTTTAAATACTTTGCATTTAGGGCTCTTCCATATTTGTTGCCATCTAAATACTGAAGTTTAAAGGAATTTCCTGATAGTTTATTCAAAACTAAAAACGGTCCTTCCCACTAAGGCGACCATTTTTCATAAAAATGGTCTTTTGATCCTTTGGGTAACACCATTTTCCAAACTAAGTCTCCTATTTCGAAGGATCTTGCCCTTACCTTTTTATTGTAGCTTCTTTCAATTTTCTTCTTTTGAAGTTCGATTTGTTGCAAAGTCATAATTTGTAACACTTCGTGGTCTAATTTTTCTATATTCATGTTATCAACATATTCTTTGGCTGAAAGTCGTTCCTGTTCTAGAATTCTTCTAGATTTTATGTTGATTTCCATTGGAATAACAGCCTCGTGACCATATACTAATTGAAGCGGGGATATCCCTATACTATCTTTTTTGATTGTCAGATTAACTTCTTCTAACGGGTCATGGATATCCTTTCGAATATCTTCATCAGGCTCCATGATCCCTTGTTCAACTATTTCGTTCAAGCAGTTATCTATATATTCGACCATCTCAGAAATATTGTCATCTGCACTCGAGTTAAATTCTCGAGGAAACCATAATTGTAATTACATAACCTCAAATTAGTTTTTTTCAATAACTAACCTCTTGAATAAAACATTGATTACTTTTTCTTGTTTATCATTACCTATAGAAAATTTTTGAAATGACATATTACAATTGCCCTAAATTGATCCGGGCTATACTTTCTTCTACTTCGGTTGCAGATTTTTCTTCCTCTTCAGATCCTCGCAAATCTTCTCCTTCGCCTTTATCTCCCGCTCTTTTGGTGATCGGGAATTTTGAATTCGGACTGTCCTTCATTTCACACTTTTCAGCGAGGTACCTAGCATGCACAATATGAGTATCGATAAAGTAGGAATTATTTTCGACTTTAATAATTTCAAACTTATGACCATTCCAGCAAACTAGGATTTGATGTAATGTTGAAGGGATACAGTAATTCTGATGTATCCAATCTCTTCCTAATAAGGCATTAAATGAAGATGAATTCGTATTCACCATGAAACAATTCTGAATAAGAACTCTGAGTCCCTACTTTTATCCGACAAGGCAAGACCACAGATACTCTGGTTGCTTACCTTGAAAAGCCATACACTGCTACGTCAGTAGTTATTAAGTCTTTCGAGCTTTTTCCTAATTTTGCTAATGTTTTTTCAAGTAAAATGTTAACAATAGCATCATTGTCTACTAATACCTTATTAATTTCGACACCTTCGATTTCGGCTTTTATAAACAGAGGTTTCATGTAATTATTGTCAACCTTTTCTTTCGAAAACAAAAGATTAGCCAGATTTTCGTTCTCTTTTTTAGCTTCGAGTAATTCATAGTTGGGGATTGCAACATCAAAAAGATTACCTGTTTTGTCCACATTTATCATTTCGAAGGATCTCTCCTTCTCGTCTGTTTCTTCCTCCCTTGCAGCAAACGCTGCTGGTAGTACTGTTACCATATTTACATCACCGTCTTCTTCAAACTGTAATGCCCTTTTTAGAGAAGCTTCTTTTGCTTTTATATCGGCTTCGTTTGCCGATTTTTCATAGTGTGAATCCCCCAAAAGGATATCTAAGCCATCTTCTGACTCAAAATCATCTAGATTTTCGTCATCCTCGATCATGACATTCTTTCCCTTTACACTCACTTCCTTTAATTGGTCACTTAAGTTGTCCATCTCTTTTTCGAATTCGTCATCTCATGCAGAGCCCCTTTCTATTTTTTATTTCAAAATCCCTTTGTTCAACGCATCTTCTTCGATTCGAAGGTTAGCAAACACGGCTTCCTGCTGCATTTCCATTGCTACTATCGCTCGAGAATATGCAACTTGTTGTGCAATAGCCTTCAGATGGCTATCTTTCTTTCTCTGACCACTGTATCCCCCCAAACGAGTAAAGGGTGAGTCTCTGCCAACTGGTGCGAATCTTCCATATCCTCTTCCTCGAAAGTTCCTATTACAAGGTATCTGATTAAGAGGCTCGGACCTCTGCCTTTTGTTCCATTCTCTCTGATACGCTGGAACCCAGTTTGGGTCATTTGGGATCACCTGTAGCCTTACCAATTCATAGTGGAGATTATCGGCACACTGGCTACATAATACCTTCTGCATTGTTGTCAGATTATCCACCACCCTCGCCGGGGTTTGGTAAATGACCTTCCGTACTGGGGTTTCGAGTACCACCTTATATGACTTCTCCTCGTTCTTGTGGGTCTTGTGGTCTTGGACGACCGATTCAATTTTCGTTTCTTTATCCTTAGGTTTCCCGTCTTGGTCGAATTCCAAGATTCTCTTGTCAGTTCCTGAAAGGAGTATCACACCCCTCTCGTATTGCTTTGCCACAAATCTCCTGAAGATCTGGCATTGGTCCGTAGTATGCATGGTGTTCATATGACATCTACACATACCTTCAAGTCCCTCATCTTTTACTTTCGGAAACGTTAGAACTCCTTCATCTATGAGCCTGTTGAACAACCAGTTTGCCAACTTGTCTTCTTTAGGAACCTGCGATTCAGAACATTCATAACTATTAAGTTCCACAACATTGATATCGAAACTTAAGACAGGAAAAGGATCTTCATCGATATTCATTTTTTGGGTATCAGGGAAGATGATTTCTTTCGAGTCGATTTTCTCTTGTATTAAATTTCGAAACATAACACACTCACTAGTTTCGTGGGAAAAGGCATTATGCCATTTACAATATGGCTTCCCTTTTATTTTTGCTTTGGATGGGATTCGATGTTTTCCTTTAAATTTAAGCTTTTTATTGGCCAACAACCAATCGAAAATTTGTTCAGTTTTCAATACATCAAAAGTGTAATTCTTTTCTTTCTTAGTTTGTAATGAACCTGTTGCCACACACTCTTTCTTTTCGAGAGCTCCACATTGGTAAGGGGGCTCTTTCACAAATTCTGCTAAGTCAACTTCATAAGTCTCCTCAAATACCCACGGAATTCCGATTTCGAAGGCATTGAAGCCTTGGTGATTTCTATTGCTTTCTTCCTTAAGCATATTCTCATATCTGATGGCACCTTCGGCTAAACTCCTAAAGTCGGCAAAAGGCATGCCATCGAATCTTAGCCTATATTCGGAAGACATATTTTGTTGTGCTAGCTGCACAAATTCAGATTCAGGTAAATTGAGGTGACATTTGACCCTAGCCTTCTTAAATCGCGAGAGGAATTCTTAGACTGATTTCCCCACATTCTGTCTAGTTTTGGCAAGGTCACTCATCGAGATCCCTGGATCCGTTCGAGCGAAGTGATTTTGAGATTGGAACTGCATTTCGTCCCAACTATGAATAGAATTTGGGGATAAACTTATATACCAATTAAAGGATGATCCCATCAACGAACTAGGAAAAAGCCTTAGCTTATGGAACTCTTAGTCTGCAGCCTCTCGACACTGACAAGTGAACCTAAATAGATGTTCGAGAGCGGATATATGGTCATCTCCTAAAAACAAAGTGAAATCAGGGATCTTATAGTTTTGAGGAAACAGAAAGTTTCTATCTATCCAGTCGGGATAAGGTTTTCCCGGTATCATCTTGTGATTCCTTCCAAACCCGGGTCCGTACATCCTCTCAATGATAATTTTGAGTTGATCTTGGACGGGATCAAGAAATGGTCCTCCAACATTTCCTCTCCTTTGGGCGTTGGGCATGGCCTGCCCCACTACATATGGCACTTGGATATTATTCGGGAATGTGGGAACTCCTGGATTTACCGGTATGTTAGGGAAACCATTATTTCCCATCGGAAAAGGAGCTCTCGAGGCTCCTGCATAAACTGGTATTTGGCCTTGCCCCCCTGGAATGGCCCTTGGGTATAGTTTGGAGGTATTTCAAAACTATTAACATAACTGTAAGTGGGGTATCCCGCCGGTACTTGCTCATAATTAACCGGTGGGGTAGTAAAGCAAGGTCTCAGAGGTTGTGTTTGAAATTGATTCGTATTAACATTTGAGAGACTGTTCGAAGGAGGATGCATATTTTGAGTAAAACCTTGTTGTTCTATTACCATTTGCCTCCCAAGCATGGATGGGTTCGAGTTCGAAAAATTGGGCTCTTTAGTATTCGAAGCTTGACCTATTTCGAATTGACTATTCCTACTCCTGTTTTCCCTAGGGTAACCTGGTGGCGGTTCTCCTGAATTTAAATGTCTAATCTGATTGGTTCAACTGACACTAATTGAGTTACTTTTTCCACCAAAACATTATGTCGGTTAATTAAGGGCTCAAGTGCCGTCACTACCTGAGCATTTATCATACCAGAGAATGCGTCGCAGGTTTGATTAAAGATCTCTCCTAATTCAGTTATCACTCGAGTGACCTCTTGGGCGAGGCCTTCTCGAGCACTTACAGCAATATCTTATACTATTGCTGTAAATATGCGAGCAAATTCCTGAGCCAATGCCCGATATCGATCATTGAACTCTCTTTGCTGATCTTCTCGAGCACTTACCAGAGTTTGCTTCGTAACCCGAACAAACTATTCGTACATCTTATCGGCTCTAACCTTATGTTTCGAGATAGGTGGGGTCTCTAGATCCTCACCGAGTTCATCTCTGGCAGAATCTTCTGACATTTTATATCCTTATCGGGAGTCAGTTAGGCACAAATTATACTCCCACTGTGGTCGCCAAAAATTTGTTTCGCGATAAAACAAAAATCAGTGTGAGGTGGATCCGATTGTTCGTTCCAAGCCCCGTGATAATCTATATCTTAAGATTATTTTCCAACCCCTGCGTTCGACATGCTAAATGGTGGTTCAAGTCTTTAATAAAGTCTTATGCCAATTATTTCGAATGTAAAGACAAATAAATCAAACAACTTAAGTCAAGATAAAATTAACCTATCAAATACTGAAATCTGAAAAAAAAGGATAATTTATATCTCCATGAAAGTCTTCGATTGAATAGTACAAGTAAATATTGATATGCACACTGCCGTCTTTGATAAATCCTTGCTATCCACAGATTAATCTAAGCTATTGCTAATTCTAAACTACGCTAAGAACTACTCCTATGGCTAGAACTAGTAAAGTAAGTAAAATGAAGATGTGTTGTGTCCTTTTTTTCTTTTCTTCTTCTTGGCTACCTATATCTCGATTCTCTGAGGCGCCCACGATCCTTCTCTTCAGAACCGTCTTCAATTGCCCTTAACCGCTCTTTCCTTGACTCTTTGGGCTTCGGTTTATTTCTTTCCGCTTCATTCTCTCATCCCATATTCTTGTAATTTTCTCACGTTTAATGGGCGCGTCTTGTTTATTTTGCCACCACTTTCCTTCTGTTCGATGTCTAGTAAGTGGGCTTCTTTGGGCTCAACATAATCGAAAAGCCCAAATTATTCTATGGTGTAAACACCCGGCCACTGATAATATGGGTTTGTAATTAGGCAAAAGATAAATTTTAATCTATACCATAGATACTTAGCTAAAGTTTTTGTGTTCAAAAGAAATATAGTATTGCCGAACAGGCGACAACAATAAGTTCAATACAAGTGTAATCGAACTGAGCATTTTGAGAAATTCGATATTGTTACGGTGCAATTGTATAGATTTCACGCCCCTTGATGTATATGCAAGCTAGCTATTTCAGATTGGCATAAATTTAGATTTTGCACTTCATTTTAAGAGGTTATCAAGACATACAAATCGTATTGTAGACAATTAAAATTTGTACCCAATTAAATGGCGACACGTGTAAATTAATATCAAATAAATTCATTTATTTACATTTAAGGATTTAATAAAAAATTTTATTCTTAAATTAAATAATTGAATAATTGATATTTAAATACTTATTGTATTGACCAATTATGAGGTGCCATGTGGCAATTTTAATCATAATTAAATAATGGTGATTATGAAAAGTCTTCCACCCCTACAACTATAAATAGGGGTTCAAATTCAAGGATTCATTTACCAATTCACAAGTGTATTTGAGCAAGAGAAGACAAGAGAAGTTCCCAAATTCTCTCTACAAGTTCTTCAAATTCAAGAAGGCATTCAAGGCAAACTTCAAGGCGTTCTTGGCAAAATTCATCAAATTATAACATTCAATTCGAGATTAAGGTGCTAAACCCTCGAATAAACGTTATAGAAGTCCAAATTAAGTTGAAGGAAGATCAAAGCGACGAATCAACCTTGAAGCTTTCAACCTTCCCAAATCATGTACATCGTTTGATCCGAGATTAAGCTGTCGAGCCCTTGCGTCAACGTTATAAACATTCAAATCCACATTGGAGAAGATCAAAGAAGAATCAGAGGATAAATAATTAGAGATTTGTACTCATTAAATCGTTTGATTCAATTAATTATATTTTGTACAACATTTCTTGTTTGTTAAATTGCAGACTTAAAATTTGTTGTTTACAAATTTTGGCACGCCCAGTGGGACAATCTCTACCTCTCATCTCTTCACTTCATCAAAAGTTCAAAGTTTCACAATGAATGCCCCGAAGAACGCATCGTTCCAAATCGCCGCTTCAATTTCTTCAAGTGCTACGGTCAATGGTATCGGCGTCGTGATGAGGAGCATGTCCAAAAGACTTCAAACATCTTCTGAGTCGACTCATTTCCTTGGATCTGTTGAAAAGGAGTTGCATCATCTTAGCAACATACGCGATGGTGATGAATCTCCTCCAACCTCCCCTCGGTCAACATCAAGTTACTCATTTACTTCAAACATAGCTCCTGTTATGATGACAAATGCTACAACTCTGGAAGAACAAATGACCAACTTGACAAAAATTATCGAGGGATTTGCCAAGCATATGGAAGAACAAGATTCTCAAATCTCAAAATTGATGAATAGAATGGATAATAGCGAGGCTAGTCGCTCACAAGAAAAACAACCGGAAATCCGCAATGAAGTCGAAGCATCTGAAAGGCAACAATCAAAGAGAAATGAGAAATCTCCCATTGAAGATTTTCAGGTATCGTCAGATGGATTGATCCCCATTGATCAGCTGAAGGAATTTATCATGGGAACTATCAAGGATAAACTCGATGGAGGTTCCAAGTCATCGTTGGCTTACACGAAGCCATATACCCAAAGAATCGATAGACTCAAGATGCCGAATGGTTACCAACCTCCAAAATTCCATCAATTCGAAGGTTTGGGTAACCCAAAGCAACACGTAGCCCATTTCATTGAAACATGTAATAATGTTGGGACTTACGGAGACCATCTCGTCAAGCAACTCGTCCGGTCACTTAAAGGGAATGCATTCGACTGGTACACGGACTTGGAAGCTGGATCAATTGATAATTGGGAACAGCTGGAACATGAATTTCTCAACCGCTTCTATAGCACCAGAAGGACTGTTAGCATGGTGGAGCTCACTAACTCTCGCCAGTGGAAAGAAGAGACAGTTATTGATTATATCAATCGTTGGAGGAATTTTGGCCTTAATTGCAAGGATCGCTTATCTGAAGCATCAGCCATAGAAATGTGCATCCAGGGGATGCATTGGGGTCTTCGGTACATCCTTCAAGGGATTCAACCCAAGACATTTGAAGAACTAGCTACTCGAGCACATGATATGGAACTGAGTATGTCATCAAGTGGAATTGGGGGACCACCCATCCAGAATCCTCAGAAGGTCGTAGAGAAACAAGAATTCAAGAAAGGGGTAAATCATTTTCCAAAGCCCCAAACAAAGAGTCTATGGCAGTGAATGCAGCACCCATCAAGTTGCGAGCCAAGGCAAATGATGAGAACGACGGAAAGAGAGATACTTCGCAAGATAAAGTGCAAAGAAGATCAACTCTGAAAGAAATGCAAGCAAAGCAATACCCGTTCCTTGACTCCGATGTCTCTGGAATATTTGATGACTTGCTTAATGCAAATCTCATTGATTTGCCTACGATGAAACGACCAGAAGAAGCCGGGCGTATAGATGATCCTAAATATTGCAAGTATCATCGCCTAGTGGGGCACCTAATTCACGACTGTTTCATATTCAAAGATAAAGTGATGCAGCTGGCTCGTCAAGGAAAGATATCTCTTGAAGAAGATAACATAACTGCCAACGTCGTATCTGTCACATTTGGGTCATCTAAGGTTATGATAGATAAAGACGCCAAATGGAGTGCCTGCGAAGAGCTTAATGATGCTAACTATCGCTCATGTAATGCAACACATGAACAAGAAAACTCTCCAAAAGAAGATAGTTTGTCTGAGGTAAGGTCTTCTGTTGATCACTGTTTGTCAACAATCGCTTTTACGGATGAAGATCTGTTACTTGGATCCAACCCTCATAATAGGCCATTATTTGTCACTTGCTACACTCATGAGCAAAGGGTAAATAGAATTTTGGTTGATGGAGGGTCTGCGATCAACATTTTACCTTTGCATACGTTGAGAAAATTGGGGATTTCTGTTGACGAACTTTCTAGTAGTCGTCTGATGATCCAAGGCTTCAACCAAGGGGGGCAAAGAGCTGTCGGTATCATAAGGATGAAGCTAATGATGGGAGAGATGCCGTCAAACGCATTGTTCCATGTTATAGATGCTAGAACCTCTTACAACATGCTTCTAGGACGACCTTGGTTGCATGAGAATGGTGTGGTCCCTTCAACTTGGCACCAGTGCTTCAAATATTGCCAAGAGGGAATAGTAAAAAGGTGTTGGCCGATGATAAACCTTTCACTGAAGCTGAGTCGCATTACGCCGATGCTAAATACTACCTTGAAGGACCAAAGACCACAAAGGCAGAAGCGTCACTTGATAAGAAGCCAAGAGAAGAAAATCAACAAACTACAAGGGGTGAGGCGAATGATACTCTACATTCCAACGGTGAAAATCACTCAAAAGTTGAATTGCCTCTCGTCAAAGATGAGTCATTAGAAGAATTGATACTACCTATGACGAGACTTGATATGAACAAGCCATCTCATCTGCCTCTTAAAGGATTTGTCCGCCCAATTGAAGGTGCCAAAGAAGAACATGGAGGAATCCGTACCGACAAGTTCTTCGATCCAGAGGCTTACAAATTCCTTACCAAAGTAGGGTACAACCCAAAAGAAGGCTCTATTTTGGGAAAACTCCCTCCAGAAGTCTCTGGTGAACAAGTTCATGGACTCAATGCTACACAGATAATGCTTAGAGAAAGTGGGCACGCTATTCAGAGCCCTCGAATCGGTCTTGGGTTTGTCCCCCAAAATCCAATTCGCATCGCAATAAGAAGAGCTAGTAGCAACTATGTGAGTGAAGAAGCATTATCCTCAACAGAGTATATCTTTGACGAAAGTGGAAATAAGACGCGACGCATATCTGTCTTTGAAAGACTTGGTCCTCCAATGAAAAATGGCAATAAGATAAACGATAGACGAAGGTGGGGTGTCTTGAAAAGGGCGAAGTACGCTATCAAAGTCAACAAATCACGTGCCACTACGAACCTTCGTAGCCTGATACCGTCTCGCATGGGATGCGCTGATTTGACTATATCATGCGGTAAAGTCTTGAAAGCTAAATGGCAAACTATAGTATTTACTCAAATCCAGTACTATGATGAGGACGATAAAGAGAGTGTGGCGTCATCATATCACATCACTTCAAGAGAGGAAGATATTTTTGAAGAAGAAGAAGACGCAGAGACGGCACCACCTGAACTTGAAGAAGGTGTCAAAGCCACGGTCGACAAATTGAAAGAGATTAACCTCGGTGATGCCAACAATATTAAGCCAATCTACATAAGTGCTTTACTAACTGTCGACGAAGAAAAAGCCTACATTGAGTTGTTACATGAGTTCAAAGATGTATTTGCATGGTCGTACAAAGAAATGCCCGGCCTAGATCCAAAGGTAGCAGTCCATCATCTATCAATTAGAAAAGGGGCTCGTCCTATCAAGCAAGCCCAACGTCGATTTCGACCCGAGTTGGTCCCTTTAATTGAAACGGAAGTAAACAAACTCATTGAAGTTGGATTCATCCGTGAAGTCAAATACCTTACATGGATTTCAAGCATCGTTCTAGTGAGAAAGAAGAATGGACAAATCCGAGTGTGCGTTGACTTTAGGGATCTTAACGGAGCATGTCCCAAAGATGACTTTCCGTTGCCTATCGCTGAACTCATGATTGATGCTACTACCGGCCACGAAGCTCTATCTTTCATGGACAGGTCGTCCAGATATAATCAAATACGTATGGCACCAAAGGATGAAGAGTTAACGGCATTTCGTACCCCAAAAGGTATATATTGCTATAAAGTAATGCCATTCGGACTAAAGAATGCAGGAGCAACCTATCAAAGGGCCATGCAAAAGATCTTTGACAACATGCTTCATAAAAATGTAGAGTGCTATGTCGATGACTTGGTTGTGAAGTCTAAAAGGCGAGTAGATCATCTCGTAGACCTAAAAAGGGTTTTTGAACGCTTACGAAGATATCAACTGAAGATGAATCCCCTAAAATGCGCATTCGGCGTAACATCGGGAAAGTTTCTTGGATTCATTGTTCGGCATCAGGGCATAGAATTGAACAAGCAAAAATTGATGCAATCGCGAAATGCCTGAACCCAGAAATATCCATGAGCTCAAAAGCCTGTAGGGGAAGCTAGCATATCTTCGAAGGTTTATCTCAAATTTGGCCGGTCGATGTCAACCATTTAGTCGCCTCATGAGAAGAAAGGTGTTCCATTTGAATGGGATGAATCTTGCAGAAATGCCTTCAAAAGCATAAAAACATATTTGATGAAGTCACCCGTGCTGGTTGCACCAGTCCCAGGACGCCCATTAATCCTTTACATTGCTGCTCAAGAACGTTCTGTGGGGGCATTACCGCACAGGAGAATGATCATGGGAAAGAAAGCGCTTTGTACTACTTGAGTAGGATGATGATGCCAAACGAGATGAAGTACTCGCCAATTGAAAAGATTTGCTAGGCTCTTATTTTCGCTATCCAAAAATTAAAACATTACTTCCAAGCGCATATTGTTCACCTTGTTTCAAAGGCAAACCCATTAAAGTATGTGATGTCGAAACCAGTGCTCTCCGATAGACTTGCAAGGTGGTACCTTCAATTGCAACAATTTGAGATTGTCTATGTTCCCCAAAAGGTAAGTTCTAGCTGACTTTTTGGCAGATCATTCTATCCCCGCCGAATGGGAGTTATCTGATGATCTACCCGACGAAGATGTTCTACTGGTTGAAGTTGCTCCCCCTTGGAAGATGTATTTTGATGGAGCTTCTCATAGAGAAGGAGCTGGCGCTGGAGTAGTGTTTATTACGTCTGATGGAGAAGTGTTACCATAACCCTTCACTCTGACTGAAAACTGCTCAAATAACGTTGCTGAACATCAAGATCTGATCATTGGGTTAGAAATGGTTGTCGATATAAAACAATTACACCTCAGAGTATTTGGAGACTCCAAATTGGTGATAAATCAATTAGAGGGATCATATGAAGTGAAAAAGCTTGACCTACTTCCATACTTCAACTATGCGAGACGACTTGTTGGATGGCTTGGGGATGTGACGATTGAGCATGTGCCGAGGAAAGACAATAAACAGGCTGATGCATTAGCAAAACTGGCTTCTACACTCGCCATGCCTGAAAAAGAAGCACGAGTTCCAATATGTAAAAGCTGGGTCATCCCACCAATCTTTGAAGATGAAGATGGCGATGAAGAAGAAACACATTGTCGAAGTATTTGAATAGGAAAGGAAGATTGGCGGCAACCACTGGTGGATTTACTTGAAATACGAAAAATACCTGATGATCCACGCCAGAGAATCGACGTTAGACTCGAGCAGCCCGCTTCATCTATTACAAACAACCCTTTATAGGCGCTCATTTGATGGGGTCTTCTTGCGTTGCTTAAACGATGATGAAGCCATTCAATCCATGGAAGAAGCTCATTCCGAGTTTGTGGAGCACACCAATCTGGCCCGAAGTTACACTTTTGCTAAAAAGAATGGGGCTATTAGTGGCTAACAATGGTTTAAGGACTGCATGGATTTCGCTCAGAGGTGTCAAGCTTGTCAATTTCACGCGAATCTCATCCACCAACCACCTGAGCCACTACACCCTACTGTTGCTTCATGGCCTTTTGATGCATGGGGATTAGATGTCGTCGGACCTATGATAAAGTCATCTGCTGGGCACTTGTACATCTTGGCTGCAACTGACTACTTCCTCCAATGGGCTGAAGCGATACCCCTCAAAGAGGTCAAAAAGGAAATGTTGCTGATTTCATCCGTATCACTCATATATCGGTACGGAGTTCCTCGGTATAGTCACCGATAATGGAAGCCATTCTCCAATGCTCTGATAGACGGTTGTGCCAAAAGTTCAATTTCAAACAGAGAAAATCTTCAATGTACAACGCCCCGCTAATGTCCTAGCTGAAGCCTTTTAATAACTCTCTGCAATTTACTAAAAAGGTGGTTACAAAATCAAAGCCGATTGGCAATGAAAGGACGGAGAAGCTTTATGGGAATATAGAACCACCTATAGGACTCCGACACAACCTCCTTACTCGTTAGTGTATGGAGTAGAAGCCGTAGTTCCTCTTGAGCAACAATCCTTCATTGAGGGTAGCCATACAGGAGGACTTACTGAAGATAAAATGCTCGTTTACGGCTTGAAGAGTTGGAGGCCCTTGATGAGAAGAGACTAGAGTCGCAGCAACGACTTGAGTGTTACCAAGCTCGTCTTTCTAGGGCATTCAACAAGAAAGTTCGATCACGCTCCTTTGAAGTTGGTGACTTAGTCCTCGCTGTAAGAAGGCCCATCATTATGACGCATCGGACCGGCAACAAGTTCATATCAAAATGGGACGGTCCCTATGTTGTTAAAGAAGTTTATACCAATGGCGCGTACAAGTTGGTCGCCGAAGACGGCTTAAGAGTTGGCCCCATAAATGGGAAATTCTTAAAGCGTTACTATCCATGAGTTTGTACCCTAACCTTTCAAAAAAAAATCAAAAAAAAAAATATTGAACTACGTTATGACTTGATCCCTTTTATTAGGGTACGTAGGCAGCTTAGATTCCCTCTAAGTTCAGTCATAAAAAATAAAACAATCATGTTTCCCATATGATCTCTTTTATTAGGGTACGTAGGCAGCTTAGATTCCCTCTAAGTTCAGTCATAAAAAAATAAAACAATCATGTTTCCCATATAAAGTGATGTTATTCATTAAAAATTAGTTGTACAAAAAAAAAAAAAGGCTCAAGAAAAAATATCTATGTTCTTCAACTCCTCTTGGACAGATGCCAGGTGCGTCATCGAAGTACTCAAAATCTTCGCTGCTTCATCACTCAAGGGGGCAGTCTTCTTAAGAGCAACAATCTCATCCTCAATACCATGCATATCAACCTCGGCACTTTTAAGAAGTTCTTCCTGGCTCTTTAGGACGAAGATAATTTCTTCTTGCGACGCTTCAATCTTTAAGCTCTTTCTCAACGCATGCCAATTCCTCCTTGGTAGATTGATGTGATCAACCTCTTTGCTTGCTCTAGTCTGACTTTACCTAGACGTCCTTGGTATCCCCGAGCTGTTGATCAAGAAGCTCCTTGGATAGCCTTTCCTGAAGATGAGGATCTCGCGGCATCATAGGCAGCTGCCTTATAAAACCATGATTGCAATAGTCCGTCAATGTGAGAAACATCTATATCTTTGAAGACCTTCATTGAGTCATAAACAACTTGAACTCGTCCTTCAAAGATGAGATGTCATCAACTTTTGCTTTTGTGATCTTATCCCGAATAATACGCCTAAAAGCTCTGAACATGAATGTGGTTGCTGCTCAGTACATATTTCATCCCCACAAATACTGAAGCCTCAGGAGAAGGTGGTCTCTGTTCAACACTAGCAGGTTTGGATGTCTTTCTTGACTTTTCTTACATGCTATGGGAGCTACATCCTGTGAATCGGATTCATCTTGAGATTCCTCACAGCATTCACATCTAAAATTTCTTTATGTACTGAAATGAAAAGCTACATTAGAGAAGTTTCGGAAGATTTCAAATGGAAGAGTAATAAATCAAGAAAAGAAAGGAGAAGAAACCTTTTGGAAAAATCCAATAATGATAGATTACTCAGAACATCGGCATCGGTATGTCGCAGTGGATTTAGATCTTTCTTTTGTCTCTTCCAGTGTTGGTCCGCGTTGCTACTACGACTATCCTCCAAGTCACATGAAGAACTTCTCTTTTACTCCCCTCAAAGCTTCAGTAGCTAGTACACTACATTCAATAATAAGGGATGGCAGATGAGGATGTAGAGGATTAGGAGTAATGTCTTTAAGCATGCAATCTCCTTCAATGTGTTTTTTGTCTTTAAGTGGGGTTTGCTTTTAAACCATTCAAGAACGATATGTTCTCCTCAAGATATGTGCCAAGAGTCTTTGCCACCATTCTTTATAATTCTTTGAAAAGAGCTCTTAGCATTTGGGGAATAGAAAGAAGCATCGCCTTAGAAAGGGACTTGGTAAATTACACGAGCGCCAATCGAAGAACCTCATCTGAGTAACTGTTCGACATCAGCCTGATAAACCAGGAACCTCCTGATAGGACCAAATTGGCCTTCCAAATCAAATAGCTCATAAGGCTCAACAATGGCTTTTCACCCTGTCTCAAAGACCGATAGTGCTAGCGAATGGACATTAAAAGATTCGCCTAGACTCCCCCGTATTCGCCATCACAATAAACATGGATCCTTGGCTCGCATGGTCATTAGGCAAGTCCAAGCAGCAGGCTCTCCCTTATGGATGCGTCGTCGCGCCTCTGTTGAGAATCAAAGTATCTTGCACCCCCTTCGCCAACGCATTTCACCATCTTAACCACGCATATAATGTAAATACCTACATGTAAGCGTATAATTTCAACAACTGCAAAGTACAAAATCAATGCATAATACTCACATCACTCTCGTAGTTATAATCAACCACCAATGTCTCAAGCTCTGGACATAGTTCAAGAAATGCAGCAATTCCAATCAGGTCATTTTCTATATATCCAGTTTGCAGCTCTAAATATTTCAGGTTCTTGAATACAGAACATTCGGAGGTATCCTTTCTGTCAAAAACCTTCCAGGACACGAAAAAGATCAGTGTTCATTAGGTAATTTTCTTAGAATGCAATTAGAGACAATTAAACTTGCTAGAGCAACATGAATGATCAAATGAATGCTCATGCCATCTCTAAAATCTATAAATAAAAGGTAATAAAAAGTAAGAGTTCACACTGGCCCACAGGGAAAAACAAGCATTACAGATTCAATTTTCCAGAATTTACCAAAAGTGTATGTTCACAATTTATCAACTTCCGATTCTTCACTTCTCACTACAAGTGTCAAGCAGCATGAAGCCATCTGCATTTTACCTTTATTATCAAGTTCCACGCCATACATCTCAAACCAAGTGTTCCTAAAAATGAATTTAGACATTGTGTCTTTTCCTTTTTACTTTTCTTTGAGCTTATTCTCAAAACATACCATCTTGCCTGATTTTTTTCTAGGTTCATTCTCCATTTATTGTTTTTTCCCTGTTTTGACTTGGTATATTCTTTTCCATTTTCTCAAAACCCATCTCTCTGCTTTAAAATGGATTAATCCTAATGCATAGAGACAACTCAAAAATGTTGTAATCATGCCTTAATTTACATGAGTCTCAACAGGGTCTGGAGTCTCTAGCTGCATGAATTTTAAGTGTTCTCATTTATGTGTCATGTCTTACTTCAAAAGGCATCTATTTGCCTGGTGAGTCTTTTCATTCGTAGCCATTAGTGTGACAAGACATTACGATGAAGAAAAAGGAAAGAAGATTAAGCATCAGTCAGAAAATGGTGGGCTAAATCAACAAGTTTTATCTCTCGTCCATTTTGTGGCTTCTCTAGCATGTTTATGAAAAAATAAAAAGGAATTAAGTTCTGTTTAGTATATTATTGTCTACTCATTTAAGAGAGTGGAAAATATGAATATGAAAAAGATAATGCTAAACATGTACATAAACAATGAAAGGGATATTGTCATATTGAATTTTCTTTTCTTTGTTTTGCTTCAATTCGTTGTAAAGGTTTTATGGATTTCCATGAAACTTTCAATTGACCACGCCTCCTCAAGATCGTATTTGTTGAATTATAACCAAACCAGTTCTGCCTCATTGCCATCCAAATATGTTACTACAGCATTTTACAGCTATTAGAAGCAAGCAAGCATGGCCTTTGAAGTAAATAATAACTAAGAGAATACCTCAGCTTTTACAATGTCCAAATTTCTAAATTGGTAAAGTGAAAATGGGTATTATAAAGTTCTCCGTATTTTATGACTCTTGGAACTAAAATGCATTTAGCTAACCTTTGATATGGCAGCTGCCCTCTCCCACAACATTTGAAAATCTTAATGATAACAGGTGTGACACTATAAGACCCTGAGGCCAAAGCACAAAAACTCCAACAATGGCCTCACCATTTCAAAACCACTAATCATATTCTTCAACTCATAATTATAAACCACAACGCCAACATTTTCTTGAAAATTTGGAGTGATGGAACAAGCGAGACCTTAATTTCTCTAGATTTATTTGAAATTAGAAATAACAAATGTTAGACTCCTAATCCAACTCTACTTAACCATTTGTGGAACCAGCTAATACTTCAATCCATGCTGGACTGATCAATATACTAATAATGAGGTCTTCAGTCGATAGATATAATTTTTTTGGAACTTTAGTTTAGGGATTTCTCTTTTATTATATTTTTTCCACATACATATACGTATAGCACTATACTTTTTCTTCTTCTCAACCTTAATATATAGAATTGCAAATGTCTTTACAAGACAAGTATTGGGTACAACAGACATATATGTACTTTTCTATATCTTTGGTCCTCAAAAGCGTAGCAAAACAATCAAGTTTTCAACTCACTCGTTATTGCACATTATCCAAGTTATGGGTTTATAAGTTTCACCAGCTTAATGTCTCCTGTTACTTCCCAGGAACTGATCACTAAGACATCTTGAAATCAAAATCATATAATAAGCATCAAATCTCACATTAGAGATAAAAACGGGCACCAAACTTCACTCAAATAGATGAACAACACGCCTAAACATGTCATAGTTAAGCTACTTAGGGAACTTGGAATTTAATGCAAGTAAAAGGAAGAAAAGTTACTTGAGGCCACAATTCCCGATTAACACGCATATTCCGCAAGGTAAGCCGTTCAACCCCACTTATTAATAGCAGAATATCACAACCGCCGTTAGAATCCTCTTCAGCTCTATCAAACACCAAACAAGCTTCAACCAAAGACAATAAATCCCTGCAACAATACTTTCCTACAGAGAAGCAATCAAAGCTTATTGTACGTAGGTTTGGGGCACAAATATCCAAAGAGCCCACATTTGTACGATAAAACCCCAACTCTAGTTTCTTGAGCGTGTGCGAATGTATCTTAAAATTTCTCAAGAAATAAAAGTTCTGAAGAGATAAAAACTCAAGATTAACGCAGCTCGAAACCAAAGCAAACTGTAATGTATCACGTAAAGAAACATGAAACAGAGTAAACGAAACAAGAGACGAAAATCCATCAGGGGATACGCTCTTAGGCCAAACAATTCGGCAACTATTGAGTTCCAAAACCGTAACCGAGCAGGGGCAAGGATTAAAATTTCGTTTCGATGTTAAGTTTCGGGTTCTTAAATATAAGAAACCTATTGGAAATGTTTCAAAAATATCATGGAAAACTTGAAAAATGCTGGAAACAAGGTGGAAACCGTGAAAAAAGAATTAAAGAAAAGTTGCTTCCTCTATTCACTAACAAAAAATAATAGTTGTGTAAAATGTTTATACATCTACATCAATAATCGATCAAATTATACTAATAAACGAAGTGGTAACGTTTGATTCAAGTTTAACATCCACAGAATATATAACCGACAAAATTTTAGTAACTTAAATTGTGAAATAAAAAAATTCTAAAAGTGTTGTCGTGAAAAAAATGAAAAGTTGTATGTTTATTCAAATTTAGCATTCACAGAGCATATAATTGAAAAAAATTTAGTGACTTAAATTGTGAAAAGTTAATATGTATGATAGCATAGTTTCAAACTCATCTGCAAATTATATGAAAAAATTACTTTAATCGATAATACAATAATCTTCATTTTGAGTCATATGATAAAAAGTTGCTCCTCAATGAAATAAATATTTGTTTGATTGTTAGATTTATTACTCTTCATTATTCTTCTTCTTCTCTTCTTCTTTTTCCTTTTTTTTTTTTTGACCTTTTTTCCTAATATTGAGAGATTTGAGAGCTCTGTTGTATTTGCGATAAAACAAATTTTTTTGAAAAAAAATTACCAAAATCTCAATGTTTTCATGATTTCCATGGAAATCTTTTTGAAACTCTCAATGCGTTGAGGATAGAGCAAATCTTTTTGAAAGAAATTGCCCAAACTCTCTATTTCCATGTTCCATGGAAACGAACATGAAAATCATAGAAACATTGAGAGTTTCCATAAAACATTGGAAATAAATATTTTCTAGGAAACAATGTAATTTCGAAACTACATGGTGATTTATTTTTCGTAAATCGAAAAACAAAAATTTTTCGGAAGTTTCGGTGAAAAAAAAAAAGAAACTTCGAACCATGAGCAGAGATTGTTGAGATTAGAGAAATGGAAATCATACTTTTCATACGATTCTGAATCGTCAATTCCGCTGTCAGCCTCATTTTTGATAAACAAATCCTCCGTGAAGGAGAGGCGGAGGACGGCGGCGCCAGAAGCGATGGCGCGGCGTGTCCAGGAGTCGACTTGGATTTGGGTGCGGCAGTAGTAGCGGTAGCTGAAGAGGAGGTGGAAAGAGTGGAAAGGGGTGGAATGAGGGCGGCGAATTAGGGTTTGGATTATGAATTCGGCGAAGAGTTGTCGTGATTTGTGGAGGTGATTTGGGGGAGAATGGTAAAGGCTCATGTCGAAATTGAGTGTGGGAATATGATGCCAGAGATTCCGCCATTGATGGGAGAATGGTAAGCTAGCTCTGATGGCGTTGATGGTTTGAAGGAAGGAGAAGATATGAATGAGGAGGTCTTGTGAGAGGTCGCCTATGCTTGTTTCCTCCATTCATAAATCACACATAAGAAGAGACCGTGTTTGTGTTTTGGCGGTTTAGGTAGGAATTGGGCAACAAAGTTTGTAAAACTGTCCCAATTTATAATCTAAGGTATTAAATTTCAGTATCGGTATCGATATCGGGTAGTAAATTTACAGAAATTTTGATGGAAATTTCGGGGATATTTAAAATTTTGATATCGATTTTAAAGAAATCATAGATATTTATAGAAATATTTGGAAATTTGCAACGAAACTTTGTATAATTTTAAATATTATAATTATGCATCTTTTACATAAATAATATTGTATATATAATATATGTATAGTGAATTTTGTTAAATAGTATGATTAAAATTTGTGGCGAAAAATATAAAATAAATATGATTTGAGAGTAAAGTAATAATCAAATCTCCTAAAAACTTCATTAAAACAAAAAATCACAATTTTAATATAAATTATCATTTAAAACCACATTGCGTTTTTTGGAGGATCGAAATCACTATCATTGGTCTCTCTTCTCCCTCCACTTTCGTACTTCATGTATAAATTATTAGTCAAATGTTGACAGTCATGACATTGAATGTTGGTGGTACTGCATATAATGATGGTAACATCCTTCTGATGTTGTATTCTGCTGAACCACAACGGACACAACATATTCGACAATATTCATCCCATAAATATATTAATTGAAAAAAATCTAATGTGAATTAGTGAATACATGACTTATTTGCACAAAAATTGACATAAAGATCAGACTTTCCAAAATGAATGTATAGTACACGTAGTAGGGGCAAGAATACAAAATTTTGAAATTTTTTGAGTATGGTCGATATCTCGGGATATTTCGGGAAATTTCAATGGATATTTGACAAAGTATTTTTTATTAAAAATTCAAGATTTCGGGAAATATCGATAAATAGGGAAATATCGAAAATTTCGGGAAATTTCGATAGATATTCTGCAAAATTGGATCGAATGTGAGATTTCACTTCGAGACCCCCGGAAATCCAAAATTTCGGTGGAAATTTCGAGGTATCGGAGGATATTTAAGACCATGTTTATAATCAATCCATATCAAACTGTTTTTGTCAAGTTGCGCTGCCTAATGGATTTGATAGTAGTCTTTGATGTCCTCAATAGGGATGTACATAAATCCGCACAACCCGCCCGACCCGTTCAAACAGACCCGAACCGCCCGAAAACTACCGGTTTGAAATTATTAAAAAATTATGGTGGGTTGAAAAAATTACAACCCGCCACTTTCGGGTCGGGTGGTGGGTTTAATAATTGTAACCCGCCACCCGACCGCTAATTGTATATGTTATAAGTGTGTGTGTGTATATATATATATATATATTTAAAGATTAACCCTAAACTCTTAAAACTATATATGCATATATATAAACTCTAATATGAATAGTTTTATTCATATTTATGTAAAACACTTTATTTTTAATTTGAGTAAACAAGAACATTTATTTTTACTTGATTTGAACAAAGATGTAGCTGTATACTTTTATGATAAACTTATAAAATAATTTTATTTTATTAATATTTTAGAGTTTACAAATCATGATAAATATGATTTTTATTTAATAACAACACTTAATTTTGTATTTATCACCAACTCAATTTTTTTTTAATTAAATGTACAAGTATGTTATTTAGTTTCTTACTTACTAGTTGAAACTAAAAGGAACATAATTATAATTCGATAACCCGCTAAATATATTAAAACCGACCGACCCGAACCGCTTGGTTTGAAAAGATAATTATGCGGTTTCGATTTGTTATGTTGTCAACCCGCATATATCGAGTAGGGTTGAATTTTTCCATAAAATCGCCCGAACCCGACCGCGTATACCCCTAGTCCTCAATCTTACTGGAAATTGCTTGCATATCATTTCGAAAGGCATTTTCGCATCTTCTGATGTTTTCAATGGAATACCCGGTAAAAATACTCTTGTTCCCTTAAATTGTCCACACAAAACTTCTGCATCAATGAGATTTCGACCAAATCTGCGACATATTAGTCTAGTACCATTGCATAGCCCAATCTTGGGACCAATGTTTCTTAGAAGCATAATTGATGCTCCTTTCTTTAGAACCAGCTTGTGAGGCGGGAGATTACAGGAAGTTAAGGAATTCAGAAGTTCAGGAAAGTACAAATTGTTCATATCCTCAGGTACCGAGTCGAATGAGTAATATGTGATTTCTTCCTCACCCTAGAACAATTAAATTACTTTTTCATTTAACTTGTTAACCTCTTCATTCAATGGTGTTATTATTGCCCTGTCCATCATATACTCAGGACCATAAATATGTGAAAAAAGACCAGGAAAAACTGATTAAATCAGCCGATGAATTGAATGTTCACCAGCCCATGGTATAGCCATGAAATCTGGTATCCTTGCCATATCATCTTGCACAACTGGTTCTTCCCCATTGCCTATTCGAAGAAATAATTCAGAGAAGTTTCGATCATTTTGAGCTCTGATGTTCTCTTCCAAGTGAAGAACCTTAACATTGGACCATAAATATGATTCCACGCTCGCCTTTACAGATTATAACCTCGTGCCTCCAACGACAACAGGAACAATTTGACAAAAATCACCTCCTAATATCATTACCTTGCCACCAAATGGCAAGTCAATTTCAAGCATTTCTCTTAAAGTTCGATCCACAATTTCAATTGTTTTTTTATCCGCCATCGGTGCCTCATCCCAAACAATTGATGATGCTCGACCTAGCAATTGACTCATGTCTGATTGTTTGCTAAAAGTGCACTTGAAATTTGAATCTAACTTAATTGGAATTTTAAGCTTTGAATGTGCTGTTCTACCACCTGGAAGTTGGTTTGCTGCGATCTCCGATGTTGCTGTAGCAAGCATTACAAACCCTTGTTTCCGAAAACTTGCAAGTAAGGTTCGATATAGGAATGTTTTATCAGTTCCACCAGGTCCATCTATAAAGAATATAGCACTTTCCTTTCTCATTATTGCATTCCTGATGTTGTTAAATGCCTGCAACTGGCCTGAATTGAGTTTGTTGATGGCATTTAGATCATCTTCTGGAACTTCAATAGCCAACTCATCTTCCATTAAACTGGAAATGCTTCCTAAAGTTTAAAAACGTTCATCAATTTGAGGCAAGTCAAATTCTTTCAGACTTCTCTTATGCAACAAAAGTATATTTTTTATTTCATGTAGAAGTCGATTCATGATAAAACCATTATTCGTAGATCTCGAAGAAGCATAGTCCTAAATCGTGTAGGCATAATTTTCTTCCCATAACCTTCTGACTCCAGTTGGTTGACAATAAAGCAATATTGTGGCAAACAACCTTCTAAGAGCTGAAGGCATTCTGACAGTTCTTGCCTCAATTAAGCATTGGCGAATACTATCATCTTCTTCGAGTAGCCCCAGTTTCTCTGCAGCTTGCTTTAATGTTGGATAATGCACATTATTCACTGTCAAAATATCATTAAATGATTTGGGTCCTCTAATATGATTGAGTAGAATTCGCAAATAAAACCTTTCTCCTTCATTTGGTGAAACAGCATATACTTGGCTAATCACTTTTTGTTGTGTTCTTCTTTTTTGCCAATTTTTTTCCTTTGACATCCATCTATAGTATCTTGGGAATTCTCTGTACAAATATTTATTAGGTTCTCTACCTTCATTATAAACTCTGAAAAATTCAGTCGACATAGTCCGAGAATTGCACTCATCAGATAAAACATTGGAAATACTTTGACAACTAAAATATTGTACTTGTCGAAGGTTTGGGAGATGGATTTGCAACCGTACGACAGAAGGATATATTTTGCTCAGTGGAAACTTAAAAATCTTCCATAATGCGTCTGGAGCACATATCCATCTTCCATCTACGTATTGGCTAACTTCATCATGATTTGGCCCATGACAAACCTCAAACACTACGCAATCAGGTCCTTTGTACACGGACTTATATAAGTACTTAACGCTTTTTATGCTGCTACAAACTTCAACATTAATATGGCAGTCATACTTTAGTAACAACCATACATTATAAGGAACCACCCATGCAATGTCAATTACTATTTCTCCATCTCTATCTGAAGCAATAGATCTATTATCGTTGCGACGTCGATATACTGGATACGAATCATTCCCTTAGATAGTACATAGTGCAAA
Source organism: Buddleja alternifolia (assembly GCA_019426215.1). Lineage (NCBI taxonomy): Eukaryota > Viridiplantae > Streptophyta > Magnoliopsida > Lamiales > Scrophulariaceae > Buddleja > Buddleja alternifolia. The sequence goes on along the minus strand of CM033392.1, from coordinate 44,389,409 downwards.
TTGCTTCGGGTAGTTTTTCTTGCAAATTCCATTTTTCATGCAAGGAGCATTGGCATTCATTTCTCCACATGGCCCTGTTAGGATTATGTCCTCAGATGCCATAGAGGATAGAATGTATAGGGCATATATCTTGTATTGAACTTAAACTCTTCTTAAATAATAAACATTATTGAGTTTTCACTTAATTCTTATCTGCATTTATAAGTTGTGTAAAACGTTTTGTCCATGTTTTCAGTGCGATCCCTCTACTTCCTATGGGACAGGAAGATTGGCACTAGAGAGATCGATCTTGATTACTAAAATAAGTTCGCAAGTAATATGAAGTCTTGAATGGACAAATAAAGACTTCGAATACTTGTACAATCTTAGCTCCGACATGGGAGTGCCTGTCTGGCATCATGGGATGATAAAAGATTATGATTGTAAACACGTCAGTGGAACTGATAGGTTCGAACACGACTCGCATCGGTTCTGTCACATGGGTTTTCACTCTGTGATTGTCAATGATGGAACTGATTTTGCGTAATAGATATATGTGAACCTTTGACCTGAAGTATCAGGCTGAAGATGCACTTGTGACGTCAAGTCTTTCACTAGAGTAGTTAGACCCAATTCGCCCTTTGGTGGGGTCAACCTCGAAATGCGGACTTGATGGGTAAGTGGTAATCTTACCAGATATCTAACATGGGATTTGTTCTCTCATAAGTGAATGAGTATGTACCCTATGTAATTATAGATAAATAGAGACCAAAGTCTTTGGCCAAAGCAAACGAGACAATTGTGCTAGGCACTGAATCGATCTCAATGATCTCGTATTTATTATGATTTATACATATGGTCAAGTCTAGTGAGTTTGACATAACCATGACTCTCACTTGACCGGGGAACGTGAACAAAGGGTTTATACATATATAGTATTTACGATTGGAAGGTTTCAGAATGATCCTATCATTTGTTTTCGTTTGGGTTACGAAGTGGGCCACGTGACTGGCTAGGTGTTACCCACGTTTTCATTTGTTGATCCGTGCGTGACGATTTAGAGACGACATATTTTCGTTGTTCGGATCAAGTTCAAGTTTGAAGAATCAAACCAAAGGATTGAAGATTTGGAAGCTGCAATATTTCGAGTTTGGAGAAGAAGAAGTTTTTGTCCATCATCATATTCATATTAACGAGTAAGTTTTATTTGTGATACGCTTTTAGATTCAATTATGCGAATTAGAGTACCAATTGAGTTTTCGTTTTTAATTTTTGAAATCCCTTTCCCTGCGTTTATGCTTTTTTGAACGAAACCCAACAGTGGTATCAGAGCCAATCTCTAATTTGCATATTTGATCTTGTTTACGTGATTTAAGAATTGCATGTTATGTGTTTTTGAAGCATGTTTGTATATTTTTCTTAAATCTGCGTTTTATGGTTTTTGGCCTAGTTTTTTTATTTTTAGTTATTATAAATCTGGGGATATTTGATGATACTGAAAATAAAAAAATATCGAGGAAAAACAGGGCTCGAAAGCCACGAGAAAAACGCACGTAGCAGCGAGTGCGCTGTTTAGCGCAACCGGGCCGTTCGGCCCTGCCCTGACCAGTCACGACCCGTCGCGTCGTGACCGTGGCCCAACGGGTCGTGGGTTTGGATACCAATTCGTTGATCCGGGTCATGGATTCGGGTCGCAAATCGGGTTATGTTTGGGTCGAAATTGTTTTTTGAATTTTAGGTGATTTTAATTAATTGGGTGGATCAAAAGGATGATGACCCGAATAATTTAAATTAAGCCCAGTTGAAAATTATCCAATTTCGATTTGTTAATTAGTTTGGACTTAATCAAATTAAATCTAAATGGGCCAATTAGATTGGTGATTTGGACTTAAATTAAATTTAGCCCAATAAGAAATTAATGAACGTGAATGTTGTTCTAATTAAACATTTTGAGCCCAATTAAATTGAATACCAAAAGGATGGTGACTTGGGTTTGATGAAATCGAGCCCAATGAGATTAATTGGAATATAATATTTAATTAGAACTAATTAATTATTTTTCTTGGAGATCACTAATTGATTTATGGATTAAATATTATTATTTTTTCCTCGACTTGGAAATTACTTCATTTTGAATAAGGAATATAAATTATTTTTCTTAGAGATTAATAATTAATTCTTTGATCAAATAAAAATATTTCCAATTTTTGATGGCTTTAAATCATAATAAAATAAAATATAGAATTCTATATTTTATGTGTTCATCTTATTTCAATTAAAGGTAGATGCACTTAATTCTTAATTTCGTACATCTAAGTCATCTAGTTGGACTAGAATGATTTTAATTGAAATAGTGAATATGTGAAATCATAAGGAATTTTATAAAAGACTTTTTAGTTGGACTAAAATTTTAATAATCAACATAAGTGATTTAATATTGCGAGCATGTATTAAATGTTGTGAGCATGTATTAATTGATGCGAGTCTTATGTGATAAAAACACTAATCATGGACTTAGGATTATATATTTTACCTTTAATTTTATGGGTTATCAAATTTGAAGCTATTTATTATATTTTTAGAAATAATGCATGAATTGTTTTAGGAATCGAGATAAAATAGTTCAAAGTTGATAAAGTCAAAAGGCCCATGAATGTTTAATAGGTTTAATCTATGCCTTTTGTGATGACCCATTGGCTCGGGCCCTCAAGTAAAAGTCCATGATCAAGTGATGAATTTATTTATTCATTTATTTAAATTCTATGTTTATTTGTAAAAGGCATGATTATTAGTAGTATTTTTATGCATGATCAATATAGAATAAAGCGCTATATAAATTGAATAATGTGCAAAGTGAGACCAAAATCTTTTGACGAATTAAATTCTCCCAAATAAATTATACCGAGTTAGAAAAGGATGTTTGACATCCTCATCCTCCACTAAGCTTTCTAAAATTAGAATTACTATAAATGTGTAATGCTTCCCAATTATGGGGGTTATACATTTAGAAATAATTTGAAATTTTATAAAGTGCATGCAAATGCCTTAATCGAAACATATTTCACCCAAGAAACATGTTCGGTTGCAAGGTGAAATTCAAATGCTAGATTATAGGAGTTAGTGAGACAAACTCGGGTAGTTCACGAACCTAGAAATCGAATGGGTTGCGGTTTGGTGAACTATGGGGAAACGTATTGAAATATTTATTAGATAAATTGATATTAGATATCACTTCAAATAATTAATGGGCCAGAAACCGATTAGGTTACAACCTATTTAATTAATTGAGGACCTCAATACCTGCTGTGGAATTGATGCCAATGATGATTCTCGATTTTCACATGGGAGTGTGGGATTCGAAAAATGCCTGGGGAGCCAAGATAAATTTTAAGTCCTTAATTTTTCTTGGTTAAGCCAAAACAAGTAATCTAATCAATCTGGTTTATTTCTGCAGTCAATTTCTCGTTTATCTCTCTCAACTATGACAAACCCATTTATGAAATTACTCGAAAGAAATGTTCTGACTGGTCCCAACTATATACAATGGCTCGCGATCTTAAGGAATGTCCTGAGTGAAGAGTCGATTGAATATGTGTTGGAAACAAATCGTCCTGTAATTCCTGAGAGGAATGAAGATGAAGAGGTTCAACTAGCTCACTTTAATTGGACTTGTGACAATTATAAAGCTAGAGGATACATTCTTTGCTCAATGTGTAGTGAGTTGCAAAGTTCACATGACACAATGAGCAATGTAAGGGACATAATTCTTTACCTGGAAGAAATGTTTGGAGAGCGCAGTAGGACCGTAAGATATTTTATATCAAAAGAACTCTTCAGAGCGAGGATGAGAGAGGAAGAGAATGTGGGAGACCATGTTCTCACGATGATAACCCTAATGGAAAGACTTTGGTCAATGCATTTCTATATGGATATTCATCTTCAAGTTGATCTCATCTTACAATCGCTCCCTGACTCCTTCTACTACTTCGTCATGAACTTTGATATCAATGATATCGATTGTTCATTAGCTGGGCTGACTAAGAAGCTTGAAATCGAACAAGCTCGTATTAGGACGAACAAGAAGAGGGATTATTCTATCTATTTAATGAATGATACATTTGATGATCAACGTGATGGAAAGAGGAAAAGGCAAAAGAAAGTATCCATAAGAACTTCAAAGAAGTTAGGACATGGCCATAAGAGCAAAAGACCTACGAAAATGGATAGATGTCTCGAGTGCGGTGAGCTTAGCCACTGGAAGAGAAACTGTCCCAAATTGGGCAAAGGCGCACAAGGTATGGAACTATTAGTTTTTGAAACTAACTATTCTATGAACGTATTTTCTACTTCGTGGATTCTGGACTCAGGGGCTAGTGCCCATGTTTGTTGTTTAGATTAGGATCTACAGAGAAGTAGAAATCTGGGCCAAGAAGAAGTGATGATCAAAGTAGGCAGCGGGGAAAGCGTCGCAGCTACTAGGATCGGATCTATTTCTCTTTATTTGAATTCTGGACATTTATTGTTTTTAGATAATGTTTTGGTTTTGCCCAAGGGGCTTAAGAACATTGTATCTATTCCTATCTTAGTTAAGATTGAATATACATTCCATTTTTTTAATTAAATTGCGACATTTATTATGGAAACAAATTAGTTGGCAATGCATGTTTAGTTAATGGTTTATATTATTTAAATGTCTGTAATTCATCTGATATTAATGTTGTAACACGTAAATGTGGTAGGAAAGAAACTAACTTAAGACTCAAGTGGCATCTTAGACTAGGCCATGCCGGAGAGCACAAGATCCACAAAATGGAAAAAGATGGGCTTTTAAGCTCACTAGGGTCGGACCCTATTCCTACTTGTGAATCATGTCTCTTAGGCAAGATGGCTAGATCCCCCTTCACAGGGACTTTTGAAAGGGCAACGCAAGTCTTAGGATTAGTGCATACCGACGTCTGCGGACCATTTGGAGAAATGGCTTGTGGAGGTTTCTACTACTTCATCACTTTCACTAATGACCATTCAAGACTTGGTCTAGTGTATCTGGTGAAGCAAAAGTCTGAATCCTTTGAAAGATTCAAAGAGTTCAAGGCCTTAGTAGAAAATCAAACTGGGCAAAATATAAAAACTCTACGATCGGATCGTGGAGGAGAATATATGAGTGCCGAGTTTGATGAATTCCTAAGACAACAAGGAATAATGTTACAACTAACACCATTAGCAACTCCTCAACTGAATGGAGTAGCCGAGCGAAGGAATCGAACACTGTTGGACATGGTTCGTCCCATGCTTAGTTACACTGATTTACCCATTTCGTTGTGGGGATACGCGCTCCTTACCGCTGCTCATGTTTTGAACAGATGTTCCTCCAAACCCGTTCCTAAAACTCTGCATGAGATGTGGAATAATAGGAAATCGAGTCTTAATCATATTAAGATTTGGGGATGCCTCGCTTATGTCGAGAAGACTAAAGTGGAGAAATTGGAGGCAAGATCCCTAATGGGACGTTTCATTGGTTATCCTGAAGATTCCATGGGATTCTTCTTTTACCTGCATGATGATCAAAGAATCATCGTGGCCCTACAAGCTCACTTCCTTGAGGATGAGTTCATCTTGGAAGGGGGCAAAGGTAGGAAAATTATTCTAGAAGAACAAAATAAAACTCCCTCAAATACATTTGTTCAAGAACCGAGGCCTGAACCCATAGTAGCACAACTGCCACGTAGATCTGGTAGAATACCACATGAACCTGAGAGGTATAGGTATCTACTGCAGGGGGAGCGAGAGCTTCACATTGTAATACAAGAAGGTCATGAAGATGATCCTTGTACCTATGATCAAGCGATGGTGGATGTCGACGCTTCAAGATGGCGAGAAGCCATGGAAACAGAAATGGACTCTATGTAATCGAACCATGTCTGGACTTTGGTAGATCGTCCTGAAGGTATAAAACTTATAGGATGTATGTGGATCTACAAAAGAAAGCTAGGTAGCGATGGCAAGGTTGACACCTTTAAAGCCAGGCTCGTAGCGAAAGGGTATAGTTAAAGAAAAGGAATTGACTATCAAGAAACCTTTTCGCCCGTGGCTATGATAAAGTTCATACGAATTCTGTTATCCATAGATGCATACTTAGATTATGAGATATGGCAAATGGATGTCAAAATGACCTTTCTAAATGGATTCCTCGAGGAGGATATCTATATGGAATAGCCAAAGGGTTTTGTATCCGAGTCTGATATCCATAAAGTATGTAAACTTGAGAGGTCCATTTACGGTCTCAAGCAAGCATCTAGAAGCTGGAATCTCCATTTTGATGAAGAAGTTAAGGGATATGGCTTCATCAAGAACGAAGATGAACCATGTGTCTATAAGAAGACTAGTGGGAGCAAACTCTCGTTCTAGTACTATATGTGGATGACATTCTACTTATAGGAAATGACGTAGGAATGCTCACCACTGTCAAAAAATGGCTTTCGAGTACGTTTTCCATGAAAGACTTGGGAGAAGACACATAAATTCTAGGAATTCGTATCTACAGGGATAGAACGAATAGAATGATAGGCCTCTCTCAAGCCCTTTACTTAGAAAAGGTCCTAAAGAGGTTTAGGATGGACAACTCTAAGAAAGGGTTTCTTCCCATGAGGCATGAAGTACACTTATCCAAGTCTATGTGTCCTCAAAGTGAGAAAGATAGATAAGAGATGAGTAATGTACCTTACGCTTCTACAGTTGGTAGCCTGATGTATGCAATGTTGTGTACTAGACCTGACATTGCTTATGTTGTGAGCGTGGTGGGTCGATTTCAGGTAAACCCGGGAAAGAAACATTAGATAGCTGTGAAGAATATCCTAAAGTATCTGAAAAGAACTAAGGATATGATTCTCATCTATGGAGGTGGAGACCTGAATATGGAAGGTTATTCTGATTCAGACTTTCAGTCTGATGTTGATGACCGAAAATCCACTTCAGGGTTTGTTTTTACTCTCAATGGTAGAGCGGTGTCTTGGAAGAGCTCCAAGCAAAGCACAACCGCTGATTCCACCACTGAAGCAGAGTATGTAGCAGCCTCAGAGGCAGCGAAAGAATCTGTTTGGATAATGAAGTTTCTTGGAGAACTTGGAACGGTCCCTAGTGCTTAGCTCCCGTTGCCACTTTATTGTGATAACAATGGAGCGATAGCGCACGCCAAGGAACCGAGGTCTCATAACAAGTCTAAACATATTGAGAGAAGATTTCACATCATCAGGGAGATCATTGGCAGAGGAGAGATAGCAATGCAGAAAATAGCCTCAGCTGACCCGTTCACCAAACCACTACCTCAGGCTATTTTGGACCAAACCTGGAAAGGATGGGTATTAGATACCACAATGAGTGGAATTGAGTGCAAGTGGGAGATTGTTAGGATTATGCCCTCAGATGCCATAAAGGATAGAATGTATAGGGCATATATCTTGTATTGAACTTAAATTTTTCTTAAATAAAAGGCACTATTGAGTTTTCACTTAATTCTTATCTGCATCTATAACTTGTGTAAAATGTTTTGTCCATGTTTTCAGTGTGATCCTTCTACTTCCTATGGGATAGGAAGATTGGCACTAGAGAGATCGATCTTGATTACTAAAATAAGTTCGCGAGTAATATGAAGTCTTTAATGGACAAATAAAGACTTCGAATACTTGTACAATCTTAGCTCCGACATGGGAGTGCCTGTCTGGTATCATGGGATGATAGGAGATTAATATTGTAGACATGTTAGTGGAATTGATATGTTCGAACACGACTCGCATGGGTTCTATCACATGGGTTTTCACTTTGTGACTGTCAATGACGGAACTGATTATGCGTAATAGGTATATGTGAACCTTTGACCTGAAGTATTAGGCTGAAGATGCACTTGTGACGTCAAGTCTTTCACTAGAGTAGTAAGACCCAATTCACCCTTTGGTGGGGTCAACCTCGAAATGCAGACTTGATGGGCAAGTGGTAATCTTAGCAGATATCTAACATGGGATTTGTTCTCTCATAAGTGAATGAGTATGTACCCTATGTAATCATAGATAAATAGAGATCAAAGTCATTGGCCAAAGCAAACGAGACAATTGTGCTTGGCACTAAATCGATCTCAATGATCTCGTATTTATTATGATTTATACATATGGTCAAGTCTAGTGAGTTTGACATAACCATGACTCTCACTTGACCAGGGAACGTGAACAAAGGGTTTATACATATACGGTATTTACGATTGGAAGGTTTCGGAATGATCTTATCATTCATTTTCATTTGGGTTACGAAGTGAGCCACGTGACTGGCTAGGTGTTACCCATGCTTCCTTTGGTTTCCTCTCATTGCCAAACGAAACGAACCTAAAGAGTCGCGCTAAAGGATTGACAAAGAAAAATGAAGAAAAAGGAATTTCTATTATTTCTTCTGGGAGTCTTAATTTATTGGATAAATTAAATAATTAATTATTCATTAGATGAAATAATTAATTATAATGATAAAATTAATTATTAATTAATTTTCTTGCGAAATATATTAATGAATTAATTTATTGGATACAATAAATTATTAATTGAAATAAGAAATTAATTAAACAAAACAAATCTCGGGGCTAAATAAGGAGTCCAATTGGACGCCTACTAGGCCTCAATGTGGCGTCTTTGAGAGACCACATATTAGGGCTCTTTTGTTTTGACTTGTTCAATAAGTCATGAGGTATATAAGGACTCTTTGACTTAGAACAAAGAAGAAGAATACACAACTCTCATAACTCTCAAAAGAAAGAAAAATATTCATCCCCTCCTCTATACCTAGTCGTCGACCATAGAGAAAGAAGAAAGGGAATTTTTCGTTTGTTGATCTGTGCGTGACGATTTAGAGACGACGTATTTTCGTTGTTCGGATCAAGTTCAAGTTTGAAGAATCAAACCAAAGGATTGAAGATTTGGAAGCTTCAATATTTCGAGTTTGGAGAAGAAGAAGTTTTTCTCCATCATCATATTCATATTAACGAGTAAGTTTTATTCGTTATACGCTTTTAGATTCAATTATGCGAATTAGAGTACCAATTGGGTTTTTGTTTTTAATTTTTGAAATCTCTTCCGCTGCGTTTATGCTTTTTCGAACGAAACCCAACAGGCCCATGTATCATGTGCCTCAAAATAGCCTCATAGAGCATTGGTTCTTGATTCTTGTTTGGGATTTCTGGTCTCACTATTTGATTATAATCGTCTGGTGTATTTAACTTGTCATTTTCGTCTAGTATAACCAACATATGAGCATGAGGCAAACCCCTCTTTTGGAACTCAATAACATGAAAATGCGCTAAAACTCTTCCAAGCACACCTCTAATGTAGATGTCTTTTTAAAGCTCTTCGAATTTTGCCCGGAAAAAACTCTAGTTAACAAATCAGGTCGATCTTGAGCCGTTTGTCCAGGAAACAATCGAAGTTCAGTTTGTATTTCTTCCCATGATGGATTACATGTCATGGTGATAAAGAGATCAGGTTCACCAAATATTTGTACCACAGACATAGCATCTTGGTAACGCTGATACATATCGCGAGGGCTTCCGATAAAAGATGATGGCAAAATTGTATGCCTTCCCACATTACCTGAGTATAACATAAATGGGATAAGTTTTAAATAAGATAAGTAGAAAATTAAAATTTCATTTAAAATAGTTACCTGCATCATTTTCTCCGGCATTTAAGCAATCTTGAAGGCCTTGATATAAGTCAGCTCTAATATCCTTCTGATGTGATCTTATATATCTGAGCTTTTGTGTTTCAATTTTCACATAATTGTCAACAACAGATTGTTGCAACAAACGTCCTCCATGCAAAAGTATTGATGGATTATTTCGAATCTGATGGAATTCATAAAAAAAAAAGCATAAGAATATTGTATATATAATACTGATAAAATGATCATATAGTAGAATTGAAAATTACCTGCAACATATATGCATAATAATCGCAACAGGTGACTATAGTACCTTCAATCGTGCGACAATCACTATCCCACCAGTACGTTCTATAAGGAAGAAATAAAGGGTATTGCAACGGGTCATAATAGCCTGAAAATTCCTTGATATTCATCAATTGGCCTCCAATGGTTTGAACAATGATATCTCTATTAGTATAAGCATCTACATCTTCACCACCCACTATAACTGCTGCAACTTGTGATGCTGTTGGAAGTATGTACTGATTGTGAGTGGTGGGATGCTCTTTAATGAGTAGCCTACAATCATGAACATCATGATGCTGAGCAAGTTGACGGAATGTCTGAACAAATGGATTGTGCATGTCTAATATTTGTTTAATATTATCAATCAACTCTCTACTCAGTCCATCATTCTCCAGTAGTCGATTTTGAGTCTCATGCTCCGTGTCATAAATGAACAGTCGGAGATATCTTAGCCTCATTCCAAGAAGGGGTAATAGTGTACCAATCCTATGATAAATTAATCTGTGTACTGTAAAGGCATATACCCCTTAGCACCTAGTTGCTAGACTTTCATCTAATTTAACTCCTATCGAGGTAAATGAGAAAACATGATTAAAAGCATGATTATTTTGTCTGAATATCCTCCCTTCGTCAGATTGATCAGTATACAGATTATAAAGCTCGAGAGGTACAAGAATTTCTGCCAAAACAACTTTTCCTCCTTTACAACAAAAGTTTCGGGTTTCACCATGAAAGAGCTTTGCTCGACAGTGTTGGAAAATTGTTGGATTTGGGAGGTGCATTCTTGGATTTTCTTGTCTTTCATTAAAATCTCTAGCACAATTGTAATAAAGATCTGCCCACTTGATCTGTTGCCTGTTTCATGCCTACTATCATCATGTTCGCCACTACCGCCAAAATTTGCATCCACATCATTATCAATTTCAGCCTCAGTATCAAAATCTGTATTAGAAAGGATTACCAGTTTATAAAAGTAATACAAAAAAGTGAATTAAAGGATATAAACATTTCATAAATTAAAAGGTAAAACTTTTCCTTGTCAGCTTTAAATGAAGTTATAGATACCTTCTGTATGCGAAGTTGATACTGACCCTTCAACTTGATTAGTCAAAACCGTATTAGAAACAAAGTTCGTATAATTTAGAGAAGTCAAACGACTTCTTCCAATAGCTCCAGCATGACCAAATGATGTTGTAAGGGCAAAATGATGTTAGAAGATGCACAAACTATCATTATTTTATAGAGTTACGAAAATGTGCATTTAAGATATAAACCTTTAATAAATTGAAACGTAATATTTTGTACTTTTTCCTTAAACTAAAATTATAGATACCTTCTCTATGTGAAGTTGACCCTTCACCTTGATTAGCCGGAACTATATTAGAAAAAAATGATGCATGGTTTGGAGGATTCAAACGACTCCTTCCTATAACTCCAGAATGACCAGATGATCCTGTATGGACAAAATGATGTTAGATGCTCAAAATTGCTAAACAGTTCATGTTTGAAAAAATAAATTTATGAAAATTTTATATGAATACCTATATTTCTAAAGAAAATAGCGTTAATTACTGGTTCAAAACATTGCAATAATGAGATGGAATCTTAGGTACTTTACCACATGAAGTTGTTGTCTGAAACTGAAGATTTGGAACTAAATTGAGGTTTAGTGGAAGAGGAATTGAGCAAGCCAGACGATCCCCTTCACCATAGTTAACTGGCACAACTAACCCAACATGAAAATGTTATTATGTTATAGCAAATATGTGAAAATGAAATACATCATTTAATGCATATATTGTTTAGTTGGCTGTTAAGTGATGTTTAAATGCCATTATTTGGTTGAATTGATGCGTGAAATTAAAATAAAATAACTGGAACATAAAATAAAGAAAAAAAGTATATGAGTTGTGTGCACTTACAGTTAGGATGGAAACATAATAAAGCTGAAAAATAGAAAGGTGTGCACCTGTAGCAATTGATGTAGAAGCATGTGAAGCTGATGCCACTAATTGGTTACTTTGCATCGAATTAATATTGATTGGCATACGAATTGACCGAGCAAGACGTCGTGTATTACTCGTATTACATGCAATTCCTGTTTTTGTTTAGGCAATGTCAAAGGTACAAAATTAGTTAAGAATTCCCAATCCTTAATGTTGTTATTTTTTTCCCTCAAAGTGTCAAACTTCTCCTTAGTTTTGGTATCAGTTGCGGCATGAATAAGTTAATTTAGTAGTTTTCTTTTTTTTTTTTTTGTCCATCAGTCCACCAAATTATCTTGAAGAACCTTTTCTTATAGAACAATTTAGTTGCAAACAAATTAGTGCTTCAAAGAATACAACAATACCTTCATTTAGGTACAAACATTGAACTAAGAAATTGAGAAATGAGGAGAGAGGAGGAAAGTATACATGCTACTTTTTTCCACTGTCCATTATCAATTTCATTTCATACTTATGAAGGTGCTATTTTCATACATATTTCCAATGGAAAAGTAAATAGTGGCCTTTGACTGCCGGTCACTCACCGAAAACACACAAATAAGGTCATATTTACTAACACATATTGCCAAGGAAAAAGTAAATACTGGCCTGGTTATCATTTGCTCACATAAAATACACAAATTGTTGTACTTCTAGTGTGGTAGTAAAAAATTAGACTAACTTGAATTAACAGGCAATGTAGTTGGATTTTCTTCTTGTCCAGGTGTTTCAACGCTTGCAATTCTTGCTCTTTGGATCCAATAGTTTTGACGTCTTCTTGCAATATAATTTTCTCTCTCTTCGAAACTCATTCTTTGTCTTCTCTCTCTATCACGAACACAATGTCTTTCTCTTCTACGCTCAGCTTCTGCTGCTAAATCTCGTATTGAGGATTCTGATTCCATGACTGTTGGGTTTCGTTCGAAAAAGCATAAACGCAACGGAAGGGAAGAGATTTCAAAAATTAAAACGAAAACCCAATTGGTACTCTAATTTGCATAATTGAATCTAAAAGCGTATAACGAATAAAACTTACTCATTAATATGAATATAATGATGGAGAAAAACTTCTTCTTCTCCAAACTCGAAATATTGAAGCTTCCAAATCTGCAATCCTTTGGTTTGATTCTTCAAACTTGAACTTGATCCGAACAACGAAAATACATCGTCTCTAAATCATCACGCACGGATCAACAAACGAAAAAATTCCCTTTCTTCTTTCTCTATGGTCAACGGCTAGGTATAGAGGAGGGGGGGAATATTTTTCTTTCTTTTTAGAGTTGTGTCTTCTTCTTCTTTCTTGTTCTAAGTCAAAGAGTTCTTATATACCTCATGACTTATTGAACAAGTAAAAAAAAAAACCCTGATATGTGGCCTCTCAAAGACGCCACTTTGAGGCCTCATAGGCGTCCAATTGGACTCCTTATTTAGCACGAAATTTGTTTTGTTTAATTAATTTCTTATTTCAATTAATAATTTATTGTATCCCATAAATAAATAAATAAATTAAATAACCAAATTAATTAGATAAATTAATTCATTAATATATTTCACAAGGAAATTAATTAATAATTAATTTTATCATTATAATTAATTATTTCATCTAATGAATAATTAATTATTTAATTTATCCAATAAATTAAAACTCCCTGAAGAAATAATAGAAATTCCTTTTTCTTCATTTTTCTTTGTCAATCCTTTAGCGCGACTCTTTAGGTTCATTTCGTTTGGCAATGAGAGGAAACCAAAGGAAGTGGGTAACACCTAGCTTGTCACGTGGCCCACTTCGTAACCCAAACGAAAATGAATGATAGGATCATTCCGAAACCTTCCAATCGTAAATATCGTATATGTATAAACCCTTTGTTCATGTTCCCCGGTCAAGTGAGAGTCATGGTTATGTCAAACTCACTGGACTTAACCATAGGTATAAATCATAATAAATACGAGATCATTGAGATCGATTTAGTGCCAAGCACAATCGTCTCATTTGCTTTGGCAAAAGACTTTGATCTCTATTTATCTATAATTACATAGGGTACATACTCATTCATTTATGAGAGAACAAATCCCATATTAGATATCTACTAAGATTACCACTCACCCATCAAGTCCGCATTTCGAGGTTGACCCCACCAAAGAGTGAATTGGGTCTAACTACTCTAATGAAAGACTTGACGTCACAAGTGCATCTTCAGCCTGATACTTCAGGTCAAAGGTTCACATATACCTATTACGCATAATCAGTTCCGTCATTGACAGTCACAAAGTGAAAACCCATGTGACAGAACCGATGCGAGTCGTGTTCGAACATATCAGTTCCACTGACGTGTCTACAATCTTAATCTCCTATCATCCCATGATGCCAGACAGGCACTCCCATGTCGGAGCTAAGATTGTACAAGTAATCGAAGTCTTTATTTGTCCATTAAAGACTTCATATTACTTGCGAACTTATTTTAGTAATCAAGATCGATCTCTCTAGTGTCAATCTTCCTATCCCATAGGAAGTAGAGGGATCGCACTGAAAACATGGACAGAATGTTTTACACAACTTATAGATGCAGATAAGAATTAAGTGAAAACTCAATAATGCTTTTTGTTTAAGAAGAGTTTAAGTTCAATACAAGATATATGCCATATATATTCTATCCTCTATGGCATCTGGGGGGCATAATCCTAACAATAACTTGTATACTGCTTTCTACATTATTAAATACATTACGAAATTGTTGTTGACAAGACGGTTAAAAAACTCTCTCCACTCAAGACAACTCGAATCTAGGGTTTCTCTTCATGGAGCAACCGCCAACGATGGATAACGCCAGCAAGGCTGCCTCCTCCGATGTCAACACAGCCCCAAAACCTCTCTCCTATGCTGAAAAACTCCTTAGCAATTCTCTTCCGCCTGAAGTTGTGGCCTGATCTGCCAAGAAAGCTTTCGTCCAAGGTGTCGACTCAAAGGTGATTGGTACTTCGGCACTCTTTAATGGACGGAAAACTGTTTTTCTCTCTAATGAAGATGATAATTTTATGGCTGCTCCATTCCAATATGCCCTCGTAGGAAATTTTTCTCATGGCTATCCATCCATGCAACATCTTCGTTCTAAGTTCGAAACCCTAGGTTTAAACAAGGGATTCAAGATCGGGATTCTTGATCACAAGCATGTCTGGATTCGTTTATTTGATCCGAACGATTATGCAAGGATTTGGATGAAACAAACCTGGTATTTCAATGGATTCCCTATGCGTGTTTTGAAATGGACATCTGAATTTAACCTCAACGAGGAATCCCCAATAATGTCGATATGGATTAAGATCTTCGAATTGCGACCCCATTGGTTTCACCGCCAATTTTTATACCATGTTGCTAGCATGATAGGCAAACCGTCGAAGCTTGATGAGGCCACTACAGATATTGCGAATCCGATGGTGGCTAGGATTTGCGTTGAATTGAATGTATTGGATAAACTTCAGCCTGACATTCCGATTCAAATTAATGGTAAAACGATGTTCCTCAAGGTCCAATAGGAAGGAATTCCACAATATTGTAAGATTTGTAGACACAAGGGTCATTCGATGGCTGCATGCTTCTTCCGGGAAGATAACACCGGTGAAAAAAATGACATGCAGACTATTGTGGAGCATCAAGTGGACCTTAGAACCTTACTTCAGAAAAAGCATGGTAACCAACCGGAAATTGGACCTCAAGATAAAGATGCTAATGGACTACAAGATAAGGAGAAGCCAAATGATATAAATGATCAAGATGACACGCTTTCATCGACAAAAAGAGAATATTTGAAAGATAATGTGAGACAATATCAAAACAGCCATCAAGAAGAAAATAATTCTGAAACTATGGTGAGAAATACCGAGGATAATTTTGTGAATCTGGAAGCTAATGAGACACGAATGGTGGACATATAGGGACAAAAATATAAACTATTAGTGTCAGACCCAAACACTAGTAAAAGGAATACGAATAGAAGTCCTAAAGGTGATTCTATTAGGGAAAGCGGATACCCAGAGGAAACTCGTAGACAAAGAGAACTTGAACTAGTGGTCTTGTCTCCAACGGCTAATGAAGGTAATCAGGTTGATGCTTTCACTCTTGGACATGATATAGGGGTGCCGGATAATGGTGGTATTAACATTGACTCGGAGCAAACTAAATCGGTGGAACAATGGCAAGAAGTTACTTCTTGAAAGCATAGAAGGGCGGCCTCTTTGGATGAACAGCCACGTACCAACAATTCGCCAATCAAAGTCCTGATGAATATGAGGATGGCTACAAGGAGGACGAAAGCTCTCATCAATAAAAGTGTTAAATGATGAACATGCTAGTTTGGAATGTCCGTGGTATTGGAAACAAGAACACGGTGACTCGGATAAAAAGATTATGCAGGAGGTACGATTTAAAATTTTTGGTAATCATTGAACCAAAAATTCAGCTTGACAAATTTAAAATGATGCGTGAGTTTGGATTTCCTAATATTTTATGTAATGTCAATAATCATATTTGGTTTTTCTTTAATGATGAGTACAAAGTTGATGTTTTGACTAATAATGATCAATTTTTGCATGTACAAATTCAATCTACAATGCTACAAAAACCTATCTATTGTACTTGGGTACATGCTAAGTGTACTAGAGAAGAGAGACTCCACCTTTGGGATTATCTGCGCGAGATCAATCCTTCCAGAAATCCTTGGATTGTGGGGGGTGATTTTAATGTTATCATGAATGCCAGTGAAAAGAGGGGTGGTGCAGCGCCTAAGAGAAGATCTATGGAGGACTTCGTGAACCTTGTTTTGGATTGTGGTCTCGCGGATGTAGGGTTTGAAGGCAGTCCTTTCACTTGGAGTGTTAAGCGAGGAGTTTTCCAACGTCTTGACCGAATCTTTCTTTCAAACTCTTGGCAGGAAATGTTCCAAATCACTTTGGTTCATCACCTACAACGTTCAAAAGAATCTGATCATAGCCCTCTCCTAGTCTCTTTAACCGATTATAACAGATCCAGCCCGTCTTCGTTTCGTTTTCTCAATGCTTGGATTCGTCACGATAATTTTGTTCAGACAGTTAACACCTCTTGGAACAATCCCATCCACGGTATTGGATTGGAGAAATTCCATCGTAAATTGTCTAGGCTCAAAGGAACTCTTAAGACTTGGAATAAGGAGGTGTTCGGTAACGTGTTTGAGAATGTCAAGCTTGCTGAGGAAGAAGCTAGACGCTGTGAGAAGAATTATGATATTAATCCTTCTGAGGATAATCTTTGTGCTATGAATAAATCAGCTGCCATTTTCACTCGTCATATGTTGATTGAAGAGGATTTTTGGAGGCAAAAAGCGGCATGTAATTGGTTAAGAGATGGAGAGCGCAACACTAAGTTTTATCATTCTTGGGTCAAAAGAAAACGTAGTAAAGGAAGAATTCATAGTATTGTGGATAATAACCAGGTGCTCACGGACCAGGGAGATATTCAGAATTTGGTTGCGGTTTATTTTGAAAAAGTTTTTTCGGGTTCCTCTGATTTGCAAGAGATTGCTAATTTAGATCATATTCCGAAAATTCTGACATTTGATGATAGATACTTGTTGGATGCGGTTCCAACTTTAGAGGAGGTGCAGACGGCAGTTTGGAGTATCGATCCATATAGTGTCGCTGGTCCTGATGGATTTTGTGCTCTGTTTTATCAGACATGCTGGAATATTATTAGTGCGGATTTGATGGAGGCGGTTTTGGAGTTTTTTTCGGGAACTCCTTTACACAGAAGTTATACTTCCACTTCTATTTCTCTCATTCCTAAAGTTCAAGCTCCACGTACTTGGAAGAATTTCCAGCCAATTAGCTTATGCAATGTTAGTAACAAGGTTATTACAAAGATCTTGGCTACTAGACTTGCGAATATTCTTAATAAGGTGATATCTCCAAATCAAACGAGATTTATAAAAGGGCGCAATATTATTGATAATATTCTTTTAGCGCAAGAGTTATGTCATGAAATCGAAAAGGGAAAAGGAGGAAATAACATTATGCTGAAGTTAGATATGGCAAAGGCATATGATTGGGTGGAATGGAAATTTTTGTATGCCGTTATGAATAAGTTGGGTTTCTCGCATAATTGGATTAATTGGGTTAAAAATGTGGTTGAAAATTGTTGGTTCACAGTCCTTATTAATGGGGAAGGAGTGGGATATTTTAAATCAGGTAGGGAGCTTCGGCAAGGTGATTCACTTTCACTGGCTCTTTTCATCTTGGCGGCCGAATTCTTTTCAAGAGGTCTACAGAAATTATTTCAAGAGTTTCCAGAGATGCAATATGATTCTGGTGGGGGCATACTTATTAGCCATTTAGCGTATACAGATGATGTTAGAATATTCTCGAAAGCAACTTCTAGGGGTTTATCTTGTCTGATGGAGTTTTTAAACTACTACGAAAGGGGCTCCGGGCGACTTCTTAATAGAGATAAATCTACATTCATTTTGGGAAAATCAGCTTCCAAAAGAAGGGTGAGGAAAATTCGTAGAATAACGGGGTTTGAACAAGAAAAGCTTCCTTTCATTTATTTGGGTGTTTCGCTGTTTAAAGGAATTAAAAAGGCCTTGCTTTTTGATGATATTGTTAGTAAGATTACCACTCGAATAGGGGGTGGGAGAAGTCCATGTTATCGCAAGGAGGTAGACTAACTTTAATCAAGAGTGTATTATCTTCGATGCCTCTTTACCTTATGCAGATGCTTGACCCTCCTAATAATGTGATACAACGCATAGATCTGCTTTTTAACCGTTTCTTCTGGGGGACAACAGAGAACTCGAAAAAAATGCACTGGATATCATGGGATAAAATTTGTTACCCGCAAAATGAAGGCGGGCTTGGTGTTCGTGATTTACGGGATGTGAAAAATGCCTTTGGAATGAAACTTTGGTGGAAGATGAGAGTTGGTGATTCTATGTGGTCGGAGTTCATGAAGAAAAAGTATTGTAGTAAAGATCACCCCGTGGTCGCGCTTACTAAAGCAACTGCCTCAAGGATTTGGAAGCGGTTGGGCCAAATTCGTGAAGTTGCGGAGTATTATATCGGCTGGAGCTTAGGGGATGGTTCTTCATCCTTTTGGTTCGATAATTGGATTGGAGAGGGTGCTTTATACTGCATAATGTCGGATCCCCACAATACTCGAGAGCTTGTTTCGGACTATTGGTCGCGGGGTAAATGGGATATAGACAAACTAAAACAAGTACTTCCTGAGACCATGGTGAATCGGATTTATTCGATCCCCATTCTTTATGGCAGCAAGGATAAACCTATATGGACTGCTTCTCAAAGTGGCGAATTTACTACAAAAATGGCTTGGGACGTCAGTCGAGTGCACTTGGAGATTAGCCCTACATTCACGGATATTTGGTCGAAATCTCTTAGACCAACTATATCTATTTTTGTGTGGAAAATGATGCATAATTTTCTTCCCGTGGATAGCACTATTCAAGCTAGAGGCATCAATATTGTTTCCAAATGCCACTACTGCAAAGAAGGTAATTTAGAAACCCTTAATCATGTTTTTATGGATAGTGAACCTGCTAGATATCTTGGTGAGTATTTTTCCAATTTATGCATGTTTAATATTCCTAATACGACTAATCTCACTACTTGGTGGCATGCTTGGCGTATCGGAGGAAATAAACAAAGTGTTCGTATGCTTATCCCGATCCTTATTTCGCGGTTTATTTGGTTGTCAAGAAACAAATCTAAATTCGATGGGCTTGTGGTGAATGCGGTGAAAATCAAGTTGCAAATCGAGTTTTACATTAAGTCTTTATTTCGTTCCGGGCTTCTCACTATGAAAAATTTGAGGGGGGACGAATTTCTAGCTAATTATCTTGGTATTAAAATTGGTCGTGCTACCTGCCTTACTTCTTGTCGGGTGCAATGGTGCCTGCCAAATGAAGGATGGGTTGAGTTGAATACTGATGGTGCATCGAGAGGTAACCCGGGTGAGTTCGGAGCAAGTGGACTTATTCGTGACCATAGGGGTAAGTTACTAAATGCTTTTGCTAGTTACATTTCGGTTGCAACTAAAACGTATGAGGAGCTTTTCGGTGTTTGCATGGTATTGGAGATGTGTCATGAGATGGGATTCACAAAAGTTTGGGTGGAGTTAGATTTGCAGGTTGTGATCGCGATGTTACATAATGGTTCTCCGTGAAGCTGGGAGCTTCAAAATCTGCTCCAACAAATTCGTGTGATTAGCAAGAAGATGGACATTAATTTCACACATATCTTTCGTGAGGGAAACTCGGCAGCGGACTTCCTTGCTAACAAGGCTTGTGATGAGAAAATCTCTACGAGGATGGACGAGAGAATGGCTCCGGCTACTCTCTTAGCTATGACTAAAATGGATCTTATTCTACCTAGTTTTAATTTAGATGGGTGTGAGTATTTTTATTTGTAAGGGAGTAGTACTCCTCATTTACGGTTTTAATTATGATTGTAAGGGAGTAAGTACTCCTTATTTACATGTTTTCTTAGATGATCTTGTCAGGGAGGTAGCTCTCCTAATTTACAACTTTCCTTGAATTTTAATAAAGAAGTGATGAGGGACCTGAAAACATCCTCCCCGCTAGGGTGGTTCTGATTAAAAAAAAAATTGTTGTTGACCAAAAATAATAGTTATATGCGTGAATTGCCGTACAAAAGAAATTCAATGGAGTATATATTCGTAGAATTCATTAACATGTATTGCTACAGTCATATACATTAAAATATATACCTTACAAAAATAATTAATTAGAAGAATGGTATGAATATTTAAGTAATTGCCTTGTTAAGGCGGAGCAAATGCAGAAAATATGTTGTTCTTGTCATCAAGTACGACAAATGCACTACTTTATCCTATCAAGAAACCTACAGTACATATTATCACATAACGAACGGAAATTTAGAAGTAAAACTTTGAAAAACACCAATTCTTCAGTAAACCTTCATTTGATGAGTATATAATACGTACACATGTTACAAATCAGAATTAGAAAATATAGAAGAACTGCAAGAGACGTACACTTTGGATAGTTGTGAAATCCTCTTTTGGTTTAACGTAACAGTGAGAGAGAGAAGTGACTCCAGAGGTTTTGGGTGCGAGAGAGAAGATGTGCAGTAGTCCGATAGTTTATTGACCTACCCATGTGTAATTGTCTATTGCGTCCTTGACTCTGTCAAATATTACACCTGACATTAGTTTTAACATTTAAATTTAAAAGGACAAATATGGAAATGGCTAAAAAAAATGCTTGATTTAATAGCAAATATATTCATTGATTTACAGGCAAAACTCAGATTCCTTTTTATAGCTAATATAGAAGTATAGATAGATATAATATATTGTTGTTAAGAAAATGCAGAAAATCTCTTTTGACATAGAAAAAATGAACGTCGAAGTAAAGAATAGAGAAATCATAGAAATTTTATGGGATTATTCATGGAATTTTAACCGTGGCCTTTCCTGATTTTTATTTATTTATTTATTCCTCGCTCTCTACAAATTTATGTTCCATTCTAGTGGATTTTGCTAATCAACCACATAACAATACAGTGTCTAAAAGTTAAAATCGTTAGGACTAAGAAAGGCATACTTACCTTGTTACTCTATGCGTTGATGAAATACAACTTATTCTTCACCGACACAGCAAGTCATCCTCCCATTTGTTTAAGTAGTTTCAATTAGTTATAAAGCTGAAAACGAATATTGAAGAAAAATAGAATAGGGAAACGAAATGTGACTTTGAGGGCATCTTTATGGTGTCAAATACAAAAAAAAAAAAAAAAAATTGACTTCAGATGGCTCCAGATCTCCGTCTTCTCACAAAATTGGCATAATTCTCTCTTCACAAATGTTTATTCCATTACAGTATATTTCTTCAGTCACGTACGTAGATTGAATCATTATTCTTTTCGAGAATGACATGTTTATCCTCTTTTGCTAAAACAAAAAAATCGAGTACAAAAGCGATAAAAAAATAGAAATCAAAATAATATTTGATTTTTGAGAGATTCCTTATGATTTGCTTACCAGGAGAAAATTTATAAGCCCATCACATTCTGCAAGAATCAAAATTTAACTCAATAAGAGATTAATAAACTTAGACGAAATGTAAAACATAGGTATATTAGACAACATATTAGTGGAATTATAGTAATTACCTTGATAATCTATTTGCAAAAAAAAAAAAAAACAATTTCCATTACTCCGTCTTCGTGCAATGTATCATGCTTGTTTGTACTTGTTATAGAACTGCGAACTAAAACAAAATAAATATGAAGTCAGATGTATCAGAATGTGACAATGTAAAAACGACCTTTAGGAATATTGTCAAGGTTAACCTGCCTCCATCATACATTTTTGCTACTGTACCCAAGAAAAAAAATTTTGTAAGCATTTGTCACTTAAGATCCCATTCTATATACTCACATTTTCAAACTTGAAATTGAATACCCAACACTATGTACTCCAAAACTCCACACAAATTGCATTTTTTGTTCTTTAATTCCAATTTCGTACCCAAACCGAACACCATCTTTGTACTCGAAGAACTCAAGCCCAGTTTGTCACGGGCACACGGATTCTTCTTTAACATACATTACTGAAAAATTTGTAAAATCCCATTAAAAAAGTCGACTGAAATTGCAATTTTTCGAATCGAATTCCAGTGTCATATATCTCTCTTCTTGAAGAACTCAAGCTCAGTTTGTCACAAGTACATAGATTCTTCTTTAACATATATTACTGAAAAATTTGTAAAATCTCATTTAAAAGTCGAGTCAAATTGCATTTTTTTTTACTCAAATTCCAGTGTCATACCCAAAAAATTAACATATTCAGTACCGTGCAAATACAATACACATTCTGTCTATATAGTCAAAGTTCAAACTTAAAATTAAATACCCAATTTATGTACTCCAAAATGAACACCATCTTTATACTTGAAGTACTGAAGCCGAATTAGACAAAATCTTTTTCTCAAGCATATTTTTCTTTATTTTCTTCTTTTTAACGATGTATTTTGAAATAAATGAGGTTACAAACACCTTTTTCTTGTATCTACCCAATATAACTAATCATCTTGTCATCAGTTATTCAAACCCTAATATAATTTTATCCAATGCGCTCAAATAATATGTTGCTCATTTGATTATGGTCAAATTGATAATTAATATAACATAAAATGCTAAAAAATTAGCAAAAATGTAAAAATAATTTTCGAGTGATTATACACTTAGAAAGAATGAATGAACTCAATTTTACCACCAA
This sequence comes from Buddleja alternifolia, assembly GCA_019426215.1. Taxonomy (NCBI): domain Eukaryota; kingdom Viridiplantae; phylum Streptophyta; class Magnoliopsida; order Lamiales; family Scrophulariaceae; genus Buddleja; species Buddleja alternifolia. The sequence goes on along the minus strand of CM033392.1, from coordinate 44,366,162 downwards.
GAACAATAATACTTTTATTTTTTGTTTAATTTAATTGAACATAATTGTCAATCTTTACTCGATATGACTAACACTTATTCTAATTTGAATTCAAACAAGTCAATGAATGCTTGTCATATATTTTTTTTTTTTAACTTTTTCTTACCTATGGTAGTTATCCATTACTTTAAATTTGAATATAATGAACTATTGAATTAATTACAAATACTTATCTTTATATTTTAATTAGAAAATTATTGTCAAGCTATAAAATTAGTTTGTCAAATAAATGATAATTAAGGATCACAAGTAATAGGTTAAAGGGTATTTGTATCTATGTGATGAATTAAAAATGAAAGTGGAGTATTTTATCTCTATTTGGAGTGCCTTTATTAACTCTCAACCCTTTTCTATGTTACATTTAAATGAATAGGATAATAAAATTATAAAATCTTTTCTAAAAAGAGTCATGTAAATCAAGTATATCACTTGGACACTTACTATGGACATGTACGTGAGAATTGTTATCTACAGATTTGGGCCTTATTTTATATTTATTTAGTTTTAAATATATATATATATATATATATGTGTGTGTGTGTGTGTGTGTGTGTCAGGTTAACCGAATTTTTCATACTGGTCCAACCAACCAGATCAGTGACCCAATTATATATCCAATTCGACAACCGGTCCAATTTTAAAAACATTGTTATAAATTACTAAATCAACCCATTGGTTCAATGTGTTGAGTAGAGGTGTAAATGATCCGAGTCAAATTGAGTTTACATAAAATTTATGAGCTCGAGCTCGACGAGCCTAGTTTTAAAGGCTTGAGCTTGAGTTCGAGCTCAATCTATATCAAAATATATAAATATATAATTATAATAATAAAAATTCAAAATATTTTAAAATTTATAAAGATCGTGAGCCGTCTTATGAAATCTCGAACAGATAAAAAAGCTCGGACTGGAGCTCGAGCCAGCTGGATCTTAGTTGCACCCCTACCATTGATAATGCAATTGGTAATTTTATTTCGTCATATTTCTTAACTTAATCCCTCTTCGCATTTATATTTTGCTGATTCTTAAAAACAAAAGTTAAGGTTTTGTTCAATGTGTAGCTTGATGTGTTATTCTATTTATAATATTTTAAAATATAGCCATAATTTGATTATATCGATAAGTGTTAGTTGATAATGATAATATATTCTTTATCCCTGCATTTTACATGTGTCATCTATTAAAAACCAAAAAAAAGTAAGATATTGTTGTAATGCTTCATTAAAATTCTTAATAGAAATGATATGTATCTTCAAGAATATTGTATTCGACAATAAAGGACATTTTGGTCTATTTGATTAAATGAAAAAGAAATTGAAGTGGCAATTACAAAGTTAGAGGGCTTTTAACAACTCTTAAAAATATTTATAGCCATGTCTCTATTTACCCTCTAGTTCTCATGCCCACACCTGGACTTTCCATACATGCATAGCTAGTTTCCCGACGCCTTGATTCGTTGCTAATCTATAAAAAGGACTTCATAAAAGGATAAAAGCAAACCATGTATTCCCGATCTAATATCAATTCCTGCTCTTAAAAGAATAAAAATGAGTGAGAGGATTCACCACTTTCATTTGTAACATTCCATTTCAATATCATAAGATAATTGAGGATTTAAGAATAATACAAACATGGTAAGTAGCTTGATTTATTCCACAATTAAAAATAATGTAATATAAGAGCATGATCTTATTCTATATGTTTGGCTTAATTTCTACTCGTAGTGACAACATTAAAAAGGAAACAATATAAGCATGGAAAGTCGTAAGCCTTCCATATCTCAATCGTATGGTAATTTCCTCTTTATCATGGCATGTAAACATTTATATTTTAATTTGATATGAAAATTTTGCACAAATCCACATATTTCATAGATCAAATGCCCCTTTTATTTTTTTGTTTCGCAAGCCTTAATTTTTCTAACAATCATGAAAGACATTCCTCAATTCTCCTATGGCAAATAGGCTATCCCTTCCCTTGCTTGTTTCTTTATGAATTTAATAAACTTGTTTAGTCATGGAAAGATATATGAAACTGGAAATCAAACATCATTTTTCACTTAGTATACACAACTAAGTGTTATAGAAATATAGGCTGTCAAAGGTCTCAAACTGGTATTTAAACTAAAATGATATACTAAAACATCATTTTCCATTCTCATAGTCTAGTTGGATTTATAAGAATATTCAATAAGTTTTGCTAACAACTGGGTTAAATCATTTTGGAAACCAAGGACGTGGGTGAACAAACAACCCACGGAGCCAACCCGGGGAATGACGATGGTATCAAGATAAACCGAATTGTACTATCGGCATGAACAAAAGGATAACTTACATGGACACCCCTCCATGAGACACTAATTACAAAAATACTCGGGGGTTTGAAAAATTATCCTAACTTCCCCTTTCAGTACAACCAGATTTGCATTCCACCCTTGTTAGTAAAAATAGATTACCATTTCACCCCTGTTTTTTAAGGGGTCAGAATCTAACAGGTTGTCTAGGTAATTTGCAAAATTCCTTTCGTTACAAAAGAACTACGAGGTGTCGAAAAGAACAAATGGAGGTGGTAATTTTCCATTTACTTCCTGTTGAAACGCCACAATTTTCTGCAAGACCACCTTGTGCGTCTTTAGAACCTCTACAACGTACAATTCGTTTTCTGATCCACGGTAGTTCTTCATCTCAACTTGCTTAAGACTTGGAATCTCCAAGATTAGTGGTTTGCTCTTAAATTCTTTAGAATCCCTTCCCTAAAAGTTTTAAGAGAATGATTATGTAGATACTCATATATACACGTAAAATTTCAACAACTGCAAGAACAAAATTATCAAAATTAACTCACATCTTTCTCGTTGAGAGAATCAAGCACTAAAAGCTCAAGCTCTGGACATAGTTTCAGAAATTCACCAATTCTAACCAGGTCAGATTCTTCATACTCAGTTTGCAGCGCCAAATATTTGACGTTCATGAGTACAGAACGATGAGGGGCATACTTTATATCAACAAACTTCAAGTATATATGAAGAAATTAGTTTTCGAGAAATCTTTTTCCGCAGAAGACAATCACAGACAATGAAAGTTCGAAGGAAATATTGAAACTCAAATAGTGCCAACGGGTATCCACAAGTGATAATTCAAATCTTTATCAGGTGGGATGAACCAGTAATAGAATAACTAAACATTCAGAATAATATATGTTGAGCTAGTTCATTGTCTCACTAAAACAACCAAGCAATGTGAAGCAGTTCTCATTTTACGTTTTAGCATCAAGTTTCTACTTTTTCCTATACAATATAACTTCTCGTCATTTACTAAAGTTTTATTCAAACTCTCCTCCTTTTCCTGTATGTATGTTTTATAAGGTTATTCTGAAAACATCCCATCTTTGGTAAAAGTTTCTAGGTTTTCCCTCCATTTTCTTGCTTGTTTTGACTTGGTTTTCTTTCCCATTTTCTTCAAAATCATTTCAACTATGTTTTAAAGATAAAACGATGAGGAAAGTGGTCATGGCTTAATTCACATAAATCCTCCTAAGGTTTAGAGGTCCAATTGTCGGTACATCAACTTTAAGCAATGTTTTAAATGGTCATGACATGGGGCTAGGTATTCCATGTTCCTGGGGTGGGCGAACGCCCAAGAGGCGCATAACGCATGACCGGTCAGTTTTGACATTTTATATTTATGAATTTTATAAAATAATGTTAAAAATTGAAATGATTTGCAAAATAATTACACAGGTCACGGGAAAGTTAAGCTTAAAAAAATAATGAAGGGAAAAGCATAAAGAAAACTTATTCAATAAATAGAAGAATGGATTAATCCTATTTGAAGTTTTTCTGAAATAATTTTAAAAATTCCAACTGCCTAAATAATAATGCTAACCTTGAAGATTAAGCACATAAATTGATTTCCAAAATCCTTCTGACACTATGATGGCTGCCATGAAAAACTTTTCTGGAAGAAAAAAAGTTCTAGTGGTATAGACAATGTTTATTTAGTCTTTTTTCGATTAGAAGTGGATAGCAGACTGGTTATACCAGTCCTGACATTCATAGATTGCATCAATGCCTTCTTAGGGTTAGGAGGGGTGCACAACTTCCGGTTCTTCTTTTTTCTTTTGGTCAAGGAATTTGTTCAAGAAGCTATTTAATAATTGCACTTGTTTCTTTAATAGCCATAAATTAATTTTGGGGCCTTGGGCTCAATTTTTATACACTCAAGTTAGTGGTGAGTTTTTGTGATGTGGAGCAGATTGATGGGTCGGGTAGCGTGGAGGAGTCGGGCGAGACGTTGGATCCAAGGCCGTGGCGCGTTTATGAAAGAAGAAGGAAAAGAGGCGGCCAGATTGATGCTGCTGCTTAGTTGCTGATTTATTATTCTTATTATTTATTTCTATTAATGCATTAGAGTTCTTGCTTGGTTAGGAGTCTTTATTTTTGGCAAGAGAATTATTGGGATTGTATAAATACCTTAAGTAGGGTTTTGACATAATTTTTATCGTATGATCAATAAAGTTGGCTGGGCAAGAACGTGAGGTCTTAAGTTTATTCTTGTTACAAATATTTACATACAAATTCGATTTTCCACTTCCATCATTTTGTTTTTAAAAATGAACCAGCTTTGGGAACAAAAGGGGCACCAAGCACCTAGGACAATTGCCTCATGTAATCAGGCATACAACCAACAGGCTAAACACCCCCTCCATTTGCCCAGAGGCATTTTGATAAAGCCCATCCTTAGAGTGCTCCGAGAGAGTGCCTCTTAAAAAACTGATTTTAACTTTTAAGCAAGTTTCAGGGGCATTTGTGTGTCCTAGTAAGGTCCTTTCAACAGGCTCCTAATACATACATTTCCAGGTGAGTCTTCATCAGTATCAATTGGCGCAATGTGGCAATCACAAATGAAGAAGAATGAAAGAATATTAAGCAACACTGAAAATGGTGCTTTAAACAAATAAGTGCCATTTTAATAATTCTTTTTCTCCCTTGTCTGTCAAAAATTCAAAAAAGACTTACTCTTCAATACATTTTATCTCCTCGTTTAAGAGTGTGGCAATAACGCTAAACATATGCAACAGTAAAAGGGTTTGATTTAACTCATCATAAATAGTTTCCGTATTCCAAGGAACAATAAGATGATCAAAGCATCTCAAGTATGTAGCTGTCGAATTTTACCAATAGATTTTGGTGGGATGGAACAAACAAGCTGAAACAAACATGTCTATATAACATCAAAATATCCTCCAAAACAAAAGAAACTTTATGCATTTAGGAAGAAAGCTTACCTCAAACAATATATATTGATTAATGTTCAAATTCAGTATGTCAAGGCTGTCCACACCACTTAATAATTTTAGAATATCCCAGCAATAGATATAATCTCTTTGCTCTCCATCAGTGAAGTCCAGATCAGCTTCAACCAAAGACGATAAATCGCTGGAGTAATACTTTTTCACGCAAAAGAACTCAAACGCAATTGTACTCAGATTCGGGGCACAAATATCCAAAGACCCCACAGCACGGCTAAAACTGGGCTTGAAATACCCCAGCACCAATTCCTCAAGACTGTCCGAATGTATCTTAAAATTTCTCAATCCACGCAGGCATGATAGAGACAGAAACTCGAGATTAACGCAGTTCGAAACCATAGCAAAAAGCACCTCATCATTTAAAGTAACATCATGAAGATAAATTGAAGTAAGCGAGGGAAATCCGTCATTCCGGCACACTCTTAGGCCAAACAATGCGACAATGACAAAGACCCAAAAGCCAAACGAAGGAGCAGTCCAAATCCGAAATTGGCTCTTCATCTCCTGACGGATTCTTGAAATGAGAGAAATGAAAATCATACCTTGCGAAGGAATCACCTTCAGTTTTGATAAATTGTTCTCCCTCGAAGGAGAGGCGGAAGATTCCGACGCCGGAAGTGATAGCGTGGCGGATCCAAGAGTCGACTTGTCGTTGGGTGCGCAAGCAGCGGCGGTAGCTGAAAACGAGGCGGAAAGAGTCGAGAGGAGTGGTCTTAGGGCGGAGGAGTAGGGTTTGGGTGACGATTTCGGCGAAATCTTCTCGGGAGTTGAAGAGGTTTTTTTTGGAGGGAGAATGGTAAAGGCTCATGTCGAAATTGAGTCTGGCAATGTGATGCCACAGATTCTGCCATTGTTGGGAGACTAAGGTAGCTCTACTGGCGTCGATTGTTGGGACGTAGGAGAGTATACGGACGAGAAGGTCTACTGGGAGGTCTTTTATACTCGTTTCCGCCATTGATGGCTCTGAAGGGTTCTTATTTCATTTGATTTCACTTTTTCACTTTTTACTACTATTTATATTTATTTGAAGTGGAAGAAAACGATTTACTTTTGTTCTCGAGGGACGAGCGAGGCTTTTGGGATTTGGAGAAAATTGCATTTTTTGTCATATTCGTCTACGGATCATATTCACTATTTCTTTATTCATAATCATGCACAAAATCTTTCAAACAAACTGATCAAACTCTAGAGTAAAGAGTTTACTATTAAATTTTGATCGAAAAATTCGATTGAGACCAAATATATAAATTTTTAAAAGTTATGAAATATAATATAAGAATCACATAACAAATGAGACTAGAATTAAAAAAAAAAACATATGAAATCGAAAAGGGAGTTGATATTGACACTCCAAAAATTACTACTGGAGCTCCACTTTTCAGTATTTTTAGAAAGAAATTTGTATTGAACAGTGGAGTGTCAATATCATTTACCAATTGAAAATGCAATTTTTCTTGAATTTCCCAACTAACTTCAAATTTGAAAATGCCCATTTAAAATAAGGGAAAATTGATAGAAAATCCCCAATTCCTATCAAAGACTCACTGTTCAGCCCCTAGGCATATTTTTAAAGGCTGAACTCCCCATCTCAAGTTAAAACTTTGTTCTAACTCCTTAATGCTGATGAAATGTCTGAAATACCCCTAAAAAACTCTTAATTACACTCTGCCATTTGAGGGAATTTCTTCTGCCCACTTTTTTCAGTTTCCGTTAAACTCTTCTCTTCATCGTTTTTCAGCCGAAGCTTCGCCGTCTATCTCTCTCGCCGGAGTTTTAAGTCGTGTTTGTTCCTCCCCAGTGCTATAGCCATCGTCGCTCTTCCTCCTCTTCATTTCTGCAGATTATTCGAAGGTAATTTTTCATTTTAAGTTTAAAAATTCTTCATTTTGGTTTTAATTTTTGATGCTTCAGTTTAGAGGTGTTCATAACTCAAACAAATTTGGGCACAATTGTGTCAATGTGTACGGTGATTGAAATAAAAACCCAATTTTGTTTGGAAAACCCTAACTATTCATTGTTTTGGTCTTAGAAACAGCCTAAAAATTGGGGTTTTTAGCTGATTAGACGCCAAATTGATGATCTCACATGAATTTTATCATACATCATTTTGGTTATCTGATACTTTAACTTAGTGGTGTTCATACGTCAAACAAATATTGGACACAATTTTGTGAATGTGTACTGCAATTGAAACAAAACCCCAATTTAATTTTGAGACCCCTAATTTCTCTGTTTTGGTCTTATAAACAGCCTAAAAATTAGTATTGTAGCTGAATAGACGCCAATTTGAAGATCTCACATCAATTTTATCATACTTCATTTTGGTTATCTGATACTTCAACTTAGTGGTGTTCATACGTCAAACAAATTTGGGACTTGTTTCGTGAATTTGTACTGTTATAGAAACAAAATCCCAATTTAATTTCGAAAATCATAATTTAATTATTCTCTATTTTGGTCTGAATAATTCATTTCAATACTATGAGTTTGTCATTTATTTGGTGATTAATGTATGATTACTTCTCTATGCTTTGCTTAATACGACATTTTAATACGATGGCTAATTCGTGATGTTTAATGACATACTACTAGTCCGATACTTCATATGATGTATATCCATACTGAATGTCTATTACTTCATACTTAAGAAGCTTTATATAAGTATTGTAATAGTTTTCATTGCTTTTGTACAGATGGTTAAGAAATCTAAGGTAAACAGTAATGCAACATCCACTTCTACACCCAATTCACCTAAAAGTATTGCAAATAAACGCAGCAGGGCAGAACTCTAAGCCCGATGTTCTCCTACTAACTTCCTCAACATCGTGAAGAAGTTGAGGAAGGAGATGAAGGTGGAGCACCATATTCACTTGCAAAGAACTCCTTTTGCATCATATCTGGACATGCCTCATCTAGGCATATCCATGCACCGATTGCAAGCAATTCTTGCAAGGTTCAATGAAGAGGTCGGTGCCTTCTCGATGGGGAACAGTATCGCTATCCCATTCTCCTCCGCCGACTGCTCGCTTGTTCTCGAGCTACACGATGTTGGTGCACATGTTAATTTAACATTGTAGCCCGGAGCGAGACATTGGACCGGCTCTTCCCGGATAAGAAGGTCGAGTTGATTACTCAGAATTTGGTTGCCGAAAAACTGAATATTTATGTACATATGAGTTCGGAAAAAGGATATTGAAGATTTTGTCCAGCTTTTTGTTCTTTTACTGTTTTTTTTTTTTGGGTAAAAGTAACTATTGTACTGCAAAATTTGTTTATCTATATCTTAATGACTTGAGTACCCTGGGGACGTATGCTTGGGGACATGCCACATATTCATATCTGGTTTCCCAAATAGCGCCTTACGGGAAAGGGGGAAAGAGATCAGGCTATGTCGAGGGGTGCATCGTCGGCTTGATGGTAAGCATGTTTTGTGCTAATATATTCAGTAGTTTGATTTAATAATTATTCTCACAATGCTTTACGAATTGTAGGCTTGGTTCTATGAGCATGTACCCTCTTTAGGGATGCAGGAACGGGTGAATGTGTTACCCCGGTTGTTCTGGTGGGGTGTAGACAAGAAAGTCCATGGTGTCGACTCTTCCGACGCTATCCTGATCAGCCTTCTCTCGCGTGATGTAATGTTTTTAGTTATTTTTTGTTTTCTTAGCTATTCTTTATAAATCTTAAATAACTAACAAAGATCTAAATTTTGTTCTTGTCATCAGGTTTATCCCATCATACCCTATATTGCTGAAAGAAAATTTATCTATGCAGTGCAATACTCAATTGAGGTAAATTAGCATTGGAAGTTTATGCATTAAGATTTATCCTTTAAGAGATTATGTACTAAAATAATTTATCTATACAGAGGTCATTTGGCAGCAACAGCGACCCTAACACCTTGATATATCGTGTTCAGAGATTAGAGGCGGAGTTGAAGGTAAAGGTGGAAGAGAATGAGGCTTTGAAGAAAATAATTTTTTATCTAGAGAATGGGCCGAATGAGGAGGATGAGGAGGCTGACGATGAGGAAAAGGATGGGAAGGAGGCTGAAAGTCCCGGTCCCTCGGACATGGACACGGCATGCCATGCAGAGCATCAAGGTGAGGAGGCTAAAAAACAGGATGGTGCCCTACAAACTTCCAATGTACATGAAGATGTAGCTGAAGTGGTGAAGAGAGTAAGGAAAAAGAAACAATATCCAGTTGACTTCATGACACCTCCGGGCACCACACCAAGGCCGATAAAAAGAGAGAGATTGGCGCGACAACGATGAGCAGATAGTTGTATTTTCTTGTTTTAAACAATGTTGGATGTGGAATGATGATAGATAATTTCATTTTCTTTTTCTTTTTTAATGGATAGTTGTTGGGTTTTTTTTTTTGTATTTTTTTAACAGGGTAGCTGTTGACAGTATATATTTCATTTTGATGTATATATTCCGCACCTCTTAGTTTACTTCATATATCTCAATTGACTTGCAACCATACGTCAATATTATGTATTTATACGTCAATTTGAATGTACCCATACGACATATTGATGAATTATTAAGTCAATTGATGGACATCCATATGTCAATTTGAGTAGTCATATCAACTGTACTTATACGTTGATTGATGGAAAACAATACGTCAATTGGTAGACAAACATACGTCAATTTCAATGTGCTAATACATCAAATGAAGGGCACCTATACGTCGGTTGATGGAAAATAATACATCAATTAATAGACAAACATACGTCAATTAACATACATTCGTACATCAATTCCAGACAAATATACGTCGATTAATGGAAAATAATATGTCGATTGACTGGCGCACATACATCCATTTGTGACAAATATACGTCGATATTATGTATTCATACGTCATAATAAGTGTATGTACACGTCGATTGATGAAAATAATGTGTCGATTGATAGACATCCATACGTCGATATTATGTATAAATACGTCATATTAAGTGTACTTATACGTCGATTAATGAACAATAATACGTCAAATGACATACATTCATACGTCAATTTCAGACAAATATACATTGATTAATGGAAACTAATACGTCAATTGGCTGCCACACATACGTCAATTTGGGAGAAATATACGTCGATTGATGTATTAATATGTCATAATAAGTGTATGTATACGTCGATTGATAGACATCCATACGTTGATTAATGTATAAATACGTCATATGAAGTGTACCTATATGTTTATTAATGAACAATAATACGCCAATTGACATCATTCATACGTCAATTTCAGACAAATATACGTCGATTGATATGTACCAAATGTCATGTTAAGTGTGCATATATGTCGATTAATGAAAAATAATACGTGTACCTAGTAGTAGTGTCTACGCACATTATGTTTGTGAAATATGTATAATCATGTCTATAAATATCTCAAAACTATCAACATTTATGCATAGAGTTAAGTGACTAGTAGTAGTAGTGTGGATACACACAGTCTTTGGTACATACATTGCTAAGTTAAGTAATTACTAGTAGTAGTACCTACACACCTTACGTTTGTGAAAGAAATGTAATATTATTGATGTTGAGAATCCTGTATTCATGCACAACGGAAATGGTAAAAACAGATCCGGATTCACAATTGGATAACTTTTGGATTTAATAATTTTTTGATGTCATTTTTTGAAAATTAAACATGAAGATGAAATCTAATTTCATCCTTTTTACTAACCTTTTGATTTTGATGAAAATCTTGATCTTCCGGATAGCAGCAATTCAAAACTCCTACCTCTAGATATCACACCGGAACGAGCTTCGAAGAAAAATCCTCCACTTTTAGACCACTATGGCCGACGACTTCACTAAGGGGAGGAGAGAATATTTTTCTCTTCTTTCTTTGCTGTCAAATCTATTGTGAGAGTTAGGTTTTGACTGAACCAGTGATAGGTATTTATGAGGAGTGGTGGGCTTAGAATTAACTAATTCCTTGAGCCCGTCCAACTTCTCAAATAAACGCCTATCACACCCGTATCATCATCCTCATTGGGCTAAGTTGACTTTCAACTTAGTTCAATTATTAATTAAGTCCAATATATTTTAATCCAATTAAAATATAATACTAATTAATATTCATCCAAATTAAATAATCTAGTTATTTAATAAAAGGATGAGTATAATAAATAAGTCTATTTATTTATTATAATTTATTTATTTCCATTAATCTAATTAATCAAATAAATTAGTGCGTTCATAATAAATACATCTAATTATTTATTATTAAGTTATTTCCATTAATCCAATTAATCAAATAAATTACCCAATTTATGTATTTGACAACGAAAGAATTCTCTTAGCTCAATTCCTTTTAAGCGCAACTCTCTAGGTTCGTTTCAATTGGCATTGGGAGAAAACCAAGGATGTGAGTATCACTAAGCCAATCACGTGGACTCACATCGAAACCCAGTTGAAATGAATGGATCAATACGAACCTTTAGGTCACAGATACCGTGTGAGTATAAGCCCTTCATTGTAACATCCCGATCAAGCGAGAGTCATGGAATATGTCAAACTCACAAGACTCGATGTTGTGCTTCAGGGAATCATAGTAAGATGAAATTACTGAACTACCCTTATGTGCTATACATAAGTTAGTTCTCGTGCTTTTTCCAAAAACTTATAATTTCATTTACCTACGATCGCACAGGACGTTAACTCGTTACTACATGAGACAGTGAATCCCCTATTGGCAATAACTGAATAATTGCCACTTGTCCTTCTGAACCGCACTTCGAGGTTGATCCCACCAAAGGGTGAAATGGATCTAACTACTCTAATAACTTGTCTAGTGTCACAACTCCAATCTTCGTGAATCCTCAGGTGTAAGGCTTACGTGCACTACCGCGACCAGTAATTTAATCATTGACTATCCAAGAGTAAATGCCCAAGTGATTGAATTACGGCGGGTCGTGTTTGAATATGTCAATTCCATTAATATATCTATGACCAAGCTCCCACCATCCAAAGTGACCGACTAACACTCCTTGTTAAAGCTTACGTCACACAAGTCTGGTCTTAATGCCTGACATGCTAAAGGCTAACATGCTTGGTAGCAAGTATACTAGTCGTGCGTAGTAATAAAAGTGGACAAAAAGTCCGGGTTTTCGAACCACAAGGACTAGGTATTTTAGTTTATGATTAATGAAAATGGACAAAAGTAAATTGCAATAAAACAAGTACGCAAGCGAAGAACAAAAGAGAAACGGACTATAGATGAAATCTCAAGAGTGATAAAATGACTAAGGCACATGCTACAACCTAATCTACTCATCAATATACATGAGCTACTCTTCGAATTATTAGACTCCTATTGCTTCGGTGGAAAGTCCTTAATTAACTATTACCCGATGTCTCGGCTCATAATAATCCTATGATTAATTGACGGTTCTCTAAATATGTCTATCCGAGAATCTAATCAATAACCATGCATTAACGTTCTAGAGTTTCCCCGGATAAATTCGGCTGACAACACCTGGAAATCTTTACCTATTTCTAGGGGCAATTCCACATTAGTTTCGGATGATGTGTTGATTCTTGTTGCACCCTAACCTATGTTCTTTCGAATGGATAGAATAGGCACAATAGCAAGCATATGGTGATCAAGTATATGATTGTGATTAAAAGCACAAAATCAACACACAAAGCAATAGGAGAATTAATACGAAAATTCACTTCACATATATTGATTTGTAAATAGGCCTTCACATGGCCTTAGTACTACAATTTAGCCTCTCATCAAGGCCTTAAGAAAATCTAATACAAACATATACATACTCATGGAAATAAACATGTAAATGCAAGCAATTAAAACTCCCTCAATTACTTGATGATGGATCCTTGCTTTAGAACTTCAATCCATAGCTCCTATCTCTTTCTTACCCTTCAAAGAAGATGAAATGATGGCTCAAAACCCAGAAAATGCCTCCACAAACCCAGATTTTCGAACCTCCAACTTCAGCCCAAAAATTCAATTTATAGATTTCAAAAACGGTTACAACGGCGCCCAGGCGCGGGTGGATCGGCGCCCAGGCGCGGCTTACATGGCACTATTGGCTTGAGGCAAAAGTCAAGGGGCGCCCAGGCGTGGATTTACTGGCGCTCGGGCGTGGGAAATCTCGCGCCTATGGGTGAAATATGTGGCGCCTGGGCGTGAGACTGCGAAGCATTTTGCCTTGTGTATTCGGATGGTGCCTAGGCGTGGAGACTCTCGCGCTTGGGCGCCGATCTGCGAAGCATCTTAAAGAAAAACATTCGATACACCGTCTTTGGCCCTTTTCTTCGTGCAACGTCGTTTAGTGCCTGAATTCACTTAATACACAGATTACACATACAAGAGGCACAATTCAAGCTATAAAAAGATCTAAATTTTCAATAAAAGGGTTAAGAACATGTGCAAAAATGACTCTTATCAACCCCCCCCCCCCCCCCCAAACTTATCAATTGCTCGTCCTCGAGCAATAAGAGTTATAGGATAGGAAAAGAAAATCATCATCACACACGGGAGAAATAGAAAGAAATAAAAACCTAACTAGCTTTCATGGAGTACACGGTTGCATTTAGCGAATGCAACAAGCCTTTGAACCCTTGAGTTACCTCAAAGGACGAGTTATAGTCTTGTGAGGGTTTGCAGACGATATACCCACAAAATCGAAAGATTTTCAATCCCGATCAATCAACGCAGATCAATATGATTAATAAAACACATTGGTATGAATTCATCTGTTTAAGCTCAAATTTTCATATATATACACGTCACACACTTGCTCATGTTACGCCTTAACATCAAAAAGATCATCCTAAGGGTGTAGTGTAATAAATCTCAAGCATTATAGTCGAGTGGCATTCTTACCACTTTTCAAGCATTAATCCCATATCTAATCAACTTTCGATTAGTCACATGGTACGAGGTTTGAAGAAAACTTCATAGCCACTAAAAATGCATCACTTTCTCCACTTTAGGCTTTAACTTATGCAACTTTCAACTCAAAACATTTGAGGCTAGACCATGTGCAATGTTTGATCCTCTTAGGCTTTCTATGACACCCTTGTAACAAGCTTTATGACAATAAATCCCAAACCGAACGGTTTTAAGGTATTAAGTGTAGAGACACTCCTAAGGGCTTAATTGCTTGAGTGTTAAAGGCCACAAAACCAAACTAGGTCCTTATTCACTTAACACTTGCATTGGCTTGAGCTTAGCTCAAATTAGCGTAATAGTACAGTATTCTAGGCATGGTGCTCTTCGCCCCCAGTATCTATTAAGCCTGACTGTTGCAGTACCAATGTTCAACCTCTTTTATTCTTGACAAGCATACAAAGTTTAACATTCTCAACTCATAACACATGTGAAAATTCTAGATTGATATTCCGGGATCAAGCCTTTAAGTGTTTCAAAATGGTTACCCACTCAACTCCTTTACCCTCAACTTATGTGCATATGTGAATCATCTTAAGGTCAATCTAGTCTAGTTTAGGGTCCCACAAGCAAGGAACAATGTGTATAGTCATTAAAATCCACATTATTGATAGAGAAGACATGCCATGTATTCAAATTAAACACTCTCAATGCATCGAGTGAAGGGTTGAAATTCTATCCAAAAATTTTCAAAAATTGCACAAGATTCACATGTAGAAGTACCTCCCCCCCCCCTCCCAAACTTGGACCGAAATATCTAAAACATAGATAAATATGACTACAATGGATCTAGTACTCCCCCCCCCCCCCCCCCCCCAAACTTAACATGAACATTGTCCCCAATGTTCGAAAAAGAAAAGGGTAAAATACACATCACCATAGGGTTGCTGAAAAATAAACCCGAGTCCATTAAGGCAATTGAGTCCAAGAGTGGCAACCACAGTGGGAGCTAAGATATCAACACTACAAATCAAACATATGCTAGCCAGACAAAACGTTAACTAATGGATAGAAGAAAGAAACGAAAAACAAACAAACAAACAAACGTAAACGGAGGCTAAACGGAACAAACAAGCAACGACGATAAACAATGATGACAAACAAACACAACTGAAATATCCATAAATTCCACAATACCGAAATTTAAGAAAAACGAAACAGACATAAAACCCGACAAAATAAAACAAGAAATAGACTAAGCAACAAAGATAGTCATCCTCATGGATAAAACGGTCCACAAAATCATCATCCCTCGGCTCATGGCTCCCCTCATCCTCGCGACCACCCACAATGTCGTCCACATCTATCATATCATTAGTATCCCCGCCGGGCTCAGCAGAACCACCTCTAATAACCAAGGCACCGGCTCCGGTCATATCATCCGGCTGAGGAGCATCGGAGCACGGGAAAGTAGGTGGCGTAGAGTAGTCAAAAGGGCCCCGGCCCAAGAAGGCATCCTGCTCCCGAAAAAGCTGACGGACATAGGCACACCCTTCACTCATCATCGAATGCATATCCGTCTGAAACTGTTGTAGAGTAGCCCGTAGGTCATCTATATCAGATGATGTGGGATGGCTCGATCCTATACCCGGAACAGATGATGTCGGACGAGCCCGCTTAGGAGGTGGAGGAGGGTGAATATCTGGGGCATCCACGGGCATGACAATAGATGTACCGGGTGGCTCCGGTCTCTCCATAGGAAAGGCCTGAACCCCAGCCCTCCGACAGATAGCAGTGATAAGGGAGGGAAAAATTAGGGGATTCCTCTTCGTCGACTTGCCTTCCTCCGTCTGTTGTGCCTCCTTGTCAGCCACCCAGGCAAACTCTTTCTTAAGCTTCTTCAGATGGCCTAATAAGGTTCTATAGAGCAACATCGAGAAATCAATGGGTTTCCGAGTCATGATACAGTAAATGAGGGTGGCTCATTCCTTGTTGGTGCTGGGAATTAGGTTGAACCTTATAAACTCAAGCCAGAATGCCGCCTCCGGAAGTAATGCCCTACGGGGGAGATGGGCGAGCTCCGATGGCCAAGTTTCCCCTTCCCGTGCTATGACCCGCATTACCTCGGCCAAATCAACTTGTAGGCACCCCGCATTATAGAGAATAGTGTACTCACAACGGTGTAGAATGGTGTCACCTATAATTGCTCGAATTTGCTCAACATGATATGTCACCTCGGTATGGCGAACGTTGTGCATGGGGCGATGCCTCGGCGAGGCCGTAAGCTCAGAATATGCCCCGGCACTAAAGAACTCTTGGACTCAAGGAACTCGGAAGGCCCTAGGCTTCTGACAAAAATAACTCCTGAATCGAAGGGTGCCCACGTGTAACTAGATATTTTTCCTTGATTATAGTGCGATTGTTAAGGCAATGACAAATGATTTGGACCTCCGGGTCGGAGAATCGAGGGTCAAGGCCCAGAATGGTCGAGTCAAGAGGAAGCTCGGGGGCATTAGACGACCCTTCCCCCACTTTCTTTTTGCCCTTAGATTTTGTCGAGGTTTGCTTAGGCATTGTTAGCGAAATTTCAGCGGCGTAACGGCGTTAAATTAGTTACCAAGTTCTTGACTACTTCCCGAGGGCACACAAACAGCCCACAATCACAATCAACCGAACCCAACCATGGCTCAACTGAATAGAAACAGAAAATGCAGCTCAACAACCGCACAGAAAAATTACTCAGCTAACCCCACAACTATCTATAAAGTTGAAATACACCCGCAAACCTAAATCCACCACAAATAGCAACAAATTCCGGCCACAAAGCACTAATACTAGCACCAAAAAATATCCCCACACGGCTTCAATAGTCAGAAATGAGTAAAGGGCCAAGCTAATCATTCACCGTGTGGTCGAAAGTACACCGATCTGATTGCAACCCGTGACCCAAAATGCAAGGAGAGATACTGCAGCTGTTCCAGTGGCGAATCAATGGTGATAATTGGTGGTTCAGTAGCGGCCGGCGGTGGCTTGAGGGCGGAGATCAGGTGGAAAGGAGAGGGGATGCGGCTGATCCGAGTGTAGCGAGAGAGATGATGATTTGTGTGTTAATCAATTTTTTTTTTATTTCGTTTGACCCAAGTCTGACTGAAAAGAAATGTATACCTGAGTGGCGCCTAGGCGCGCGCATAATGGAGCCTAGGCGCCGTTTTGGGAAGCAGAATTTGGCATGTGGTGCTCAGCAACGCCTGGGCGCGGGAGAAGGGACGCTTGGGCGGGGAATATATCGCACCTAAGCGTGAGTTTTGTGGCACTCAGGCGCCATGATGCGAAGTGAATTGGACTTCTGAGCTTCCACAGCGCCCAAGCGTGGGATTCTGGAGCTGGGGCGTGTTCTGGATCAGCGCCTAGGCGTAAGGGAGATGGCGCCAGGGCGTGGATCTGCGAATCGAAAAGCCAACTGAGGGTAATTGATAAGAGGCATTTTTTACGTGTTTTTAAGCCCCTTTGCGTTTATGTCTTAGGTTCATTTATCGCTTGATTTTTGCCACATGTGCGTTTAATTCGTGCATTAAGTGATTACAGGTCTTAAATGGATACAATCAAAGAACGGGATGAAAAATGACGTATAAAACAAGTTTAGGCCAAATTTCTACGCACCCCTATGCTCAAGCGCCTAAAAACCCACGGCCAGGCGCCGGACAAGATGGAAATAACGTCAACATTCTGCTTACCACGCCTAGGCGCCATCTTGCCCACGCCCGGGCGCCATATCTACACCACTTTCCACGTTTGAGCGCTATTTCCGTATGTTTAGAGGCCGAATTGGATGAAGTTCCCTTCTACAATGTTGTAGAACTATGTGTTAGCTTCAAATGAGTACTTGAATCATCCAAATCGGAGTTTCATGGAGAAAGTTATGAATGAAATACGATTGCTGCGCAGGATACATTGCATTTAATTTCAGCATTCTGAATCCCGCGCCCAAGCGCCGTAATGCCACGCCTAGGCGTGTCCACACCCGAATTGAGATTCTTTTCAGCCAAAAGATCATCATTTGATGGGGGAATGGAACATTTAAAGCCAAGAGGTCATCACATGTATGAGAGGGATGTCATAAGTATGTTTCTTAATAGATCTACTTTAGGGAATTTTATACTACTCACTTTAAGAGTAGTGGAGGACACACTAGGGGAGACACACACTAGGAGCTGATTTGTTGTGGTCTTCTTAAGGCATCTTCTTCACACTTGACCGATGACATCTTGGAGGAGGGGAGAGAGAGAGGCATTTTGGCCATCACTTTTCACTCATCATCATTCATCACCATTCTTGATCACTTTTGGAGGGGAACAAAGAGAGAGGAGTTAAGGATTGAAGTTCAAGAGCAAGGATCCATCATCAATCAATTGAGGGAGTTTTAATTATTTGCATTTACATGTTTATTTCCATGAGTATGTATATGTTTGTATTAGATTTTCTTAAGGCTTTGATGAGAGGTTAATATTGTAGAACTAAGGCCATGTGAAAGCCAATTTAGGAATCAATATATGTGAAGTGAATTTTCGTATTAATTCTCATATTGCTTTGTGTGTTGATTATGAGCTTTTATTACAATCATGTGCTTGATCACCATATGCTTGCTATCTTGCCTAATCTAGTCATTCGAGAGAAGATAGGTTAGGGTTCAAATGAATCAACATATCATCCGAAACTAATGTGAAATTGCTCCTAGAAATAGGTAAAGATTTCCGGGTGCGGTTAGCCGGATTTATCCGGGGAAACTCTAGAACGTTAATGCGTGGTTATTGATTAGATTCTCGGATAGACATATTTAGAGAACCATCAATTAATCATAGGATTATTATGTGCCGAGACATCGGGTAATAATTATCTGAGGAATTTCCACCAAAGCAATAGGAGTCTAATAATTCGAAGAGTAGCTCATCTATATTGACGAGTAGATTCGGTTGTAGCATGTGCCTTAGTCATTTTATCATACGTGAGATTTAATCTATAGTTCGTTTCTTTTTGGTTCGTCACTAGCTTACTCGTTTTATTGCAATCTACTTTTGTCCATTTTCATTAATCATAAACTAAAATTCAAGTTTTCGTGGTTCGACAACCCGGACTTTTTGTCCACTTATTACTACATACGTCTAGTGCACTTGCTATCATAGCACGTTAGCTTTTAGCGTGTCAGTAATCAGCGCCTAGGCGCGATATACGTGGCGCCCAGGCGTGAGTTTGAATGTGTTGAAATTTTAGTCCGTTTCCTACAAAAATAAAGAAAGAAAACAATTAACACAACGATTAACACAAACTAACAAAGTCTAAGCAAGATTAAACAAAAATAAAACAAAGCAAACTAAACTAGAAAAAAGAAAAGACGAGAAATGAAAGAGAGCTTGGGTTGCCTCCCAAGAACCGCTTGTTTATAGTCGGTAGCTCGACTGTAGATATGGACTCATGGAGGATCCCCGAGAGGGATGGACACTTTGTCCCGTTGTCCATCAATCCCCATATAGTGTTTCAACCGTTGAGCGTTTGTCATGAAGGTTTGTCCCGTATCGGTTGTGAGTTCAATGGCACCCGAGATATATACGCGAGATACAAGAAATGGTCCCGACCATCTTGACTTGAGCTTCTCGGGAAAAAGTCGAAGGCGAGAGTTGTATAGGAGAACCTTCTCACCCACGTGAAACTCCCGGGGAAGAATGTGCTTGTCATGCCACATTTTTGTTCATTCCTTGTAAAGTTTGGCATTCTCATAAGCTTGATGGCGCCATTTCTCGAGCTCATGCAATTGGAGCAATTGATTTGTACCTACAAGTGTAGAGTCAAAATTTAGGAATTTAATAGCCCAAAAGGCACGATGCTCAAGCTCAACCGGTAGGTGACATGCTTTTCCAAAAACGAGACGATACGGGGACATGCCAAGTGGGGTTTTAAACGCGGTCCTATAGGCCCATAAGGCGTCATCTAGCTTAAGAGACCAATCCTTCCTAGATGCATTGACCGTTTTTTCAAGAATGCATTTAATCTCCCTATTAGACACCTCCACTTGTCCACTCGTTTGAGGGTGGTAGGGAGTTGAAATCTTATGCCTTACCCCATACTTGTTCAATAAGTGTTCGAATTGCTTGTTGCAAAAATGGGTGCCCCCGTCACTAACAATGGCTCTAGGGGTTCCAAAACGGGTGAAAATCTTTTTCCTTAAAAATCGAGTAACCACCCGAGCATCGTTAGTGGGCAAAGCCTCGGCTTCTACCCATTTTGAGACGTAGTCAACCGCAACGAGAATATACTTATTGGAACAAGAACTAGGAAAAGGTCCCATGAAATCAATACCCCAAACATCAAATAACTCACACTCAAGCATGCTATTCAAGAGCGTTTCATGTCTTTTAGAGATATTACCTGTTCGTTGACACCTATCACAAGATCAGACATACAAAAATGCATCTTTAGAGAGCGTGGGCCAAAAAGAAACCTGATTGAAGCACCTTAGCCACTGTTTTAGAAGGCCCAAAATGGCCACCTACCGACATGTCATGGCAATGAGCTACGACCGATGATATTTCCTCCTCGGGAACACATCTCCGAATGAGACCATCTGCACAAATCTTAAATAGATATGGTTCGTCCCACAAATGTTGCTTCACATCAAATAAGAATTTCTTCTTTTGATGATAAGTAGTATCTGGGGGAAGAACTCCTTTGACAAGATAATTTGCAAAATTTGCATACCAAGGAGTTGGGTCATCACATATAGCAAATAAGTGTTCATCGGGAAACTCTTCTCTAATTGGTGTATCATGCAAGTGTTCGGGATTAGAGGCCTCTATCCTAGACAAATGATCGGCGACTACATTCTCTACTCCTTTCTTATCTTTGATTTCAAGGTCAAATTCTTGAAGTAGTAGAATCCACCTAAGAAGTCTAGGTTTTGTATCCTTTTTTGTAAGCAAGTACTTTAGTGCGGAGTGATCGGTGTACACAATTACTTTATTCAAAACGAGATAGGCATGGAATCTGTCAAACACAAATACTATAGTTAGTAACTCTTTTTCAGTGGTTGCGTAATTCATTTGTGCATCATTGAGAGTCTTACTAGCATAATAGATGGTCCGAAATACCTTGTCCTTTCGTTGGCCAAGTACCGCACCAACCGCGGTGTCACTTGCATCACACATTAACTCGAAAGGCAAACTCCAATCCGGAGGTGCCATGATGGGGGCGGATATCAACCGTTCCTTCAAAGTGAGGAATGCCTGCCCACAAACATCATCAAAGTCAAAAATAGCATCTTTCATAAGTAAAGTAGAAAGTGGTTTAGAAGTTTTGAAAAAATTTGAAATGAAACACCGATAGAATCCCGCATGACCTAAGAAGCTTCTCACAGCCTTGATTGTGGTAGGTGGTGGAAGATTGGCTATCACTTCAATTTTTGCTCTATCCACTTCAATTCCTTTTGAGATCTTATGCCCTAACACTATCCCCTCTCGTACCATGAAATGGCACTTTTCCCAATTGAGGACCAAGTCGGTGTCCTCACATCTCTGTAAAACAAGGGCTAGGTTGTGCAAACAAACATCATACGTAGAGCCAAAAACTGAAAAATCATTCAAGAATATTTCAAGAAAAGTTTCCACCATGTCGTGAAAGATAGCAACCATACATCTTTGAAACGTAGCGGGGGCATTACACAATCCAAAAGGCATTCGTCTATAAGCAAAAGTGCCATAAGTACAAGTAAAAGTAGTTTTTTCTTGATCCTCGAGTGCAATGGCAATTTGATTATATCCGGAGTACCCATCTAAAAAGCAATAGAACTCATGCCCGGCTATTCTTTCTAACATTTGATCGATGAAGGGGAGGGGGAAATGCTCTTTTCGCGTATACTCATTTAATTTACGATAATCAATGCAAACTCGAAAGTCGGTAACTACCCTAGACGGAATCAATTCATTGTTATCATTCAGAATTACCGTCGTACCTCCCTTCTTTGGCACCACCTGGGTGGGACTTACCCATGGGCTATCGGAGATAGGAAATATGATGCCCGCATCTAGAAGTTTGATCACTTCTTTCTTCACCACTTCTTGGATTTGAGGATTGGACCTCCTTTGTGGTTGAATGGTCGGTTTAGCATCTTCTTCCATCAATATTTTGTGCTAGCTGAAAGTGGCGTCGCTAATTTGCGACGAAAATTTTCCGTCACTGATTTTAACGACGGATCAGATATTCCGTCTATGTTGCTGTGGCTAATTTGGAGACTTTTCAAAAGAAATCTGTCTCTAAAATCCGACTCTATTCTGTGTCTGAATCCGTCTCTAATTTCATTCATTTTTATGCAATAAAATGGTCTCTAAAGCCGTCTCTAATTCTGTCTCTGATTTAGTTAATTTTTTCGGTCTTAAAAACCGTCGCTAATATCAGCACAAGTTCCGTCGCTGATCCATAGCTTATTTAGTTAACATTTCCGTCTCCATATCCATCGCTGATTCCATCTCTGATTTGGTCAAAGTTTTGTCTCTAAATCCGTCTCTAAATCCCCTGTATTTTTCATGTTCCATTTATTAATTTTATTAATCCTGATTCATTACAAATAATCCCAATACAATCAAATTAACATCAAATTCTAAATTAATACCAATCAATGTAAATAATGTAATCATCATTAGATTTGACTCGAACTCGGTTCGACTCGATGCGACTCGATGCCCACCTCATTACATCACTAATGAGGCCAATGTCCAAAGCTTTTCTAATTGGCCAATTAAAATATAATTATAATATATCTAATATATTATAACTTTATGAAATTAGCTTATTTATATGCTATAATGCCTTAATTAGGCATTTTTGACCCAAATAGCTCATTGAGTCTCTATGATAGTGGGCTATTTATTCTCAATCCAATCTCTTGTCAGTATAATTAATAAATTTAGCAAAACTTATTCTCTTTGTGGAAACTTATAATAGTATATATATTCTACCAAATAAATAATAATATTTAAATATTATTTATATCGAGGCTCGCGAGCCTACGAAAAAAAATTTTTGGCTGGAATTAATTAGACTCGTTAGAGTATTTTATTTATTTTTTTGTAAACAAATAGCCCTAAACCCTAAACGCTAACCCTAAACACTGAAACACATATAGAGTGATGAGATTTACATAAATTGAGATGAAGTTGTGATTATCTTGTAAATAATTAGATGCATAATGAGATTTACATGGAAGTATTTATTTTACCAATTATATATTTTTTATTCAATTACCATATATTAATATATTAGAAATACACCTCTATTAGTTTTTTTCATATAGAGAGTTATAACATTAAAAACTAACATAATCAAATCTATTTAGAAAAGAAAGCAAAAATTAGATTTGATGACCAAATCATCATATATATATATATATATATATAATATAATATCTTATAATATTATATATGTATAAGTAATCATACATTTAATATTTATCATGATTATATTTAACACTACA
Organism: Buddleja alternifolia; assembly: GCA_019426215.1. Lineage (NCBI taxonomy): Eukaryota > Viridiplantae > Streptophyta > Magnoliopsida > Lamiales > Scrophulariaceae > Buddleja > Buddleja alternifolia. The sequence goes on along the minus strand of CM033392.1, from coordinate 44,342,403 downwards.
TATATTAATACAAAATTAATAATTATATGTTAATAAAACAAGTATTTTTTTTTAGCTTAATCTTGAGCTCGGCACGACTCGACCCAAACTCAAAATTCTTGCTCGGCTCGGTTCGTGGGCATCCTATATAAATGATATTGTGTTCTCATAGTAATTGAATTATTATAGATTTTGAATGGAGAATGTTCCTAATTAAGTTGTTTTTGAGTTGCAACGAGAAAATAATCAATGATTAAATTAATTTAACTATATTAATAACTTAAAACTATCAGCAACTGCAATCAAACTAATAAATTTTTATTAAAAACACAAAGAAACTAGTAAATTATTACTAGTAAACTATTTACCAAAGCTGGAATAGGGTTTTTTTGGCTAAGTCAGAAGCGGGAATTGCAGAAGAGGAAAAAAAGAGGAAAAGCCCCAAATCGCCATTGTCAAACCCTCCTCGACGCCAAATCGCTGCCGTCAAACCCACCTTGAGGCCAAATCGCCGCCCCTAAGGTATATTTTTCCGCCACCCCAAATCGTTTGCGTTCATACCCCTTTTTGGTATTGTATCTTTTTTCTATTTGGGTAAAATTAGGGTTAGAGAAATGTGGGATCTCAACGATTCACCGATGACAGAGGGGTCGATGTTGAACTCAAACCAGACTTTAGTTATTATACAAAAAAAAAAGTTGTTGAATTTGGTTTGTTATGTTAAAAGAACGAGTCACACTGCATTTTTAGCGATATGTTCTTGGTCAACCCCAATTGATAATAGAGGTCACAGGTTCGACTCATGGAGTTGTAATGGATTTTTTTACTTTTTGAATGAAACAAAATAAGTTCCATACAATCTTACACCAACTTTAGTACATATGTTACCATGTGGTCCAATGGTATGCAATCCCTTATAGGTAATTGGAGGTCATAGGTTCGATTCATGTTGTTATTATGGATTTTATTTTAGTTTTTTAATGAAATAAAATTATATATATAATTTTACGCGGTCCGATGATATTTAGTTCCTTATATGTAATTGGAGGTCAAAGGTTCGAATCTTGGAGTTGATTCAAAATTTTCAGTTTTTCAATTAAGCAAATAAGTATACATATATATTAATTACCAAAGTATAGGCAATAGAGTCACCTATAGTGAAATGGTAACTAAACCCCAATTGATAATAGAGGTCACAAGTTCGACTGATGAGGTTGTAATGGATCTTTTTAGTTTTTTAATGAAGCATAATAAGTTGTATGTAATTTTAACCTTTTTTAGTACATATATTACCATGTGGTCTAATGGTATGTTGTTCTTTATGGGTAAATGGAGGTCACAGGTTCGATTCTTGGTGATGTAATAGAGATTTTTTTTTTACTTTCTTAATGAAATAAAATAAGATGTATTTAATTCTACACCAACATTAGTATATATATTATCATGTGGTCCAGTGGTATCCAATTCCTTATATGTAATTGGAGGTCACAGGTTCAATTTTTGAAGTTTGAATTAGTCTTTTTAGTTTTTTAACTAAGAAAATAAGTAATCTTTTTAATTAAACAAAAGAGACTTATTTATTACACACAAGCATTTATAAACAAATTACCTTGTAGTCCAATGGTATTAAAAACCAATGTTCATGTGGGTGGTTGTGGGTTCAAGCTCTCAAACACACAAATATTTTATCATCCCATTATTCAATTTTTTTCCCTCTCTAATTCTGTCTCAGAATTAAGATCAATATCTATCTGTAGCTGATTCCATCTCTAAAAATAAGACGGAATGTTGTATAGATTTTCGTAGCTGATTTCGTCTCTGATCTGCCACGGAAATCAAATTTGTATTTCCATCTCTGAATCCGACTTAAATATGAAAACTGAGACAGAAACTATCCGTCTCTAAAATAGATAAATTACATAATCGAATTAGCGATGGATTTAGCGATGCACCTCTCACCGTCTCTAAATCCGTCGCTGAAGCCGTCTCTGTTTAGCACTAATTTTCCGCATCTGGAATTCATTTAAGAAATTGAGACGGATTCGAAAATCCGTCGCTGATATGCGACATAATCTATTTTGGTGGGTGAATCCGTCTCTGATTTGCCACGAATTTTTGTCCGTCTCTGATTTTCCGTGGTTGAAAGCTTGTTTTCTTGTTGTGCATGTGCTAAAACCTAAACCCTAAACCTTAAACCATAACCCCTAAACCCTAAATCCTAAACACTATATGACACCACATACCCTAAAACTAAATATTTCAAAATTAAATGTTCATTGTTCACATATATTTAAGAAACTTATGCATTTAATATAATCCAATATACATTTTTTCACTAACTAGTATTGCTTTGTGTTTCCAAAACCCAATATTCACATATACTACTAGTAGTGATTACTTGACTTTTCGTGTAAATTGTAGTTTTGAGATACTCATACACATGATTATACTTTTACATATTTTTATAGATAATAATAATTATTTATAATGTCATGAAGGTGCATTAAACAACATACCTGGAGAAAAATATGCATTAAATAGATATACCAGACACTATGTATTTCTACACTACTACTAGTTATCACTTGACTTTATGTGTAAGAATTTATGATTTTGCGATTTTTATACACTTGAATATACATATTTAATATTGTTCATTTATGACGTATTTTTACCAATAATCTGACATATCGTTACAAGTAAATATGTATTGTTACAACTAATATGATGAATGTACAATGACGTATTACTACATATGCAATGTCGTATTATTACATATGAATTGACTTATTATTACATTTGAAATGACATATGATTACATATAAATTGATGTATCATTACATATACAATGACGTATGGTTACATATAAAATGTCGTATTATTACATATGAATGGATGTATTATTAGATATTAAATGTCATATTATTACATATGAATTGACATATTATTACTTAACAAGTGACGTATGGTTACATATAAAATGTCGTATTGTTACATATGAATTGACGTATTATTACATATTAAATGTCGTATTATTACATATGATTACATATCAAATGACTTATGGTTACATATACATTGACGCATTATTACATATAAAATGACGTATTACTATATATAAATTGACGTATGGTTACATTTAAAATACTGTATTATTACATATGAATCGACATATTATTACATATCAAATGACAAATATAGAATGTCGTATTATTACAAATGAATTGACGTATTATTACATATAAATTGACATATTATTACATATCAAATGATGTATGGTTACATAAGCATTGACGTATTATTACGTATAAAATGACGCAATACTATATATCAATTGACGTATGGTTACATAAGCATTGACGTATTATTACGTATAAAATGACGCAATACTATATATCAATTGACGTATGGTTACATATAAAATACCGTATAATTACATATGAATCAACATATTATTACATATCAAATGACGTATGGTTACTTATAAATTAACGTATAACTGCATATGACGATTGCTACATATCATGACGTATGGTTACATATAAATTGACGTATAGTTATAATGAAATATCACATATTGTTCATTTTTGTCGTCTTTTTTCATTCAAATGGCATTAGACTGTGATATTCTAAAGTCTCATACTTTATGCATTAACTTCATATATAATCAAAAATGTAAAATACGAATCATCGAGCATACCATTAACATCACGAGGAAGTCCATAGCGCATTGTACAATGCTCAGAATCATAATATTTTTTACTTTCAAAAGTAGATACATAGGAATTTCCAAAAAATACATGACACATGATCAAGAAATATCTAGTATAATATAGGTTTTTCTTCAAACATAAGCCAACATTTGTTGATAGTTTTGCTCGACTTCACGAGAAAGTCCACAACGCATTGTACTATGCTTGAAATCATAAATCGTTTTTTTTCCTTTCATAGTAGACACATAGAGCTTTCCAAAAATGTATGACACATTATCAAAAAATCAATATTTTAAAACCGGACCAGTGATTGAACCGGATGATGCATTGGGTCATTGGGTTACTGGTTTGATCGGTCGAACCGATGTGAAAAAACCTGTTAATCCGAGTACTTATGCATATGTATATAAATACACATTATGAATAAGTACAAATTTTATTCTATTATACATTTATTATATTTATATTATAAGTAAATGCACTTAGTTCAAAAGGTTAATTAAATCCAATTCACTAAAAATCTGTCCTAATTAAAATGCAATCACAACCTTTTGCATTTGTACATTAAAACGCATATTATTGTGGCTTATTTACTTTATCCTTTGAACTAGTGTGGCTTGACTGTGCTTTGACTATACCATATTAAAAAATAAAACTAAATCACGTGATTCCCTAATTTTATTGGTTTAGGTTCCGCCGTTTCTCTCATTTGTGTCTGAAATGTTCTTTTTCTTCTTCACATCATCCCTGCAAATGCGAGTTTAGTGGTACTCTTCTTCGATCTTCTTCTACTCCATCCATATCTAGCTTTGTGCCACCTTCCCGCCCACCGTCCTTAGCTCGGCCAATGAGCAGTCCAATTTTCCAAGCAACACTTGCAGAAAACACGTTGATTGGTCCGCCCAGGTCACGATTTTTGGTCGGTTTCTCGCGGTTCGCCATGGGTCTTAAGCCACCCGTTTTTGTGCTCGAATAGGATGTCTCTTACCACAGGTTGGCGGTTAAACCAGGCCGGGCTATCCCGTCCAGTCCGGGTCTGAAAACATTGCAAAGTGTTAGATTAGAGAAACCCCTTATGAAACTTGTATTACTGAGTAATATATTTATAAAAATACATGTACTTGGTAAAGAAGAAATCCTAACTATAAACAAAGAAAAGATAAATACAAGGAAACATAAAGAAACCTAAATTAACATAAATACTAGAAATATATTATATTATCTAACATTCCCCCGCAGTCGAAATGTGAGAGTCTTGAACGTTGAGACTGGACCAAGGAAATCCGGTCATAGAGAATTTGAGAAGTAGAGAGAAGACGGCGGCATAAAATAAAAAGACGGCGGCTCCAAGTTCTCGTTTTTCAAGGGTGAGCGGCGGAGACATAAAATAAAAAGGTAGCAGTTTGATGAAGACGCTTTTCAATGTGGAGCAGTTTCGTCTGAAAACCAATAAATAAGGCAGGCAGCGACTTCAAGTCCTTGTTTTTTCAATGGTGAGCGGCGACACATAAACAAAGATAAAGAAAAAACTACTATATTAAACTAAATTAGATAAGGTGCGCGGGACGGGGTCAGCGACTTGAGGATGGCGAAAGAGAGAGATCGAGATACCATGACTCGAAGTCATGGCTCTGATACCATGTTAGATTAGAGAAACCCTGTAGAGAGCTTGTACTACTGAGTAACATATTTGTAGAGATACATGTACTTGATAAACAAGAAGCCCTAACCATAAACAAAGGAAAGATAAATACAAGAAAACATAAAGAAACCTAACTTAACATAAATACTAGAAAGATATGGAAAGATATTATATTATCTAACACAAAGAACGTCTAGTATAAAGCAATTTTTGCTTCAAACATAATATAAAATTTATTGACAATTTTACGCAACTTTATAAGAAAGTCCATAACGTATTGTACAATACTCGGAATCAAAAACTATTTTTTTCTTTAAAAGTAGACACATAGGGTATTTAGAAATGTATGAGACACTACCAAAAAATATCTAGTATGAAACAGATTTTTCTTCAAACATAAGCTAAAATTTACGGATAGTTTTGCGCGACTTCACGATAAAGTCCATAACGTAGTGTACGGTGCTCGAAATCATAAATCATTTTTTTCCTTTCATGGTAGACACATAGGGAAAAACTTATCAAAAAAGGTCTAGTATAAAGCAGACTTGGCTTCAAACATAAGCTTAAATTATTGGCACATACATATGCTCAAAATCATAAATAGTTTTTCTCCATTCATATTAGACACATAGAGCCTTCTAGAAATGTACAAAACATTATCAAAAAATATCTAGTCCATAGCACTACACGATACTCGAAATCATAAATCATTTTTTTCTTTTCATAGTAGACACATAGGAATTTTTAGAAATGTACGAAAAATCATAAAAAAATATCTAGTATGAAATAGATTTGGCTTTAAACGTAAGCTGAAATTTGTCAATAGTTTATTACATTCATACTTCATGTTCCCTTTATCTGTACTTTATCTTTACTGTAGACATATGTCAAGTGTACTTTAAGCATACTTCATCATAGATGTAACCATTCTTGATGTTGAGGATGGAATGTGGTGCTGGCAGCGGTGCGCTGGTCTCTTCAGCGACGGTGGTGGTTGTCTGAGGTGTCGTCAGCGACGGTGGTGGTGGTCATCTGAGGTGTTGATGGCTCTGGTGGTGGTCGTCGGTGGCCGCCAACGACAATAGTTGTTAGGAAATTTCATGTTAGATGTTTTGATGATGACAAGATAGGATTCAATGTTAGACCCTAAATAAAATGTAAGTTTATACTTTCATAGATCATTGTATAAAGCGTTTAAAGAGTTTGTAATTTTGTTTAGGCTTGTAATTTTTATCCTCATAGATTTTAGACTAAGTCTTAGCGACTGAATCAATAATAGAATTGTAGGTGAGTCTATTTGAGAAGAAGTTGAAGACCAGCGTCTGAAGTCAACCGAAGATGAAGATTCCTTCTTAGCGCCTGTCAAACGCTAAGAGACCGCAGTTCAGGATTATGAATCAAGCGTTCAAATACTCAAGCGACTTATAGAAGATTCACCTGAAATAAATCCTCAAGTCATGAAGGACTTAAATGCAATCATTCAACGGACATTTATTTCCAACGGGAAATAAATTCAAATTGCATTAAATGCCTGATAAGAGCATTAAATGTGATAAGCTACTGTGACTTGTGGACAAGCCTCCTTTTGACCAGATTGTCAGAACTTTCAGAGTTTTAGCTGCTCCCGTCCAATCGGTTCCAGCGGATTTTCAGGAATGTCAGATTTTAGGTACAATCACGCGCTACGTGAAAGGCACGCTCCTACATGTGTCCAACGGACAGATCCCAAGAAATTGCCTATAAATACCTTACTCCAGAAAATCAATGATAATAACAACATAAAGAATATACGAGAAATTATTGCCAAAAACCCTACGTACATTCTTTCTGGAAAAAGCTTAGAAACTTCATAGCCAAAACCTTTCAAGCTTTCTATCTACATTCCAGACAGTCACAAATATCTCAAATATCTTCCAAAGAAGAAATCCAAACTCCAACTGAGATATTCCAAGTTGTTTGATCTTCTTTAAAACAAACAAAACCCTAGTGATAAACCTCAACCTTTCATCTGAGTGAGAAAAGTTGTTGAAACCTTTCAGGCAGTATTTCTGAGTGAGAGAAGCTTGAAGAAGACGATCTTCATTGGTGCTGAAGTCTGTGTGATCAAGGAGCCCAAGATCATTTTCATCCATTACTATCTTGTAGAAGTTTCTGTGTAATCCTTTGATAATCATCATAGTAATTTCCTCCAAGTGAAAAAGGAGAAGAAGGACGTAGCTGGGATTACATCACCCAGTGAACCTTACAAATTATTGTGTCATTTATTTTATTGTCTTATATTATTCACTTCATATTATTCTGAAAAAGACAAGTAAAATTGCAAAGCGATTAATTAACTAAAAGAACGCTAAACATTATTTCCGCTGTGCTAACCCTGATTAAGCGATCTAAGCGTTGCCCTACTTTGGTAAACTGTTGAAATCACTAAGTCTAAGTTAACTATTCTGAAGCGTCTGACCCAAGCGCTCAGTTTTTCCAAGCGTTCAAATTTCTAAAGTGATACGAAAATTTGTGAAGTCGAAAAAGACTTCAGGGTCTATTCAACCCCCCCCCCCCTCTAGACCCTTTCGTATGCCACTTGGGACCACCAAGTGGTATCAGAGCGGTTGAAGTAGAAACCTAAGCGTTTCCGAGCGTAACTGCTTGTTTAGATCCACCTTTCTAAACTTAATCGCTTTAAATCTTTTTATCAAAACATATCATTATGGCTTTTAACAAAATGCCTAAGTTGGTAGAATCAAATTATGATTCGTGGAAATTTTGAGCATTCGCATACTTATGCTCATGTGATAATGAAATGTGTGATGTTATTACAGATGGCCCCATCAAAATCATGCAAGTGAGAACTCGAGCACCTGGAGCCGATGAAGCCACTCCAGATGGATATGTCGAGAAAAATAAACTAGACTGGACGCCAGATGATCGAAAAAGGGCGAATCTGGATAATGTTGGACGAAGTGCACTTTACTCAGCGTTAAGAGATAACGATGCATTGTTCAACAAGATAAAGCAATGTAAGACATCCAAAGAAATATGGGATAAATTGGCTATTGTGTGTGAAGGTTCAGCACAAATGAAGGAGAACAAGCTCTCCATAGCCATGCAAAGATTCGAGCATTTCAAAATGCGGCCCAATGAGACGCTAGAACAACTAGACGCAAGGTTTACTTTGCTCATTACCGAGTTAGCGTCATTAGACAAGGAATTGACCAACAAGGAAATGGTCAACAAGATTTTCAGAAGTCTTCCAAGCAAGTATTTAACTAAGACTGTTGCTATGAGAGAATCACAAACATTGGAGACACTTACTCCAGAGCATGTCTTTTCAGAGTTAAAGGCATTTGAGTTCGAATTAGGTGAAGTCAGTAACACATCGACTTCAGCGATTGAATCAGGAGCTTTAATCGCTACCACCAAAAATAAGGGAAAAGCGGTTATTGAGGTCAAACCGGTTGAGTCAAATGAAGAAAAGGAAATGGCCTTATTGGTAAAGAAGTTCAAGAAATTTCTACGATACGAGAAGAGAACTCCTATTGGACAGAATTCATTTCAAACTCCTCCTCCAGCACCAGCGCCTCAGTATCAAGCGCCAGTGTACTCTGCATCTCAACCAGTAGCGCCAGTTCCATACCAAGCGCCTCCATCCCCCACTCAGAATCTCTCAGCACCAGTAGTCTCAAAGCGATTAACTGCTAAACAAAAAATGAAAACTAATTTGTGTTATAATTGCAGGAAACCAGGGCACTACCAGGTAAATTGCCCTTATCCAAATGTGTCAAAGCCCTCAAGGCAAGACTATGCGGATAGAAACCAATTCAGGAGCAACCTTCGCCAACAAGGTCTGCTAGCGGAATCTGAACCATTCTCCGCACCTGAAGAGGATTTGGAATCATCAGACGAAAGTAGTGATGATGAGCCTACAAGCGACTCAGCATTGATTTGTCTCATGGCAAGAGATGATGAAGCGTCTGACGACTCGCTACCAGAGGTAACCAATGAATTATATCATCCTCTCTCTTATGATGAATTACTTGACAAAGTTAAAGAATATTATAAAGATTGTCAAGAGGCCGCCAAAATATATCAAAACGATCTCGCTATTATTTCGTCGCTCAAAAGTGATAAAGTAACACTCAAAGCCGAGTTGCAAGTTCAGAAACAATGCATTGAGAAGAAAAAATCACTTGAGAGTGAAGTTATTCAATTAAAAAGCGATCTTGATATAATAGTCAAAAGAGAAGCTGATTTGATCGCTAAACTTGCTAAATCAGAGCAGCTTATCTCATCATTATCAAAAGCTTCTAGAAAGTTGGATAATGTGACTAAGGTAACTAGATTATTTGGTGAAAAGTCCGGTTTAGGATGCAATAAATTTGGTAAACAACCAAATAAATCCAATGTTATGGCAAACAACAAAGGAAAGGGTGTTATCTTTGTTGAGAAAAGTTCACAGAGTCAAACGCTAAATGAACCTAGCGACAATGGTATGAGGCCAAATGAGAAAGCCAAAGCTGACTCAGGCAAGGGTAAGGCTAAGGCAAATGATTCACAAAGACAAACTCATCCAAACGCTCAAAAAGTCAAGGACAAGTCTGATCACTGTGAATCAAGCGCTAAGCGTCAAGCACCAAAAGTGCAACCCAAGCCAGCGCCAAGGACTTACCAGCGTCAATATCCAAGACAGTCAAAATCATATCATCAATACTATGATGATTATGACTATGACTATGATTATGACTATTATTATAATCGAGGATATTATTACACACCCAAAAAGCACACACAGCACAAGGTGAACAAAAAGCACACACAACACAATGTGAAACCCAAGAAGACCAGTATTCCTACAATGAAGACCAGGCAAATATGGGTTCCTAAAGTTCTAATTCAAACCAAGGTTACTAACGCTGAAGGACCCAAAACAACATGGGTACCTAAGAAGAATTAAAATTGTCCTTTAAATGCAGGTACCTAGAGCCAGCACCGATACTTCAGTTTGGTACTTTGATAGTGGATCGTCAAGACACATGACTGGTTCCAAGAATCTTCTAGTCAACTATCAAGCTACCAACGGTCCTCAAGTTATATTCGGTGATAACTCAAAAGGTAAAACCAAAGGTATAGGTATCATGCATAGGGGGAACATCATGATTAGTGATGTTTATTATGTTGAGGGTCTTAAGCATAACCTGTTAAGCATTAGTCAATTTTGTGATAAAGGCTTTGAAGTAAAATTTTCAAGCGACTTCTGCTATGTTAACGACGCTAAGACTAAGTCTACTAAATTAAGAGGAAAAAGAACAAACAATGTGTATTTAGTAGATTGGGATTCTACAGTTGATAACAACCCCACGTGCTTTGTTGCTAAAAGTCAAAATGAATTGGGTTGGTTATGGCATAGAAAAATGAATCACCTCAATTTCAAGGCAATCTCTCAGTTAATATCGCTAAATCTTGTAGAGGGATTACCTAAAGGTTCCTTTCAAAAGAATCGCTTATGTGATGCATGTCAAATGGGTAAACAAGTTAAGTCATCTTTCAAAAAGAAACCATGTCTATCTACTTCTAGAGTTCTTGAACTATTGCATTTAGATTTGTTTGGACCTATTCAAATCATGAGTGTTAGTGGCAAAAAGTACTCGCTAGTAATAGTTGATGATTTCTCTCGCTATACATGGGTAGAATTTCTAGCGACCAAAGATGAAACCAGTGTCAAGCTCACAGCGCTAATTCATCAATTGCAAAATTCAAAAGATCTAAAAGTGACAAGAATTAGAAGCGATAGAGGAACTGAATTTACTAACCAAGTTGTTGAGAAGTTTTGTATAGATTTAGGAATACTTCATGAGTATTCTGCTCCTAGAACACCTCAACAGAATGGAGTTGCTGAGCGACGGAACAGAACGCTTAAAGAAGCCGCAAGGACGATGTTAGCAGAGTCCAAGCTGCCTCAAAGGTTTTGGGCCGAAGCCATCAACACCGCTTGCTACACTCAGAACCGGTGTATGATTAACAAGCAACATGAGAAGACTCCATATGAGTTGTGGAAGGGACGTAAGCCTAACGTTTCATACTTTCATGTATTTGGTTCAAAATGTTTCATTCATAACAATGGATCTCACAGCCTAAAGACATTTGATCCTAAAGCAGATGAGGGAATCTTTCTAGGCTATGCCAAGAATGGAAAGAGTTTTCGTATCTTAAATAAGATCAGATCGAAGGTTAAAGAATCCATTCATGTTGTGTTTGATGATGCTAACCAAGAACCGAGTAAGGTTAATTCTGATGATGTAGGAATTGAAGATCTCTCCCAACAAGCGTCGCAAATCAACCTTAGTGATGATAGTGATGACGAGGATGATGGGATTCATGTACTTCCTCCTAAGGATACTCGTGAGGTTAACAAAAATGATAATGTCAGAATCGCTGATGATCATGAAGAGAATGATCATCAAGAGCAGATTGGAACTGTGAATAATGCAGCGTCTACGCAAGAGACAAATGAGAATCAAGCGATTAACAACCAAGAGTCTCTTAACCCATTCCAACCAGACCGTAAATGGCTTAGAGATCATCCACCAGAGCTAGTAATTGGAGATATTGAAGCACCTGTTAGAACTAGGTCCGCTACATTTAATGAGGCCATGTTCGCAAGTTTCCTATCTCAAATGGAACCAAAGAAAGTGGATGAAGCGCTTAATGATTCAAGTTGGGTAGAAGCAATGCAAGAAGAGCTTAACCAATTTGAAAGAAGCAAGGTTTGGACGCTAGTACCAAGACCAACTCACCAAGGAGTTATTGGAATGAGATGGGTTTTTAGGAACAAAATGGATGAAGATGGCATTGTTATAAGAAACAAAGCTAGATTAGTCGCTCAGGGTTATTGTCAAGAAGAGGGTATTGACGTTGATGAAACGTATGCCCCAGTAGCCCGTCTTGAAGCAATTAGGATGTTCCTAGTGTTTGCCGCATACAACAAGTTCACAGTATACCAAATGGACGTGAAGAGTGCATTCTTGAATGGTAAACTCCAAGAAGAAGTCTATGTGGAGCAACCACCAGGATTCATCAACAACCATGGCAAAAGTATGGTCTACAAATTGGATAAGGCACTCTATGGCCTTAAACAAGCACCAAGAGCATGGTATGACACTCTCTCCATCTTCCTTATAGGTAAAGGCTTTTCAAAAGGCAGCGTTGACACAACGTTATTTAAAATTACCCATAATGAAGATATTCTCTTAGTCCAAATCTATGTTGATGATATTATATTTGGCTCTACTAATAAGCGACTGTGTGAGAAATTTTCGAAAATGATGCAAGATCAATTTGAAATGAGCATGATGGGTGAATTAACTTTCTTCTTAGGATTACAAGTTAAGCAACTCCCTAAGGGAATATTTATAAACCAAGCTAAATATACTAGAGATATGATTAAGAAATTTGGTATGGAAAATACATCATCTTCAAAAATTCCAATGAGCCAGACGCTTAAGTTAGATAAAGATGAAAGTGGGAAGAAAATTGATATCACTAACTATAGGGGTATATTGGATCACTTCTTTATCTTACCGCTAGTAGACTTGATATTATGTTTTCGGTATGCATGTGTGCACGTTTTCAATTTGATCCTAGAGAATCACACTTAATTGCTACCAAGAAGATCCTTAAGTACCTAAAAGGTACACAAAATGTGGGCTTATGGTATCCACAAGATTCTCCTTTTGAACTAATTGGTTATTCAGATGCAGATTTTGCAGGATGCAAAATAGATAGAAAAAGTACTAGTGGTACATGTCAATTTCTAGGTGATAGACTAGTTTCGTGGCATAGTAAGAAACAACAATCCATAGCGACTTCTACCGCTGAGGCAGAATATGTAGCCGCTGTAAACTGTTGTGCACAAATCCTTTGGATGAGGCAACAACTTAGAGATTATGGAACAATCCTAGGTCCTACCCCAATCCATTGTGATAACCAAAGCGCTTTAGCTATGACCCAAAATCCTGTCCTTCATTCTAGAACCAAACACATTGACATTAGATACCATTTCTTGCGTGACCATGTTCAAAAGAAAGATATCTCCATGCACTTCATTGGAACTGACAAACAACTGGCAGATATCTTCACAAAAGCGCTCAACGAACAACGCTTTCTCACTCTGAGAAGTGAGTTAGGTATGATCGATTTAAACGCTTAAATCATAAAGCATCATATTTAATAGGCATATAATTTAGGGGGAATCCACTTTATGTTTATGTCTAAAGCGTTTATCAAAAATTTGAAATGAGTCATCAACTTTAGGGGGAACTCTAAAATTGTACTTACTTCAATGTATCAAGCGACTGTGATCAAAAATGACTTTCAAAATCTTAAGCATTGATCACTAGCTCTTATCTTTTATGCATGACAAAATCAATCTCTAATAATGTTGTCTCTCATAAATCTAAGCGATTGATTCATTTATTGAAATATTTTGTGAAAAGACTTCAGCGTTGAAAGGATTCCCACTTTAACGCTAAGTAACTCGATTTCAAAAATTCATGCATAGTTTTCATCGCTAAAGATAACGTGTGGATGAGTCCAAAAGATCAGATTTGACAACTACCCACACGTGCCTATCAAATCGAATTGACGGTTATGATTCCTATCTAAACCTAGGAGGTTCAGTGATTGCATGAGTCTGAGTACGTGTCAGTACACTATCAGGCGCGTGCACTTCACGCTGAAAATTTCAAATTTTTTTCAAACTTTTTCTAATTAACTAGGGATCCGAAAAATGTAATAGTACCCTACCTTACCGCACTTTTTGACATCCGAAATTAAATGTACACGGTTCAGATTCCTTTTGTCATTAACCTCTGTACACGTGTCATTCATCTGTCAATTGCGGAGTTACTTTCACCTTCTATTTAAACTCACCAAGACTTTTACAGAAAACCTTTATCACTTCCAATCTTTCCTACTGTAAAAGCTTTTTCTCTCCAAAGGCAAAAACTCCTCTATTTTCTTCAAAAGCTTCAACTTTCAACAATGGCACCCAAAGTTTCAAAATCTTCCAAGACAGCAACTTCTGCTACCGAAAAATCTTCCCGTGCTGAAAAACCAGTTACAGTTAACGCCGGATTTTTGGTTAACTGGGACTATCTTTTTGATAACTAGAACTTCCCTCTTCGAACGATTCTTCCACTCGTTCAAGAATCTGGTTTGAAAGACATGCTTACTACTACCTTCAACTACTTTGAAGAAGAATCTCTCCACTTTTTCTACAATGGTCAAATTTCTGAAGACGGAAATTCCATATCTTGCGTCTTCCCCTCTGCAAAAGAGACCTTTGTTCTCACTCCTTCTCTGATTTCTTCATTACTTGTTCTGCCTAATACTGGCATTGAGGTAGAACGTGTAAATCTCGGCAATGCTACCAAAGTTTGGGACGTGATAAAGAAAGAAGATGTTCACAACGCCTACGAGCCCAACTTCAAGAAGAACGATATGAAAGGCGAATATGTCATCCTCGCTGACATATGTTCAAAGATTATTGAATGCAGAAAAGGGACGTTCGATAAAATCACTAACATTCAATACAAGATGATGGTTGCCATCCTGACCAAGTTAAAAGTTAACTGGTCTCTTTATGTGTTCAATCGCTTCAAAGCAGCGATGGCTAAGTCTGTTAATCCCAAGTCTTATGGGATTTTGCTAAGTCGTATTCTCTGCTCTAGCGGATATACGCAAGTTTCTGGGAAAAAGATCCCAGCGACCAAGTTTTATGGCAAGAAAATGATACGCGAGCTTCTTAACCCGCGGAAACCTGGCGGAGCAGCGGTTCCAAAAGATCAGCGTGTTGTTCGCAGTGATGATGAAGATCAAGCGTCTTCTTCATCATCATCATCAGAAGAAGTGGTGGTCAAGCGACCTAAGAGAAAGATCATTTTCAAAGTCGCTGAGCCATCCAAGCCCGCAAAGAAGCAAAAGCCTGAACTGAAGAAGAAGAAGCCGGAACCCAAAAAGAATCAAAAGATCCCTTCTCCTTCTCCCTCGCCTCAGTCTCCTTCTCCTCCTCCAGCGTTTTTCTTTTCCGTTCCTGAGGAAGAAGAGACAGCAGTGGAAGACGAAGTACCGCTTGCACGAAGGCGTACTCCTACTCCCACTCCCGCAGTATCTTCTAGCGCTCCCACAAATTCAGCGCTTAGAGAGTCAGCGAGTGCTTCCGTCTCTGACGCTGTTCCCGAAATCAGCTCAGATCCTCAAGCCGTTTCTCCATCTGAAAGGCTTCCCAATGTTCAGGGTAAGTATTTGCTAAGCAAATTAGTCTATCCTTTCCTCGTTAGTTTCCTAAGTCTCTAACGCTAGGATAAAAAATTCTCTCAGCACCAAGTGAAGCAGATATTCATTATGTTCTCAACACGCTTGAAGAACTAAATATCCCTATTCGTGCTGATCCAATAACTTCTTTTATCGATTTAGAACCCGAAGAAGAAGTTCAGGAGCCTGAGGAACTTGTCCAAGAAACATATCAAGCGACTAAGACAGTCGATGATAGTCCTCAGGGTAAGCGATGTAGTATTTTCTTTGTAAATTTCTACTCAGTAGGAATTTTTGCTTCCTTTTTTCAATCGCTTACATGTTTCAGCTCATGACGGAGCTCATGATGAACCAATCGCTGAAGCCCATCCTCTCTCGGAGATTCCAGTTGAACTAGACGTGGACATGACAACTGTTGTGAATATTGCTAAAGAAGCATCCCAGGTTCTTCCTGACGCTGAAAGCTCATCAGCGAGTGAAGCAACTTTAAACGCTGAGCGGTCGATAGAAGTGGCCCCCATTCCAACAGAAGCTATTGCCCTTGTTCCTACGCCAACCAGACCTCCTCCTCGTGTCATTGATTTCTTCCCGCGCGGATATCATCCAGACGTCGAATTTTATTATGCCGCCAGAGAACGTGATGCTCAAACGCTTGCCGAGTTGGAAATAAACTTTCAAACCACTCTCCATCGGCCCGATATGTCCAACACCAAGAAATTTGAGGTTTTCGAGCGTATTGCAGATCTAGGACTATATGACTTAGAGCGACTTCAATCTCGCTTTGAGTACATTTGTCGTCCAGTGTTCAATAGAGCTGACCTTGATCAACAGCGATTCACTCTAACCGGTCGCTCGGTAGGAAATTTCATGTTAGATGTTTTGATGATGACAAGATAGGATTCAATGTTAGACCCCAAATAAAATGTAAGTTTATGCTTTCATAGATCATTGTATAAAACGTTTAAAGAGTTTGTAATTTTGTTTGGGCTTGTAATTTTTATCCTCATAGATTTTAGACTAAGTCTTAGCGACTGAATCAATAATAGAATTGTAGGTGAGTCTATTTGAGAAGAAGTTGAAGACCAGCGTCTGAAGTCAACCGAAGATGAAGATTCCTTCTTAGCGCCTGTCAAACGCTAAGAGACCGCAGTTCAGGATTATGAATCAAGCGTTCAAATACTCAAGCGACTTATAGAAGATTCACCTGAAATAAATCCTCAAGTCATGAAGGACTTAAATGCAATCATTCAACGGACATTTATTTCCAACGGGAAATAAATTCAAATTGCATTAAATGCCTGATAAGAGCATTAAATGTGATAAGCTACTGTGACTTGTGGACAAGCCTCCTTTTGACCAGACTGTCAGAACTTTCAGAGTTTTAGCTGCTCCCGTCGAATCGGTTCCAGGGAATTTTCAGGAATGTCAGATTTTAGGTACAATCACGCGCTACGTGAAAGGCACGCTCCTACATGTGTCCAACGGACAGATCCCAAGAAATTGCCTTTAAATACCTTACTCCAGAAAATCAATGATAATAACAACATAAAGAATATACGAGAAATTATTGCCAAAAACCCTACGTACATTCTTTCTGGAAAAAGCTTAGAAACTTCATAGCCAAAACCTTTCAAGCTTTCTATCGACATTCCAGACAGTCACAAATATCTCAAATATCTTCCAAAGAAGAAATCCAAACTCCAACTGAGATATTCCAAGTTGTTTGATCTTCTTTAAAACAAACAAAACCCTAGTGATAAACCTCAACCTTTCATCTGAGTGAGAAAAGTTGTTGAAACCTTTCAGGCAGTATTTCTGAGTGAGAGAAGCTTAAAGAAGACGATCTTCATTGGTGCTGAAGTCTGTGTGATCAAGGAGCCCAAGATCATTTTCATCCATTACTATCTTGTAGAAGTTTCTGTGTGATCCTTTGATAATCATCATAGTAATTTCCTCCAAGTGAAAAAGGAGAAGAAGGACGTAGCTGGGATTACATCACCCAGTGAACCTTACAAATTATTGTGTCATTTATTTTATTGTCTTATATTATTCACTTCATATTATTCTGAAAAAGACAAGTAAAATTGCAAAGCGATTAAATTAACTAAAAGAACGCTAAACATTATTTCCGCTGTGCTAACCCTGATTAAGCGATCTAAGCGTTGCCCTACTTTGGTAAACTGCTGAAATCACTAAGTCTAAGTTAACTATTCTGAAGCGTTTGACCCAAGCGCTCAGTTTTTCCAAGCGTTCAAATTTCTAAAGTGATACGAAAATTTGTGAAGTCGAAAAAGACTTCAGGGTCTATTCAACCCCCCCCCCTTTCTAGACCCTTTCGTATGCCACTTGGGACCACCAATAGTGGTCACCAAAGGTGGTCCTGGTGGTTGCTGGAGGTCGGTAGTGGTAGCCGATAGTTGTCTACGGTGGTCGCCGGCGGTGCGGTGGGTGGGGGATGGGAGGAAATACAAAATAGAAAATAAAAAAAAGGAAAATAGAGAAGAAAAGAAAATGGTACTATGTAATTATTTGTGTAAGTTGGGGTAGTGAAGTCTTTTGCTATAGAATAGGGAGTAAATCCAAATTTGGATTATGAATTAGGGAGTTCAAATCTTAAAAACAGGAGGTGTGGACTAAACTCAAAATTGAAACATGGATTAGGGATTTAACCCTAAAAAATCGATTGAATATTCAAGAAAATGTTATGTTAATTATAAAATTCAAGTGTTATTTCATGTTCATATCTATAAATGTATTCCAATTCAAACTAAAATCGAAGCAGTTTTTTTTAGACCATCCAACTGTTAGGTAAAGTTGAGTTTTACTCAACTTTGACCGTGAATTTGAGTGGCTTATGTAGCTTGAATATTGAATTTTATGGGCTTAAATGAATCTACATTCGGAGTAGATGAATTTCATGTTTTGAATTACTCAAATCTGAGTTTGTATGAATGGGAAATCAATGTTTAAAGTAAGTCACATGAACTAACTTTAAAGTGTTGGATTCTGATGGAGTTGTGGAAAGCCTAGAGAGGCTTATCTCACATTAATAAATCTTCCTAAAGAGATGAGTTTATAATTTCTAGGATAGACAAAATGGTTTTGGACCTTAGGGCACCACAATTATGTGGAAGGGGAAGGACTTGCAAGTGTTGTCGGGTCATCACAAAGCGCCGCCCGCTTGCCCATACCGTACTTGCGCTCGGGAATGGGTCGTGGGTGCCAGTTCGGTTGCCAAAAATTATTTGAACCCTCGGATGATGATTTATTATGGATGGACGTGATTTGCGTGCCGTAGCCGTGTGATCGATAGCCACGATCGCATGTGTAACATTGCACATGGACCGCGTGCAACCTTTCTGCCGAAAAGATACTGTTTCCACCGAAATGGTGTATGTTTGGTCAAAATGGTGCTAGTTTGACCGAAAGACACCTGTAGGGGCAAAAGTGAAAAATTATTTTTGGTAGCCAACAACTTTCTGACTTCTATAAATAGCCCCCTCCAAAATCCGAGATAATCATCCCTTCAATCATTTCTCCTCTCTTTTCGCTTTTGAGTTCTAGTTAGTGAACACAAAAGTATTCTTGCATAGTTGTTGAAAACAAGAGTTCAAACAAGTCTCTTGTTCGATAAATTCAAGAATTTGTGAGGTGCTATTCTTGTCTCAAGTCGTTGTATCTTGCACTACAAGAAAACAGGGCATCAGAGACCGAATTTTTCGTCTCAAAAGCCCTATTTTCCGTCTTTGAAGCTCAATTGAGACAGATAATTTCCGTCTCAATTTCTGATGTTGATACCCTCGTCTCAAATCTGAGGCGAAAATTTTCATCTCAGATTCCATCTCAGATTTTTTTTCCATCTCAAATTCCATCTCTAATTTTGACTCTTTTTCGTCTCAAATTCCGTCTCTGACTTTTAACTTTTTTCGTCTCAAATACTGTCCTAAATTTTAACTTTTTTCCATCTCAGATTCCATATCTACTTTTTGCACTATTTCCATCTCAAATTCTATCTCTGATTTTGACACTATTTATACCCCACCTTTCTCTTTATTCTTTATCCACCTATTTATTACGAAAAACACAACCAAAAAAATACAAAATCCAAAACATATATAACAATATATCCGTCAATAATCACAAAAGATTGATTTTACATTGAACAAGTGAAATATGTAATATGAAAAATTAACACCCTAAAAAACATCTACAAACACAATAACAGTTCAAGCAAATATCAAAATTGTAAACAAACACAACGTGAGATCCATCTAACTAACATAATTGAAGGTACTAACGGTTTCCTCCGAAGTCAAGTTGCTCCATTTGTCCAAATCCACCTACATATCAGTAGTTCGTGTACCCAACTTCTTCAATCATTTTTTGAACCAGCTCCTAGAGGTTTCTTCCCTCATTCGAGCTACCTCTTCCCTCCTTTTACTCCTCGAGGTCAAGTAGCATCCTCTTAGAGTCTTCCTCTATCTTCAAACTTGTACAACCATCTGGAACAAAATAAATTTGTACCTTAGATAAGAGTAGGAATCTGCAACAACACAATTTTCACTCACTACAAAAAACTAAAACATTTGTGATAAAATGTTAAGTGACAATATTAAAGTTGTCACTAATTATGTATAAAGCGATAACAAATTTTGTTTTGTCACAAAAGTTGTTTTCACATGTGGAATAGTGACAAGAATTGTATACAAATTGTCACATTTAATAATTGGTGACTGATCGGTGTAAAATTTACTTATTTTAGAGCCTGATATTCATGTGATTTATATTGGTTTATGCATGATTTATGCCACATATGATTGTAATTTGTGTGTTTTTTGAGTAAAGGTATAAAATCATTGCAATAGAGAAAAAATGGATTCAAATGCAGTATTTCAGCATGTTTAGAGCTAACATTTGATGAAATGTCCCTCTACAAAGTTGTAGAGCTATTTTTTCGCTTAATGTGAAAACTTGAATGTAACGCCCACAGACCACCTGGTGGCCCGCTACACCGCGACACTAGCTCGATCCACGAGACTGTCCTTTCTCGAGCTAGCGCTAAGCGTCAGAACTATACCAATTCTTCATCTACTAAAACTAAAAGAATTTCATTCCACTTAAACCAACAATACCTTATTCATCAGTCTTACACAATTAAACAATAACCCTATCAATTACAAATCTCCAAGCCAAAACATATACATACCCAATCGTACATCCCAAAACATTACTCCCTTTGATAGAAACAAACCAATGCTTCCTTTATTTCTCATTTCTCCATTTGTATCCGACATTCTAAGCTTATCTGAAAAGGAAGAAAGAAGGAGGGTGAGTCCGAATGACCCAGTGAGGTAGGCTAATGGCTTGCTTTACCTTATCAGGAGAGATAGAATCTGCAGCAAAAATCAATAACGACATGGACATATACGATGGTAAGCAAAAGAATAGAATAACATATCACAAGTTAAATTAATCGAGTATGTTACGTATGAATCAGAGGACATAACCCATGTACTTTTGTAATCATATCATGTGATCGTGATCCACCTTCCACTGTCCCATACCAGCAGGAGGCTTCACACCTTTATGTTCTATGAAGTGTTCCAGATGTCGGGATTCTAGTGGTGGCTCCTACGGGTTCAAGCGGTGGCCCCCGCCGTCACGTGGCACTTTGTCCCGTATAGCACTTAGCTCCCTTAGCCGACGGAATAGAGCCAAGAAGAATAATCGTTTCAACGAGTTTCCTACTAGAATATGTACACTGATTTGTATTCGAGCGAGAGCGAGCGGAAATAAGAACGATAGGCTACAAATTGGGACACGGTTGGACACTTACCTTAGATGAGAATAAAAGTCTGATCAATGAAACTTTATGAGGTCACACTTGGCTATGATTTATTAGATAAAGGGAACGAAAAATGGTAAGCAAGATCAAGTTGAAAGAATAAGAGAAACCCTCACAATAATAAACCGGCGTCGTTGCCTCGGCCTCGGAATCACGAAAGTATCCTGTGATTCAAAATACCATCATTTTCATAAAACAATACACTTTAAGCTAATCACATACAACAAGTTATATCCTACTATCCCAACATCTAGGCAATTAAGTTCAAACAAACCCCCTTACATGCGCAATATATTTCAACAATTTTGTAACATATTCTCGGATTGGAATTTCTTTCTCCAATTTTTCAGGATATCAGAAAGGATGCTGAAAAAGTCTACATAATTTTTCCAGATTTAATTTCCTTATCAAATTGGGGATTCGATCAACGACACGGGACTGTCCCGGCAGATTTGTTTCAGAACAGACACCTTATATTCAAATATTTTTGTAAAATCCCCTGTTCACTGAAAAAGTCCGAAATTTATGTGACGTCTCTATAACACATTGATCAAGCTACTATAAAAGTTTTAGAGTAAACCAAAATTTCCAGGTACACGAAACATCTTCAAAACAGTACAATTTTCACTTCCGCCGAACAGACTGGCGATTTTGTTCAACGATTTTTAGAAAATTCCACAAAACTCTAACCCTTACCAAATTTTTCATAGATGTTTAACACATAATCAAGTTATTCCAGAAAATTTATCATAATCAAACTCACAATTTTAGGCACCTCATTACAGCTTTAAACGTAACTTCAGAAACTGAAAGTTCCAAACACAGCTGAACATCATGCCATTGAAGTTTACTAAAATACATATATATGATATGATACTCTCAATTCCAGGTCATATATAGCTTGAACTACATTTAGTCTACAACATATTCATGCAAAAGCAATGATTAACTACCATATACCTTAAAAGAAAGAAGAAAGGATGATGCTTCCTCCTACTGGATTTCTTTCTCCAGCTTTTCTTGTATTTGAGGTGGGATAGGAGCTGATTTTCAGAGAGTTTTCAGGCGTGGTGATGAGTGAGGTTGAAGGCTGAATTGGTGTATATATGGAGGTCTTGGTCAAAAAGGTAGGGAAAAAAAGAAATGAATATTAATCCTCCATAAGCCACGTTTTTTAGGCAAGATGAGATGTAATTATCTTAATTTGCCACCTCCTAATCTTCCTTTCTCTATTAGAGCATGAATGGTACGTGCATATATATATGTATGTGTGTGTGTGTGTGCATGTGCATGTGTTTGTGCCTATATATATATATGTAGTTAGGCATGATCCCATTTAACTATTAGTAATCAATTGATGAAGATGAATATATATATAGATATATATATACACCTTAAATGATATAATGCATCAACTATTCCACCAGGTGTAAATACTACTAACCTATTTCACATATAGATATAATAATAGTTATATAAGCAATTAGTAAAATATTTTTGGTCGAACACACATTGCTAAAATTGAATAAATTACGAAATTTAATTAGCGGTAATTATAATGTTTACCTTCGCTTCTACGAAATTAGGAACTGAGAATATTGGGTGTTACAACTCCCCCCTCCTTAAGAGAATTTGGTCCCCAAATTCTATGAGGTCCCAAAGATATACTGGTATCTTTTTCTCATGTCATCTTCTCGCTCCCAAGTTGCTTCTTCAACCTGGTGGTTTCTCCACAATACCTTGACTAAGGGTATTTTCTGAGATTGTAATTCTTGATATTTGTTGTCCAGTATACGTATCGGTATCTCTTCATACGACAAATTGGCTTCTAGTTGCAATTCCTCATGAGATATTACATGCGATGCATCAGGATGGTACTTCTTTACGTTGTGATACATGGAACACATTATGAATATGGGAAATATTGTTAGGTAGTTTGACTTCATACGCTACTACCCCAACACGCTTCAAGATCTGGAATGGTCCTATATATCGAGGTTGAAGCTTACCCCCTTTTCCCATCCTCTTAACGCCTCTTCGCGGTGATACTTTAATAAAAAACTTGGTCTCCCACTTGAAATTCTAAGTCCTTACGTCGTGTGTCGGCATAGCTCTTTTGACGACTCTGAGCTGCACTCATTCGCTGTTTGATGATTTGAACTTTGTCAATGGCTTCTTGTATCATTTCCACCCGCAAGGCCCTTCTCGTCCATCCTGTGATGCTGCTCTCCAACCATCTAAATCCTAATAGAGCGGGGATTGACATTTCCGCTCATAAAGTGCTTCATAGGGTGCCATTTGGATGGTGGCCTGGTAACTGTTGTTTATAGGAAAGTTCTACTAATGGAAGGTGTGTATCCTAAGACCCTCCAAAGTCTAGACCCAAGTCCTTAACATATCTTCACTTATCCTTATCACCCTTTCTGATTGTCCATCGGTCTGCGGGTGAAAGGCGGTACTAAAGTTCAACTTTGTACCTGGGTCTTCTTGAAACCGTCTTCACAGGCTAGATGTAAACTTGAGATCTCTGTCGGAGACGATGCTAACCGGTATCCCATGAAGTCGGATAATTTCCTCATTCCCGTGTAGCATCTCCAAGTCGTGGTTCCTCGAGGAGCCAAGACTTGTCTTTCTTATTTGATCGAAGTTATTGCACCTAATTCGTTTTACGAATGGGTTCCTATTGGAATGACATGTTTCATCCCAAATAAAGATCGCGTCGGTACATGATGTGCGTTGAGTCCAAGTGATATTTCTATAATTGAATCTTACGATAGACCTGATAAGCGGGAAAAATTCACTGAAACATTTGTACTTCTAAAACACTCGTACGATACACTTTGATCGTTGGAATGGTTCTTTGACGACGCAATTGAACCTTCCTGGTTTCAATCTTCTTGAAAAGTCTTCTATTAAAGTGTTGACGAAGGCTTGAATTCTTGATCACTTCATACTTGCTTACATAGATTTTCTGACTTCTATCCATTTTTAGATTCTATGATTGACGCTCCTACCCTTTGCTAGTGTCATTGACCGTCAATGCTTGTAGGGCTCTATGAAGATCCTTGTACGATGATCCTTTACATGCGTTATAATCTAAATAGAACATCACTCGGTATTTCTATCAATATGGTGCGCGCATCTGTATGAATCTTGCTTCGTGAATGTCATTATAGATCCCTATATCATGATTCCGCTGCGCCACTCTATAGTTTCGGCGTTGTTTGTTGTTAAAAAAAAATATCGAACATAATGACTTTATAAACGGGCTCAAACTCTCGAGTTTGATGCATTGCTCTAGGTTTGAAGTTACAAGATATAAGTGATTCTATGAAAAAGATTAGCCTTAAGAATCACTATCGACATTCGACTACGGTGGAATTTGAAGGTAATCAAAATCATAAGGAATAGTTAGGTCGAATTACTGAAAGATATACAAAAATATTGTCAGCTCATGAACAAGGGTGACGATATAGATGAACAATCTAACCAAGACTTTTGAGTGTCCACTTGAGTGGTTAGAATATATGTGTCTCTAGTCAAAAAGTAAAATGTTCAAGGATTTCAAGATATTGAACGACATGACAAGGTGGCTCAGAAAGAGAGATGACCGAGGAATAAGTATGAGGTATTCAAAGAGGTTAAATATTAAATAAAAATTTGCTATCCAACGAAAGAGATGGAATACAAAGAAGTTTCACAACAATCAAATCAAGTTTTAAATGTTTCATGAATATAAGTCAGCAATGACGAGGGGGTTCATCAACAAGAATCATCTGAAACAATGTATAGTTTGTAAGGAAAATGAAAGAAGAATCACATTTGATTATGGATTTCAAACATTAAATAGTCAAAAGCCAAATTCCAGAACTTAAGCTATCGAATTGTTTTTTTTTTTTTTTCGAATTATGAATAAAATATATTACAACAAGCATGGACTGCTAAAAAAAACGATATAAAATGATTTGTGGTTTAGGAATATACATTGGAGCTCAAAGATTGTTATAACCTTCGTCAATAATAGTGGGATGCGATATGGGATAATAGACGAGGACGCAATAGACATTCTTACTATGATCACTGAAAGATGGTCATCGAAATTACAAGTCGAAGGATAATTTGAAATGTTAAAATGAGATCGAATATAAGAAGATTTACACAGAGAGGTAAAGTTTGAACTGTACAATTGCGTTTTGAATAAAAAAAAAACACTAAAATCATTGAATACGGAAGGACTGGGATAGAAATATTAGAATAAAAGAGAATAACGTTAAATAGTTGGAGGAGTTGAAAACGTAGTGATGCAATTACCATGATATGCACAAACAATTGAAATATGTATCAAAGAAAAGAGATTCAAGCAGAGTTTATTCAATAGGAGTTGTAGATAGAAGCTAAATATTTCTCAGAAAAACAAGTAGAAAGATTGAATTTCACAATAAAATGATTTGTTTAAAAGTAAAGATTGGTAATCAATAGGCATTTCAAAGTGGCAAAAAAAAAATACCGGCTTCAAAAGACGAAAATAGGATTCTCAACTTAGGGTCAGCGATCCTTATACACTCAAAGAAAGCATTGTACATAGAGTTTTGAAGGAAGTTCAAACTCAATGGAAGAGTCCTCAAATATATACAATGGCATTTGGTATCCAAAAATAGCAATTATAATCAAGTTTACGACTTGAGGGGTGACAAAGAGCAAAAGGAAATATTCAATGATTAGGAGTTTCAGGACTAAAGATAATACAAACGTGAGAACAGGATCATTAAGAATAAATGAATAAACAGAAGGTCTTGCCATAAAAATGGTAACAAAATTCAAACATTAAGCATGGCAAGGTTTTTGAGATAGATGATGATTACTTAGGACATCAAAATGCTTCAAATGTTGATGATAACAAGACGGAATTAAGTTTTATAAAGGATACCACAAGATTAGGGCTTGGAACACAGTTAAGGCAATTTCCATGAGTAAAAGTCTCAAGACTGGCAAGTATCGAAGATGGAGAACTTAACTAGGTTCGAGGGATATGAGCTTACTCGCTTCAATTTTCAGTTAACCCTAACCAAATCATCCCTTAAAAAGTCCAACACCTCAGAACAAGTAAAAAAACATTACCCTTATTTCCTTCTCCTATTGATATATCTAATCTTGTCGCCCATCTAATACATCTTCAAAACTCATCTCCTAAGCTCAACCAATCACAACTCCATGCCAAATTCTAAAGATCTTATCCTAGTATAGCTCAGGTACTAATCCAAGCTCTGATACCACCAACTGTAACGCCCACCGACCACCTGGTGGCCCGCTACACCGCGACACTAGCTCGATCCACGAGACTGTCCTTTCTCGAGCTAGCGCTAAGCGTCAGAACTATACCAATTCTTCATCTACTAAAACTAAAAGAATTTCATTCCACTTAAACCAACAATACCTTATTCATCAGTCTTACACAATTAAACAATAACCCTATCAATTACAAATCTCCAAGCCAAAACATATACATACCCAATCGTACATCCCAAAACATTACTCCCTTTGATAGAAACAAACCAATGCTTCCTTTATTTCTCATTTCTCCATTTGTATCCGACATTCTAAGCTTATCTGAAAAGGAAGAAAGAAGGAGGGGTGAGTCCGAATGACCCAGTGAGGTAGGCTAATGGCTTGCTTTACCTTATCAGGAGAGATAGAATCTGCAGCAAAAATCAATAACGACATGGACATATACGATGGCAAGCAAAAGAATAGAATAACATATCACAAGTTAAATTAATCGAGTATGTTACGTATGAATCAGAGGACATAACCCATGTACTTTTGTAATCATATCATGTGATCGTGATCCACCTTGCACTGTCCCATACCAGCAGGAGGCTTCACACCTTTATGTTCTATGAAGTGTTCCAGATGTCGGGATTCTAGTGGTGGCTCCTACGGGTTCAAGAGGTGGCCCCCGCCGTCGCGTGGCACTTTGTCCCGTATAGCACTTAGCTCCCTTCACTCTGCTTTTTCGAATCAAAGCTGTATATCAAGAAAATGACACATCGCGGATGGATGCCAGACTTCGGGATTCTAGAGGTGGCTCTTACGGGTTCAAGCGGTGGCCCCCGCTGTCACGTGGCACTTTGTCCCGTATAGCACTTAGCTCCCTTAGCCGACGGAATAGAGCCAAGAAGAATAATCGTTTCAACGAGTTTCCTACTAGAATATGTACACTGATTTGTATTTGAGCGAGAGCGAGCGGAAATAAGAACGATAGGCTACAAATTGGGACACGGTTGGACACTTACCTTAGATGAGAATAAAAGTCTGATCAATGAAACTTTATGAGGTCACACTTGGCTATGATTTATTAGATAAAGGGAACGAAAAATGGTAAGCAAGATCAAGTTGAAAGAATAAGAGAAACCCTCACAATAATAAACCGGCGTCGTTGCCTCGGCCTCGGAATCACGAAAGTATCCTGTGATTCAAAATACCATCATTTTCATAAAACAATACACTTTAAGCTAATCACATACAACAAGTTATATCCTACTATCCCAACATCTAGGCAATTAAGTTCAAACAAACCCCCTTACATGCGCAATATATTTCAACAATTTTGTAACATATTCTCGGATTGGAATTTCTTTCTCCAATTTTTCAGGATATCAGAAAGGATGCTGAAAAAGTCTACATAATTTTTCCAGATTTAATTTCCTTATCAAATTGGGGATTCGATCAACGACACGGGACTGTCCCGGCAGATTTGTTTCAGAACAGACACCTTATATTCAAATATTTTTGTAAAATCCCCTGTTCACTGAAAACGTCCGAAATTTATGTGACGTCTCTATAACACATTGATCAAGCTACTATAAAAGTTTTAGAGTAAACCAAAATTTCCAGGTACACGAAACATCTTCAAAACAGTACAATTTTCACTTCCGCCGAACAGACTGGCGATTTTGTTCAACGATTTTTAGAAAATTCCACAAAACTCTAACCCTTACCAAATTTTTCATAGATGTTTAACACATAATCAAGTTATTCCAGAAAATTTATCATAATCAAACTCACAATTTTAGGCACCTCATTACAGCTTTAAACGTAACTTCAGAAACTGAAAGTTCCAAACACAGCTGAACATCATGCCATTGAAGTTTACTAAAATACATATATATGATATGATACTCTCAATTCCAGGTCATATATAGCTTGAACTACATTTAGTCTACAACATATTCATGCAAAAGCAATGATTAACTACCATATACCTTAAAAGAAAGAAGAAAGGATGATGCTTCCTCCTACTGGATTTCTTTCTCCAGCTTTTCTTGTATTTGAGGTGGGATAGGAGCTGATTTTCAGAGAGTTTTCAGGCGTGGTGATGAGTGAGGTTGAAGGCTGAATTGGTGTATATATGGAGGTCTTGGTCAAAAAGGTAGGGAAAAAAAGAAATGAATATTAATCCTCCATAAGCCACGTTTTTTTAGGCAAGATGAGATGTAATTATCTTAATTTGCCACCTCCTAATCTTCCTTTCTCTATTAGAGCATGAATGGTACGTGCATATATATATGTATGTGTGTGTGTGTGTGCATGTGCATGTGTTTGTGCCTATATATATATATGTAGTTAGGCATGATCCCATTTAACTATTAGTAATCAATTGATGAAGATGAATATATATATAGATATATATATACACCTTAAATGATATAATGCATCAACTATTCCACCAGGTGTAAATACTACTAACCTATTTCACATATAGATATAATAATAGTTATATAAGCAATTAGTAAAATATTTTTGGTCGAGCACACATTGCTAAAATTGAATAAATTACGAAATTTAATTAGCGGTAATTATAATGTTTACCTTCGCTTCTACGAAATTAGGAACTGAGAATATTGGGTGTTACATTGAATCACCCAAATCCGAGGTCTGTGGAGAACATTGTGAATGAAATAAGATTGATGCGTGGGAGAAAAATCTTTCTGTCTCCAATGTTCGAATATGAAGGAGTACAATCTTCGAGCTTGGGGGGCTACAACGGGTGAATGTAAGAGGCATGGACCTTCAAACATGCTGGTTGGCGAGAAAATAAGCAGTTTTGGGAAATTTTCAGTTCTAATTCATGTTGGTGTCTTCCCCTTCCACCCGTACATATACTAGATCAGTTTTCTAGGGTTTTATGCATGAAATACACACAAAATAGAGCTCTTTTGTCTTAGATTAGATTATTGATAAGAGTCGTTTGAACATGTTTTTAAGCCCCTTTAGTTTATGTTTTAGATTCATTTATCACTTGATTCATGTCATTTGTGCGTTTAATATGTGCGATAAATGATTACAGGTTTTAGTTTGATACAATCGAAGAAAAGGCGGAAAAACACTCCGGAACAGTTTTCACGTCAAAAACACTCACGCACAGGCCCCAACTTTGCCATGCCTGTACGCCAAGGAGAAGAAAAGAAGAGCAAATTAACATTCTGGTACTCACGTACAGGCGTGATCTTTGTCACGCCTGTGCCTTGCCATACTCACGCTTGGGCGTGATGCACCGCCTTTGCAACGCCTGCGCGTGATTATTTGCTCGCCTGGGCGTCGATGTCCTGTTTTGGATCCTCTATAACTACAACATCAAGACCAGCAGCTAGGGTTAACTTGGAGGCTACATTGGAGGACAAAAACTCACTTGATATTCAATATTTTGGAGGATTAGCAAGGGATCGAAGCTTAGAACTTGATTTTCTCATCAATCAAGTGTACTAGGGAGTGCTTTATTGCTTTCATTTCATCTTTAATCATGAACAATTACATGTTTTTCTCATATTTTCTTGTATCGTTAATTATGAGCTAAATCTGTAATACTAAGGCCATGTGAAGGCCTATTTGTGAAGTATCTGTATAATAGTTGGTTGTTGAATCAATTCATGTATTGCTATGTGTTGTGAATATGTTCTTGTTCTACTTACATGTGTTTGATCACCATGTGTTCGATAAATTGCCTAGGTGAATGTTTCGAGAGAAAATTGATCTAGGGTGCATAAGATTCACAACATAATCCGCAAACAATAAGGTATTGCCCGTTAAGTGACAAACGGTAGAGATTCCCAGATGCAGTTAGCCGGATTAATTCGGGAAAATTCGAGAACTTAAATGTGTGATTATTGGTTAGATTCTCGGATAGAAATGTTTTGGGAACCATCAATTAGTCATAGGATTATTATTGCCGATACATCGGGTAGTAATTATAAAAGTTTTTTTTCACCATAGCAATATAGGTCTAATGATTCAACAACTTACATTATTAAGATATTGTGTCAAATTGAGTCTTAGCATGTGTCTTAGTCGTCTTTAACAATTAAAGTTTAAATCTGTTGTTTACCTTTACTCTCACTTTTTACACATCTGTGCTACTTTAACCTTTACTTTAGCATTTATCAAGAAGTCTAAAACTAGAATGCAATTCCCTGTGGGTTCGACATCCCAGACTTAGTTGTCCACTATTACTATACATACGACTAGTAATCTTGCTATAAATCGTGTTAGGTTCTAGCATGTCAAGTTTTTGGCTCCGTTGCCGGGGACTTGTTTATTTTTAGTTTTGATTCTCATCTACATTTTCATAATTCTTTGTTTGTTGTTTATTTCTTGCTTTCTTTTTCTTTGTTTAGTCTAATTTTTGTTCTTTGGTTCACTTTGTAGATTCATCTCGGTGTATGACCCGTTCTTCTAACGCACCTTTATTTGAGTTCGAGCCCGAAATCAAAAGTATTCTTCACACTAGTCAACGAACTCGAGCTATGGCGAAGAATCTCAATCCCAATCCAAATGGGCAATTTTCGAACATGAATTTATTGAAGAATAGAGAATAGCTACAAGGACTTTTCCAAGCTATGCAACCACAACCACCACAGCCACTTCCGTCTGTCCGAAGTAGTTTACCACCGAGGTTCCACACTATACCGGGTCCCGTGGTCCTGCCAAACTTTTATGCACCGAATTATCATAGCCCATCTCATATATTTAATATGGTGCAAGGCGAGGCATTCTATGGCGAGCATCATGAATCACTTCACGCACACTTGGAAACTTTAGATGACACCCTTGTAACCATCCAATTTCATCCAAGGGATCTAGATGCAATCCGTTTAAGGATCTTCCACTTCTCGCTCAAGGACAAGGCGAACACATGGTATAAATCTATACCACCTCAATCCATCACGACTTGGGGAGAGCTAGTGGATGCCTTTTTGAACAAATTCTGTCCACCCTCAAAGATCAACGACCTCCGTAGCAACATCAAAGGGTTTAGGCAAAGGAATAATGAGTCCTTAGCTGAGACATGGGCTAGATATAAGGGCATGCTCCGAAAATGTCTGGATCACAACTTTGAGATGAATGAGCAAGTGTTACACTTCTACGATGGAGTACGCTCTCGCATTAGAAATAGGCTTAATGCAGGTGCGGGTGGTGACCTCCTCTGTTTGGATGTTCATAGTGTATGGAACAAGATTGAACAATTAGCTCGGGAAGATGAGCTCTATCCCGATGATGAGGAGAGTAGTTCTACCAAAAAGATAGCTAGTGTTCAAGAAGTAGAAGAAGAGGAAGCTATAGATTCGGTCGTCGGGGATGTGAATTATGTTGGAAATGCTAACAGACCTAGGGTGAACTTCCATATACCTGAAAATTTTTCGAAGAGGCCTAATTCGGCACAAAATACTAGTGTCTATCAAGCACCGAGGCCTCCATTCAACAACCAAGCTCCAAGGCCAAGTAACTTCCATACACAAGGCCAAAATAGGCCTCCTACAACTAAGGAACGTCTCGATGCACACATTAAGAAGTTGGATGAATCTTTTAATGAACTCCAAAACATGATGAAAGACATGCATATGCAATGAAAAGTATGGATATGCGAATGGGACAATTGTCAACCGCGGTAAGTGGAAGAGCTCCTGGAACCCTACCGAGTGACACGGAGAAAAATCTCAAAGAGCAATGCCATGCGGTTAATTTAAGGAGTGGAAAACAGTTGAAGGATGATTTTCCACTGCTCACCACACCTGAGAGCCCTGTTGATCATACCCAGGCATCGTCGCCTGCTTTGTCCAGTCCTGATTCTTCTTCTCCGACACCCGCGTCACCCATCGAGATCCGTCTTCCTTTCCCAATGGCACGGAAAAAGAAGAAGATGGATCCAAGCTTCCTTAGGATTTTGGCTATTCTTCGTGAGGTTCGGATCAACATCCCTTTCATTGACGCCATTTTACAAATGCCAAACTATGTGAAATTCTTCAAAGATATTCTTTCTAACAAGCAAAAATGGGAGGAAAACGAAACGGTTTGTCTAACTGAGGAATGTTCCTCCGTTGTACTCAACAAGATGCCAACGAAGCTTCAAGATCCCGGGAGTCTCACAATCCCTTGCACTATTGGGCCCTTATCGTTCGAGAAGGTTCTCTGTGACTCAGGAGCTAGTATCAACCTCCTACCGTATTCTCTTTTCAAGAAGTTAGGCCTTGGCAGTCCCAAGCCAACATCAATGAGCCTCCAACTTGCCGATAGATCAATCAAGAGGCCAAAGGGGATAATCGAAGATGTTATTGTCTAAGTTGATAAATTCTATTTCTCGGTCGATTTTGTGGTTCTTGAAATGGAAGAGGATGTGGAAGTACCCTTGATCCTAAGGAGACCTTTCCTAGCCACCGGTAAGGCGGTAATTGATGTTGCCAATGGAAAGCTAACCTTGAATGTGGGTGATTAAAAGGTGATTTTTATAAAATCCTCAAACATCCTCTTGATTATGACCTTGTTTCCACATTGATGCTTTTGACCCGTTGATTGTTGAGCATTTTCAAGAAAGTATAATTGAGAATCCACTCGAACGAACCCTCATGGACTCTATACAAGTGGAATTAGAGAGCGACGAACAATTGGAAAGTGTTGTTAGCGTGGAGAATAAATCTTCTTATCATTCGAGAGGCTTCGTGAAATTTGATAGACCATTGTCGGGAAAATCTCGACCCTCTATTGAAGATTCTCTCATTCTTGAACTCAAACCACTTCCATCACACCTTAAGTATATTTATTTGAATGATAATGACGCTTTACCATTAATTATTTCCTCTTCTCTTTCAGATCCACAAGAAGAAAAATTGATGAAGGTATTGAAGTCTCATAAACGTGCTTTTGGATGGAAGATAGCGGATATAAAGGGGATTAGCCCGGCAATCTACATGCACAAGATTTTAATGGAAGAAATAACCAAACCTACCATTCAACCACAAATAAGGTCAAATCCTCAAATCCAAGAAGTGGTGAAGAAAGAGGTAATCAAACTCCTAGATGCGGGCATCATCTTTCCTATTTCTGATAGTCCATGGGTAAGTCCGACTCAGGTAGTACCAAAGAAGGGAGGTACAACTGTAGTGCGTAATGAAAATAATGAATTGATCCAATCTAGAATTGTCACTGGTTTTGGGTTTGCATTGACTATCGCAAATTGAATGATTATACCCGAAAAGATCATTTCCCCCTTCCCTTTATTGATCAAATGTTAGAAAGATTAGCCGGACATGAATACTACTATTTTTTGGACGGGTACTCTGGCTATAACCAAATTGCCATTGCACCAGAGGATCAAGAGAAAACTACTTTCACTTGTCCTTATGGCACTTTTGCTTATAGGAGGATGCCTTTTGGGTTATGTAACGCACCCGCTACTTTCCAAAGATGCATGATTGCTATTTTTCATGATATGGTAGAGCAATTTATTGAGATATTTATGGATGATTTTTCAGTTTTTGGCTCTACTTATGATAGGTGTTTGCACAATCTGACTCTTGTTTTACAGAGATGTGAGGCGACTGACCTAATCTTGAATTGGGAAAATTGCCATTTTATGGTACAAGAAGGGATAGTGTTAGGCCATAAGATCTCTCAAAAAGGGATCGAGGTGGATAGGGCAAAGATTGAAGTGATAGCAAATCTTCTACCACCCGTCACGGTCAAGGCCGTGAGGAGTTTTTTGGGACATGCCGGATTTTACAGGCGTTTTATTTCTAACTTCTCCAAAATTGCAAAGCTATTGTCCAATTTACTCATGAAGGATGCCTCATTTGAGTTTAATGATGAATGTATGCAGGCTTTTATCACGTTGAAGGAGAAATTGATATCGGCACCTGTAATGGCAGCACCAGACTGGAGCCTACCATTTGAGCTCATGTGTGATGCAAGTGATACTGCGATAAGAGCGGTACTGGGTCAGAGAACGTTAAAAAAATTCCATACCATTTACTATGCTAGTCGTATGTTGAATGAAGCTCAACTTAATTATGCGACGACTGAAAAAGAAATGTTAACGTTGAATTTTGCTTTTGACAAATTTCACTCTTATTTTGTGCTTAATAAAGTCATAGTGTACACGGACCATTCTGCTTTGAAGTATCTGCTTGCTACAAAAGATGCAAAACCTAGACTACTTAGGTGGATCTTATTACTACAGGAATTTGATTTAGAAATAAAAGATAAGAAAGGAATTGAAAATGTAGTAGCTGATCACCTATCTAGATTGGAGTTAGTTGATAAAAAAATGGATGAAGCCCCAATCGGAGAAGAGTTCCCGGATGAGCAACTCTTTGCT
This sequence comes from Buddleja alternifolia, assembly GCA_019426215.1. Classification (NCBI taxonomy): domain Eukaryota; kingdom Viridiplantae; phylum Streptophyta; class Magnoliopsida; order Lamiales; family Scrophulariaceae; genus Buddleja; species Buddleja alternifolia. The sequence goes on along the minus strand of CM033392.1, from coordinate 44,307,274 downwards.
CTATCTGCTATCACAAGCCCTTGGTATGCTGATTATGCTAATTTTATTGTTGCTGGCCTTACACCTACTGATCTCACTTTTCATTAGCGAAAGAAATTTCTAAAAGATGTTAGGCACTATCTCTGGGAAGAACCCTACTTGTTTAAAATTGGTGTAGATGGAGTTATCAGGCATTGTGTACCTAAGGAGGAGATGGCATCTGTCTTGGCTCATTGCTATGACATGTTGGTAGGTGGCCACTTTGGGCCCTCTAAAACCGCTGCCAAGGTTCTGCAATCAGGTTTTTTCTGGCCAACCTTATTCAAAGACGGATATTCTTATGTTCAATCATGTGACAGATGCCAAATGGTAGGTGAAATATCTAGATGACATGAAATGCCTATAAATCTTGTACTTGAATGTGAACTGTTCGATGTTAGGGGTATAGATTTTATGGGACCCTTTTCTAGCTCTTGTTCAAATAAGTACATTTTTGTTGCTGTCGACTATGTGTCCAAATAGGTTAAAGCTGAAGCTTTGCAAACCAATGATGCTAGGGTTGTCCTTAGATTTTTTAAAAAATGAATTTTTACTCGATTTGGCACCCCTAGAGCTATCATAAGTGATGGAGGTACACACTTTCGCAATAAGCAATTTGAGAACTTATTGAAAAAATATGGAGTAAGACATAAAATCTCGACCCCTTATCACCTGCAGACTAGTGGGCAAGTGGAAGTGTCCAATAGGGAAATCAAACGAATTCTGGAAAAAATGGTAAATAGCAATAGGACTGATTGGTCTCTTAAATTAGATGATGCTTTGTGGGCCTACCATACAGATTTTAAAACCCCTATTGCCATGTCCCTATATCGTCTTGTATTTGGTAAAGTATGTCACTTGCCTGTGGAACTCGAACATCATGCTTATTGGGCTATCAAATTTCTTAAATTTGATGCAAGTGTTGTAGGTACCAAGCGGTTACTTCAACTGCATGAGTTAGAAGAATGGAGGCATGATGCCTATGAAAATGCGAAACTGTACAAGGAACGAACCAAAACGTGGCATGATAAGCACATTCTTCACTGGGAGTTTGAGGAAGGCGAGGTAGTGTTGATGTACAACTCGAGACTCAAGATTTTTCCTTGAAAACTTAAGTCTCGGTGGTTAGGACCTTTTCGTGTCACACGAGTGTACTCGTCGGGAGCTGTCGAGCTTATAACAGAGGATGGGCACACTTTTATTATAAATGCTCAATGATTAAAGCACTACTCAGGGATTGATTGGAAAAAGGACAAGGTGTCCGTTCCTATCCGGGATCCTCAATGACTCATTTGTTTGAAAGTCAAGCTAATGACTTTAAAAAGAGTGCTTCTTGGGAGGCAACCCGAGCTTTTGTGTTTTCTGTATTTTTACTTCTTAAGTTTAGTTTGTGTTGTGTTTCTTTATTTCATCGTTGTTCATTCGCATTTGATTTGTTTTACTTGCGAATTTTTGCAGGAAATGGACTGCAATTCAACTGCCATTCATTCCCAGGCGTGACTAAACCCACGCCCAGGCGTGGCCTCATCCACGCCCCTGCTCCAAGTGAATCACGCCTAGGCGCCGAGTGAATTTAAAAAGCCACGCACCCTCTGTCCGTCACGCACAGGCGTGACTCAAATCACACATAGGCGTGAGTCGCACCATGCACAGGCGTAGATCTTATCGAGCACAGGCGTGATCCCCCTTTAAAAAAAAAGTCTTCTCGGTCAACTTGGTCAAAATACCCATTTTCTTCCCCAATTCCAAATCTGCGACTTCTCCTCCCATTTCTGCCGACCACCACCGCTGAAGCTCCTATTTCTGGCTGAAAAATGCCAATTTCAGCTTCGTGTCAACTGCTTCTCTACCGTGCACAGTGAATCCGACGCTCCCTTGCGGTTTGGGGCTCATTTCCGTCGGTTTCCACAAATTTTTCACAAACGTAAGTGAATAGCTTGGCCCTCCTATCATTTCCGCATATTTAAGTCGTGTGGGGCTAGATTTTTGTTATCAAATTCGCGATTTGTGTTGATTTGTGGCTGGGGTTTGTTGATTTGAGGTGAATTGTGGGAATTTTTTAAATTTAGGTTTGGTTGGAGATGAAGAAATCAGGGGTTGTTTGAAGCAAAGTTGGGAGTTTATCGTTTGATAGTTGAGTTGTCGTGTCGTCGAGAACTTGGTAACATTTTCTACGCCGTTACGCTGTCGAATTTTTGAAAAAAAAAGAAGATTAAGAAGCAACCTGCATATAAGGGCAAGAAACAGGTCGGGGAAGGTTCTTCACGAATCCTCAAGCATGCTATTGAGATAGATACCTCAAGACTTGACCCCCGTTTTTCTCATCCCGAAGTTCAACTTATCTATCACGCGCTCAATAGTCGGCCTATCCTAAAGGAACGACCTATCGATATCCGCGATCAGCCTTCATTGCAAGAATTGGTCGAGTTCCACAATTTGAGCCATTTCTACGGGACACCCGAGGCAATCCATGTTTCATGGATTCAAGAGTTTTTCAGTGCCGGAGTATTTGAAGAGATAAAAATGAAAACAAGGTAGCGGGATGATGAGCATTACGTGAGGCATCAAAAAGTGAGCTACGGTGAGGATGATATCAGTCGATGTTTTCACATGGGAATCCCTCCAACGTGCGAGTACATAGCTCTTTACAATGGTGGCTGAGATCACGACAGTCATAGCCAAGGAAGGAGTCCTTTGGCCTGTGGGAAAATCTTACCTCTACCGTAGTGTTTTGTTACCGGATGCGGTGTTCTTCTTAGAATTTATTCGTCATAACATCATTCCTAGCACAAATCGATCCGAGGTAAACAAGGCACGGGGTCTTCTCATTTATTCCATAATGACCAAGAAAACGATTGACTTTGTGGGTTTAATTCATCGGTCATTGTTGGGACACATCCGGAAGATAGGAATAGAGTTCAACCCGAAAGTGGATAAAACAAAAGCCAAGAAATCGGGGGCGAATCATTTGTTACTAAGAGGAACATATGCGTATTCCCATCTTTGATTACGGCTCTATGTTTGACGGCCAGAGTCAAATCCTTTCCGACCAAGGGTACCGAGCCTACTGGACTTCCTCTTCATTTTCACGAGGACTCTGCTCCAGTTCCCCCGCCTGCTTTAAAAAGAGCTCGACCTTTGCCGTCTCGGAGGGCGGGATCTAGTAGTGCAGCTTCACACGACATAGATACCCTTCGGGCCGAGATGGATAAGTTAAGCACTCACTTTGACCAGAGGATGAATAGGATGGAAGAGATGATGCGCGCTGACTTTGCTTATTTGCGCCAGCTAACCCTCGAGCAAGATGCCTTCCTTGGTCGTGGCCCTTTTGCCTATTCTGAGCCGCCGACATTTCCCCCCCTCTCTGCTCCTTCTCCTCCTGATGATCACTTAGATGTTGACGATTTAGACGGGAATGACAATGCAACCAACCCGTGTGTGGATGATGATGATGACTTAGAGGCACTGTTCGAGGATTAGGCGGTGTTTAGAAGTCTTTTTCCTGCTTTCTTTTTAGTTTTACTGTATGTTTATTTTCTTTCGAACAATGTTTTGTATGCGTACTTTCACATATTAGGGCATGTTTTCTTGTATTTTGTTATCTTCGCTTATATGCTATGCTTAATAGTTTCTTTTATTTTGTACACTTTTCATTTTAGTAGATGTTGGCTTTTCATTGGCACCTTGTTGACTCTTCTTGGATGGGATTACAGATGAGGCATCGGGTTTGCATTTCAGCATTCCACATGGTTGAGTGTTCTTCCCTCATTTATTCTTCAACACATTGGGAACAATGTTGGTTTTTAAGTGTGGGGGTGGGATAGGGATACAATTGTAATCTAATGTTTCGTCCGAGTGTGGGGGAGTTGTTGCTATTGCATGTGCTTTGTCCTAATATCTGTGAAAATTCAAGCATAACAAAATTTTTGTTCTAGGATGTTAGCTTGTTAATTGGTGCAATCAGACCTGAGAACTAGAGACAATGGCATGACATCTTGTATGTTTCTTTTGGTCTAAAATGAAAAAAAATATATACACATCTTGATTATGCTCATTTCAACTTTAGTTGAGAATTAATCTATGTTAGGAATTTCATGTTAGATGTTTTGATGATGACAAGATAGGATTCAATGTTAGACCCCAAATAAAATGTAAGTTTATGCTTTCATAGATCATTGTATAAAGCGTTTAAAGAGTTTGTAATTTTGTTTAGGCTTGTAATTTTTATCCTCCTGGATTTTAGACTAAGTCTTAGCGACTGAATCAATAATAGAATTCTAGGTGAGTCTATTTGAGAAGAAGTTGAAGACCAGCGTCTGAAGTCAACCGAAGATGAAGATTCCGTCTTAGAGCCTGTCAAACGCTAAGAGACCGCAGTTCAGGATTCATGAATCAAGCGTTCAAATACTCAAGCGACTTAAAGAAGATTCACCTGAAATAAATCCTCAAGTCATAAAGGACTTAAATGCAATCATTCAACGGGGATTTATTTCCAACGGGAAATAAATTCAAATTGCATTAAATGCCTGATAAAAGCATTAAATGTGATAAGCTACTGTGACTTTTGGACAAGCCTTCCTTTGACCAGACTGTCAGAACTTTCAAAGTTTTAGCTGCTCCCGTCCAATCGGTTCCAGCGAATTTTCAGGAATGTCAGAGTTTAGGTACAAACACGCGCTACGTGAAAGGCACGCTCCTACATGTGTCCAACGGACAGATCCCAAGAAATTGCCTATAAATACCTTACTCCAGAAAATCAAAAAGTAGGAATAACATCAAGAATATACGAGAAATTATTGCCAAAAATCCTACGTACATTCTTTCTGAAAAAGCTTAGAGATTTCATAGCCAAAACTTTTCAAGCTTTCCATCTACATTTAAACAGTCACAAATATCTCAAACATCTTGCAAAGAAGAAATCCAAACTCCAACTGAGATATTCCAAGTTGTTTGATCTTCTTTAAAACAAACAAAACCCTAGTGATAAACCTCAACATTTCATCTGAGTGAGAAAAGTTGTTGAAAACTTTCAGGCAGCATTTCTGAGTGAGAGAAGCTTGAAGAAGACGATCTTCATTGGTGCTGAAGTCTGTGTGATCAAGGAGCCCAAGATCATTTTCATCCATTACTATTGTGTAGAAGTTTCTGTGTGATCCTTTGATAATCATCATAGTAATTTCCTCCAAGTGAAAAAGGAGAAGAAGGACGTAGCTGGGATTACATCACCCAGTGAACCTTACAAATTATTGTGTCATTTATTTTATTGTCTTATATTATTCACTTCATATTATTCTGAAAAAGACAAGTAAAATTGCAAAGCGACTAATTCAACCAAAAGAACGCTAAACATTATTTCCGCTGTGCTAACCCTGATTAAGCGATCTAAGCGTTGCCCTACTTTGGTAAACTGCTGAAATCACTAAGTCTAAGTTAACTATTCTGAAGCGTCTGACCCAAGCGCTCAGTTTTTCCAAGCGTTCAAATTTCTAAAGTGATACGAAAGTTTTGTGAAGTCGAAAAAGACTTCAGGGTCTATTCAACCCCCCCCTTCTAGACCCTTTCGTATGCCACTTGGGACCACCAAGTGGTATCAGAGCGGTTAAAATAGAAACCTAAGCGTTTTCGAGCGTAACTGCTTGTTTAGATCCACCTTTCTAAACTTAATCGCTTTAAATTTTTTTATCAAAACATATCATTATGGCTTTTAACAAAATGCCTAAGTTGGTAGAATCAAATTATGATTCGTGGAAACTTAGAGCTTTCGCATACTTATGCTCATGTGATAATGAAATGTGTGATGTTATTACAGATGGCCCCATCAAAATCATGCAAGTAAGAACTCGAGCACCTGGAGCCGATGAAGCCACTCCAGATGGATATGTCGAGAAAATAAACTGGATTGGACGCCAGATGATCGAAAAAGAGCGAATCTAGATAATGTTGGACGAAGTGCACTTTACTCAGCGTTAGGAGATAACGATGCATTGTTCAACAAGATAAAGCAATGTAAGACATCCAAAGAAATATGGGATAAATTGGCTATTGTGTGTGAAGGTTCAGCACAAATGAAGGAGAACAAGCTCTCCATAGCCATGCAAAGATTCGAGCATTTCAAAATGCAGCCCAATGAGACGCTAGAACAACTAGACGCAAGGTTTACTTTGCTCATTACCGAGTTAGCGTCATTAGACAAGGAATTAACCAACAAGGAAATGGTCAACAAGATTTTCAGAAGTCTTCCAAGCAAGTATTTAATTAAGACTGTTGCTATGAGAGAATCACAAACATTGGAGACACTTACCTCAGAGCATGTCTTTTCAGAGTTAAAGGCATTTGAGTTCGAATTAGGTGAAGTCAGCGACACATCGACTTCAGCGATTGAATCAGGAGCTTTAATCGCTACCACCAAAAATAAGGGAAAAGCGGTTATCGAGGTCAAACCGGTTGAGTCAAATGAAGAAAAGGAAATGGCCTTATTGGTAAAGAAGTTCAAGAAATTTCTACGATACGAGAAGAGAACTCCTATTGGACAGAATTCATTTCAAACTCCCTCTCCAGCACCAGTGCCTCAGTATCAAGCGCCAGTGTACTCTGCACCTCAACCAGTAGCGCCAGTTCCATACCAAGCGCCTCCATCCCCTACTCAGAATCTCTCAATACCAGTAGTCTCAAAGCGATTGACTGCTGAACAAAAGATGAAAACTAATTTGTGTTATAATTGCAAGAAACCAGGGCACTACCAGGTAAATTGCCCTTATCCAAATGTGTCAAAGCCCTCAAGGCAAGACTATGCGGATAGAAACCAATTCAGAGCAACCTTCGCCAACAAGGTCTGCTAGCAGAATCTGAACCACTCTCCGCACCTGAAGAGGATTTGGAATCATCAGACGAAAGTAGTGATGATGAGCCTACAAGCGACTCAGCACTGATTTGTCTCATGGCAAGAGATGATGAAGCGTCTGACGACTCGCTACCAGAGGTAACCAATGAATTATATCATCCTCTCTCTTATGATGAATTACTTGACAAAGTTAAAGAATATTATAAAGATTGTCAAGAGGCCGCCAAAATATATCAAAACGATCTCGCTATTATTCTGTCGCTCAAAAGTGATAAAGTAATACTCAAAGCCGAGTTGCAAGTTCAGAAACGGTGCATTGAGAAGAACAAATCACTTGAGAGTGAAGTTATTCAGTTAAAAGGCGATCTTGATATAATAATCAAAAGAGAAGCTGATTTGATCGCTAAACTTGCTAAATCAGAGCAGCTTATCTCATCATTATCAAAAGCTTCTAGAAAGTTGGATAATGTGTCTAAGGTAACTAGATTATTTGGTGAAAAGTCCGGTTTAGGATTCAATAAATTCGGTAAACAACCAAATAAATCCAATGGTATGGCAAACAACAAAGGAAAGGGTGTTATCTTTGTTGAGAAAAGTTCACAGAGTCAAACGCTAAGTGAACCTAGCAACGATGGTACGAGGCCAAATGAGAAAGCCAAAGCTGACTCAGGCAAGGGTAAGGCTAAGGCAAATGACTCACAAAGACAAACTCATCCAAACGCTCAAAAAGTCAAGGACAAGTCTAATCACTGTGAATCAAGCGCTAAGCGTCAAGCACCAAAAGTAAAACCCAAGCCAGCGCCAAGGACTTACCAGCGTCAATATTCAAGACAGTCAAAATCATATCATCAATACTATGATGATTATGACTATGACTATGATTATGACTATTATTATAATCGAGGATATTATTACACACCCAAAAGCACACACAGCACAATGTGAAACCCAAGAAGGCCAGTATTCCTACAATGAAGACCAGGCAAATATGGGTTCCTAAAGTTCTAATTCAAACCAAGGTTACTAACACTGAAGGACCCAAAACAACATGGGTACCTAAGAAGAATTAGAATTGTCCTTTAAATGCAGGTACCTAGAGCCAGCACCGATACTTCAGTTTGGTACTTCGATAGTGGATCGTCAAGACACATGACTGGTTCCAAGAATCTTCTAGTCTACTATCAAGCTACCAACGGTCCTCAAGTTATATCGGTGATAACTCAAAAGGTAAAACAAAAGGTATAGGTATCATGCATAGGGGGAACATCATGATTAGTGATGTTTATTATGTTGAGGGTCTTAAGCATAACCTGTTAAGCATTAGTCAATTTTGTGATAAAGGCTTTGAAGTAAAATTTTCAAGCGACTTCTGCTATGTTAACGACGCTAAGACTAAGTCTACTAAATTAAGAGGAAAAAGAACAAACAATGTGTATTTAGTAGATTGGGATTCTACAGTTGATAACAACCCCACATGCTTTGTTGCTAAAAGTCAAAATGAATTAGGTTGGTTATGGCATAGAAAAATGAATCACCTCAATTTCAAGGCAATCTCTCAGTTAATATCGCTAAATCTTGTAGAGGGATTACCTAAAGGTTCCTTTCAAAAGAATCGCTTATGTGATGCATGTCAAATGGGTAAACAAGTTAAGTCATCTTTCAAAAGAAACCATGTCTATCTACTTCTAGAGTTCTTGAACTATTGCATTTAGATTTGTTTGGACCTATTCAAATCATGAGTGTTAGTGGCAAAAAGTACTCGCTAGTAATAGTTGATGATTTCTCTCGTTATACATGGGTAGAATTTCTAGCAACCAAAGATGAAACCAGTGTCAAGCTCACAGCGCTAATTCGTCAATTGCAAAATTCAAAAGATCTAAAAGTGACAAGAATTAGAAGCGATAGAGGAACTGAATTTACTAACCAAGTTGTTGAGAAGTTTTGTATAGATTTAGGAATACTTCATGAGTATTCTGCTCCTAGAACACCTCAACAGAATGGAGTTGCTGAGCGACGGAACAGAACGCTTAAAGAAGCCGCAAGGACGATGTTAGCAGAGTCCAAGCTGCCTCAAAGGTTTTGGGCAGAAGCCATCAACACCGCTTGCTACACTCAGAACCGGTGTATGATTAACAAGCAACATGAGAAGACCCCATATGAGTTGTGGAAGGGACGTAAGCCTAACGTTTCATACTTTCATGTATTTGGTTCAAAATGTTTCATTCATAACAATGGATCTCACAGCCTAAAGACATTTGATCCTAAAGCAGATGAGGGAATCTTTCTAGGCTATGCCAAGAATGGAAAGAGTTTTCGCATCTTAAATAAGATCAAATCAAAGGTTGAAGAATCCATTCATGTTGTGTTTGATGATGCTAACCAAGAACCGAGTAAGGTTAATCCTGATGATGTAGGAATTAAAGATCTCTCCCAACAAGCATTGCAAATCAACCTTAGGGATGATAGTGATGACGAGGATGATGGGATTCATGTACTTCCTCCTAAGGATGCTCGTGAGGTTAACAAAAATGATAATGTCAGAATCGCTGATGATCATGAAGAGAATGATCATCAAGAGCAGATTAGAACTGTGAATGATGCAGCGTCTACGCAAGAGACAAATGAGAATCAAGCGATTAACAACCAAGAGTCTCTTAACCCTTTCCAACCAGACCGTAAATGGCTTAGAGATCATCCACCAGAGCTAGTAATTGGAGATATTGAAGCACCTGTTAGAACTAGGTCCGCTACATTTAATGAGGCCATGTTCGCAAGTTTCCTATCTCAAATGGAACCAAAGAAAGTGGATGAAGCGCTTAATGATTCAAGTTGGGTAGAAGCAATGCAAGAAGAGCTCAACCAATTTGAAAGAAGTAAGGTTTGGACGCTAGTACCAAGACCAACTCACCAAGGAATTATTGGAACAAGATGGGTTTTTAGGAACAAAATGGATGAAGATGGCATTGTTATAAGAAACAAAGCTAGATTAGTCGCTCAGGGTTATTGTCAAGAAGAGGGTATTGACTTTGATGAAACGTATGCCCCAGTAGCCCGTCTTGAAGCAATTAGGATGTTCCTAGCGTTTGCCGCATTCAACAAGTTCACAGTATACCAAATGGACGTGAAGAGTGCATTCTTGAATGGTAAACTCCAAGAAGAAGTCTATGTGGAGCAACCACCAGGATTCATCAACAACCATGGCAAAAGTATGGTCTACAAGCTGGATAAGGCACTCTATGGCCTTAAACAAGCACCAAGAGCATGGTATGACACTCTCTCTATCTTCCTTATAGGTAAAGGCTTTTCAAAAGGCAGCGTTGACACAACGTTATTTAAAATTACCCATAATAAAGATATTCTCTTAGTCCAAATCTATGTTGATGATATTATATTTGGTTCTACTAATAAGCGACTGTGTGAGAAATTTTCGAAAATGATGCAAGATCAATTTGAAATGAGCATGATGGGTGAATTAACTTTCTTCTTAGGATTACAAGTTAAGCAACTCCCTAATGGAATATTTATAAACCAAGCTAAATATACTAGAGATATGATTAAGAAATTTGGTATGGAAAATGCATCATCTTCAAAAATTCCAATGAGCCAGACGCTTAAGTTAGATAAAGATGAAAGTGGGAAGAAAATTGATATCACTAACTATAGGGGTATTATTGGATCACTTCTTTATCTTACCGCTAGTAGACCTGATATTATGTTTTCAGTATGCATGTGTGCACGTTTTCAATCTGATCCTAAAGAATCACACTTAATTGCTACCAAGAAGATCCTTAAGTACCTAAAAGGCACACAAAATGTGGGCTTATGGTATTCACAGGATTCTTCTTTTGAACTAATTGGTTATTCAGATGCAGATTTTGCAGGATGCAAAATAGATAGAAAAAGTACTAGTGGTACATGTCAATTTCTAGGTGATCGACTAGTTTCATGGCATAGTAAGAAACAACAATCCATAGCGACTTCTACCGCTGAGGCAGAATATGTAGCCGCTGGAAGCTGTTGTGCACAAATCCTTTGGATGAGGCAACAACTTAGAGATTATGGAATAATCCTAGGTCCTACCCCAATCCATTGTGATAACCAAAGTGCTTTAGCTATGACCCAAAATCCTGTTCTTCATTCTCGAACCAAACACATTGACATTAGATACCATTTCTTGCGTGACCATGTTCAAAAGAAAGATATCTCCATGCACTTTATTGGAACTAACAAACAACTGGCAGATATCTTCACAAAAGCGCTCAACGAACAACGGTTTCTCACTTTGAGAAATGAATTAGGTATGATCGATTTAAACGCTTAAAGCATAAAGCATCATATTTAATAGGCATATAATTTAAGGGGAATCCTCTTTTTGTTTGTGTTAAAGCATATTATCAAAATTTGAAATGAGTCATCAACTTTAGGGGGAACTCTAAAATTGTACTTACTTCAATGTATCAAGCGACTGTGATCAAAATGACTTTCAAAATCTTAAAGCATTGATCACTAGCTCTTATCTATTATGCATGACAAAATCAGTCTCTAATAATGTTGTCTCTCATAAATCCAAGCGATTGATTCACTTATTGAAATATTTTATGAAAAGACTTCAGCGTTGAAAGGATTCCCACTTTAACGCTAAGTAACTCAATTTCAAAAATTCATGCATAGTTTTCATTGCTAAAAATAACGTGTGGATAAGACCAAAAGATCAGATTTGACAACTACCCACACGTGCCTATCAAATCAAACTGACGGTTATGATTCCTATCTAAACCGAGGCGGTTCAGTGATTGCATGAGTCTGAGTAAGTGTCAGTACACTATCAGGCGCGTGCACATCACGCTGAAAATTTCAAATTTTTTCAAACCGTTTCAAATTAACTGCGGATCCGAAAAATGTTATAGTACCCTACTTTACCACACTTTTTGACATCCGAATTTAAATGTACACGGTTCAGATTCCTTTTGTCATTAACCTCTGAACACGTGTCATTCATCTGTCAATTGAGGAGTTACTTTCACCTTCTATTTAAACTCCCCAAGACTTTTACAGAAAACCTTTATCACTTCCAATCTCTCCTACTGTTAAAGCTTTTTCTCTCCAAAGGCAAAAATCCCTCAATTTTCTCCAAAAGCTTCAACTTTCAGCAATGCCACCCAAAGTTTCAAAATCCTCCAAGAAAGTAACAAAACCAGTTACAGTTAACGCCGGATTTTTGGTTAACTGGGACTATCTCTATGATAACCAGAACTTCCCTCTTCGAACAATTCTTCCACTTGTTCAAGAATCTGGTTTGAAAGACATGCTTACTACTACATTCAACTATTTTGAAGAAGAATCTCTCCACTTTTTCTGCAATGGTCAAATTTCTGCAGACGGAAACTCCATATCCTGCGTCTTCCCTTCTGCAAAAGAGACCTTTATCCTCACTCCTTCTCTAATTTCTTCATTACTTGGTCTGCCTAATACTGGCATTGAGGTAGAAAGTGTAAATCTCGGCGATGATAAAGAAAGAAGATGTTCACGACGCCTATGAGCCCAACTTCAAGAAGAACGATATGAAAGGCGAATATGTCATCCTCGCTGACATATGTTCAAAGATTATTGAATGCAGAAAAGGGACGTTCGATAAAGTAACTAACATTCAATACAAGATGATGGTTGCCATCCTGACTAAGTTAAAAATTAACTGGTCTCTTTACGTGTTCAATCGCTTCAAAGCAGCGATGGCTAAGTCCGTTAATCCCAAGCCTTACGGGATTTTGCTAAGTCGTATTCTCTGCTCTAGCGGATATACGCAAGCGTCTGGGAAAAAGATCCCAGCGACCAAGTTTTATGGCAAGAAAATGATAAGCGAGCTTCTTAACCCGCGGAAACCTGGCGGAGCAGCGGTTCCAAAAGATCAGCGTGTTGTTCGCAGTGATGATGAAGATCAAGCGTCCTCGTCATCATCATCATCATTAGAAGAAGTGGTGGTTAAGCGACCTAAGAGAAAGCTCATTCTCAAAGTCGCTGAGCCATCCAAGCCCGCAAAGAAGCAAAAGCCTGAACTAAAGAAGAAGAAGCCAACACCCAAAAAGAAACAAAATATTCCTTCTCCTTCTCCCTCGCCTAAGTCTCCCTCTCCTCCTCCAGCGTTTTTCTTTTTCGTTCCTGAGGAAGAAGAGACAGCAGTGGAAGAAGAAGTACCGCTTGCACGAAGGCGTACTCTTACTCCCACTCCCGCAGTATCTTCTAGCGCTCCCACAAATCCAGCGCTTAGAGAGTCAGCGAGTGCTTCCGTCTCTGACGCTGTTCCCGAAATCAGCTCAGATCCTCAAGACGTTTCTCCATCTGAAAGGCTTCCCAATGTTCAGAGTAAGTATTTGCTAAGCAAATTAGTCTATCCTTTCCTCGTTAGTTTCCTAAGTCTCTAACGCTAGGATAAAAACAAAACAAATTCTTTCAGCGCCAAGTGAAGCAGATATTCATTATGTTCTCAACACGCTTGAAGAACTAAATATCCCTATTCGTGCTGATCCAATAACTTCTTTTATCGATTTAGAACCCGACGAAGAAGTTCAGGAGCCTGAGGCACTTGTCCAAGAAACAGATCAAGCGACTAAGACAGTCGATGATAGTCCTCAGGGTAAGCGATGTAGTATTTTCTTTGTAAATTTCTACTCAGTAGGAATTTTTGCTTGCTTTTCTCAATCGCTTACATGTTTCAGCTCATGACGGAGCTCATGACGAAGTTCATGATGAACCAATCGCTGAAGCCCCTCCTCTCTCGGAGATTCCAGTTGAACTAGACATGGACATGGCAACTGTCGTGCATATTGCTAAAGAAGCATTCCAAGTTCTTCCTAACGATGAAAGCTCATCAGCGAGTGAAGCAACTTTAAACGCTGAGCGGTCGATAGAAGTGGCCCCCATTCCAACAGAAACTATTGCCCTTGTTCCTACGCCAACCGGACCTCCTCCTCGTGTCATTGATTTCTTCCCGCACGGATATCATCCAGATGTCGAATTTTATTATGCTGCCAGAGAACGTGACGCTCAAATGCTTGCCGAGTTGGAAATCAACTTTCAAACTACTCTCCATCGGCCCGATATGTCCGATACCAAGAAATTTGAGTTTTTCGAGCGTATTGCAGATCTAGGACTATATGACTTAGAGCGACTTCAATCTCGCCTTGAGTACATTCGTCGTCCAGTGTTCAATAGAGCTGACTTTGATCAACAGCGATTTACTCTAACAGGTCGCTCGGACGAGTCTTTTTATCCTCTGCGCCAAAGCAAGATTGTTTTCAAGAACCCACACATGGGTGATTGGAACAAAAATCCTGATGAGGAAGATCTCAATAAGATAGGATACTCTGCTCTCCCCTCCGTTGTCAAGTCTCCCCAGAACGCTCTCTCTCCAAATCCACTCAAACTCTGGAAAGGCAAAGGCTCGCTTGTTGCGGAGCGCCCAAATCCGGTCAACTCGTGGATTGAAGATGAGGCTCGTGAATATCTTGCCAGATTATGGGCTGAAGACTATGATGATGAAACAGAACGCTTCGAGAAATTCTTAGCCGCTAGAAAAGATCAAAACAAAGCGAACAAACTTGGAAAACGATGGATGATGGATACAGCCAAATGGGCTGAAGAGTTCGTTCTTCACTTCTACACCCTTGATGAACTCGTCAAATATCCATTCCTGTTTAATTTTGGAATAGAATATAGACGCCGAGGATTTGCCACCTTTTTGCTTCAACAGCGTCAGATAATTGCCGGGAATGTTAGCACTTTGCCACGATACAGACAGCCAATCGAAAGCTACATTCGCCAGCAGCTCGCCTTATTCAGCCAGGGCGGACGCTACGTTTTGCATCCTCGTGCAAACTTTGTTCAACGAATCTTCCCTGACCTCAACGAAGACGCTTCGTCAAGTAAACAACCAGTTCTTCAAAGCCAGAGTCAGATTCGTGTTGACACTTCAACAGAACACGCTGAGTTTGCTGAGTTCCACCGAGATATGAGAGCAGTGATAGAAAATGTCCAAGCATTGGATACAAGTTTCAATCACTATTCAGGGTTAAACAATTTCCGAGGATATACTCTCCACCCTGTGCTCTTCAGTGAACAGAATATTCAAGTGGCCAAGATGATCTCGCTGATTAGGCCAGTGGACCAAGAAGCAGCTCAAGCGTTCATGCCGTTAATTTTGGACTTTTTCAACACATATACCTCAGGGATTGCTTTACCAGAAGGTGTGCAACTTGCACTAAGTACTGACGAGCGCGAAGACGCTATATTCTTTATCCCGCAATCTAGCCTGATCAGTCCCCGGCATGTGATGGAAGCCCTTGGCCCCCTCTGGGTTATTGGCATTCGAGAACCTTCTCCTCCCTCAATCCAAATTCTGGAAGAAGATTCTGCTCCTACTGCGGAAGTCGCTCATCTCCCTGAGGCTTCCTTGCCAGATTCTTCTAGCGCCCCAGTAGTCGAGCCCCCAGCGATTGCTGATTCTACCTTGGATCACGCCATTGAAGAAGTGCACGCTGAAATTGCTCAAGCGCCTGTAGAACCTCTCCTAAGAGATAAAACCAAAGGCAAGGCTGCAGTTTCAAGTTCTTACGGACTTCTCCCGTCCCCAGAACGTCCTTCTTCGGATTCAGATTCCGACAGTGACTTAGAGGCCCGAGATTTCAGAAAGGCTGTACGGAACTCGCTTCACCACATCGAAGGTTCCTGCTCCAAGCTTTCTGAAGCCGCTGCCAGACAGACTCGCTTAATGTCTGATACGCGAAGCCGTGACATTGCCAAAGCTTCAAATAACAGCACCATTGCTATCATGGAAAGCATGTCCCCTCTTATCGCTGAGCTCTCCTCTGAATTCAATCGTCACCTTGCTCAGAGCGCTTCGGCTGATGCGGACCGACACGCTTCGTCCGATGCCGTTGCTCAAAGTGTCGCTCAACAGATTGCTCTTCTAGTCGAAGAAGTTCGACTTTTGCGCCGCGATGTCGCTGATCTAAAATTGTCCCTTGATGAAGTCAAGAAGGGGGAAAGTAAAGAAAAGACCAAAGCGATTTCCAAGACGGATAATAAACATTGGCGTTCGATGTTCGATGAACTGGTAAGCATTAAGAGAATGCTATCCAAGAAACGAAAACCAAGGTATTATCTCGGAAAATACGCTCTTCCCCAGTTGGACCACGACTTCTTAGAGAATATGGGATTTCATGCTTATGCCGGACCGCTACAACGACCTGTGAATTGGAGACCGTCAAATGACCGTCAAAAAGATATATATTATGATCTGATTCGAGAACTTGGCATTCCACCAAGGGATTGGACGGACAGGTTGTTAGAGTTAAAAGAAAGCGCCAAACTCCGTAGGCATGACTATGATGAAATCCAGCATACAACTATGATCGACATTGATCGACTCTTAAAAGAACTAGCGTTAGAAGTTCTTCAAGGCGAAGAAAGAGCAAAGCGACAGAAGAAATAAATGTTTTTCTTTTTTTTTTTTGCGTATTTTATTTCTTTCTTATTTTTTATTTTTTTTTTCAGTATAAATCATGTATGCTTCATTTCAATACATATGAATGATTTATTGCTGAAACAACTTGTTGAAGCCAAACTAACTTTAACTAACATTACTAACCTTTCAAACGCTAACTTATTTTATTTTGGACTTTTCTTTGAACTCTTAAACTATAAAAGAGTTATAAGAGTTAAGGTCTTGACATCATCAAAAAGGGGGAAATTGTTAGGAATTTCATGTTAGATGTTTTGATGATGACAAGATAGGATTCAATGTTAGACCCCAAATAAAATGTAAGTTTATGCTTTCATAAATCATTGTATAAAGCGTTTAAAGAGTTTGTAATTTTGTTTAGGCTTGTAATTTTTATCCTCATAGATTTTAGACTAAGTCTTAGCGACTGAATCAATAATAGAATTCTAGGTGAGTCTATTTGAAAAGAAGTTGAAGACCAGCGTCTGAAGTCAACCGAAGATGAAGATTCTGTCTTAGCGCCTGTCAAACGCTAAGAGACCGCAGTTCAGGATTCATGAATCAATCGTTCAAATACTCAAGCGACTTAAAGAAGATTCACCTGAAATAAATCCTCAAGTCATAAAGGACTTAAATGCAATCATTCAACGGGCATTTATTTCCAACAGGAAATAAATTCAAATGGCATTAAATGCCTGATAAAAGCATTAAATGTGATAAGCTACTGTGACTTTTGGACAAGCCTTCCTTTGACCAGACTGTCAGAACTTTCAAAGTTTTAGCTGCTCCCGTCCAATCGGTTCCAGCGAATTTTCAGGAATGTCAGAGTTTAGGTACAAACACGCGCTACGTGAAAGGCACGCTCCTACATGTGTCCAACGGACAGATCCCAAGAAATTGCCTATAAATACCTTACTCCAGAAAATCAAAAAGTAGGAATAACATCAAGAATATACGAGAAATTATTGCCAAAAATCCTACGTACATTCTTTCTGAAAAAGCTTAGAGATTTCATAGCCAAAACTTTTCAAGCTTTCCATCTACATTTAAACAGTCACAAATATCTCAAACATCTTCCAAAGAAGAAATCCAAACTCCAACTGAGATATTCCAAGTTGTTTGATCTTCTTTAAAACAAACAAAACCCTAGTGATAAACCTCAACATTTCATCTGAGTGAGAAAAGTTGTTGAAAACTTTCAGGCAGCATTTCTGAGTGAGAGAAGCTTGAAAAAGACGATCTTCATTGGTGCTGAAGTCTGTGTGATCAAGGAGCCCAAGATCATTTTCATCCATTACTATTGTGTAGAAGTTTCTGTGTGATCCTTTGATAATCATCATAGTAATTTCCTCCAAGTGAAAAAGGAGAAGAAGGACGTAGCTGGGATTACATCACCCAGTGAACCTTACAAATTATTGTGTCATTTATTTTATTGTCTTATATTATTCACTTCATATTATTCTGAAAAAGACAAGTAAAATTGCAAAGCGACTAATTCAACCAAAAGAACGCTAAACATTATTTCCGCTGTGCTAACTCTGATTAAGCGATCTAAGCGTTGCCCTACTTTGGTAAACTGCTGAAATCACTAAGTCTAAGTTAACTATTCTGAAGCGTCTGACCCAAGCGCTCAGTTTTTCCAAGCGTTCAAATTTCTAAAGTGATACGAAAGTTTTGTGAAGTCGAAAAAGACTTCAAGGTCTATTCAACCTCCCCCCCCCCTTCTAGACCCTTTCGTATGCCACTTGGGACCACCAATCTACCTTAGATGATACACGTTGCACATAAGTCGAAGGTAGAGGGATTGAAAAGGGTTCCCCATCCCGAGACTTGTGAGGAGCACCCCCGGATATATTAACCTAGATTCTTCATGTTGTTTTGAGATGATTAGTTGCTTAGGGGTTCATAATTGTGTTAATTGAAAGAATGATTGAGATAAGATTGGTATGACCTCGAAAATTCGGGTCAGGCCAACGAGTATTAGAGGTCATCAAAGCACCATTGCCTATATACTATACTCGTTGAGCTAATTTGAGCTTTTGCTCAAGCCAATCGGGATTAAGTTGAATTAAAGACCTCGTTCCATTCTGTGGCCTTTGCCACTCGGGTTATTAAGTTCGTAGGAGTTTCTTAACACTTAGCACCCTAAAACCCTCTAGCTTAGGAGTTGTTGACCCAAAACCCGTTACATGGGTGGCAAAGAAGACGTAAAAGAATAGAACATTGCACGAGGTTTTATCTTGTTATGAAAGTAGTCCTTTCAAAATGTGTTAATGTTAATGTAAAGTGAATGAAAGTGAGCACAATGTAACCTTAAAAGTTGCCTATAATTTGATTAGCTTTATGATCTATCAAAAGCTGGTACATATGGGGAATGTTTCCGAGCATTGTAGGGATGCCTTTCGATCATAATGCCCTAGATCTTATCCCACTGTACCCTTTGGAAATTGGTTCAATTCTAGGTGTTGAATGAGCAGTGTCTTTATTTGTGTACATGTCGTTGAGCTTAATTGTCACTTGATTCATGTCATTTCATCAGAGTTCTTATTGAAAATTGTCTTGGTTGGTTTGAGTTTAATATTCTTCGATTTTGTGGGTATATCGTATGCAAACCCTTATGAGACTATAACTCGTCCTTTGAGGTAATACAAGGGTTTAAAGGCTTATTGCATGAGCTAAGTGCAATCGTATTGTTAGGTCTTAAAAGTAACATTGATTTAGTATGTTTTTAGCTCACATTTGTCTTGAATTCATACCTTGAGTTGATCTCTTTAGTTTTTATTTGTTTTTGAGTATTTTGGCTTAACATTGATTTAGTATGTTTTTAGCTCACATTTGTCTTGAATTCATACCTTGAGTTGATCTTTTTAGTTCTTTTTATTTGTTTTTGAGTATTTTGGCTTCTAAGTCGTTTAAATACTTTTATAGGCAAAGGACAATTGATTTGGCGAGTAAATGAAGGGATTTCTAAGCAAAGTGAAGAAGTCAACTAAGCGACTTAAAGAGAAGCAAAGAAGAGTCCAAACGAAAAGAGTTCAGTTGAAGAAAAAGTATAGAAAAAAAAGTGGACAGCAGAATTAGCAAAGTGGTGCCAATATTCGGCACCACTGTGCAGTGCGCAGTAATCAGAAATTCTGGTTGGGCTCGGATTTTGGGTCTTTTGTTGGGCTTTTTGTAATTAGAATTCCTATATAAATAGAAGAAGTCAGAAAAATAGGAGAGATTTTAGATTTTTTTAGAGGAGAGAAGAAGTGAATTGGGAGAGAGAAAGAGAAGGAGAGAAAACTTGGAGAGAAAGAAAAGGAAGCTTTTGAAGAGAAGAAAGAGAAATCTTGATTCTTGCCATCAACATAAGAGTTCTTCTTCTTCCCCAATTGGTCTTATTATTTTTCACCATTGTTAAACATGAGATTTCTTAATTTTAAGCAAATTATTTCTTCTTCTTGTTTAATTATGTGTAGCTAAATAATTTTCTAGGGTTTAAGATGTAGTCTTGAGTATTATTATGGATTGTTGATTTTCATTGTGTTATTTCTTGCTTTAATTAATCTATCAATGAGAGCTTAATGCTTGTAGATGATTGGCCACCAAATACACGATTTAAGATGAATTGAGAAGTACCGAGAGGTGAATTGATTCATTAGTTCAGATTTGATAGACGTGTTTAAATTACTCAATAGGGATATTAGTAATTGTGCATGAGGCTAGCTAACGAATTTCATGGAAATTAATGGATTCATCTAAATTAGTTATTGATCATGGGAGTGACGAGAACTAGTTTAGTTGGGTACTCATGGAGATCTCGGGAGAATATCCATGTAATTAAGGACATTCGGGTCTTTAATGAATGCAAGAATTTACAATTCAATGATGTTCATAATCCATAAAAATACTTTGATGAAGTCTTAATCCCTTGGCTCTCCATTTATTGATTTATCGTTTATTTAATTCTGCTTTTATTAATTTCTGCTTTTAATTAGTTAAAATCTTAAATCTTGCTAATGGATAGTCTAAATAATAGGATAAACTTCGTTTGGTACTTGATAACCTTTCTTGTGGAGACGATCTTACTTACTCTTTATTATTTGTCGATACTGTGTTGTTATGGGTGTTAACACGTGATAAGTCCATATTATACAGTATTTTATGTCCCATTGTAATATGAATTGATAGTTACTTTGATCAATTTTTATATCTCATAATGCTTTGATTGGTATACATTATGTTTTGTAGGATAAAAGTTGATTTACGCATGAAAGACGAGAAAAGAGATCCAAATTGAGTTTGAAATTGAAGAAAGAAACAAAAGAAGATAGCTGACGAAATATTTTACACAATGCTCATAGAGGAATGAGGTTTTCGTCCCTTTACAAGCCGAATCAGACTAAGATTTCTTCTTCAATATTGTAGAGCTTTGTCTTAGCTTTGCTTAGCAACTTGAATCACCTCAATCCGACATTTGTGGAGATATTTATGATCAAAATACTAAAGCTATGAATTTCATGTCAGAAGACCGCGGTCCTGCAAGTGCCAAATTAGACCGCGGTCTACTTTCCTGATCCCTAATTTTTATATCCACGTACAGCCACTTATAAAGAGGGTTTTAGGTCAGTTTTGGGGGGATTGGACACACTGTTCACCTACCAAAGGGGCTTTTCTTGCTCTCCAAGACCCAAGGAAGACATCTAAAGTCCCAAGGAAGCTTGAAGAGTCAATTGTCATCATCAAAGCTTGGATTCACTTCTTGTGATAGGGAGTTCTTCAATTCGCCCTTTTAGAATAGTTCTTAGCTATGTCTTTTAGGGATTTTGAATTTCTCTTTGTTACAATTATGAACGAAGTAATTATTTGATTGGGTTATGTGAATACTTTGTGATGTTGTGTGTTTAATAAATTCTTAGTTTCCGGCTTAATTACATTCTTATTACATATTTGATTTTTATGCTTAATGCTTGATCACCATGTGTTTGATATAATGCTTTGTCTTGAGACCGAGAGGAGATAGATAAAGGTAGACCGTAAAATCAAACATCCTAACGTAAGAATTGACTAGAGATAGAATCAATTGCGTTGTGTGGCTTTTTGTGATAAGATGACCCGAGTGAATGTAGGATCTTCGTAAGCAAGGAATCCCTTTGAAATTTAATGCATGTTAGTTAATTCAATCTTCGCTATAGAGATATAGGGAGTTGTTGACTAGTATAGGCTTGTTATTTCAAGAGATTGAGTAATGAATACCTTAGGGGGCTTCGCCATAACAAGAATGTTCTAATAATCAGGGTAATTGAGAGTTTATGAGCACAAAATAGAGCATAGTAGGATCATAACCCAATAATCTCTTTCCATTTGATATATTACCTTGTTTTTCATATAGTTATCCTTAATTTATTTTCATAGTTCAAACATCTCTCATCTTATATTTTGATTTAGCTTAGAGTTGGGTAACATAGCAATTACGAGCATCAAATCCAATTGTCCCGGTGGAGACGATACACCCCGGGCTAATAGTCCACTTTATTACATTGCACGACCTAGTACACTTACTTGGAATCACACGTGTCAACACGTATACTCCACGAAAGTGAGATAGTCATTTCTTTTCGTTTCTCCCTTTTGATTAATGGTGGATATCTGTTTCGTATAGTCTTATTACTCGAGGGCGAGCAATTGATAAGTGTGGGGGTGTTGATAAGAGTCGTTTGAACGTGTTATTAAGCCCTTTGAGTTAATGTTTTAGATTCATTTATCACTTGATTCATGCCATTTGTGCGTTTAATAAGTGCATTAAGTGACTACAGGTTTTAATTTGATACAATCGAAGAAAGGGTGGAAAACACTTCAAAACAGTTCTTCAAGACAAAATCAAGCATGCCTGTGCGCCAAGTAGAAGAAAAAGGATTAATGACACTGAGGCGTGATCATAATGACGCCTGTGCGCTACCACTGCTACGAACTTGTCTCATGCCTGGGCGTGATTACCCGATTCATCCACGCCTGTGCGTGGATTTGTGCACGCTTGGGCGTCGATGCCCTGTTTTTGAGCTCTATAAATACAACATCAAGACCAGCAGCTTGGGTTAACCTTTGGAGGCTGTTTTGGAAGACAATATCCACATAATACACAATATTTTGGAGGACAAGAAGGCGGAAGGGCAAGGAATTGAAGCTTCCAACTTGATTTCATCATCAACCAAGTATTAGGGAGTTTTTCATTGCTTTTATTATATATTTGTCTATGAATATATACATGTTTGCTTTAGATTTTCTTGTACCATTGATTATGAAGTAGATCTTTAAGACTAAGGCCATGTGAAGGATATTTGTGAAGTATCTATATAACATTTGTTTGTTTGAATCAATTCATGTGTTGCTATGTGTTGTGAATTTGTACTTATTCTACTTACATGTGATTAATCACCATGTGTTCGATAAATTGCCGAGGTGAATATTTCGAGAGAAAATTGATCTAGGGTGCATGAGATTCACAACATAATCCGTAAACAATGAGGAATTGCCCGTTAAGTGACAAACGGTAGAGATTCGTGGATGCAGTTAACCGGATTAATCGCTGAAATTCTAGAGCTTGAATGCAAGCTTGATGGTTAGATTCTCGGATAGAGATATTTTGGGGACCGTCAATTAATCATAGGATTATTATTGTCGAGACATTGGGTAGTAATTATAAAAGGGTTTTTCCACCATAGTAATATAGGTCTAATGATTCGACAACTCACGTTATAAAGATATTGTATCTAATTGAGCCCTAACATGGGTCTTAGTCGTCTTTAACAATTGAAGTTTCAATCAATCGTTTATTCTCACTTTTGTTTTCTACACTTTTATTCCAATTCATCCTTTACTTTAAGAGTTTATTTACTAGTCTAAAACTAAAATACAAGTCCCTGTGGGTTCGACATCCGGACTTAATTGTCCACTTTATTACTACACACGAAGAGTCCACTTGCTGTGCAAACACGTGAGGTTCTAGCATGTCACAGGAACAATCAGAGCTCGCATGAAAAATACTTGTTCGCAATGCCTCACCAAATTCTAGGATTGTGGTCCCTCAAAAAATTGAATACTAAAAATAAATACTCCAGAAAAAAATTTGTATTTAAAGCTAGTATGCTCATAAAGTAAATACTAGAGAGCACATTGCTTTGGTTATATTTAGGATTTCCCCAAGAGACTTCTTTATACATGTGAAACAACTTCAGACATATGCAGATGAGAAGGGTTTGGGATGAAAATGCGTGATCAAAAATGCTCGGAGACAACCATGGAAAAAAGTGAGCTGATTAGACATGGTGAGTAAGGGGAGCCTAATTAAATAACTTCAGAAATATGCAATTGAGAAAGAGTTGGAATGAAAACTGTGGATTTTCAGTTGAAAAAAATGCTTTACAATGTGAGGAAAATAGTGATCGAGAATGCTTCAAGCAACTAGAGAGAGAAGTGAGCCCATTAGACAAGGTCGGTTGGGACTCTAGTAAATATGAAAAAATGTGATGAGTTTATGGCGAAGAATCGACTACAGATGACTACATAAAAACTGTAAACAAGCTCAGAAAAATCGCATGACCAAGAAACATAGGTCCATCCCAACGCATACATGCGGTTCTATTCCTCGTGAAGCACACCGTAAGAAGAATGGTAAAGCTTAATTTCAATTTATTTAATTTCTTTTGTAAAATTCTATTGGACATTGATTAATATTTTTTACACAATTGTAGGTAAAAAATCTTAAGAACAACGTTTATATTTATAACATATTTGAACAGTGTTATAGAAGTAACCAATGGGTTGAAGAATTTGTGGACCAACAAAAAAAACCCATGTTAGTAACACTAGTCGAGCTTATCTTTTAATACTAATTGATTTACTAAATGAATTATCTATAATTATTTATATGTTAATATTTATATCTTATGCATAGGTGAAACACAAGGCTAAGCAGGATTACATCAAATACCTCTTCGCTACCTCCATTCGATCTTTCATCATGGTGTAAAGTGACCGGAGGCCCATATAAGGGGCATTTATGCACTACTACGAAAAATGCCTATTAAAACGGTTTTTTTTTACCTATTAAACCCTATTATAGCGGTTAAAAACTGCTGTAATTTAACCGCTGTAATAGGACCTCTATTACAATGGTTACAATTGTAACCGCTGTAATAAGGGGTATTTTTTTTCCCCCTACTCTTTTGCAACCTTCCTGTACAAGATCAAAATTCAATAAACCAGCACAGTACAATAGATTCAATAGACTTAACAAAAACCAAAACTTCAATATAATCAATTCTTTCCTCCAACAACAAAATTTTATAATCTCCAACAAACAATCACGTGTTTACAATCAACTAATTAAATTAATCACAATTTAAATACAACAAATCAAATCACAAATCACAACAAGTCACAATTTACAAAAAAAACATTACCCAATTTCAAATCGCATTCGACAATGTATTGTGCCACTTCGCTGCGTACTTCATCAATTTGCACTTGAGTGTAGAAGGAGCATCGACAATCATGAAAGTACTGCAAGATAGAGATTGCAAACCCAAATGACGTTTCAGTTACCTACCAAAGGTTTAATAACTTCAAAGGGAAAGAAACTGAGTATTAGGATTATGCATACCGCGGTTGGGATTGTAGATTCTCCGTGGCTTATAATCTCCTTCATGAATCTCATAACCAAGTAGCCACAATCTACGTCGTTTTTCAGTCGAGGGCACTACAAAAGTAATCAAAGTTGTATTAGAACACTAACTTTTATACGAATAATCTCTTGAAATTATAAAACACTAACCTTTACTCTAATCCATTTACAAGTCTTCTTTTTGGATTTCTTGAATTGGTTGTTGTGATTTGCACGAACTATGAGCACAGCCCTATAAAAAAATACAAAAAAACAAGGAAATATGTCAAAAATATGCAAATATGTGAAATCTAGGAAGATATATACAATTTAAAAATAATATTAAATATAATGGATACATTGATTGAATGAAAAACTTACTGTTTGATTTTTTCTTTTATGTCAAATCAGTTATCCGAATCACCATGCAAAGAATCCATATAGTAAACGACCTCTTAAAATGGATCAATCACAAGCAACAACCAATGTGCCCTAAAACAAATTTCAAAAGATAAGTTCAAAATTTATTTTGCGTAACAAGTTTTACAAATTAAAGTTGGGTCTTTAGTAGCTCACCCGGTGTTGTAAGGTGTAAGAAATAACTTATTCATTTGTGCAATCTCTGTTATAGCATTTGCTATGAGCTGCCATTGTTCAATTTGCTGAGCACTTGATCCCGCAGATATAGCATGTGGGCTAAGAAACCCAAAACGACTTTCTTTCCCTTCGGGGACCACGTAATTAACCTACAAAAACTTAAATTGAGCATAAAATAAATTTCGAGTAACGAAAATAATCATAGTTCAGATGCAATAAAATAATTAAAAAACTTACTTTATGTACACTGAAATGAGAGAGGCTCCTATATCTTCTTGACGCAAAAGGTGACAGATCTCTTCCCTTCCAATATACTCTTGGAATTCAATATTCATAATTCTTTTCTCGAAGTCTATAGTGATTTGGTCATCAATAGACATCCTCTTCGTGCACTTTCCAACAAATAAAAGATCCCTAGGAAGTCCGCCTAATACAAGGTCTTCACATCTGTCACCTTCACGTGTAGGCTTGGCAACTGGAGGTCTTGGTTTGACAGCTGAGTGCTTGAACGTCCCTGATTTCTGGTTTCCAAATGATTTGGATGGTCTAAGAGACTATTTGAGCAAAGAAAACAAAACGTGAATGTTACACACCAAAGTATATTTAGTAACCTTAAACAATTGTTATAATTTATTAATGGCTAGTTATAAATTACATACCGATGCATCAGTGACAATGACAAGACTCATAGGCTAAGCAACATAGGTACCAAAGCATCAAAAATGGTGAGCACTTCATCATCGAGAGGGACTAGTAAGGGTGTATCCTCCTCAATTGGAGTGTCAATGCAAACTTTCACAAGGTTGGTGGGTAATGGACGGGTGTGAAGTGTTCCATCCGATAGTCGATTGAACATAAGTCCTTTAGGCACCACACGATATGATGGTAATGAAAGTGCTAATTTACATGACGCCTTAACCTACATATATATACCATTATATTAGAAAGTTTTGTGTGTTCTCACTACAAGAAATTTCACTTCTAGTAAGGAGAAAAATCGTTACTATATATTGCTTTTGCGTCACTAGAACTTTTGGTAACGATAATGTTCGTTACATTTTTTTGTCCTATAAAGCCCGACGCTAGAAGTTCTTGCGACAAATATTTATAGTCGTTACTAATGTATTAGTGACGAAGGGTGCTTCCTCACCATTTCATTGGTTTTAGTAAGGATTGTTTCATCACAAAAAACTAGTCTTCTACGTTACAAAAGAAAGCTTCGTTACCAAAAGTGGATTTTCTTATTTTGTTTAAAATTAATTTCATAATATTGACATTGTTACAAATAGTTTTCGTAACAAGATATTGTCCTTACCAAAAATCAAGATTATTGAAATTATTAATATATATATATATATATTTTACAATGCATTGTTACCAAAAGTAAAAGTGACAATAACAGTTTCCTCACTAATTCTTTTTGGTAATATTTTTGTAATTAAAAAAGAGAATTATTTTTATTTCTAGAGAGTCTTGTAAACTTGTATTCACAACCTAACTTGCAAGCCATATATACAATATATTCATCCCATAATTCACATTTCATATCAAACAGATAAATTCAACGCATGAAATTTCATACAAAATGGTAATAACTTGAGTACACCTATAAGAACAACCCAAATTAAGTGATCAATCAAGTTGCTACAAAAGAATATTAGAGATAACTTCTAATATAGTAGCTCCAATGAGACAAAAGGTTACAAAATATGATACAAAATATCGTAGATCATTTCAAATAACATCATTGAAGCTTCACCGATTGATCAAAATACAAGTAAATTTCTGAATTTGAATTGCATGCTCAACATTGGGTCATTTACTCCAAAAACCTACAAATAAAATGAGAACATTATTGCATCAAAAACTAAATAAAAATGAGAACATTCAAAAATGTCAAAATGGACCTAAAATTTCCTGATTTGCTTAATCAAGAAGCACCAACTATAAAACTTGAAAATAATCTAATATGCTACTATTCACTAGTGATTTTTGGTTACTTACATCAATTTCACTCTCTCTGGACACTACTCAATAGCATTAGAAATTGAAAAAAAAACATCCACAAAAATACATATTGACCAAATCTTCTTCCTAACAAATGATAGGAACTGCAAATCATTTCAGCATCTTCAAAAGTACACATTCACCAAATCTAAATCATAAGAGTTGGAGGCTCAAAATTTAACGAAATATAAATACTAAAAACTGTAAAAAGAAATATAAATGATTTTCCCAATTTTTCTCACTAATCCATGCATAAGAGACCATGAGAAGAACATGGAAAGGAATAAGAAAATGAACTAGAAAAAGAATTTTAGAAAGTACCTGTTTATGGAATAAGACTTTCTCTTCACTTTCTCCTATTCCTAATTCACTTTGTTATCTCCTGCTCGAACATAAGGTAATAGGACATTTTCAATTTCAGATGAAAATATACATGCACATATCAAGAAGTAATCAAATCATTTCACTTAATATATAGTGAATGAATAGTTATCAAGCAGAGCAGAATCCATTCATAACTTAACGTGAATAAATTGGTCAGGAGGTTACTTACAAGGTTGATCCAGGTTGTTTTTTTGCAAAATAGTTAGCATCATTTTCTTCAATTCATCTTGTGACACTCGTAGGCTTGCAATTTCTATATTTCTTCTATATTTGATTCAGAAGACTGTTCAGGCAGGTCTGCATCTCTCATGACCCCAATCATTTCTAACAATTCATCCATTATTTCAGTATCATTATCATCCAGATCCCCAGAATTCTCATTTTGTGCATGATCATTATTATGATTGCTTGGCCTAGAGGAAATGAACGTGGAACTGTAGATTCTCCAGAATGTGTCAACTCTTTATAATACACATAAAACCCTTTTAAGTGCAAGTCTCTTTTAACTTCAAGAAGGTTTTTCCGTTTAGTGTTACGACAATCATTGCACGGGCATAGGATTTTACCATCAAAGCAAAGTGCATTCTCCCTTGAAAACTTCAAAAATGATTCCACACCAGTAATATATACAGAATTAAATCTATCTTTTTCATCAATCCAACTTTTATCCATAGCTGCACCAATTGAATAGTTCTACAATTTAGCCGTTAGGTATCAGTAATAAATTATTACTAACATTAACTTTACATATGAATATTAGGAAATGCTCAATACAATCATCATTCATGGAAGACAAATAAACAATATGTTTTCCTAACCATATATTTAAAATTTTATAGGAAAAAAAACTTTTGAAGATTTATCATGTCATTTCTTGAAAGTCATATTGCATAGTGAAATCATAGTCTAGTTGGAATCATGTATCAAATAAAATTCTATGATTTATTACAAATTTCTAATGAATATAATTAATATAACTCATAAACCACGAGTAAATAAAGCTTGCATCCAGCATAGTTAGCATATCAGTATACCTTTCTTGACTGATCCTTGACACCCATTTTGGAATTGATAAATTGTTATTTTCTAATAAACTCTGCAAAAAAAAAAAAAGTGTAAGTTATAGAAGAAAAGTTGTCATAAACCATAAAGATGTCTTAATCCAAAACTAAACCAATAAATTAAAAACTCTTTCTACAATTGCATCGATCAAATATTTTACTTCTCAATTGTAACCTATATATGACACAAAATTATAAAAAGGGCTAATCGAGAAAAAATATGCTTCAAGCTTATAATTTTCAATTCATCATTAACTTCACATCTCCATAAAATTTCTTTTACACAAGTCACAAAATATATTGCAATCTGCTCCATAACATTTCATTAACATATGTTTGTCTCATATGGATCTTAATCTAAGACATATAATAATGTAGCTTCCATTAAGTTGAAGAATAAAGCAAACTTACAATCACATGATCGCTGCTTTCCACACAAGCTTTGTGAAAGTCTTTAGTATAATTTGAACTTCTTATAATCAGAGATTCTACTTATACCCCTGTTCTACCTTTTTTGTTCTTCTTTCTTTTTAAACATTCCACAATATAGATACTAGCATTTGAAAGGCTGAAATTAGGATGTTGATACTAAACCATAACAAGGAATTCCAAATTGTACTTTCAATTTGATCAAAAATGCATTTTGTATCAAGATTACTTTATTAACAGAGTTTCTTTTTGATCTCATAAAACAATTAAGAAGAACAAACCGAAAAGTTACAAATTTTCAAGTTTTCTAAGTTCAGATTAAAGAGTTAAACCTTTACAGTCAAAGGATGAAGACTTCAGGAAAAGTTTTTCACAATCACATTGTGCAAAAACGGACTAACATATTATTTAGCAAAAATAGGAAGATGCAAGAAGCCAAGCCAAGTTAACTAAGAAAAATTAATCAAAAAACTCATGGGAAATCAAGAACGAATACATATGGCTTAATCACTTCAATGGTCCACATATCTAGTTTTCGTCCCACTTTAGCCTCTCATCTCTCAAATGTGCCAACTTAATCCCTCATCTCTCAAGATCATCTCACCATTGTCTCTTACAACTATCTTCCTTTAGCATTTGACGATATCTCACACAAGGTAGATGGAATGTTTCCCTAAACAAGGACAAAAATGATAAAGTACTATACTTTGCCTAATTCACCTTCCTCATTCAATTGAGAAAGGAAAACTAGCCAAATTTTGAAATTATCAACCCATAATCTCCATGGTACCTATCTACTCAAGAGAAAAAAAAATGGGAATTTCTTTGAACAAGTTTCATTTCTAAAACCTATTGTATTATGGAGATTTATTAGAACAAGTTTCATAGAAAACCTGTTAATGGGAATTCTTAGAGCATGTTTGATTTCTTAAAACATGTGCAAA
Source organism: Buddleja alternifolia (assembly GCA_019426215.1). Classification (NCBI taxonomy): domain Eukaryota; kingdom Viridiplantae; phylum Streptophyta; class Magnoliopsida; order Lamiales; family Scrophulariaceae; genus Buddleja; species Buddleja alternifolia. The sequence goes on along the minus strand of CM033392.1, from coordinate 44,276,853 downwards.
CCTGTTCTAAGAAATCAAACCCATTTTTTTCTATGAAATTCCCATTAATATTAGAAATCAAATCATTAACATAATCATTAATATGAAATTCCCATTAACATAGTCACACGGTTTTTTTAATATGCACAGCTCCTATTTGTTTTAAAAAATATATGTTAATGGAGATATACTACACATTTTATTAGAAACAAAATTCATGTTCCAAAAACTCCATTACAACTTCTCTCTAATGGGCATTCTACATTGATGGGTTAATTTTGTATTTTTCTCTATTAAATAGAGAAATACGAAAAAAGGGGTTTTATTTACCTATTGAAACCAAAGCTTTCCAGAAATCTGCAAAATTGAAAACAAAATTAAGGCCAAAGATTCTTGAATAGTGTATGAGTGGGGGAGGGGAGGTGGGGTGGGATAAGTTGGAGAAGAGACTCACCTTCATCCTGGGAAGAAAAGGAAATGGGTCTCTGCACTGAAATGGAAAAGTAAATGGAGAGTTAGTAAAAGGCTTGACAAAGAAATAAAGGGAAGAGAGAGATAGAGTGATAAAAATTAAAAGACCCACCAAAAATCTAGAGAGAGAGAGAGTGTGATGGAAATTAAAAGACCCACAAAAAAATCTCTGTCATGAAAATTGTTTGGCAAAGGACATGTATTTTACAAAATATTATCATTAAAAGAAATTAAAAAAACCAAAGACATATTGATCTAGTAGTATTCATCTCCCATTTTATATGAGAAGTTTTAGATTCAAATCCAAGCAGCCACAAGTTGTGGCTCTTCCATTCTTTATGAAGTTCGATAGAGTCTTTATGACTCAGGATTATAACTATCAACCCTTATTTATCGGGCTAGATATGTAAGATATCCCCTTCTAGTGAATTAAAAAAAAAATCAGAAATATTTTTTTATTTTGGCGCCCATTTTTACCGCCAAAAATGTATAAATAATTCCCTAAATTATCTATATTTCTGGTAAGGAAACTAAGTTGTTACTAATGAATTTTGTGTAACGACCCCAAAATTTGTTACAAGAAGATTAATAAGTTGTCACAATTGAATATAATTGCAATAAATCGTTTGCTTTGCTTGACTACAAGTTAGTTAAGGTAACGATACAATTGGGTCGTTACTAAAAAAACAATCTTTTATGACAAGATTTTGCTTTAGGTAACGAACTAGTATAATTGTTACCAAAAAGATAAGTTTTTCGTAACAATTAATAGATTTTGTTACGAGAAACTAGTTCTGGCGACAAAAAATTGGTTCGTTACAATTGTTTATGTCATAAGAAGTGCATTTTTTTGTAGCGTCTACAGAAATAGAGAGTTGCAAGTTACATGATCACAAAACAAGTTCAGATCATTACCTCAGGAAACATCTTAACTGGTTTTGGGCAGCTATCTTTCAAAGAAATCTCCTCATCTTCATGTGGCTAACGCGACCTAGATGCCCGCATCTCGTTAACCTTGCAGTGCAAGGAGGATAGTAATTCGGTGAGGCCCTTCATTATGCTTCTCAATTTTTCAATCTCCACATCTTTAGAAGGCTTTGGATCCGTAAAGTACTCTCTTTGTGACACCCCAAAGCCAACACCCTAAAGCGACCCGGATGGTCCTTCTTTTTAAGAGCTTTAGCCAATAGATCATCCCAACTTCTCTCGTTTCCACTATGGCTCGTACTCTCTTGTGAAATGCTCTCCTGTAATAATACATTTAAAAAATAAGAAAACTTAGTGAACTTTGCTCTTTCGAAAGTATTTCAAAACAAACATACAACACATTATAGACCTAAAATTACAAATAACTCACCATTTCATTCACTTTCAAAAGGATATTCAGGTTCCTTTGATCCTTCCTGATTTTCCGACTTAGTTCCTGTTTATTATATAATCAAAGCACTAGTCAATGTGTTAGTTAAATATAAACGCAATAAATAACAAATGAAACTGTAAATTAAAATGACTACCTGGAACTCTTCACTTAGGCGAACATCTAAAAATGTTTGTCCAATCAGCTTGAGGTATCTCATATTGTGAGGGTGAGTTATAATTAATGTTCCAATCATCATCACGTACCCACACTCTACTCAAGTAGCTCCTGAAGTTTCGTGCTAGCATCCTTGCTTCTGCTAGTACGTATTTTTTTCTACTTTCTTCAATATCAAATGACAACTATAAAAAAACAAATAACAAAGTATATATGAAATTATAATTTAGAGAAATTTAAATCAACAAAAAATACATTAACAATTAGAAACATGATAATAACCAAATTACCGCTATTTCATCCCAAATTGCTCTTTTTGTTGGTGCCTGGACTTGTCACCAGTCACTGAAGGTAATCGGCACCTTCTGTCGAGCCAGGACTCCTATGTAAGCAACAAGTGTTGATTTGTTTGGGTCAACTGCTTGGCCTCTCTCAATCCAGCCGACGGGTAGTCTTATGCCTTTACTTCTAGAATTGATGACTTTTCTCATAGCCGTGACACCTCTCCGTATCTCATTTTCAACATGTTTGTCTGCTCCATGTCCATCCTCCTCGGGAAAACTTCCAGCACGCTCTGAAGCCATCAACCTACAAAAGCCAAAAATACAGAAGTTAGATTCATATACCAACAACATAATTTTAAATAGTAATAAAAATTACAAAAATGCATAGATTATTTCTTGTTAAAGTAAACTCACGTATGAAATATGAAGATGCCATGAATATATTTTTTACTTTAGTTCAGAATTTGAAGATTAGAAAATAAGTCTATCATATAATTATTATCAAATAAGTTCAAATACCTTTCATCATTTTCTTTTTATCATTGGCTTAGTAGTCTTTTGCTTCCCATTGGTACGACCATTTTTAATAAAGATTACAAAAATGCATAGATTATTTCTTGTTAAAGTAAACTCACTTATGAAATATGAAGATGTCTTGAACATTTTACTTTATTTTAGAATTTGAAGATCAAAAAATAAGTCTATCATATAATTATCAAATAAGTTCAATACCTTTCATCATTTTCTTTTTATCGTTGGCTTAATAGTCTTTTGCTTTCCATTGGTTGGACCATTTTTTTTAGTACGTCGACGAACTGATGGATTAATCCATATCCCCTCTTGGTGATCTTGTCACATATACAATTCATCATCACTTATATCCAAGTCATCATCACTATCAATTGATTGTGAATCACATAAGATAGGATTTCCTCCATCATCTTCACTTTCTTCATAATCATCCTCAATACAAGTATTTTTGTTTGCCGATATATTTATTTGCTGATAAAACAACAGACCACCTCTTATCAATAGGATCGGTAACAAAAAACACTTGCTTAGCTTGTGATGCCAAAAATGAAAGTTTCATCTTTGTATTCCACCCTTTCAAGGTCTACTCGAGTGAAGCCTATTTCATTATTTTGGACACCATTTTTATTGTCAACCCACCTACACCCAAATACAGGCACCCGAAACCAACTATAATCCAACTCCTATATACGTTCAATCATCCCATAATATGATAAATCGGCATAGATAGGGTTATTATCTTTCGCACTTGAGATATGCATTGCTTGAGCTACAAGACTCACCCCACTATTCTGCATTGTACATCGTTCATCTTGGTCTTTTGTATAGAATGTGCGACCATTTATACGATAACCTGAGTAGCAAAATACTAGTCTGCCCAGACCCATCGACAACCGTGTCAATTTATCTGAAACTAAAAGTGGATTCTCTTTCTATTTCTCTTCAATATGCTTTCGGAACCAATCGATGAAACTCTTGTTATGCTCTCTTGAAATCCAGCTCTCATTTTTATTTGGATTTAATCTTTTAAGTTGGTCCTTGTGCTCTTCAACATATGGGTCAACCTCATCGGTGTTGTGGAGCACATATAGGTGTGTCTGCTCCCTTTGTGTGCAAGGAACACTAACTAATTATTTTCCAATTACGCTTTCTCCTTCTCCCTCCCAAAACATGAGACTTTGGAAGCTCTACAACGTTAGAATCTGCCAGATATTCTGTGTAAAATGTAATGGCTTCATTAACTATATACCGTTCAACAATACAACCTTCCGGTCGACTACGATTTTTCACTTAGCCAGATACATAGATCTCATAAAATCCGGCACACATAGTTGTGTCTCTCTAACCAAGTAAATAGGTAGGTGAGTCATTATATCAAAAAACACAGGTGGAAAATACATCTCAAGCTCACACAAAGTGATGACAATTTGTTTTTGAAGTGCAGGCAATTGTTCAGGATCAAACACCTTGCTCCACATTGCTTTGAAGAAGGAACACAATCTAGTTATAGTTCTCTCATCCTTTTTGGCAAAATGGTCCGTATAGCAATTGGTAGTAAATGATCCATGATTACATGACAATCATGAGTCTTCATGTACTTTAGTTTCAAGTCCTTCATTGATACAAGACTGCTAATGTTTGAAGAATACCCTTCTAGAACTTTCACTCCATTAAAAAACTCATTTTTTCTTTCCTAGATAGAGTGTGAGCTGCTGGAGGCAATTAAGTACGTTTTCCCTTCTTTGTTGGTGTCAGTTTACCTTTTATCTTCATTTCAACCAAGTCTAACCTTGCCTTTACGCCATCTTTTGTCTTTCCGTGCTCATTTAGAAGTGTACCAATGACACTATCAAATACATTTTTCTCAATAAGCATAATATCAAGAAAATGTCTAACATGTAAGAACTTCCAATACGGAAACTTAAAGAAAATTGACCTTTTTTTCGGTCCGGTTTTTGCAAGGCCACCTGCAAAAGTCTTTCCAAATTTGATATTCGAGTCTTTTACCTTCTCAAACATGTCTTCACCAGTCAAGCACTTAGGAGCTCGACCTTCTTCTATCTTCCCATTGAAAGCTTTCTTCCACCGACGATATCGATGTTTCTGCTTCAGCCATCTCCGATGCCCTTGGAATACATATTTCTGAGAGTGTGGCAATCGATCTTGATCTGTACTCTTGACACATATGGGGCATCCACTTTGGCCATGTACACCATATCCCTCTAGATTAGCTCTTGTCGAAAAATTATTGATTGTTCCAAATAACATGATTCTGAGATTGAAACTTTCTTTTCTGAACCCATCATATACTTCAATACCGGTCTCCCACGACAACTTCAAATCCTCAATTAAAGGAGCCAAGTAGACATCTATATCATTTCCAGGTTGTTTCGGCCCAGAAATGAGTATAAGCATCATTATATGCTCTCGCTTCATGCATCAGGATGGGGGTAGGTTGTAGATCGTCAAAATCACCGACCATGTACTATGTGAGCTACTTTGCACGTTATGTGGGTTCATTCCATCTGTAGCCAATACAAGGAGTAGGTTTCTTGGTTCTTCCCCAAATTCAGGGAAATCACCATCAATATTTTTCCATTGAGGAGAATCTGAGGGGTGTCGAATCTTGTCATCTTCAATCTCTTCTTCAAGCCTTCTATCAGCATGCCATGTCAAGTTCTTGGCAAACTCTTGACTACTGTACATTTGCCTAAATCTAGGTATTTTGGTCAAATACCACATTGTTTTGATAGGTACAGATCCATTCTTCTTGTGCCATGAAGCGCCACATTTCGGACACGCCTTCAATGATGCATAGTCATTTCTACACAATATACAATCATTGAGACAAGCATGTATCCTCTCACATCCCATGCCAATTGAGGTTAACATCCGTTTAGCCTCTTAAGTACCATTAGGTAACACATTATCCTCGGGTAGCATGCATTTTAATAGACCAAGTAAGTATGTGATACTCTTATCACTCCACCCATTGTTGACTTTTAACTTGTAGAGGTTTAAGACTGCTTTCATTATTGTGAATTTACTACCACTATACAGTGGTGTCATTGAATCACTTATCAAATTGTCAAACATTTTAGGACAATTTCGCGAATCCTCCTCAATCACATTTGTCATCTCTTCCAAACGATCAGACTTATAATCATCCATGTCCAAATCCTGTGATGGATACGATGTACTACCCAAATCATTTGACGTGACACTGCTTTCACTGTGTCTTGTCCAACGTGTGTAGCTTTTATCTATTCAATTACACACCAACTGATATTCCAAGTCACGTCGACTAATTCTCTTTCCAAAACAACAACGTAAACACGAGCAAGTGATCCTAGTCGGATCTGGTGCATGCTCAACCGTAAACTTGATGAACTCTTTCACCCCTTTCTCATATTGTTCCGACATACGATCCGCTAAAATCCAACTTCGATCCATCTTGATTCTGATTTATATTCCCTTTTTCCTAATTCAAATTTCTCATGTGAGACAACTCTTGTCAAAAATACTATAAAAGTTTCTAAATTATTTAAAAATTAAACTAACATTGATCACCATCCTTACTTAGATAAATTAATATATTATCCTTTCTGAAATAATTTTATTAATTGACCTTTACTTAAATAATTTTATTAACATCAATCGAGTTAAATTAATTAAATCATTTTAATTTTAATTTCTTACCCATTGTTCTAGAAAAAATTTAGCAGAGTAACGGCGCAAAAATTTGTGCCAAGTTCTTGACTAATCCTTCCCCCAAACTTACAACCAACAAAATTCGGATCTTTTAACCACAACAAACCCAAAATTTTGATCTCACTATACGAAAATATTGATCACCAGTTAGATCACATAAAGTATCATATTTCTAGCAACTACAAATATTGACCACCAGTTGGATCACATAAATCACATAAAACTACAAATAAAGCATCATATTTCCAGCAATTAAAGATAAATATTGATCACTAGTTGGATCAATGTACCCTAAACAGTAGCTAAGTATAAATATTGATCATCAGTTGGATCAATGTACCCTAAACCACAATTTAATTCCAAATTAAACGTAATTAACTCCCAGCTAACCCAAATTAACCCTAAATTCAGTCAAGTCCCTTTTTTCCCTTAAATTTTCCAGAAAAGAGGCAATTTCTCAAGATACTTATACCACAAAATTTGGGCAAAATTCAGGAGAAAAATGCAGAAAAAGTAAGGGTAAAATTGTCACTCAGGAGGCAAAATGCTATAAACCGCTTAGATTAGGGTGTCTGCTTTAATCTTAAATCTCTTGCATTTTATTTTTTGATAAATATTTTTTCAATTCAAATACTCAAAATTTTTCAAAAATAAAAATAATGTCAAAAAATATCAAAAAAAAAAGAATTGGAATATCTAGAAAATAAAAAAAAATCAAAAAATTCTAATAAATTTCTAAAAAAAGAATAAATTTCTAAAAAAAGAATTAGAAGGAATATTCAAAATTCAAAAATCCGGAAACATGATAGTAAATAAGAAAAAATTGAAACAAAATATACAAATAAAACAATTAGTAAAAACTTAAAAATTTCCTTTTTTATTGTTCTATTTTATTTTCATTTTTCTGGATTTTTTTAATTTTTTAATTTTCTCTTATTATTTTTCTATTTTTTTCCTTTTTTATAGCTCTATTTTATTTTAATTTTTCTGTGTATTTCAAATTTTTATTTTTTTTTATTTTCTTTTTATCACTTTTCTATTTATTTATTTTTTTCAAAAATTGAGTGTTTTTCTGAATTTTTCCTTTCTTTTTATGTGATGTATTTTTATCACTTTTTTCAAGAAATTTAGGATCTAAGCAAACTACCCCCATCCTATGCGATTTGTAGGACTTTGCCCCCTATGTTGCGATTTTACCCTTACATGTGCCGGAATTTTCCACTAGATGCCGCCGGATTTGGTCTGAGGGGGTTAAGTGCACACTCTTGAAAGGTTAGAGTGTGGGGTGCACTTTTCAAAAAGTTAGGGGGCAAAGTGCACATCACCCCATAGGTTGGGGGTGTCTACAATTATCTCTTTTATTAAATTATGCAACCTAAACAGATTAGTTTTCAACTAAGTACTCTATATTAAAGCCATGTAATATTAAGCCCCATAGAATGATTCTGTAAGTTAATTAAAATAATTAACCGTAATGTTGAACTTGTGTTTCTACTACTAGAAACATCTGATCTACCTTTAATTTAATGCCGAATATGATGCACCCTTTACGTATGCTGTCTCCATGCATCCATACACGTATATGCATGTAAGAACTCTCCATTGACGTAATTAATTCAACGGTACGAAATTGAAATACATATATAATTAACATTCTTATTTTAATACAATGCTGAAGATAGTCCTGAAATAATTTATGTATTTGGTACATGCGTACGCTATTATAATTAATTGAATTTTCATGGATTTGCATGACATTTTAAAAGTAATTTCCATCCACAGGATCGGATTTTACGTGAAGATCTCTGAATTTATATTTTATGCTGGCAAATTTGAATAAATGAAGCAGCATGATTTGGTTTGTTGATGGTTATTGAACACATCATACTATAGTTGAACCAACAAATTAATTAAAATAATTAGGGAGTGCCAAACTAAATGACGTGTTAGCAAATTAGGGCAAGCCCCTCCTTAGAAATCCCGGAATTGGTGACAACTAATTACCGCAATAAGTATGTTGTCTAAGAAAACACTGAATTTTCCATCTGAATGACGACTTGTCAATTGCATAAATTAATTTAACCGTTAAATTATACTAACATCATTAAAAAAGAAAAAAATGCTTCAAGCTATTAAAAAAAATGGTCGACACATTAATAATAGGTTTTGCTTGATTTCCCTTCTTTCCTCCACCATTGTTTATTACCAATTATTTGTTAATTAAGACTGCGGTCGAAAAGATTAACATTAAGATGTCACATGAGACCCTAACAGGGAGCAGAAGATGAAATTTGTTTTTATTTTATTATTCAATGGATTTTCTTTTATGAGGTTGAGTTCATATACTAACTTAGAGTATGCTTGCAGTTTTCTCATTTTCAAAGCTCAAACCTATGTGCCGATGAGGCCTAGTTCTACTGACGAAGCTGCAGCCCCAAAATTAGAGGTCTTGGGTTCTACTTCCATCGACAATGTGGGGTCTTTCTTTACTGATAGTTGTTAATTGTTGTAAAATTAGTTCTAGTTGATGTGTTGATTAATGATTCCTATTCATGAGTTACTTAAATATATGTAATCGATTCTCTTAAAAAAGAAAAAAGAAAAAAAAAACTGAAACCTCAGTAAGTTTACAAACCATTCGATAATAGCTAAATTAATTAGAAAGATAGAGATAAATAAAAGTTTCAACAATAATTATTTTAATATGGGATAATATTTACATCAGTATTTCAAAATGTTTAAATTAGGATATTGTTGTACGTAAACTTTGATATATGAAGAATGATTCCAAAATTTCCTATGAACTAATGTTAAAATGTACTCATATAATCGTTCCTATTATTATTATTGTTATTATTATTATTAATAATAATAATAATAATAATAATAATAATAATAATAATAATAATGAGTTGGATATATGCATGCATACAGACATGTTTTTCTTCTATATGCATGCATACATACAGGGACAGATCTAGGAATTACTTGTTGGGGGCTCGAGTTCCCATTAAAGTAATTATTTTGACAATATTTGCATATAATTTTTATTTTTTAAAAAAACTAAATGATACATAAATAATAGTTTATTTTAATTTAAAATAACAATTATCATGTGTAAAAGAAAAATCGATTTTCAATAAAAAAAAAAGTAGTTTTATAAATATTTAAATAAACTTTTAAAAATATTATCGAATTTGTACTCGACGTTTGAGGAATATGCATAAAAATACATATTAAGATCTATTTTGAACTAAACTGCTCATACGGAAACTAATTATATTGATAGTATTATCAATAGCTATCATGAATTGATGATTAAATAATATTTAATTTATTAGTATTTAATTTTTTTTTCAATATTTTTCATCCTACTTGATTTTTTTGTCTCATTTTATTTGAAGTTAGTGATTTGTTTATTTTTTTATTAGGTGCAAGCAATTAGTTAAAAAAAATAATGATTTGTTCAACATAAGTCAATGTACAAGTAAGTAGAATAAAGAAAATAACATCAAACGAAAAACAAAATATAAATTTCAACTATATTACAATAATAATTTTTTGAAAAAATATAAAGTGATATAAATATTAGTACTACTATCATCATTTTATGCATATCTGTTGGTGATGAACTTTAAATTATTGATGGTAATAGACTATTTTTTGTCTTTAAATTTGCGGATCTCTTGTGTTTTTTCCTTATCAACAACATTTTTTATAGGTTTTTAAGAAAAGTATTTACTAATTTTTATATAATATTTTCTTTTCAACAATACTTTTTTCAATAGGTTTTAGGGAAAATTCTTATTAATTTTAATAAAACAGAAGTTTGAGTTGTTCATAGTTTTTATCTTTTCCCCGATATTAATTTTTTTAAGAGCAAGAATAGACTAAATGAAAAAAAGGAAAAAAATAAGTGGCATGAGGCTGATAGGATTTGATCTCAAGACTTAAGGGTAGTGAAAAAGGAGTTCACCAACTCAGCTAGAGTTGTTATTTGCTACATTGTAATAGCTTAAATATGTATCCTTGGGGGCCATACAATAAAAACATATACACCCGACAACAAAATCCGTCCCTGTATACATACTTCTTCTTCTAGAAAAGAATATGTGCCAAGGGTGAGTTTACACAGCTCTTGCATAATTGATTATTGAAGAGTTAATTCTTGTTGAATTGATTATGACAAAAGTTTTTAAATATCTAAATTTTAGAGTTGTAATTGATTATCGAAGAGTTAATTCTTATTGAATCGAAGAGTTAATTCTTATTGAATTGACCTGACAAAAGTTTTTGAATTTCTAAATTTACTAAAACGTGCTTTCACATCAAAAAGAAACCAATTGAAATTATACAAAAGGATAAAGAACTCACCCTAATTGCGTTAGTACAAGAGGGTAATCATGTAAGACAAGAAAGCTATGATAAAAGTTTTTGACCTTGGAGCTTATCTATGTAATAGTTGATAAAATGATATTAAATTGTTTGACCAAAATCTTTTTCGTTAGCCAAAGGTTGATGAATGAACTACTTGAAATCTAACGACTTTGAATAGGAGAGACTCATACTGTAGAAATTAGTGGTGAGTCACACCACCAAGTTTCAAATGTCAATGCGGGTGAAAACTAACTTTCTTATGTTTGGTTTTGAGGCCATTTTGTACTCTATGAATTTTCCGGGTCCAATGATTCCATAAACATGGAAAATAAACTTTTCTTTCCTAAAATTGAAAATTCATATTTGTATTCTCATTAAATTTACACGAAGTACATTTTATTTTTCCAAAATTAGTGATTGATCAAGTCTAGATATTGAAATTTACAATTTGATGACATGCAACTTGGTTAGATTAAATGTTCTACGTACATCAAGTAGTCACGATAATATTACTCAGTGGCGGATTTAGAATTTTTGGTAAGTGGAGGCATTAGGAATTTTACCGAGCAGGGCGAGATTGTTGTGATATAGCTATACAATATGTTAAGGGGGGCCGCGGGGCTCTTGCCCCCGCGGTACGGTACGCTATATTTATGGAGGAAAATATAGTAAGGAATTAGGTTCAATTACAACTTCTGACATAATTTATACTCTTATACTTCTTTTGTTATAGCAAGGATTTTGGGTTATAGAGGGGGGGGGGGGGACGAACTCAAAATAAAGGGAGAAAACGTGATATTTTTCAATTTTGAGGGGCAACAAAATTCAAATATAAAAAATTTTATAAGGTAAAAAAATAATTTTTTAAAATTGAGGGGGGGCATTTAATAATTTGAGTGGGTGCATTAATGTAATTTATAAATTAAAATTAAAAAATGTTTATATATTAAAAAAAAAAAATTGAGTGGGTGCACTGCCCTCCCTTCATTACAGTTACGTCCGCCCCTGATATTACTTCACACCACATGAGTAACCTATTTATGTGACACAAACATTTTCTGTAAAAAGAATCCTTTCTTTTATTTCTAGCTAAGTATAAGTGTTCTTGGAAGGTAAAGTTTCATTTTGAGTATTTCACAAAGTAAATAAAATGATTACTAAAGACATAACTAATCTATGGATTTTGTCCATAAACCTTATTATTTCCTATTTCATTTTATGCAAGTGCAAACTAAACGTCACTTCTCTTTCTTTACACTCCACCATAAGTTATATTTAGATGTCAAACTCACAATTCGACAAAAAATATTTCTGTAATTACAAATATATATATATATATATATATGAATAATTTAACTTAAATATAGTCTAAATTGAAGAAAGTGGCTGTTGTTCTGTTGACTTATATGATTAGAAATAGAAAGTTAGCATTCGTCATGAATACGTACGTGGATCAGAATGCACCACTTGGAAACTAGGGTTTTGTAGCAGGTAAACACGTGTTGGGCCGCAAAACGATTCAGAACTGGAAAAACATATATGAAATAAATTAACCACCACATATACACTATGCTACATCATATTATGAGTACCATAATGCATGGTACCACCCTCTAGCTGGAGAAAATATAAATTTGTGTCTACAGTGTTTTTTCTTTTTTCTTTTCTTTCAAGTATAAGCTTGCTTCTACAAGACATGCATAAATTTGGTTTGTGATAATATTGCACTTCAAATGTACTACCAATCTCGGCACATCGATCACCAACTTAAACTTCTCATATAGACAATTAAAAATATATTTAGAATCTTTTGTGTGAGACTTTTTATTTTTAATCACTTCAATAATTTTTATTTGAAGGACAAAAAAATATCATAATTATAATGAAATACTATGATTGCAGAAAACAAAATCAAATATGAGGGAGAAGGAAATAAAAAACATTGTCATATATATGGAAGGGGAGAGAAAATAGTGGATGAACAAAGAGAACGACATGGAACAAAGGAAATGGGAGACAAGAATTGATATTGGTACAAAGAGATGTATTCATACGCTGGTTGGGTATTTTATAGAAAAGAAGCCATATTTTATTGGTGTAAGTAACTATGTCATGTCGGCATGGAAAGGTCTGGTGGAGGTTAAGGCTAATAGTTCTGGATTTTTCTTTTGTAGGTTTAATAATGAAAAATCAATGACTGATGTGTTAGAAGGAGGACCTTGGCTATATGATGACCAAGCTTTGTTTTTTGAAAAATGGAGGATGGGAATGACTTTGGAGAAGAAAATACACAAGGGGGTTTAGGTCTGGATACAAATACGTAATTCACGGGCTGAATATTGGACTTTCGAAGGTCTTAGCATGGTAGCTAGTGCAGTTGGCAGGCCCCTTTATCCGGATGCTATTACTCTTGCTATGGATAAAATGGAATACGCTAGAGTGTCTATTCTTATGAATGTCACTAATGAGTTCACAAAAGAGGTTTTTATGTTCCTCCCTTCTGAAAATGGACAATACAATGGTACATGCCGAATAGACTTTATGTACGAATGGAAGCCTTCTAGATGCACTATTTGTCAGTCTTATGGTCGTATTGCTAAAAATTGCATGACTATAAAAAAGGATACGAGACCGCCTGTCAATGTTTATGTGCCGAAAGGATCAGTGTCAAATAAAGATAATAATAAAACTTCGGCCTAAGGGGAATGGCAAATAATTTCACGTAGAAAGAGTCCAGTTTACGAGGATAGGGAGAGGGTAACTACTGAAAAGGAAATAAAGAATCAAAGGAAAGATTTGGATCAGGAGACTCAAAAAGAAGATGCAGACGAAGAAGAGCCATAGGAGACAATTCATTTGTCCAATAAGTAAGATGCACTGGTTAATGCGATAATTGAAGATGACTATGACAAGTTTGGGGCCCTATAGAAAATGTAGCCCTATTTGAGGGTGTATCATGATCCCAATGGCCAGTTGGAATGTTACGGGTCTAAATAAGCTAGACCATCAAAAAGCAGCTTTGATTTAATTATAGAGCATAATTTAAAAGTTTGTGGTTTTATTGAAACTAGAGTTGCAGCTAATAATTTTAAATATATCTCGTCGCAGGTACGTAATGCGTGGAACAGTTTTGCAGAGTACAATAATGGACCCGAGATGCGTATTTTGGTAGGATGGAATCCAGTATACGCCCAAGTAAGCATTGAAGCTTACGACAAACAGGTGGTGCATTCACTAGTACAGAAGAGGTCTGTTACAGCGGTTTTTTTTTCACTATTACAGCGGTTTTAACCGCTGTAATACGTATCGCTGTAATTGGTATGTTTACTATTACAGCGGTTAAAAACCGCTGTAAAATGAGCCCTATTACAGCGGTTCAATAACGAACCGCTGTAATAGGTAAATAAAAATAAAAATTAACTGTAAAAACCGTAGCCTGTTATAGCGGTTCCGAAACGAACCGCTGTAACAGTGTTCACTGTTACAGCGGTTCGTTGATGAACCGCTGTAACAGTGAACCCTGTTACAGCGGTTCGTTTCTGAACCGCTGTAACAGGGTTCACTGTTACAGCGGTTCATCAACGAACCGCTGTAACAGTGAACACTGTTACAGCGGTTCGTTTCGGAACAGCTGTAACGTGATTTTTTATTTTTTTATTTTTTTCTGTTATAATTTCAGCTAGAGCTATATCCTTCCCACAAGCTCAAAATTCAACTGATCAATAACACATAAAACAAACCAATTGCTCAACAGAAACAACAAATTCAAATCCAAAATTAATTTCATTCACCAAATAATAATCTCTAATAATTACAAATAATAACGAGTTTACAATAAACCAATATAAACTAATCACTGCTTTTAAATCAAATAAAAATTTACAATAATTTTCAACTTACACCGCCGGCATATCAAAAGCGCATTTAAAAATGTATTGTGCCAATTCAGAACGTGCTTCATCAAGTTGCTCTATAGTGTAAGTGGCGTACTGACAATCAGCAAAGTACTGCAAGACAAATATTAAAAAATTCGGCAGAGTAACGACGCAAATATTTCTACCAAGTTCTCGACTTAATCTTCTCAGTGGGTTGTAACCAACAGAAGTCGAATCTTACGATCCGCTAAAATCTCAACAGGGAAACGACGCAAAAAATACTACCAATTTCAACCACAACAAACCCAACACTCTAATCTTTCACCCACAACGAACACAAAACGATACAAAAATATTGATCACCAGTTGGATCACATAAAACATCATATTTCCAGGGGAACAACTACAAATATTGATCACCAGTTGGATCACATAGATCACATAAAAAACTACAAATAAAGCATCATATTATAAATATTGATCACCAATTGGATCCAAAAGCACATAAAACTACAAATAAATTAAAGCATCACGATATAAAGTTTTTGGAGCTTCTCGGTTGTGCAGAAGGCTGTGCGCGTTTTCACGAGAAAATTCATAAATAATTGTAGAAAGCTCGGATTCATGAACCGTTTTCTTCCTATGAAACTAGACACATAGGGCTATCCACACATATATCTCACATACTCAGTAGATGTCTAGAAAAAAGCAGATTTGTATTCAAAGTTAGAGAAAAATCTGTCAATTTTCAAAACAGCTGTGCGCGTCTTCACGAGAAAATTCATAACTCATTGTGGAAAGCTCCGATTCATGAACCGTTTCTTCATATGAAACTAGACACATAGGGCTATCCACACATATATCTCACATACTCAGTAGATGTCTAGAGAAAAGCAGATTTGTATTCAAAGTTAGAGAAAAATCTGTCAATTACAGCTGTGCGCGTCTTCACGAGAAAATTCATAACTCATTGTGGAAAGCTCCGATTCATGAACCGTTTTATTCATATGAAACTAGACACATAGGGCTATCCACACATATATCTCACATACTCAGTAAATGTCTAGAAAAAAGCAGATTTGTATTCAAAGTTAGAGAAAAATCTGTCAATTTTCAAAACAGCTGTGCGCGTCTTCACGAGAAAATTCATAACTCATTGTGGAAAGCTCCGATTCATGAACCGTTTTATTCATATGAAACTAGACACATAGGGATATACATACATATATCGAACATACTCATGAGATGCCTAGAACAAATCAGATTTGCATTCAAAGTTAGTAAAAAATCAACTACAACATAATAACAAAAATCCACTATATAATTTATAAAACCCCAATTAACATAACATGATATATATAACAATAATTAACAAATTAACATATAACCTACATTATATACATCACAAAATCAGAATTAACATAACATTAATATATAACAAACAAGAAATTAACACATAACCTAAATTTAATATATACATAATATATATATATATAACATAACATATATAAACATATATATATATATACCTATAAAGAGAGAGGAGGAGAGTGGTGGGTCACGGCGCGGCGGCGGCGCGGCGGCGGCGGCGGCGGCGGCTGCTCGGGCGGCGGCGGTTTCGGGTGGTGGTGGCGACGGGACGGGGGCGGTTTAGGTAGCTTGAGAGTGAGAGAGAGAGTATAGAGAGAGAGAGTAGAGTATAGGGAGAGAGATCGAGTAGAGAGATAGAGAAAAATCAAATGGGGCGGCGGCGGCGGCGGCGGTGGTGGAGACGATGGCGGGGGCGGTGGTGGAGAGTGAGAGAGATAGTAGAGTAGAGAGAGAGAGTAGAGTAGAGAGTGAGGGAGATAGTAGAGTAGAGAGAGAGAGTAGAGTAGAGAGTGAGAGATAGTAGAGAGAAATGAGGGGGAGAGCTCGGTTTTTGGGGGGAAAAAAGGGAGGGAAATTTTTTTTTTTTTTTAATTACGTGTTATAGCGGTTCGGGAACGAACCGCTATAACCGGTTTACCAATTATAGCGGTTCATTCCCGAACCGCTATAACTGGTATAAACCGGTCTACCAGTTATAGCGGTTCGGGAATGAACCGCTATAATTGGTTAAACCGATTATAGCGGTTCATTCCCGAACCGCTTTAAAAAAAAATTTTTTTTTTTTTTTTTTCTGTTCGCGCTATAATAGCGGTTTTTTATCGAACCGCTATAATAGGTTCGAACTATTACAGCGGTTTTTTATCGAACCGCTGTAATAGGTTCCCGGTTAATATCCATTATAACGGTTCACTTATAAACCGCTGTAATAAGTCTCTCCGTTCAGCGATTTTCCAAAAACCGCTGTAAAATGTGCGCTGTAACAGGTCTTTTCTGTACTAGTGATTGTAAAGTTTCGTCATTAGTGCATAATACTTCGGTCTTTGTTTAGTTTGTCTATGGGTTGAACATTCGAGAAGAGAGAAGGGAGCTTTGGGATAATCTAATGGATTATGCGGACCATATTGATGAGCATGCATGGATGGTTCAATGACGCTTGTGCAGCCATAATTGATTCTCCGGTAGTGTCATATCAGGAAAATTGCTATCCTTTGCGAATGGAATGACGCTTTGCAGCGATAATTGATTCTCCGGAAGAGACATATCTGGAAAATTTCTAGCCATTGCGAGGTAATAGTCTAAGAAAAAAATAAAAATAATAATAATAAAAAAATTTAATAAAAATAAAATAAATACTTAAAACTTGCAATAAAATCAAAAACTAAAATTAAACAAGTCCCCGGCAACGGCGCCAAAAACTTGACACGAAAAATCCTTACGTGTATTAAACAGCAAGTGCACTGGTCGTGTGTAGTAATAAAGTGGACAATAAAGTCCGGGTTGTCGAACCTCAAGGACTTGTATTTTAGTTTATGATTTTAAAGCAATTGAAGAACTTAAACTAAAACAAGAATTAACTAAAATATTATGAAAGTAAAATATAAGAAACAAGATATCGAAATCAAGATAGTTATGGAAGAGAGCAACTAAGACACATGTGTTGGCATAAATTAATCAATTTTCACAATAAACATGTTCTCATATTATTAGACTAATGTTGCTTTGGTGGAAAAAACCTTAAATAATTACTACCCGATGTCTCGGCTGTAATAATCCTATGATTAATTAATGGTTCTTTAGATATGTCTATCCGAGAATCTAACCAACAATCATGCATTCAAGTTTTAGAATTTCCCCGGATTAATCCGGCTAACTGCACCCAGGAATCTCCACCTATCTCTAGGGGCAATTCCCTATTTTTTACGGATTATGTGATGATCATCTTTGCACCTTAAATTACCTTCTCTCGAACGAATAAGTTAAGCAATAAATCATGCATATGGTAGCTAAGCATATGATGAATTCAAACAAGATCAAGACACAAAGCAACAATAGAATTAATATGAAAAACACAATTTATATCTCAATTATCATAAGTAAGGCTCAACACGGCCTTAGTTCGAAGAATCTATTTCATCATAAAAGATAAAAGATAGGAATATAAATTAAGATTCATATTCATAGACAAAAACAAATCTAAATCTAAGAAACTCCCTCGTATTTTTTATGGTTGAACTTCGATCTTCATCTCTTCCATGCTTCTTGATTTCTTCACCTTCAGAGGTTCTTGATAATCTTCATAACTAATCTAAGGATGATGAAGATGATGATAGGATGTGTTTAGGCTCCCCCAATGGGGAATGTGTTTTCAAGTGTGTTTGTAAGATGGCCTCCAATCCTCCTTTTATAGCCAAAAAAATTCACCAACCAAGAACATGTGCTTCTATTCTCTTTTCTTTCCATCTACCATTCTCTTGCTTTCCATCTACCAAGAATGTGATCTACAATTCTCTTGTTTTCCACCTACCATTCTCTTACTTTCCTCCTACCAAGAATGTGAGCTACCATTCTCTTGCTTTCCATGTACCAAGAATGTGAACTACCATTCTCTTGTTTTCCACCTACCATTCTCTTACTTTTCTCCTACCAAGAATGTGAACTACCATTCTCTTGTTTTCCACCTACTAAGATTGGGAGTCGCCACTTTCGTGTTTTCCCGCGCAGGTATAGTGTTTTATTCATAAAATTCTCCAAAGACCTCCGAATTCGATGATTCAAGTCCCCATGTAAAGATAAGACATAGATATAAAACTTTGTAGAAGGACACTTCATCAAATTCGGTCTCTACATTTATCAAAATGACGTTCCAATGTGGAGGTTGTTTCTGATTTGGCGCCCAGGTGTGCGGAAATGGTACTAAAATATGATTTTGGCTAACTCCAGCTTGTTTCTTGCTTATTTGGTCGTGGAGGTGTGAAGCATCTTGGCCTAAACTTGTTTTATACGTCGTTTTTCAGCCCGTTCTTCGATTGTATCCATTTAAGGTCTGAAATCACTTAATGCACGAATTAAATGCATATGTGACAAAATCAAGTAATGAACCTAAAACATAAACGCAAAGGGGCTTAATAACACGTAAAAATGACTCCTATCAACTCCCCCAAACTTATCAATTGCTTGACCTCGAGCAATAAAAGGTCTAGGGCACAAAAAACATCATCAACCAAAAGGAGAAAACAAAAACAACAAACGAACTCACTTTCGTGGAGTAAACGATTGCACTTAGCCTGTGCAACAAGCCTTTAAACCTTTGAGTTACCTCAAAGGACGAGTTATAGTCTCGTGAGGGTTTGCAGACGATATACCCACAAAATCTAACAAACTTTCAATCTCAACCAGATGAATACATCTCAACATAATTAACAAGAATAAATGGCACAAAATCATCCTTTTACAACTCACAAATATATATACATATCAACTACTTTTGCTCATGTGACACCAATACTGGAAAAGACTCCATAGGGTGTAGTGAAAATAAATCTAAGGTATTATAGTCGAGAGGCATCCTTACCAAATTTTGGACATTAATCCCATATCTATCAACTTTATGATCAAACACAATGCATAAGAATCATAGAAAATTTCATAGCCATTTAAATTTCATTATCTCAAACATTCAAACTTTCAATTCATATGAAACTTTCCAATTAATTAACTTCATTAAGGCTAGATCATGTGCAATGTTTTATTCCATTAGGCTTTCTATGACACCCATGTAACAAGTTTTAGATCAATGACTCCCCAACTAGATAGTTTTGGGGCATTAAGTGTAAAGACACTCCTAAAGATTTAATCACTCAAGTGTCAAAGGCCACGAAATAAAACTAGATCTTTTAAACAATTCGCTTCTTTTTGGCTTGAGCTTAGCTCAAATTAGCACATAATAGTACAGTATATAGGCATGAAACTTTTCACCTCCAGTACGTATTAGCCTGACCAATTTTGGTCATACCAAAATTCAACCTTTTTAATTCATTTTTTAGCATACAAAATTAACTATTCAACTTATAACCGTATGAGAAATCTAAGTTAATATTTCCGGGAAAAATTCCTTAAGTGTCTCAAGATGGTTATCCTCTCAACTCGTCTACTTTCGATTTATGTGCATTGTGAATCATCTATGAAATCAATCCTAGTATAGGATCTCCATGAGCAATTTCAAAGATATATATGTTCATTTAAATTCAAATTATTTTAAAAAATCATGCCATTTTTACAAGTTAATCAATTTAAATGCATCAATTGGAAGGACTAAAAAAAAAAAATCATGCTTGGTTTTCTTAACATAAACACATATAAACATGATAGCATACAAATTCCCCCAAACTTGAGCTAAACAAGGAACACATGACATGACAAAAATAGCAAACACATGGTGATCAATCATATGAATGTATTAAAACCACAAAGTACTACCCACATATACCCCCAAACTAAAACTCAACATTGTCCCCAATGTTGTCTCACATAAACGCATGCAAAAGGTATAAAAGTACTTATAATGAAGGATTGTTGAAAAACAATCCTTCATCACAAATATGTTCCAAATCAAACCCATCTCATCAAAATAGGCCTCTCAAAACAACGGGCAATTGCTACTATAACATGTTCAACATACTTATCAAACAAACCATCAAGCATATGAAAATATACATGCTAAAAGTGCATGCTAGAACACAACATAAAGAAACAAACTAAACAAAAAAAAAAGAAAAGCAAAAAGAAAAGAAAACTTACAAACTTGGGTTGCCTCCCAAGAAGCGCTTGTTTTAAAGTCACTAGCTTGACTTTATCGGGTCGGCTCAAGGAGGATGACGTATGAATGCTTTGTTTGTTCTCCACTCCACTCTCGGGTATCGATTCAATCTTTGGATATTGGTATTGAGGATTGGTCCATCGTGTGTGATAAATACCCTAGCTTGAGACCAAGCAATCATCCACTCACGAGTTTTTTTATGGTCCCTCAATACCTCTATTACCTTTTCTTGCCTATGCTTAGGATGGTATTGTGGGCTCTCTTCCAAGTTAGAGATAATGTCTCGTCGTTCTTCACCCATCACTTTCACATAGATGAAATCCACGATGTAGGGATGTAGAGGATGATCGGTTCGTTTTTCCTGAAAGTGCTCAACACTAAAAGGACCAAAAGCATCAGCGTGAAAATTCAAATCAAAGTCAAGTGGATGCTCAAAAACCTCATAGTTATCGATATTAACCATATCATCTTCTATATTCATTGATAACTTACCATCATCGGTATCGATTACCGATTTACTTGCGGTTAGGGGAGACGGTAAAGAAATGTCAACACCCTCACAAAGGATAGGAGTCGAATGCTCATCGTTGGAGGAATCTGCTTTCGAATTTTCCAACTTCATTTCATTCAACGTCACGGTGTTGAATTCCTCCTTTTGATCTATCTCAGTGGTACCAAGCAATTCCCATGGTACTTTCTCAGATATGTCGCTCGCTAGTTGCTTGAGTTGATGATTCATCTCCTTCATTTCCCGCCGTGCGTCCTTCATCATAAGGTGGAACTCTTCAATGGTGTTATCAAGTTGTTCCTCCGGGGTAGGAATTCTTTCTTGGTAATGTTGTGGAAAGAACCCTTGTGCATAACACGCTTCAATGACGCTTTGCAGCCATAATTAATTCTCCGGTAGTGTCATATCAGGAAAATTGCTATCCTTTGCGAATTGAATGACGCTTTGCAGCCATAATTGATTCTCCGGAAGGGTCATATCTGGAAAATTTCTAGCCATTGCGAGGTAATAGTGTAAGAAAAAAATAAAAATAATAATAAAAAAATTTTTTAATAAAAATAAAATAAATACTTAAAACTTGCAATAAAATCAAAAACTAAAATTAAACAAGTCCCCGGCAACGGCGCCAAAAACTTGACACGAAAAATCCTTACGTGTATTAAACAGCAAGTGGACTGGTCGTGTGTAGTAATAAAGTGGACAATAAAGTTCGGGTTGTCGAACCTCAAGGACTTGTATTTTAGTTTATGATTTTAAAGCAATTGAAGAACTTAAACTAAAACAAGAATTAACTAAATGACACGACAAAATCCTAGCAAGAGAACTAGGTCGCGTAAGTAGTAAAGTGGATTTCTAAGTCCGGGGTTATCGTATCCGCAGGGACAACTATAATCTAAGTACCAAGACTACTATATTACTCAATTCTAAGTTAAATCGGTCGATAGAAAGGTTGATTAACTAATTAATAAATACTAGAAAATAAACTAAGGCAACATCACACCAAATAAAAGGAGGAAACAATAGAGAGAATCGATCAAGGCACATGGTTCAACCGATTATGCATTTAGATTGTGATTCAGGTTCTATTGGATTATTAGATTGATTTAGCTAAGGCAAAATTCCCTAACGTACGTACTACCCAATCTCTTGGCATAGCAACCCTACCCTTGGTAACGATTTCCTATATATCTCTATATGAAAACCCGATTAACGAGGATGCATTTAAGGTCTAGGAATTCCCCACGTGAATGGAAAGCCACCTAAAGAAACCGAGTCTATCTCTAGTCGGTTTAACTATAGGGTATTCAATGTTTATATCTTCCCTAGGTTATTATCTCTCGATCTCTAACCTAGGCATTTTATCAAACACTTGGTGATCAAGCAAATGTAGCATTGAGATCAAATATTGAATACATAGCTAAAACCAAAATTAATCCAATAAACACCAACAAATCAACAATCAAAATAACATAAACGGCCTATCCATGGCCTCAATCAAACAAGTTTAGCTCATATTCATGTCAAAAGTGCAAATATAAATCATACAAGTCATAGGAGATTTGAACAAATTCAAGAAACAAATATGTAAAAACTCCCTAATTCTTGTAGAGATGTGGATTCCTTGTTGAATTCTCCATGTTTTGACCTTTAATCTTCTCTTCTAAGCTCTCCCTCTCTCTATTTTCGTGTGGTTGCTGATATCCAAGGTGAGTTAGGGTAAAAAATGGCTAAAAGGGGTATTTATAGACCAACCCGCTGCCTCGAACGCCGCGGCGTTCGCTTGTTGAACGCCTCGGCGTTGGCAACTGCATGTGAACGCCGCGGCGTTCGTGGATGAACGCCTCGGCGTTCGTCCCCTGCTGCTCCAGCCAGTTTTGGTAAACTTCGCATAACGTTCTCTACCGATGTCGGAATTCACTGATTCAAGTTGCTGTAGAATCCTAAAACAAAGATCTACAACTCTCCAGAAGACACTAGGGCCGAAATCAAACGTTAAAGATGACAAAATTGTCTCACAAGTCACTGAATGAGAAAACTCCATCGTAAGACGTCTCTTCCGATGACGTTTTCACCTCCTTCCCTACGTATCTGATCTTTGTCTTCAACATAAGAAATGTACCTTTGCCTCTTATGTTTCCATTGGTAAATCAAGTGTGTAATTTGGACATGGGTAGAGAACTCTATTCAATAAACTCTATCACTGCGCAGACAGTTTGTATCTTTATGCATGATTTACCTTCAATCCTTGTTCTTTTCCTCCAAATGTTATGTTATTCTATAAAATATGAGAAGACAAGGATCAAAGCATCATATGTGATCAAATTATCAAGGAGATAATCAAAACTAAGTCGATAAACGGGGGGAAAACTAGTGTAAAAATAACATATATCACTAAAATATTATGAAAGTAAAATATAAGAAACAAGATGTCGAAATCAAGATAGTTATGGAAGAGAGCAACTAAGACACATGTGTTGGCATAAATTAATCAATTTTCACTATAAACATGTTCTCATATTATTAGACTAATGTTGCTTTGGTGGAAAAAACCTTAAATAATTACTACCCGATGTCTCGGCTGTAATAATCCCATAATTAATTGATGGTTCTCTAGATATGTCTATCCGAGAATCTAACCAACAATCATGCATTCAAGTTCTAGAATTTCCCCGGATTAATCCGGCTAACTGCACCCAGGAATCTCTACCTATCTCTAGGGGCAATTTCCTATTTTTTACGGATTATGTGATGATCATCTTTGCACCTTAAATTACCTTCTCTCGAACGAATAATTTAATCAATAAATCATGCATATGGTAGCTAAGCATATGACGCATTCAAACAAGATCAAGACACAAAGCAACAATAGAATTAATATGAAAAACACAATTTATATCTCAATTATCATAATTAAGCCTCAACACGGCCTTAGTTCGAAGAATCTATTTCAACATAAAAGATAAAAGATAGGAACTTAAATTAAGATTCATATTCATAGACAAAAACAAATCTAACTAAGAAACTCCCTCGTATTTTTGATGGTTGAACTTCGATCTTCATCTCTTCCATGCTTCTTGATTTCTTCACCTTCAGAGGTTCTTGATAATCTTCATAACTAATCTAAGGATGATGAAGATGATGATAGGATGTGTTTAGGCTCCCCCAATGGGGAATGTGTTTTCAAGTGTGTTTGTAAGATGGCCTCCAATCCTCCTTTTATAGCCAAAAAAATCCACTAACCAAGAACATGTGCTTCTATTCTCTTTTCTTTCCACCTACCATTCTCTTGCTTTCCATCTACCAAGAATGTGAACTACCATTCTCTTGTTTTCCACCTACCATTCTCTTACTTTCCTCCTACCAAGAATGTGAACTACCATTTCTTGTTTTCCACCTACTAAGATTGGGAGCTGCCACTTTCGTGTTTTCCCGCGCAGGTATAGTGTTTTATTCATAAACTTCTCCAAAAACCTCCGAATTCAATGATTCAAGTCCCCATGTAAAGATAAGACATAGATATAAAACTTTGTAGAAGGACACTTCATCAAATTCGGTCTCTACATTTATCAAAATGACGTTCCAATGTGGAGGTTGTTTCTGATTTGGCGCCCAGGTGTGCGGAAATGGTACTAAAATATGATTTTGGCTAACTCCAGCTTGTTTCTTGCTTGTTTGGTCGTGGAGGTGTGAAGCATCTTGGCCTAAATTTGTTTTATACGTCGTTTTTCAGCCCGTTCTTCGATTGTATCCATTTAAGGTCTGAAATCACTTAATGCACGAATTAAATGCACATGTGACAAAATCAAGCGATAAATGAACCTAAAACATAAACGCAAAGGCTTAATAACACGTAAAAATGACTTCTATCAGCATCTTTTTGCTAAAGCGGTTAGAATGGAGCATTCATATCTAGCTCAAAGAGCAAGAATTGATTGGCTGAAATCTGGGGATCAATGCATTGGGTTCTTTTTTAAGAAAATTGCTAGTAGAAGAACTACGTCTAAAATCTATAGACTTGAGAATAGTAATGGTGAGGAGATTGTGGAATCGGAGCAGATACGTGACTAGTTAGTAAGGTTTTACTTTGATTTGTTGGGCACGGCTGATTCTGGGCTCCATCACAATCTGTCGGATTTCTCTACTTTTGTTACGAGACGGTTGTCAAATGAAGAGTCCATTGCTATGATTCGTCCAGTGGATCATGATGAAATCAAGGAAGTATTGTTTAGTTTTCCGAATGATAAGCCTCCCGGGCTTGATGGATATATTGTAGCCTTTTTCAAAAATGCATGGCCTATTATTAGGGATGAAATTTGTCGGGGAATGTCATTTTTTTGAAACAGGAAGAATTGTTAAATCTTCTCAACTCTACAATTATATCCCTTATTCCGAAAGTAGAGCTTCCGAGGAGACCCGGTGACTTTCACCCAATTGCTTGCTGTAATGTTATTTATAAACTCATCTCGAAGATTTTGGCTAATCTAATAACGCCTTTCTTGAGTAAACTTGTGGATAAATCTCAAACGGCATTATATCGGGAAGGAGAATAAGTCATAGCATAATGCTTGCTCAAGAGTTATTTCATGGGTACAAAAGGAAGAATTTGCCTGAAAGATGTGCATTCAAAGTTGATTTAATGAAAGCTTATGATATGATGGAATGGAATTTTTTGATTAAAATTCTTGAGTATATGAACTTTAATTCCATTTTCATACAGTGGGTTAAAGAATGCATTTCGTCCACTTCGTTCTCGATAAATATTAATGGCAAGTCTGAGGGCTATTTTAAAGGAGCAAGGTGATTACGATAGGGAGACCCTATTTCACCTTACCTATTTGTTTTAGTCATGGAAGTTTTTCATGGAATTATTAATTACTTTATTGATACTTTTGTGAATTTTAAATTCCATTGGTTATGCTCTCGGACTAAAACATTTATGTTAACTTTTGCAGATGATTTGCTCCTGTTTTGCAATGTGGATTTGGAGTCAATTAAGGTGCTTAAGTGTGGAACTACCTTGTTTACTAGCCTATCTGGATTGAAGGCAAATCCAAATAAGAGTAATATATTTATATCGATCAAAGCAATGAAAAATATTGATCATCTTCAGGAAATATATGGATACCCAATTGGCTATCTCCCAGTTCGTTATTTGGAAGTTCCGCTGATTACATCGGAACTCTCGATTGCTGACTGTGCACCCCTTCTTCGGACGTTAACGAAACGCATTGGATCTTGGGCAAACCGTAATCTCTCTTATTCTGGTTGAATACAACTTACAAAATCAGTACTATTGTCTTTGAACGTTTATTGGGCAAGCACTTTTATCCTCCCGAAAGGGATTATTTGCCTGTTGGAAAGATACGTTCGTAAATTTCTCTGGTTAGGACACAATACGTCCGGATACACGAAAGTGGCTTAGGATACATTTTTTTTTCTCCTGAGGACGAGGGAGGACTTGGAATATTACCGATTGAATCTGGAAATAAAGCTCTCATGTGTCGACATCTATGGGCGATTATAACAACAGATGAGCATTCTATATGGGTAGAGTGGATTCATGAAAATCGACTAAGAGACAAATCATTGTGGACTATAAAGGCTACGGGGGCGTCATCCTGGAGTTGGAGTCAAATATTAAAATTGAGAGATACCTTCCAAAATATGATAAGTTATCAAATAGGCGATGGTCATAATACTTGGTTTTAGCATGACCCATGGCATGAAAAAGGTCCACTCCTATTAACGTACCCGCGAGGTCCAGTTACCACAGGGATTTCAGTTGACTCATAGCTTGAAGTGGTTATTCGAGATGGTGATTGGAATTGGCTGAAGACTAGAAGGCTAGAGGCGACGGGGATTATGCACAATCTGCCAAGTACTCAGCCGCATGAGATGGATGGGATTAAATGGAAGTTATCGAATAATGGTAAATTCACAATTTCGTCAGCTAGAGAAGGCCTACGTCGGCATGAAGGGAAAAAGATTTGGTTCCAGCTACTCAGAGGTCCAGGTAAGATTCCTCGACACAATTTTATTCTATGGCTAGCAATTAAAGAAAGACTTGCTACGAGGGATAAACATTGGATTAATTCTGTTAATAGTGCATGTATCCTTTGTGAAAATGATATCCAGGAAGCTCATGAACATCTATTTTTTAATTGTCCTTTTCCACGATCTTGTCTCTATATTCTTAAGTAGCAGGTTTGATTTGAATGGCCATATACATCGTGGCAAACAGGAATTACAAGTGCATCATCTAAATGGCGAGGGCGACATTGGATTAATGTGGCGTACTGTATGTTACTTGCCACAATTATTTATTCAATTTGGAAGGAAAGAAATTCCCAAGTATTTTCCGAAAAAATTGAAGCCCCAGCTAGAGTGGCCTGTAATGCTTTATGTACTATGAAAATTAGGCTTATGTCCTTATGGTTACGTAGATTATGGAGAATTTCTTGGAGTTCTTGATTTATTGATGAAATCTTCTTGACTTTGGCGTGTACAAATAGCATTTTTATAATTTTGGTATAATATAATCTCTCATGGAGAATAGTGGCCCAGGTATCGATCTGAGCCCTAGCTAGCTCGAGTGAATGTCCAAGGGGGTGTTCAAGACCTGATGTCTTAAAACCAACTGGTTTGAGAACATCGACTGAAACTCGCTACAAGGGATAGTTAGTCGGCTTACTGTTGGATACATTGCACGGGCTATAGTCTTAATTAATGGGGGGATTATATGAAAACTGAAAATATAAAATGCTAGGATCGCTTGATGTCTTCTGTTCCAGCATTTTGGGCTAGTTGATTGTGACAAGGTAGTACCGTGGGCACTTGTTTGTAACCCTTATTTCCTTATTTTGAAATTATCTTTTCCCAAAAAAAAAAAAAAACTATTTTGAAATTATCTTCAAGATGGATTAAACCAATCATTTTTACACTAAAATAGTTACTTTATGGGGCTTATATATACTTTATAAATAGGATGCGTGCTTATTTTATCAACCCACACAAATAAAAATCGTACTACATTTTCCTCCTAGATTGTTATATTTTTCAATGGCATTTTGACTATTTTCGTATGTGATAGGAACCAATTTGGGTAATTTTATGAGAAATCCTCTTAATGATATTTCAGTTACTATAGACAAATATAATTATTATAAAATGTAAATAATTTAATAAGGTGTCATTAGTATAATTGCGAGATGTCACGTTCCTAAAATATAATTAAATGCAAAAAGTTCTTGTTTTTGATGTATTAAGCATGCTGAAAAAAATTGCAACTTTAGTGTTTCAAGATTAGGACAATTGAAACTTAGTCCCACACTTTTGATGATTTTAGGGTCTCAATAATTCGAACAAGTTGCAACATTGGTCCTCTTTTTAAACAACGTTAGTAGCGACTTTATTTTTCGTTAAAAAATGACATGTCGGAACTAACGGAATGCACTTCTCAAAATTGCATTTTTGCCCCCTGAACTGTACAAGTCATATCAAACACACCCATAAACAAAATTAGTGATACTTACCCCCCTGAAAGATTAAAAAAAATAAATGAAAATATGCTTTAATTCAGAAAAAATTGAAATAAGTTTATAACTAATTTATAAGAAAAATACAAGAGAAAAAGGGAGAAAAGAAAACAAAATCAGCAACTCGGAGTTGGGGGAGGGGAGGTGTTGGGTGCTCGGCAATGGGGGGTTAGGCTGCTGCATTGGGGGTGGCGGTGTTTGTGTGTGTTGGGAGGGGGGGGGCATGGTAGAGGAGGTGATATCTGCTATGACGGGGCAAACTTCTTCAATAATTTAATTTATTTGTTTTATTCTTTTTTATTTCAGGGGGTGAATGACAACAAATTTGGTTTTAGGTGTGTTTAATACAAGCTATATCAATAGGCGGTAAAATGCGATTTTGAGTTGACCATTCTGCTAGTTTTTAATGGAATGGTCAACTCCGTTTGTTTTTCTATTGAGTTTTAATGAAAAATAAAGCGTGTGACTAATGTTGCTTAAAAAGAGAACTAAGAATGCAAGTTTTTTACATTATTGAAATTATTTCTAAAATCACTTAAAACACGTGACTAAAATGATATTAACCATATCCTATGAGACTGAATTTACAATCTTGCCTAATGAAGCAATCTACGAAGGAAGAAGAAAAGATTTCCTTATAATTGGGTAGGAGATGTAACAACCATACCGACTAATGATCAGTCTCTTTTGGAGACTTTGTGCAAAGGTCAAAGCCATCTTATAACTGCCACTTTTCCCTAACCAGCCAATCATACTTTACCTTGAGCTAATCACTTCACTTTTTGGTCATCCAAGAAATTCTAAACACACTTTGTTTTCAAGCATAATAGTTAGGTTTATTAAATTATTATGGCAGTGGGATGATTGTCATGGTAACATTGTGATCGAGTAACAACATAAAAATGTGATATTAAAAATGTAAAAAATAACTTTACAAGGTTCAACAGCATATCTTTTTTTTTTTTTTGGAACCAGTATTCAACATCATATCTTATTTACTATATTTGAACTTTTATGAAAAGAAATCTAATACTAATCTGCGAAAATTCTTTTTCCCAACCATATTGGTTCGCTAGAACAATTGTTATCAACTTATCATACTACTATGATACTGTGGATTGGATTAAACATAGCAAGTTCACTACTCAGATCATTATTGGAAGGGTAGTTTTACATGTTTATCACTAAGCTCTTATCATATAAACAATATAAAAAGAATTGACGCTGTTGAACCTGGTCCACTATATAACAAACTTTTGCATTTGGATGTAACTATGTTTCACAAAAATGTACTTATTATACTATTTCATCTCTTTCTTAATCCCTCACTTGTGTTATATTATATGATTTAATCATCTACGACTTCACCCTAAACACACAGCACACAAGAGAGAGAGAGAGAGATTCATGACGTGGAGCAGGGCCGGCGCCAAATCGTATTGACTTGAACATGTTAATCACGCTCTTCCATCTCATCTCATCTCAACTATATATAGGGAGACTTACCTTTCTCATTTGGACCTACAACCAATTTCACTTTTGTTGCAAAACTTCTCTTTTGCCTTTGAAAATCAATTACAACTTTTGCGATCTCTATCAGTTTTCCACTACCTAATAATTAGCTATCTTAAAAATGGGAAGATCGCCGTGTTGTGATAAAAATGGGGTAAAGAAAGGTCCATGGACTCCAGAGGAAGATTTGAAACTCACTCAATATATTCAGATGCATGGTCCTGGAAATTGGAGAACCCTTCCAAAAAATGCTGGTATAATTTATGATCATACTTTTAATTAATTATTGTTCTTGAGGATTTTTTGTGTGATATATGATCAATTTATTTGAATTTTTCTAATAAAAACTTCATCATGATTGATATATAATTTGCAGGGCTTCAAAGATGTGGTAAGAGTTGTCGGCTTCGCTGGTCTAATTATTTAAGGCCTGATATCAAGAGAGGAAGGTTTTCATTTGAGGAAGAGGAATCCATAATTCAACTACACAGTGTTCTTGGCAACAAGTAAGATGATTAATTTCATTCTTTTTTATTTTTTCATTATCTCTCTCAAATTTATTACTTCTACTTTAGTTTTTTCGACATCTAAAAATTAAACAAGATTATTGTATTCTTGGAAGACAATTTTCTATTCTAAAAATTGCCCTTCATTCCTAGCTACCCTACTTCTAAAACTATTATTGCAAAGATATATACTCGAAATTTTTAATTTCCGACTATCATTAAATCTCCTTATCGAATCGAATGGAACTCCTAATCTTAGGATAGATGTAGTATGTTACAAGCATACTTTTTTAATGTTTCAAAGAGACTAATCTTCCTTTTGTTCGATCACTTATATTAGATGGTCTGCTATAGCGGCGCGTTTGCCTGGACGAACAGATAATGAAATCAAGAATTACTGGAACACACACATCAGGAAGAGGCTCCTAAGAATGGGAATTGATCCTGTGACCCATGCCCCACGCCTTGACCTCTTAGACCTGTCGTCCCTTCTCAACTCACCACAGCTGAACATCTCGAATCTTCTTCGCCTCCAAACACTTCTTAATCCAGAAGCATTAAGACTTGCTTTGAATCTCTTATCGTCGAATAATGGAAACCCTGATATCTTGTTGCAAAAGATTCAAGAAAGCCAAAGACAGGCCCCACTTATCCAACCTAATCAGTATGATAGTATTATCAACCAACAAATCCCGTCAAATATGACCACTGCATTTCAAAATAAAACTCAATCCATGCAAGGGTATATGGGGCAGTCTTCTATAAACCCCGCAAACTCAAATGGCCAAATATTTCTAAACAATTTATCACCTACTACTAATACTCTACAAAATTTTTGCTATGGGGTTTCTGACAAAATGAACGCAGATTTGTCCAGTGATCTGTCCAATAGCAGCTGCAGTAACAGTAGCAGTCAGAATTTTAGCTTTGATTCAGTTTTATCGACGCCTCTGTCTAGCCCGGCTAATTTGAATTCAGTTTCAGCACTTATCAATGGACGAACAGAAGAAGATGAGAGAGAAAGCTTTTGTAGTAGCCTCTTAGGATTTGAAATTCCTGAGGGTTTGGATTTTGATGATTTCATGTAAGAACTGTCTGAATATACTTTTTCATCAGGGATAGAGCAATGTTTTTTTTTTTTTTTTTCTGTTTAGGTGCATTCAGTTATATACTTTGGGTTATTTTTTGTTTTTCTGGTGGGAATATACTTTGGGTTATGTTTGTTTCAAATCCAAGTAGAAATTTTTTTGTAAGCTTATCTAAAATAAGGATTTTTTTGTTTGTATATTGTTTTGTCATTTTGTCCTATTTCATGTAATGTAACTGCAGTTTTTATGCTCTTATTACATTGTTCGGTATTCGGTCCGCGCATATTTGTTATCTTTTCTCATAGTGTTTATGTACATATGTGTATGTTGTTATAATTTGACTTAGAATGATTAGCTTTGAATTATGAATCCTTTTTTTCATAAATGTAACAATTAACTTTGAATTATGAATCCTTTATTTCATAAATGTAACAATTAAGGACTTGAGGTCAAATAAGATATGAGTTTTGTCAATGATCTTACTATTTCAGCAGAGTTTTTCATCTTTCTTGTATTTCTTTTATATTTGGTTTTTCTGAAAATTAAAATTACGAAATTTGTTACATCACTTGCGCCGAGTCTGTTAGAAATAAAGAGAATAGAGCATATGTATGGCAAAACACTTCAAAAGAATATCTTATTAAGTGAAAAGAAATATATATGCCTATATAGGTTTACAGACTCCAAACTATTCTTAACCACTTTCCCACTAAGACTTAAACTCTTGATCCACTATTGAATAAAGAAACGAGAAGCCCAAAAACAAAGAACAAACTACAACTAAAAATACTCTTTCTAAGTAATAAATAAAAGACTTGTTTGACCTTAAGTAAAATAAGGTTTTGAATCAACTTCCAACACTCCCCTTTGATTCAAACGTGCAGACACTAAGATGAGATATAAAGTAATAATATTTTGCTTGAGGAAGTGCTTTTATGAGGATGTCTGCAACATGTTCTTCTGTGTTGCAGTACTTCATCTTGATCAATCCATTGGCAATGAGCTCACGAATGAAGTGATGTTGTATATGTATGTGCTTCGCTCTTCCATGGAACACGGGATTTTTGGTCATTGCTATGGATGATAAATTATCGCAGAAAATTTCAATAGCTCCACTTTGCTCTTGATAAAGATTAGTAAGCAATTTTCTTAGCCACAATGCTTGATATGAATAAGATGCATCTGCAACATATTCCACCTCCGATGATGGCAATGCAACAATTGATTTTTTTTTTTTTAACTCCTCGTAATAGCTCCAGAGCCAAGAGTAAAGAAATTTCCAGAAACACTCTTCCGGTCATCCAAGGAATCTGCCTAACACTATCCAAAAAACCAAACAAAATGAAATTACAATTATGTGAATACCATATCCCCAAAGATTGTAGTTCCAGCAATATAGCGTAAAACTCGTTTAGCCGCCCCAAGATGATGCTTCGTGGGACTATGCATAAACCTTGAGAGGACTCCAATAGAAAAAGCTATATCAAGTTGGGTCTGGGTCAAATAGATTAGACCTCCAACTAAGCTACGAAAAATAGCTCCCATCTGCTTGTTCAGTACCATCAACCAGTTGTAACTTCTCATTCACATTCATAGGAGTACCAACCACTTTGCAATTAAGCATGTTAAATCTTTTTAGAAGGTCAACAACATATCTCCTTTGCGAAACAAAAATTCCATCTTCTCCTTGTTTCACTTCGATTCCAAGAAAATAGTAGAGTGGACCTAAGTCTGTCATTTCAAACTTATTCATCATGCAAGATCAAAATTCACTTATAAGATAATAGGAGGAACCCATATATATCATATCATCAACATATACAAACAGCTAAAAAAATCATGTTGATGTTTTTTAACATATAAAGTAGGTTCATTCTTACTTCTTTCGAACCCATTTTCTCTAAAACATGAGTCTATCTTGTTGTATCATGCTCGCGTAGCTTGTTTGAGCCCATAAAGTGCTTCTTCAAATTGTATACTTTCTTTTCTTCTCCTTTCACTACAAATCCGTCTCGTTGGCTCACGTACACTTCTTCTTCCAATTCACCGTTAAGAAAGACTAACTGTACATCAAATTAATAAACCTCCCACTTTACTTGTGCAGTCCATGCTAAATTAATTCTCACTGTATTGAAACGAGCAACTGGAGAAAATGTTTCCTCAAAATCTATACTTTGTTGCTGTGAATACCCTCTTGCTACTGATCTGGCTTTGTATTTTTTGCACGCTACCATCAGCATTGTATTTTGATTTGGAAATCCACTTGAAGCTGATAACGTTCTTACCTTCTGGTAAATTCACCAAATCCCATGTTTCATTTTTCTTTATTGCTGCCAGCTCATCTTCCATTGCATTTTTCCATTCTCTTTTCGCTAAAGCCTCTTTAAACCAAGTTGGATCTGCACCAAATAGAGCAAAAGTGCAAGTTTCATAAATTTCTGCAAGTGATCAAAACTTACGGACAAGAGTCTCATCAGAATCTTCAGAGTCAGGTGGTATCATAGTTGAACTACTGCTATTTAGGCTACTGCTATTGCTATTTGAGTTGATATTATTCGACAGATCCATAATAGTTGATATGTGAGGGTTTCACATCAATAAGAATATGCAATATAGTATATAAAGATATAATATAATGCACGAATTTAATGTAAAATGGACACATGGTATACGTTGTTCGGTCCAAAATCAGACCTATGTCCACGGGGGTAAAGAATTCGATCTT
This sequence comes from Buddleja alternifolia, assembly GCA_019426215.1. Lineage (NCBI taxonomy): Eukaryota > Viridiplantae > Streptophyta > Magnoliopsida > Lamiales > Scrophulariaceae > Buddleja > Buddleja alternifolia. The sequence goes on along the minus strand of CM033392.1, from coordinate 44,242,030 downwards.
TTTATTGATGTAGGAGTTGATATTTATACAAGAATTTGATGAGAATTTGAAAGGGGTAAGTCAACTATGCTAAATATACATTTGGTAGTAAGAATAAATCATAATCTATCTATATTGGGCTATAATCAATCGGATATAAATAGTAAAGATAACAAATCGCAGGCTTGATCTCCGCACGTCTATATATGGCAAGGTTGGTGATTGATTAGATCTTGTCTCCCAACTGTCCATAATCAGCATTGCCCTACTTGTGCAGGTCGAGTAATCGGGTCATCCAGCTAAGCCTGTCCGAATATGATGTCTTCTAGAAGGATCCAAGTCCATAAAACCATTGGGCTTGGGCCCACAAGGTATTGGACTACCCAACTTGGCTCAAAAACGGATATCCACCCACATCAATAGTCCCCTAGAACTCTAAAATTTGATGTAGTTAAGCTGTAAGAGTTGAAAAGAAATAAGTGATGTGGGCCGAGCTGACAAAACTCCAAGGATGCAGGTAGAAAACATGATGAAGAACAAACGCCGAAAGAATCTCCAATTTGTCCAGGTGTAGCAACCTAATCTGCGGAGCTCTTGGAAGCCTTCCTATGTAGGTCTATAGAAAACCGAGTTGACTAGCCGATTGGACTTCTCCATGCTTCCGCAGTTATTGCCTTGGAGTTCGAGAAAGCCACGCCATCATCATGAAGGGAAAATTAAATAATTAATATAAAAATAAATAAAAAACAGGAAATACCATCAAAAGGGTGGGAATCAGAAAATGGTATATTACGACATAGGTTATGTCGTCTCTTACATAGGGTATGTCGTCTCAGCTAAGAGACGACATACCCTATGTCGTCTCTTACTTTTTTTTTTTTTAAATGAAAGTGAGACGACATAGGGTATGTCGTCTCACTTTGATATATATTTTTTAAAAATATTGTGTCAGTGTGTCAGCTTTGACCGCTGACAGTCATTCAGTGAGACGACATACACTATGTCGTCTCACTGAATAAATTTTTTATTTTTTTTTATTTCTGGCCGAAAAAATAGAACACAAAAGCGCTCCATTTCAACTGAAAAACGCTGCTGCATCTCCTCTCTTGCTCTCTTTTCTCCTCTTCTTCTTCCTCCAAAATTTCTCCAAATTTATTCCCAATTTTCTTCCTCAACCAATAACTTAAGGTAAACTTTAGATTTTGTTATATTTAGAGTTTGTGTATTGTTTTTCTTTTATTATTGTAATGGTGCTGTAATTTAGGATTCAAAACTTGAATTTGTAGTGATAAATTTGATTTATTAGCTATAATTTTTGCATTATTTGGTATAATTCTCGAATATGTTGGTATGTGTGGAATTATGAATTAATAGTTGATTTTCGATTTTTATTAGGTTTTACTTTTGACTTTTAGGTGTTAATGTCAATTTTCAGTGTATTTGGGGTTATTTTTATGGCTTTTTGGTATAATTTTTGAATTGTTTGGTATAATGTTGGAATTGTTTGGTATAATTTTTGAATTAGTGGATTGATTTTTGATTTTTAGGCTCAATTTTGATTTTTAGGTATAATGTCAATTTTTAGTGTTATTTTTGAATTATACCAAATAATTTTTGAATTGTTTGTATAATGTTGGAATTGGTTGGTATAATTGTTGAATTAGTAGATTAATTTTTTATTTTTAGGCTCAATTTTGACTTTTAGGTATAACGTCAATTTGGAAAACTTGCAACATTCATATACTATGTTGGCGTGTACATTTTTTAGCACACTAAGTTGGCCTACTGGCAATTTGGATACACTAACTTGAAAAAATAGGCAATTTTGGTACAAATTGGCCGGAAAATTCGAATTTGGCCGGAAATTTTGGGGATTTTGATTGACATTGAGGATTTTGACTAAAATTTGGGGATGTTGACTGAAATTGGAGATTTTGACTGATTTGGAGTTATTTTTTTAATAAACTTAATTTTTAAAATAAATTACTTATTTAATATATTATTTTATAAATTAAATAAAAAAGAAAAGGAAAAACCAAAAGAAAAAGAAAAGAGAAAAAAAGAAAAGTGAGGGTGGGGAACAGTGTCATCTTCCCCACCCCACCCTCGCGCATACACAGTCCACACACACACACACACATATATATATACACACGCACATATATACACACACAAAAACACACACAGTCACACACACAATTACACATACACATATATATATACACACACACATATACACACACACATACATACACACACACACATATATATATACACACGCATACACACACACACACACACACACATATATATATATACGCACACATATATACAAACACACACATATATATACACACGCACACGCATATATATACACACACATATATATACACGCACATATATATATATAAGTATTTTTCTTTTAAGTATATATATAAATATATATACACACACATATATATATACATATATACATACATATATGATGATGCAGGGGCTGGGGTGGGTTTTTTTTTTATGAAATAATAATTTTTTTTAGTTTATATTTAAAATAAAAAAATTCCAAATTAAGTCAAAATCCCCCTATTTTAAGTCAAAATCCCCCTATTTTAAGTCAAAATCCCTCTATATTAAGTCAAAATCAGTCAAAATCCTCAATTTCTCATAATCCCCCCCTCCCCCCAATTTAGAGGTCAAAATTTTCCATCCCCAATTTAGTTAGTGAGAGAAGTTCAAATCCCGCCCCTCAATTGCTCCGGCCAATTTTTATACCAAATTAACCTGATTTTTTCAAGTTTAGGTACCCAAATTCCAGTGGCCAACTT